>CM047937.1:20888334-21577634 GCA_026230145.1 Diorhabda elongata | reverse complement strand
ATTCTCATATTCTCATATTCTCATATTCTCATATTCTCATATTCTCATATTCTCATATTCTCATATTCTCATATTCTCATATTCTCATATTCTCATATTCTCATATTCTCATATTCTCATATTCTCATATTCTCATATTCTCATATTCTCATATTCTCATATTCTCATATTCTCATATTCTCATATTCTCATATTCTCATATTCTCATATTCTCATATTCTCATATTCTCATATTCTCATATTCTCATATTCTCATATTCTCATATTCTCATATTCTCATATTCTCATATTCTCATATTCTCATATTCTCATATTCTCATATTCTCATATTCTCATATTCTCATATTCTCATATTCTCATATTCTCATATTCTCATATTCTCATATTCTCATATTCTCATATTCTCATATTCTCATATTCTCATATTCTCATATTCTCATATTCTCATATTCTCATATTCTCATATTCTCATATTCTCATATTCTCATATTCTCATATTCTCATATTCTCATATTCTCATATTCTCATATTCTCATATTCTCATATTCTCATATTCTCATATTCTCATATTCTCATATTCTCTATTCTCATATCTCATATTCTCATATTCTCATATTCTCATATTCTCATATTCTCATATTCTCATATTCTCATATTCTCATATTCTCATATTCTCATATTCTCATATTCTCATATTCTCATATTCTCATATTCTCATATTCTCATATTCTCATATCTCATATTCTCATATTCTCATATTCTCATATTCTCATATTCTCATATTCTCATATTCTCATATTCTCATATTCTCATATTCTCATATTCTCATATTCTCATATTCTCATATTCTCATATTCTCATATTCTCATATTCTTAGGTCTTTTCGTTTTTTTTTCTAAATATAGAAATAAATTTACGTTTAGACTTAACTTCATTCTTTATCAAAATATGATATTGAGACTGACAATTTGCGTATCTATATTAATCAATAGATCATTTCCATCATGAATAACATCATAAGAATAAAATCAAAATGATCTCATAAGAAAAAATAATTTCTCCTCACTCCCTTCAGCTCAAATATTTAAAATATTCAATCATTTAAATTTTAAATTTAAAAGATAAATTTTGACGTTTCCACTTAACTTCATTCTTTATCAAAATATGATATTGACACTGAATATTTGCTTATTCATATTGATTATATTTCACCTTCATCATTAATATTAAAATAAGGATGAAAACAACTTAGAACTTTGTTCTAATAAGAAAGATTAATTTTTCCTTGGTCCCTATATCTCAAATATATAGCAGTAATCGATTAAATTATTTGTAGTTTTATTAGAATTTCCAAAATTGGACTATAAATTTTACTTAAATTATATAGATCTTTTTTATCATTTATAATTTTTCGTTCTTATGAATGTGAACCATTTCTAAAAATTCTCATTTTCGTGTATTAGATTCCATTTCAAGAATTTTTGAATCTTTATCATTGAATTTATGTTTTTTTGATATTTCATGGTTCGTTAATGCAGCTCTATTTTTTTATCGTATTGATAACTTCTTAGTCTATTCTCTAAATACTTAGAGGTTTGTCCAATGTACACAGCGTCACAATTAGTACAAAGCACTTGATATATAATATTACTTCTTGTGTTTTTTGGGGTTTCAGATTTTAATTTAGTGAAATATTTGGATAATCCATCATATCCTTTATACTAATATCATATTTATTGAACTAATTCGATAATTGTTGGGAAAGTCCTTGTACGCATGGTAAGAAAAAATGTTTTATGTTTTGATATTTCGTTTCTGTTTTGTTTTTAAATTGATTGTAGTGTCTGTTTATCCTTTTCTTGAATATGTTGTTCATCATTTTTCTTTAAATACTGTTTTTGCTTTTTGAATAGCTAAGCATCTATATTCAGGATCTGATAGTTGGATAGATCTATCAGCCACACTCATTATCACTGATCTTTTTTGTGACATAGAATGACACAACAGCAGAAAGTTTTCATCAAAGCGATCTTCGTTAATTTAATAATGACTGATTTCCTTCAATAGTTTTTTCCAAATCTAGCGATCAACACATAGCATCGATTTTTTGCAATAGTAAAGAAAAATTAAGAAGAAATCGGCTCCTTTATATAAATACGTAAATTATCAGTATCAGTATCATATTTTGTAATGACTTAAAATTAGTCGACACGTCAATATTTATTTTTCAATATATATATATATATATATATATATATATATATATATATATATATATATATATATATATACATGAATACCTACTACATATTATTTGATTACGAAAATAATCTAAGTAGGTCTATTATCAAAATCTTGGTAACAGAACTGCCATTAGTTGAACATTACTGTGTTTAATCAATATGGTTTCGGAATGATAAGGTGGCAGTAGTTCCATAAAACTACCGATAAACCCTTAAGGTTAGCTTTTCGACTGCCGGTGATGGTTATGTTAACTCATACTTTTCCTATCGTCTTAAACTCATACGGAGTCTAGATAGTAAAATTTTGTTTGCGAAATTCTACCATTTAACAAAGATAGTATTATCGCCAAATAATTATTTTCTGCCTCTTTATAAATGACCGTTTCCTGTTTTGCTTTCAATTGTAAAGTTAAATTTGTGTAAGGTTTCACCTTTCAGTTTCTTTGTTTTCTTCAATTATAGGAAATATGTTTTTGACAATTTGAATTTATTGATAAAAAATTGGTACTTATTTTTTTAATGCTAGGTGTAGTTTTCGAGATTTCACAAGATTAAATAAATCAAAAAACATCTAATAAATTTATTACTAAAACAAAAGAACATTTAATTCAAAACATTTAAATACATTAAATTACTCATTATTTTACAGGTTAGAAGCACCTCTTTTTAGATTTTCTCCGGTGGATGTCTTCAGGACATTCCCGTGCAATACTCCAATCTGCCATAAGTATATTAAAATACATTTTTTAGGTTATGATCGATCGATACAAACCGGAACGTAGCTTCGGGATTCTGACAGCTTACCACGACGTCTTGCGGACTAATTAATTAACCAAATTATAACATATATGGAATTAGCGGCACAAAAAAAAATTTTTTTTGTAGACCTATGTTATTTATCGCTCACTTATTACCAACGGAAATGAGTTCCTATTTTGTGTTGGTCAGTTAATGGTAGGGCTGCTATTCATATTTATCGCGTTATAACTATTAGAAAAAATAATGTTGGTTTTTAACTGACTCCTTTCATAGTATAAGATTGTGCTGAAAAATATAGAGTATTGATGATCAAACATTATTTTAAATATTTCTATTTTATATAAATTTGAATTATGTTTTCGTTTTCTGCTAAATCAATAAACGATTCATAAATACTCAGTTATTTGTTTCTAATATTAGTACTAATCTGATTGTGATAATAGAAACAGATGTAATGGATTAAATCGTGTTTATTATTTCAAAGTAATGAATTAGATTTTCTGCTTCAAAGTACAGGAAATAATTTTTTTGAGAATTAGTTGCTTATTTTTGTTATTAATTTTAGTTATGTTACATTTAGTTATTCACTATTAATTGGAAAATTTATTTTCTATGCTTATATGTCTATTATCCGTCTTCTACACAATTTACAGAATTGATATATGGACCATATCGGTCGATTGCAGTGCCGGATTAAGCTGGGGGCTTGGGGGGGCTATAGCTCCGGGCTCCAGGTCCAAGAGGGCCCCATCATTTGGAAATCATTCGGTATTTTCTGATGTGTTGATACCACAAATCTAACGTATTGACATTATTTTTTTAATTTTTTCATACAAAAGTGGGCCCCGTCATTATTTTAGCCTCGGGCCTTGTAAATCTTAATCCGGCCCTGGTGGATTGAATGAAGCATTTGCATTTAGTACCACCAAATATTCTTATTTAGAATTTCAAATATCAAAATTCAAAAATTTTTTTTGTTTTCAAGAAATTCAAGAATTTAATAATGTTTCGATAGAGAGATGACGCAAATCCTCTATGATTCGAATTTTTTATTTTTAATTTTCAAGCGCAAAACAACTCGTGAACTTTCCTTTGTAATGTGTTCCAATAATAATACGGTTGGCTTTTGGGTTTGAAAACAAGTGCGATTGTTATTCTCAAATCACACAAAAATTGGTGAACGATATACGCCAACATTTTACGATTCTTTGTAATTTTTTTTTTCCTAGAAAAGTTAGGATGCTCTTTCGGCTCACACTTCTATTTAAAATAAATTTTTCCATCTCAACACCCGAATGTTTTTCCTAACACGTGGTGCTATAATCACAAACCACAATAAACAATACTTGACGATACCCATCTACAAAAATAACTGTATTAAAGCATAGAACTGATACATCGTGTACAGGTATCCGGGGTTGTGATCTACAACTGGACTATCACGACAGTCCATATGGGCATCACCAACTGCGATTCACTATGTATAAATACACTTTAGGGTAGATATTTTTCATTGGGACACCATGCAGACGCATCTATGAATATCTTATTGATTTATCTTTTATTCCATATGCATAATGGAACTTTTCTGGAATTATTAAAAAATATCGTTATATTCTTCATTTGAAAAATATGAATACCCTTGTTTCAGAATTTTTTATACTAAATACGACGTTATGATAACTTGTTTACATGAACAATTTCAAATTCGAAGACTAATTTTTGACGAAAATTATGACGTGAAATTAATTTGAACCACTTTATCATTTCTATTGTGTCGTTTTAAATGCACGCTAAAGACAGAGAATAATTACTTGGTTTACGTAACATTTATTTCGAATTTTAGACCATTAGAATGTAAATAATGAGAAACATTTTCACAGCAATTTTTATTATCTAATGATTTTAATGCTCTAAATTTCGTTTCCACAGTTTCTTGAGTTTGACATTAAAAAATATTATAGGGCGTTAAGGCACCCTCTTGATTCAACTCAACTAATTTTGGGCACACAATATGTACCAAGGCGCTGAGAAAAAGCGATCGGGAAAAAGTAATTGTCTCAAAGACGGAAGCAATTGTTACCAATGTGGAAAATTTTGGAAATTGCTTTCAACCCGCTAAAATTGTCGCTAAAAGCGTAATCATATTCTCTAGTTTTTAATTTATTTTATTATTCTAATAGTAGACAGTCAAAATTGCTTCAAAACTGGCAGGAAACTAAAACTCGTGATAATTTCATTTTTGCAAGTATTTACAGTATACTTGCCCTTATTGGATCTCAACATCTCAAAATTCCTGATAAATATAAATTTATCTCTTTAGAAATACTATTTTCGAATACAAATATTCGTGCTACAATTGTGAATGATATATTGATGAAAAAATGAGACAAAATTTAAAAACACACTGACATTCCTCACAACGGATATATCAAGGATGTAGAACTAACATTTACAACAACATAACTTAAATTCGAGAAAGAAGCATATAAACAAATTGATGGTTGTGCTATGGGGGTATCCATATAAGTGTTCTAGCACAATTAGTAATTGAAGATTTCGAGGAAACTGTCTTGAGAAATTTTAACATAAATATCCTAATTCTTTCTCCGTTATGTCTAAGATTGCGTTCCTGCTGTACTTGGAATAAAAAATTCCATTCTTATCATAAAAAATGTCAATTCACAATCGAGAAATCATAAATAGCTTATTCAAAAGAAGGAAAAACAAACACTATAATAATTGAGAAATAAAAATAAACCTGAACATCAATATATAGAATATAGAACTGTCTTTACCATATGTACAAGGAATTTCACAAGAACTAGCAAATTATTGTAATAGATATAATATTAAAATTTGATTAAATACTATCATTTCTTGACACCAAATTGATTAGAAACGGAGACAATGAAATTTTAATCGACTGATACAGGAAATCAATAAGTTCTGGAAGATGTATCAATTATCATTCGATTACCCACGTAACACTAAACTTACTTTAATTAAACAAGTTAGAAAAATAGTCCTCAAATTTCTAATCCAATAGTTTAGAAAAATACTGTACAAACTGTTTTATGAAAACTCGTTTCCTTCATGTCGTTTTAAGTGAATTCTATATAATACATCTGGAACTGAGTTTGACAGGAGAAAAAACAGCAATAATTCGAACATCTCTATCGTACTTCTAAACGGAATCTTCAATCAATATTATATTAAGATAGCATCAAATCCTCAATATTCACCCTATTTTCACTAAATTCAAAGATAAAACATCAACCAATGGAATGACTGAGATAGTTTATGAAATTTCTTGATAAAAATTGCCCAATTATTGGTATGTTTAAATTCAAAGCCTCAGAAAGTTATTAAATAGTATGGGCCGAACTTGTTAAGAGTTACGAAATTTCCACATATTTTATGCAATTTACTTCAAATTAAAACTTGATAACTTGTGTGTTGTGATTGCAACAATTCTAATTATAATAATTGTAGTATTACAGTAAATAATATAGAAAATGCATATATACTAAAAAATATGAAGGAATTATTAATATTTATACATTAATTCTAGAAGTACTTGGCCCAGCTAAGAAAATACAAAATTTTTGGGAGAAAATATATTTATTTTTCAACGTAATCTCCTTTTAGTTCAAGACACTTTTCCCAGCTATGTGCAATACCATTTTTATCATAAGAATCGTCAAGTTCCTCAAAATAGCCGATAACTGCTGATATCACCTCTTCATTTTTGGAAAATCTTTGGCCACCTAGCTAATTTTCCAATTTGGGAACAGAAAATAATTTGAAGTGGCTTAATCTGGCGAATAGGGTTGCAGTAAGTTCGCATATTACTCGCCGTTGTAGTTTTTCTTTTCTATTTCACGCAAATCTCAAAAAACCAACGCCATGACCTTGTCTGCATGTGGAACGGTCTTCGGCTTCTTTTCAGTCCATTGTTTTAATTTTTTGCTTAGGGTGAAGTGATAGACCCACGTTTCATCCATGGTTATGAAACGGCCCATAAATTTTCTTCATGTTTGGGTAACTAAGGGTAAGTTTATTATGCCCTTGACGGTGACGTGAAATAATCCCACAACGTTTTTTCGTTTCACTAATATAAATATGGGATGGGATCCATAGGGAAATGGTATATATCATTGTCTCGTTCTTTGGCAATGTACAGCTCTTTCTTAATGCTATGAACAAAACGGTGTGTTGAATGAATTGTTAATATAGAGTATAGGGATCTGAGGGAGCTTAAATAAGTCAATAAATTGAAACGTCAATTTTTATCAGTCTTATTTTTAAGAGAAAAATAAATTTTGAAGTTTCGAATTTTCTTTAAGTCAGTTTTCTTGACACTGAATATTTGCTTATTCATATTGATTATATATCACCTTTATCATGAATAACAAAATAAGGATTAAATCAACTCTTAGAACTTTGTTCTAATATGGAAAATTAATTTTTCCTTGGTCCCTACGTCTCAAATATATAGCAGTAATCGATTAAGTTATTTGTAGTTTTATTAGAATTTAATATAAATTACTTACATTTTTTTATCATTCATAGCGTTTTCGTTATGAATGTGAACCATTTCTAAAAATTCTCTTTTCCGTGTTTTAGATTCCGTTCCAAGAATTTTTGAATCTTTATAATTGAACTTATGTTTTTTTGATATTTCATGGTTTGTTAACGCAGCTTTATTTTTTTTATCGTATTGATGACCTCTTAGACTATTTTCTAAATATTGAGAGGTCTGCCCAATGTAGACAGCGTAACAATTAGTACAAAGCACTTGATATATAATATTACTTTTTTTGTTTTTTGGTGTTTTAGATTTTAATTTATATTTGTGTTATGTCCTTTATGACTTATACTAATATCATATTTATGGAAATAATTCGATAATTGTTGGAAAAGTCCTTGTACATATAGTAAGAAAAAATGTCTTATGCTTTGATGTTTCGTTTCTTTTCTGCTTTTTAAATGATAGTAGTCTGTTTATCCTTTTCTTGAATATGTTATTCATCATTATTCCCGGATAATTATTTTCTTTTAATGCAGTTTTTGCTTTTTGAATATGTTTTTGTGACATAGGATACAAGAATTGAGGTTTAAATATCTTGAGGACCAAGTTGGTTCCGTATACCATTCTGTTCTTATGTTATGGTTAATTTTATATAATGTGAGATCAAGAAAATTGATTCTTTTAATTTGCTCGACCTCGATTGTGAATTGAAGTTGTTTATGATATGATATGAATTGAATTTTTTATCAAGTTTGCTTGGGACAGTTTTCTCAAGATCTTCCATTACTAATTGTGCTATAACACTTGAAATAGAAGCCTCCATAGCACAACCATCAATTTGTTTGTATATTTCATTTGAAATATGTTGTTGAGTGTTATTTATATAGCTTTAATAAATTATCATAAATTTAAGGTATTTCTGTATATTCTCTAGTTTTGTCCTATTTTTTATTAATATGTTTTTCGTAATGGTAAGAGGAATATTTGTATACAAAGAAACCACATCTAACGAAATGAATACATATTCGTTAGAAATTTTTATACTTTTATTAATTTTTTCTTTGAGATCCTATGTGTTTTTCATATAGTATTTGTTTTGATACGAATTATTTTTCAAATAATTAGATAATGGGGTGAGAGGAGTTTGAATACTTGAATCAATCGGTCGAAGGGGAGTATCAGGTTTGTGCAGTGTTGGTAAAGGGGTAAATACATAAGGGGTAAAGCATTGTGAATTTTCAATTTTCTTGCATCTGTTGGCGAAATAAAAAATTGCTCTTCCCTTGATCGAATTAGATCATTATTTTGTTTTTAATAAGAATTCGTAGGGTCTTGTTTAATTTTTATGTAAGTAGTCTCATCGTTTAATAATTTCATCATTTAATTATTATAATCCTTTGATTTCATAAGAACAGTTTCATCAGATTTGTATGCTTTCAAAATTTAGAGATTTCTGTTTTGATTGATGAATTCTTTGGTTTTAATTAAATTTTGGGGTTTTATATTGTTCTGTTGCTGTTTGTTTTACAATTTATCTTTGAAATTAATGATAATATTATAAGTATCAGAATTTATTTTAGTTTGAATTTTGTTATTTAGATTATTGGTGTTGCATTCAATATTACATAAGATATTTTTTAGAAAAAGCTTTAAATTATATATATATATATATATATAATGAGAGATTTCTTATTAGGAACTCTAATATATTTTTCGAGCTTTCTAATTTACGTCTCATAGAATTCAAAATTCAATATTCAAATTGACGTTGATAGAAATATTTCTATTTTGATGAAGACTGAAGTTACTCTTATGGGTTACCACTTTGTTAAAGGGTATAAAAAGTTCTCCTTTCGAGTATCCATGGAAGTCGTTTGTTCACTACCGCCAAAATAATAGATCCACTCCATTTTTCAAGATTTGTCTTCTCTAGATATAAGTATAGAGGTGTACAGCAATGTCATATGGACCTGTGCATGTTTCTTTTAAGTCTCTTATTTTTTGTTTAAATTCAGCTTCTGTTATATTATCAGTCAATGAATCGTTTCTGTCAAGAATTTCAATATCATATACTCTCTTTGCGACTTTCTAGGTGATAGAGGCGTTATCATTATTATCGTTGTTGGAGTGACTAGCATGTGTATTGGAGAGGATATTTATAATATTACTTTCACTACAAATATTTGAGTGTATCTATTAATGGAAGATACAAATTGCCTCCTTTCTCGGAATCTTGATGTCTATTGTAAATATTGAAGATATGCTTACTAGTTTTAATGGAGTTCTTACATATTTCACTCCACCACGGAAGTGGAATCTATTTGTTACTAATTTTGTCTTACTAATACTACTTTTTGCCGATTTGTCAAATCCTTATTAATATCTTTGGTCAAAGTAAGGTTTTTTTTATTATTCTCAGAAACGGCACCCCAGTTCGCTTTTTGAATGTTGGAATGTAAGACGGTGAGGTAGCTTCAGTTCAAAATTTAGTATTGCAAATGATCATCAGATAGCAATCACTATCATATAAGTATGAATCTGTTTTCCCGGACAACGATAACGATATCGGAAGATCACATAGAGATCAATTGTGGATGATTATTCTGTTCCATATAATTGAAGCGAACTTTAGTACCATCTTTTACTATGTGGAAATAAAAAAATGTCAATGACAGCTTGAATTATACGACCTCGTTTTAATTTCGATATACAAAATAAATGGTGACCTTTAAAAGACCTATAATTAATCTCGGTGTTGATATTTGATTAATAATATCAAAAATATCCTACATGTTCACGATTTGTTCTGTTTCCAAAGATAGACACTAGTTTTGGTGGATGGATTACTCTTCATTATTCATTCGAATAATAATTGGTTTTGACTTCTTGGCATTTGTATATTTTTTGTCTAAGTTTTGTGATATGTGCGTAAATTTGTCTTATCATGGTCGCTACAGATCCATAGACTGAAGTGTAGTCCCTAAATATTTTCGAGGTATTATGAGAGCCAAGAATGTTTTCAAAAAAATCTACCAATCGTTCACAGTTTGAGTGTAGCCGTTCAGAATTTTTTGTTTTATATGCTTTGGCTGGTTCAAGTAAATTCGTCACTTGAATTTCTGGTGACTCTGTTGAGGTTTCTTTATTTTTCTTGATTGGCTCTCAAAAATTTCTTGGCGTTATTAATTGATAATATAGGTGCTAGAGTCATGCTAGTCTATTGTTAATTTAAATGATCTAAGATACAAATTGGGTAATGTGCTGCAATATGTCCTGTCTTGCGACGTTTGAAAACTTTTCCATCTTGCATTAAAGAACTCTATATGTTGTATTTTTATAATAGAGTCAGAAATATTGCAAGGTGTCAGGTAGGTTCGTCTCCTAAAACTAAGGATGTGACTAAATTCCAGAAGAATTCTGCTGAGAAATTACAGAGCTCCTGTAGTCAGAAGTGGTCTGAGTATGGGTCACTGGTAATATATCAAATATATTAAATTATTTTATCTTTTTTTCGAAAATATTTTAAATTTTGAGTACTTACAATATTTAGAAATTACTATTATAATAAAACGAATTTAAACACAAATTGCGATAGCGAGAGAGGAAGACCAAGTTTTTTTACATCTTGACATTATATATATATATATATATATATATATATATATAAATATATATATATATATATATATATATATATATATATATATATAATCTATACACCTTATCCTAAGGACTTATTAGATATGATAAATAAATTGAACATTTTTTGTACTACACTACACCAACACTCACAATTAGACTGTGAGTGTTTTGATCACCAAATTCTCATCTTTAGATGCTAAAGGTTAACAGTTTACCTTCAGTATGTGAAGACGATAGTGTAGTGGTAGTATTCAGCTTGTCAAAAACGCACAGTATGTAGTATGTTCTATATTCGTATCACAATATAAATAGTCACAAGTCACAATGAAGTTGAGTCGAAACGTCAAAATTTATCTTTTAAATTTAAAAATTATCAAAACTAATTTTAAAACAAAAGAGACCTAAAATCAAAAACATTTAGATGCATTAATATATCAAGAGGTCTAAGAAATGAGAAATTAAAGAAATATATATATATATATATATATATATATATATTATCAGGACAGTAAGATGAAAAGAATAATTAACTCCCAAAACTGAATATCTCAGTATGAAACATAACAAGAAACAGTAAAATCGAGAAGGGATAAACTTTGTCTATATAATAGTCTTTCCTAGGATTGAGAGGCGATATTTTCTGTTTATCTGGCTGATATTAGTCTACACTCTAAGTTTTGTTGGGTTGAAAATTGAAATGTACTTCATATAAAGCAGTTTAAGGTAAATGAAGCGATAACTTTTGTATTATAAAGGGTTTTCTGGAACTTGTGAGTAGATAACGTGAAAATAATGCTGTGACATAAAAACATTTCTCCAGCAAGACTGGCCTACGCTCGTTTATGCAATACCAATGATAACTTAATAATGAGTTATAGGCTAACCACCCAAATTTTTCTACATTTCAATGTTTTCTGATGTAAGTAATAAGATGTTCGACATTATTCAGTTCATTTGGAAATGTTTTATTGTGATTGTGTTTTATACTTCCTGTAAGTATTCGCAATAAATAATTACACTTTATGATAATTTTCTTCAGAATGTGACTTTATAGCGAACGGTTTCCTTGTTATGTACAACAAGGTTTTTACATATGCACGTTGAAGTTAAAGACTTATCAGGAAGTGATTCTCATCAAGTTCAAGCTAATATACTAATCGTTAAACAAAATAATCACAAGAAACAGCCGTTGCACTAAGACAGCACTGAGGAATATGAAACATCGTAAGGATTAAGATGTAAGATTACTAACAAAAAAATTTTTTTAATTATAAAGCATCATTAATTGTCAGTTCAGTAGACCAATGCATTTTTAAATTTATCATTTTTGTTGTTATTATTATTCCTGAATACTTATCATACTTTCTCATTCTATGATGCAACAGGAGTCTTACTAGCTCAACGGACTGGGTTAATATATATAAGAGAATTAAGTAACTAGTATACTTGAATTTGTGATGTAATTCGGGAAAAAAGTCGATGTCGAAATTTCGTTAAACTTGTTTCACGAAATTTCGTTAAACTTGTTTCACGAAATTTCTTACCAAGACTAGCATACATTTCAACAAAGAAGTAAAATTTTTTCACTACAGAATGGCATTGAAACAAAGGTCAATTGAAATGAAATATAACGGATAGTATGCGAATATTTAGCGCATGAAAAAGAGTTGCTAGCAATTGTAAGTATTTCTATCTCATTTTTCATAACTTACATGATGACAAATTAAATATGAGCATTTTAAAATTCACGAACTAGAATGAATCAATGACTACGAATGAGAGAAGAACATTTTTCGTTCTGCGGGTTTTCCATATATTCTTTTAATTTTCAGTAATGAGGATGTGTGAAATGTGAAACTATTATTACATCATAACGTTACACAGTTAATTCAAAAATTTATACCTGAATATCCGAGAAGTGTTTATTTCGAAATATGAACCTCCAACTTTGAATTATTTCAAAACCCAAAACCTACTGAATTAAATTTTGATTTATATGTTAACGTTTCATCTTCAATAAATATAAGTTTAAAAGTTGTATTATTTTAACTGTCAAAATTTTTATACTTTGCAATTCTAAGATAAATTAGAATGTCATGTCTAAATACTTGGATAATTTGTATACTATGAAATGACAACAATATAGATATTGAACAAATAATGGCATTGGTGTGGTTTTTAATATGATAAATTTGGAAATCTCGCTTATCATCAAAGTCAATTCAGCTGGAGAAATCATTTAACTGAATATTGAGCATGAATACAATTGCATTAGTTCAGGGAAAAATATGCTGAACTGTCACCCACATTGTAAAGTACTGTAAGTACAGTAGAAAAATAAGGATGCGAGAAAAACAAGTATTCATCGCCAAACTGCCCTTTCTGAAGGAATCAAAATAATTGTACTATATTCTGCACAAGTAAGTCCTGATCTTTATTAGCGAGTCGTCAGTAGCCGGAATGTTTGAAGCACATCCTTACAAACTAACATTTCTGCTATATATTAACACTAATTTTTTGCAGTAGTAAATTTCTTGATAACAAAAAGTGAACATTCAGGAAATACCGATGATCAAAGATTATTTTTTTAGGAAATTATAATTTTGTGAAGAAATTATGATCGATCTAGATAAGATTCTAGTAGAGTACTTTCTGTTTTCTGATAAATCTACATTTATGTAGAATTGTATTGAGAATTGATAAATTTGTCGAGTGAGAAAGTCGACACCTAGAAAAAGTGCATATGTGTGTAAAGATTGTATTTGGAATTACTCCAAGATGAGCTCTATTGCAATTGGCTAATTTATCTCCAATACTTGTACATTTTAATGTCCTAAACATATAAATCTGATTTATATATAAATCTGATTTATATATAAATCTGATTTATATATAAATCTAAACAAGCTGGAGCATTTCTCTAATTATCAAGACTTGAGTATATCGATACTGAATGGATAGGTAGAAAGGACCTATTAGATGGCCAACAAAGTCTTAATTCTTTGAACATCTTTTTAGGAGGGTAATTTTTTGGATCTAAACCGGCAAATTCTGAAAGCACTATCGACGTGTAAGTGTAGTTTGATGTCTCCACAAGCTATTGCAAATTTTTTCAAATAGTGAATAGTCAACATTAAGAGCATTTATTCAATTGAAATTTCCATTATTTGATTACTCTTCTAGCTTTGTTACACTTTTATCTCTAAATTGGAACATCCTGTATACGTAACTATTGTATGTAAAAAGTCGCGATTGATTCAACAAGTAGGAGTATTTGAACTAGTAAATACTTATATTACAAATTCAACTCTCTCTGAAGATAATTTAGAGTAGGGCTTAGCTAAAGAATTTTATCAAATCTCTTCTTTATTTTATTTACTAGTAAGTTCTTGCTTTGTGCACTTTCACCACTTCACTCACGATTCCTTCTAATAATTGGGTAATTGTATTTTTTTATTCTTTCCTATTTTATTTTATTCCATTAAGCGTCTTGGATTTTGTAACTTGAAATTAATTTTTTTGTTGTTGAGAAATTTGAAAATTTATTCCCGTGTTTTCCAGAATGTTGTTTTTCTGCTTTTATGGAAGGAACTTATTTTCAAATGTATATAGATAGGGAAAACTACATCTGTGCTCGAAACATTTTTAGAGTGTAGAATATAACACATTTTCCAGCTGTTCATTTTCTAGTTACTGCCAAAGGCTGATCTCATAAGGATGGTAACGTGATTCAAGTCCCTAAAGATTTCAAACTTCAACTTAATTCTTATTCAACTTTTTGAAACTTATTCTCATTCATTGTGCTCAATATTTTCATACATATATTTTCATGACATTGTGTAGTGTAGTAGTCTTTTTCGGAAGTTTCTTGAATAGAGGATGCAGAAAAAAATTGATACATGCTCATAATAAGTTTTCTTCTAATTACTAGAATTTTCAATCGTATATATTGATCGTGTGTAGATTTATTACAAAAATAGAGGCACGAAGGTAGACCAAAATGTAAATGAATAAAACAAACATAAGAAAGTTGATCTTCGTGGTGTTGTGACACAAAAAAAAACAACAAAGTAGCTCAATATGTATTCCAAGCTTTCGAATAATTATTTATTCATAATTAGTTAAGGTCGAAATATAATGAAAACTATGAACATTGTATACAATATGAAAATATTTACATGAATTAATTGAGAATTGGTTTTTGGTATAACATTGTTGTGTTGTAATAAAACATTAAATACAATGATTCCAAAACAATCTTCAAACATATATTGAGTTTGTTGAATTTTGTCGATATTTTTTTGTTTTTGAAATTGGAATTGAGTTGGGTTGGGTCATTACGAATTTCGTTGAATTTGATCGAATTTGTTTCTTCAAAATCTAACAGATTGGTGAAGATTGAACTAACATTATCTATATAAGTTTAGACAATCAGCGTTTGGAATATATGTTGTTCCTTGAAACAGGCGTTTCTTGTAGTTATTTTCAGTTATTAATATCCTCGCATCTTTTAGATGGATCAATATATTTGAGTCACAATGTAAACAAGGAATTTCATAAACTATGTTAGTGAATTTATTGGTTGGTGTCTTATCTTTGATCTTATTGAAAATATTTTGGACTTAAATTTGCTCTTTATAGCATTATTATATTATATTCCGAGAAGGTTAGGAATAGCTGATTTTATATGTGGAGAAGAGGTATGAATAGGAAAGAGGTTATAACTAGATATAGACTCAATAAATTCTAAGGTACGCCTCATGATGAAGTCAATGGTAGTAGTTCTCACAAAAAAGTTCATACATTATTTTAAAGTTCTTTTCATGATATATTGGATAAGAAATTTCTAGGCCTCAATTTTTCATCTAATCGAATCATTTAATCTAAGTATTACGAAGGTGTTCAAAAGAATTCAGTAGAAATACCGTTAATTTATTTCTGTCCAGTAATTTAAATGATATATAACAATAATTATCATGAAGAACTAGTAAATCAAGTATACTTAATGTTCAGAATTGATGTAAGGCGCCTTGATGTAACATTACTGTTGAGCAAAATAGGTTTTTTCTGGTAATGTGTTTGTGACTTCAGAATGGTTGGAGGTAGATGCATTATGATAGGAAACTAATACTTTTTGATGTATTGACAATGTATAGAATATTCCATTTGAAGTAATGAAGTAATTGTTTTTTGAATTTGGCCAAAGTAATCATCAAGTTCTGTACACTATTAATAAATAACATGAAATAACAAACATCATGATTTAAAAAATGAGGTATCCTAAATCACTGAAGTAAACTTCACTTATTCACTAATCGTTATGATACGTATACGCTAAA
The DNA here is from genome assembly GCA_026230145.1 of Diorhabda elongata. NCBI lineage: Eukaryota > Metazoa > Arthropoda > Insecta > Coleoptera > Chrysomelidae > Diorhabda > Diorhabda elongata. The sequence goes on along the minus strand of CM047937.1, from coordinate 21,561,117 downwards.
TATTTATCCTAATAAACACTGGAATATTTCGAAAAGAGAAAACCTACAATATGAAACCTTATTGGAAATTGACCTAATTTTCCATGTAAAATTCAAAAATTGTATCAATTGATTTTTTCAAATATTTTTGTAACATCCTGTATGGCTGGTAGTGGTATATAAGAACTACAATATAAAATTCTCACTATTTTTATTGTTTATCATATATAAGAAACATCAACTTGGAAAATATCATGTCTTGATCATTTCATGAAGATCCAGCAAAATAGATATCACACAGAATGTTTGTACTGTTTTCTGTACTGTAATTTCATAAATTGATATAGAGATTAATTGAGAACACAAGAGACTATAACAAATCTGCTCCAAGGAAATTATCCCAATTTGATGCTCGTATTGTTAAATACTGATAGATCGGAAGAAACGGGTATGTAACACTATGAATTTATAAAACACATCAATTGCATTCGTACAAACATAAAATCTTTAAGGAATTATGTTGATAGACGACTGCACTTTTGTGAAAAAAATATGGATCAACAACATTCTGATGTATAGTGAGGTAAATCGAAAAAATATTCTGCGGATAAGAATCCCAGCGCGATAAGAGAAGGCCTTTCAATATGCACAGATATTGTGAATGTGTGGAAAGGATTAGCGTGAATCTTATTATTAGATTAATATTCTTTGTTGAAACTATCAATGTATAGAGATATTTAGAATCCTATCCAGGAAGAATTCGTGCCGCAAACAAAATAGTGTACCTAATTTTGCAGGTAATAGTGTACCTAATTTTGCAGGTCTTCGTGAGATGAATAGGTAGAAGGGCACCTACAAATGGTCACCGAGATCCCAATAATTATATATATTTTATATTTGATGTTATTCATACAGCCAATTAGCTTTGCAGACTTTCATTGTAGGAAATACAGAATATTTTACCCCAACCAAAAACTATTTGAATACAATTATTTAGTGGAAATGAAATAAAGCATTTTTTTGATATTTTGAGTTTCTTGAAGAGTATTATGAATGAAAATTCCATATTTATTTAACTTGAATGATATAGAAATGTGAATTTGGTTTGCTAATGAATTTCGTTGAATAAATGACAATGATAATGTACTATAAGGAATACATATTTCAAAAATATTAATAACTCGAGTCTGAAGTTTTAAATACATTAGTTGGCCCTTCGGACGATGAAAATTTTCATATTGTCTAGTTTCCACAGTTAGCTCGCCATCCAAATTCACTGGAGGATATAAGCATCAGTATAATGACAGATTAATATATAAGCCTTTTGAGGATTACGAGACTTTTATTACACCCTTGAGGTCAACCATAATGCGGGTATTGTTTACCTGATCAATATAAGAATATCCATAATATTAATCATAATTCCGCAAAAATTCATTATTATTATTTTAATTATTCATTGTTGATATTATTGTCCTTCCTAGTATGTACTTTCGTATTGTGTTGCGGGTTGAGGACTCAAAATAAAACCGTTCGAGAGTTTCTTAAAATGCCAACGTTTCGATCTTTTATTTGATCTTTATCAAGACTTCAGCATTCGACTTACCTCTGTGCCATGTGTTTTCGATAATTTTGAAAAACCCAGGTGAAGATGTCATTAAGATTATTATTATTATGCGAAAGACTGTTGAGAGTGTGGGTTTCTCCCATTTTTCGGAGTAATTTTCTTCTAATAGTGGAGTGAATTTGGGTGATTGTTGTTGTTTTTCGTCATCATTATTCATTTAAACCTTTGATTAACTTCCATCTCTGTTTTCATCCATTTCGAGTTTCCGTTTCGTGTATGTCAAATCAGGCGTAGCATGTAGATTGCCTGGACTATGTTGCCTCGTTTTCCATTGCCTGTAGGACGACTCCTTTGGGTAGTTGCCCATTTCTGTTGACGAAAATGCCTTTCTTTGTAGAGTCTTGCTCTTAGATCGTCCAAAACCCATATGTACAGGGTCTTTCACGACGAGTTGAATCGATATGTATATGGGAAAGTACTGTGACTACTGTTCTGAAAATTTACTTGCATGGGTTTTCCGAAATGCTCGTTTCAAACAAAATATTTTTAACTTCCAGTTATACAGGAAGTGGAACCAAACATCGTTATTTTAAACGGAATGCTATAGTTTTTATTAAATTTTTAGAATATACGCGAAATTTTGATATAACGTTATATGAGGCATAGAATGCCCAAAGTCCACCATTTTTTAATTATTTTATATTATTTCACATTTTCGACATTTCGTCTAATATTTTTGGGATTTGGACAAATAACATTTACAGCTTTCAAAATGTGTGAAAATCTTGACAAAAATTTATTTCATTCATATATTTCAAATTAACGGTTTTTGAAATTTTCATGGTTAACAAAAGTTAACGTATCAAAAATTCAAATAGTTTAGTCAATTAAATATTTAAAAACACTACACTAAGAGGAGAAGAACAAAACTAAAAATTATATCAAAGTAAATGTCCGAAATGGTTGCCCCCAACTTCCAAACATTTAGGGATTCTTCTTAAAAAGCCGTACTGAGTGGCGTTTCGAATTTTTTGCGGTGAAAGAGCATTCCGAACTCTTTCCTGACAGTCTTCTTTTGTAGTTAGCGGCGAAGCATACACGATAATGGGAGTTACGCCGCGCCGGTTAAATATTCCGTTCTTCTGAATTTTACACTCATCTGTCCAAATTAAGTTTCGTAAGAAATTTTCGTCTTCCTGAGTTTTAATCAATATAAATTCACAAAAAGCAATTCTTCTTTGATCGTCACCTGGCTTTAAATTTTGTACCAACTAGTTTGAATACGGAGGAACTTTTGTTACGCTCTGAAGTATCCCAAGACTTGTGATTTCATTGACTTAATTGCCTACGATAGGTTTCAATTTACTGCATGGTGCAACAACATTGTTTGTTTGTTGATATGTTAGCTATTTTTTTTTGGTCGCTCCAGACAACTGACAATTAAAAACCATGAAGATTCCAGTTTTTTCAAGTTTCTACAAAAGCCGTTAATTTGATATATGTTTTAGAATTTTAGGATTTTTTCAATTTCTTTGGCGACTTGATTATCCATTGTTAAAGAAACAACTTTTTTAGATCACATTGTCTGATCTGTTAGCATGTATAGTTCTGCCTGTTTGTAATTAGTTGTCATATCATATTTTTATCTCATCGTTAGGTTCACATAGGTACAATTCATCTAATGTTTTGAAGTTATATTTTTTGTACAATTCTCAGTGAATTTAAGTCATGTTGATTTAAGTATTCATTTCTAGATAATTCTGAGCATCTCGATGTTATATGTTGTGGAGTTTCTTACAAACTGTATTGTTATCTGTAGATCCTCTGTTGGTTTCCACTGATGGCGAATTGACAATATTCCAATTGAATAATAACATTTCTGTGCATGTATCTTTCAAAAATTTACAATCAACAATATTTGTTGTCCCTTAAATGCAATGCGTGCTTCATAGAAAATTTTATCGCATGCATTCATTGTATTCATAAAAATTAGAAAATATTATTCAGAAAAAAATATGTGGAAGTTGTGCTTATATATGGAAGAAAAAAGTCTTTTGAGGGTGTTCGAGAATTATATTCTCAAACCAATGAATGATCATTCGATTTTAGAATCGATGATTTTTCAAAAATGATTAATAAATTTACGACTACCTGATCTCAAAAAAAAATGGCAGTGAGTTGTCAGTGCATTTAAAAATGAAAAGTCAAATTAATTTCTCTTGATGAATTAACATACTTCTTTTATTCAATTTACGTTTCAAGTGTTATTTACTGTATTTGGGCGCAGGACAAGTTTTGTGTTTAACATTTTGTGTAGTGTAGTCATATTTTATTATAACTTTTTATCCTGAAAGTGTCTCAATTTATATCGACAGAAGTCAATAAGGCACCAACTACTGTAGCTTTACGACCTAAAGTAGTTGCTAAATAAAAGATTACTCATAGTGGCGTATGTCTTTTAGCCTTATACTAAAATACCGTTTTGTGCTACCAAAAATCAGCAACTGCTACAGTCTAAGTGCTGTACAGTTAACAAGTACGTGCAGCGCTCCTCACGCTTAGATATAAATAGGCGTGTGGGTAAAGTGGTTGAAGAACACGGTCATTTTCCAACCATCTTTGTGGTCCTTCGAGCCGGATAGCAAAAAAGGTATTTACAGAGCCTTTCTTCATACTATTCTTCGAGATTATATGCAATTGTCACAGAAAATTCAACTTCCTTCAAGATATTCAAGTTCCTGTGTCCCTAGGCAGCAGTAACTTCCAGTATTCAAGGTAGGATCAAACCTTTAATCTTCCCAAGTGCATTGTGTTTTAAAAAAAAATCAATATATTGCTAGTTCATTTAATATTTCCAAATATTCGAACTCAATTTAGTATAATTCCAAGTTTCAATTGTAAAATTCCAATCTATTCTATTTCGTACAATTGCAAGTGAAATTTCCAAAAAATAACTTCCCAATCTACTGTTACAAATGAAACTGCATTTATGAATGTTTGTATAAACAGACGCGACAAGCTTGAAAAGTATTTCTTACAATATGAAAATATTCAAGGTCAAATTGAAATGCTTATTGAAAACTCTCAGGATGAATTATCAGATAACGAAGACATAGACTTAGTTGAGAAAAAATACTTCACAACTAATTCTGAACTATCTAGAATGATTGATGAATTGACATCGAACGATAATTCAAACTCTCAGAGTCAAACTAATAATAATTGTAATATCGACATCAAGTTACTTGATATTTCCTTGCCTAAATTTAAGGGTCAGACGTCAGAGTGGCCTTCATTCATTCAACTCTTTGAAAATCTGATTATTTCTATTAATAGCTTAACAAATATCAAAAAATTGCTATATTTAAAAGCTTCCCTTTCTAACGAGCCCTTGCAATTGATAGACGATCTAGAACTTTGTGATGACAATTTTCAAATAGCTATAGATACTTTAAAACAAAGGTATGATGATCAAAGTGTTCTACTGTATAACTTAATTGATCAAATATACCAACAAAAACCTGTGAGCAAAACTTGCCCTACGCTTTTACGTGAAATAACGGCTGAAATGTATAAAATTATACAATCAATGTCAAAACTAAATTTAAATCCAAAACAGTTATTAGATTATATTCTTATTTTCTGGATAGATAAAAAACTAGATCTACCAACTCGTAAATTATTTGAACAAAGTAAAAAACAAGGTGAAATCCCGTCCCTTGAGAATTTTTTCGATTTTTTGAAACAACGTAGTGGTATTCTAGAGCGCACTCAAAATATTCAAGCTTCTACTTCTAATTCAATTGATACTAAACAAAAGTTTAGCCCCAAATATTCGGAAACAACTGCTCACGTGAATTCTATGATTCCTACAAACAGTCAATCAGATTGTTATTATTGTAAAAATGCTTCACATCGTATCTATACGTGTGAATCATTTAAAAATTTGTCTATCAGTGATAAATATAAGTTCATACATTCGAATAATCTCTGTAAAAACTGTCTAGGATTTCGTCACATCACAAGGGTTTGTAAATCTCTAAAATCTTGTTCAATATGTCAAAAAAGACATCATATTTATCTCCATTCTGACTCTTTCCGTGCAAATGATAATGCACATAATAATAATAATGGTTCTATTTCCCAAAACCGTTATAACAACTCACAATCTATTCACTCCAATGTACATACGACAAATGGTCAACATCCTCACACCAAATCGATAAATAATCGAAATAATAACTTTAATCGTCAAATTGACGAAAATTCACATTCTCACCAGGCTACTGATAATCGACAAAATCCTTCTAGACCACAGAAGAATTATGATAATGCTGAAACCAACGAAAACTCACAAGATAATAATTCTAACGTATCTGCTATACAAACACAATCCTTATCTGCTCTATCCACGAATGCCACGTGCTTCTAGCTACGGCTAAAATAATTATGTATGACTCTCACAATAACCCATTTGAAACTACTATTCTGCTAGACAACGGTTCCCAAAACTCATTTGTTTCACAAGAACTAGTAAATAAACTACAATTGAAAACGTTTGAAAAAACACTGCAAATTTCCGGCATATCACAAACAGTATCAACCACAAATAAAATGGTTCATTTAAAATTCTTTCCACATTCCAATCCGATCAAACACTTTGAAATACCTTGTGCAGTATTGCCAAAAATTACTTGCAAATTACCACAAGTAAAAATTAACGTAAGCCAGCTACGTCTGCCTACTGATATTATTCTAGCCAATCCAGAATTTAACATACCATCGGAGATTCACATTCTAGTTGGGGCCGATTTATATTACAAACTTCTTACACCAGGTATCATAGATCTCGGTAAATTAATTAATTCAAGAATTAAAAATTGTATTAGGAAATCACGGGTTTAATTTACATAAGTGGGCCTCAAATAACTCAAACGTTCTCGCTGAAATTTCTGATTCAAACAATTCTTCCTTCTTTCAAAATCCTGAAAAATGCATTAGTCTTGATTTAGAAAATTCTCAAAATAAAGTTCTAGGCCTAAATTGGATCCCAGCTTCTGATAATTTGAACATTTCTGTCCCCTCTACCTTTTCAATATTCCCCGCAACCAAGAGAAAAATTCTCTCAACCATATCGCGATGTTTCGATCCTCTTGGACTTTATAATCCCATAATATTGTCTGGAAAACTTTTGGTCAAACAATTATGGCAAGCTAAACTTGACTGGGACACAGAGATATCAGATCCAGTCATACTGGAAAAATGGCATACATTCGTAAACAATCTTCCTAAGCTATCTCAATTAACTATTCCAAGATTCATTTTTTTGGACAAATCTATCAATCTCATCGAAATGCATGGTTTCTCAGACGCGAGTCTGAAAGCTTTTGGCGCATGCGTGTATTTACGAACCATTTATTCTGACAATTCTGTTTCCTGTAATTTAATTTCGGCAAAATCGCGTGTACCCCCCGTTTCAATTACACTTCCTCGGCTAGAGTTATCATGCTCCTACTGTCTAATTTAGTGGACAAAATTTATAAAAACTTTCAAACAAAGATTAATATTATTTCTGTAAATCTCTGGTCCGACAGCCAGATCGCTTTATGCTGGCGCAATGGTGAACCCAGCCGTTAGACAGTATTTGTAGGCAACAGAGTTGCTAAAATTCAAGCCATAACTAAAGATCATTCATGGAAGTATGTAAATACTATCGATAATCCCGCTGATTTGGTGTCACGTGGCACTAGCGCAAATAATTTAATTTCTAATAAACTTTGATGGCATGGACCGAAATTTCTATCAAATCCCACTCTCGATTTATCAAAATTTGATAATTTTGCATACCCAAACCTTCATCTTTCTGACATTCCCGAAACAAAAACTGTCGTCATGACTACCCCAACAGAAGAAAATTTTCTTTTAACTTTATTTTCTAAATTTTCCTGTTATAAGAAGTTGCAAAGAACAATGGCGTACATAGGTTCATCAGAAATTGTAAGAATTCGAACAAATTTTCTGGTCCTTTGACAGTATCCGAATTCAGCAAATCTGAAATCTTTATAATCAAGACCCTACAACAAACTAAATTTTAAAAGGAAATTAATGAGATTAAACAGAACAAAATTTTATCTGATAAGCAAATAAATAAGCTGAAACCTTTTTTAGACGATAAAGGAATGCTTCGAGTCGGTGGACGTCTTGCTAACGCTGACCTTTCTTTTAACCAAAAATATCCATTACTTCTGCTGTCAAAAAATATAACTGTCAACTTAATGATTAAAGCTGAACATGAAAGGCTTGAACACGCTGGAGCTCAAACAGTGTTGTACAATTTTCGACTAAATTTCTGGCCATTAAATGGTTTAAAAATTACCAAAAAGCTTATTCGAAGCTGTCATAAGTGTTTTCGTTTTTCAACAAAGCCATATACACAAATTATGGCAGACCTTCCACGAGATAGAGTCATCCCTGCTCGACCGTTTCAAAAAACAGGACTGGACTTTGGTGGGCCATTTTTCATAAAATCTTCCAAATTACGAAAAGCTCCCTTGGTGAAATGCTATATTGCGCTTTTCGTATGTTTTGTCACTAAAGCTATTCACATTGAAGCTGTTACTTCTTTATCAACTGAAGCCTTTATCTTGACCCTAAAACGGTTCATTTCCCGTCGTGGCAAACCTGCCAAAATTTATTCCGACAACGCCACTAATTTTCAGGGTGCTGATAACACTTTTAGAGATTTAGAAATATTTTTCAAAAATCAAAATAATATTGATTCTATTCAAAATTTTTTATCGCATTCCAATGGAAATTCATACCTCCTAGAGCGCCACATTTTGGAGGAATATGGGAAAGCGGAATAAAAAGCTCGAAAAAGCTCATGTCAAAAATTCTTGGAGACTCCAAATTAGCATATGAAGAGTTCTCTACAATTCTAGCCCAAATAGAGGCAATTTTAAATAGCAGACCTATATCACCATTATCTAATGACCCTTCTGACTTGGAATGTTTGACCCCAGGTCATTTTCTTATCGGCGCTAGCCTAACTTCCTTTCTTGAAAAAGATAATACCACCATCCCTGAAAATCGGCTGTCACTATGGCAACAATGTACAAAGTTACAACAACAATTCTGGCGCCGCTGGTCGACTGAATACTTGAATCAATTACAAAATCGACCAAAGTGGCTTAAGTCTTTCCCTAATCTGAAAGTTGATTCTTCAGTTCTTTTTAAAGAGGATATATACTCCCTGTACAGTGGTCTACAGGAAGAATCATCGAAACGATGCCAGGGCCTGATGGGAATGTGAGGGTAGTAAAAGTTAAAACAGCAACTGGTATATACACCAGAGCCATCTCTAAAATAGTCCCTTTTCCTGAGTCTGATGAGTCACTTCTCGGTGAAAAGTGACTGATATTCAACATAGGTTTGTAAGTTATATGAACCACCTTGTTGTTTACATTTTTTTAGTAGTTACATTGGTTACTAGAATGTAGTTTCCAATAGGAATCGTTAATTTTTCTTAATATCATAAAATGCATTGAATTCCCTTTCTCGATTTTTAATTTTTACCGTGCGATATTGACATGCTTACAAACATTTTAACGCTATTTCAGTCCCATTTATTCAGCATTTTGAAACTTTTCAAGTTTCAAGGGGCCCAATATGTTCGAGAATTATATTCTCAAACCAATGAATGATCATTCGATTTTAGAATCGATGATCTTTCAAAAATGATTAATAAATTTACGACTACCTGATCTCAAAAAAAAATGGCAGTGAGTTGTCAGTGCATTTAAAAATGAAAAGTCAAATTAATTTCTCTTGATGAATTAACAAAGTTCTCTTATTCAATTTACGTTTCAAGTGTTATTTACTGTATTTGGGCGCAGGACAAGTTTTGTGTTTAACAATATGTGTAGTGTAGTCATATTTTATCATAACTTTTTATCCTGAAAGTGTCTCAATTTATATCGAAAGAAGTCAATAAGGCACCAACTACTGTAGCTTTACGACCTAAAGTAGTTGCTAAATAAAAGATTACTCATAGTGGCGTATGTCTTTTAGCCTTATACTAAAATACCGTTTTGTGCTACCAAAAATCAGCAACTGCTACAGTGTAAGTGCTGTACAGTTAACAAGTACGTGCAGCGCTCCTCACGCTTAGATATAAATAGGCGTGTGGGTAAAGTGGTTGAAGAACACGGTCATTTTCCAACCAGAGGGATTGGAGTACAAGTTAATTCGACATTTATCTTACTTTTCGCCCAAATGTTTTATATACATTATATTCTAGTTGTATTTGAGAGTTTTACCGTGTCCTGTGAAAGAGTTACACATGCGATTATAACAATATTCCGAGTGCCCTTTTATTGGAATATCTGAAAATTAATGCAATCAACTAGCTTTTGAGAATTTGATTTGTAAATCAGTGAAGTACCTTTGTGTTCATTCATTAAATTTACGGAGAAATTATCAACTATTGATTCATGAAGTTTTGATCCTTTTTTTATCAGCCTCAAAAATGGGTTCTGAAAAACTCTCATTAAATCCATAGGTCTATATACTAATACCATTTGGGATCATTCATAATAATCTGAGATCTAGTATACTCAACTAATCATTTTCTCTATAAATTTTCAGCTTCAATTTTCATATCTGAAGTAACTACCATATTAAAAGGATTGATCTGATAACTGATCTTTACGTTATAACAGCTTTCTATAAGATAAATTCAATTTAACGTATTATAATGGAAATTGGAAACAAGCTTAGTGAAATATTTCCAAAATAAATTTTTATATGAATACAAATTTATATATTTACTTGACCCATTATATAGAATTAATCCGTTAATCGTGTATAATCAAGTAGGCTAAATGACAACAAAATGAAAAATTGTATCATTTGAAGCAAATTTTGAATCATATTCTATTGAAAATTATCCCTTGCCTGTACTTTTACATTGTAAGAATGTTCAAAACTCTTCTCCCCCACATGTTTGATCTAACTTACACTTTGAATCTGATGAGAGGAAACAAATATGATTGGAACCTCGTTCGAAATGAACCTTTGCATTATGGATAACTGTGACCGTGATAACTGATCCTGTATCAATACACATTTGTAACATAACTACAGAAGATAGTGTTGACAACATTTCGACCCATTTTCCATTTGCTTCGTTGTAGAAGCCAGTGACGGATTAACCCTTAATCAAATTAAGCAATTGCCTAGGGCATCACTTCTGTGGAGGCACCAGAAGAAGCACAAAAATAAACTGTCCTTAGGGCATCATGTCTCACTCTCATCTCACGTCACCAAAAACCAAACCAAAAAAAGTTTCTAGGACTAATTTGAAAATTCGCGCGTTTTGAGTTGTCATAGAGTCGGACTCTATGGTGGAGTCCGACTTAGGCCGTGTTCCGAGTCGAGTCCTTGCTATGAGCGCTAAAACCGCTCATGCTGCTAACTTCATTTAAATGAATTACTACCGTATCACAGGTATGACACTCCATACAAAAAGCGCGATTTGACCTGTCATTGTAGTGGTAGACGTTCTGTACACGCGCGCATGTGTGGGTAAGGTTAGGGATGGTTACAATATTATCAGGCGTCAGGTAACATAATCAAAGAAAGAAATAAAACTAAACACACACCCTGGGATACACTAAACAGTACAAATAAAGTGATAATGACTCAATAAATCGCTAACATACCTCTAAAGTCGCGGTTCAAGTACAAGTTTTCACAGAGAGTGGAAATTTATAAAAATGTCTTTGGTTGTAATTCGATTCATTACACAGAACAAAATTTCCGCCCTATTATAAAAATTTGATTAAACTACCTTTCGATTGCGTCCTCACCCCTTCGAACTTGCACCCCGAGTGGCCCACGAGCTCGGGCGAGCGAGGGGGGCGAGACGTCACGAACGCGTTTTGGTGCGGGGCGGAGAGTGTCACTTCTGTACGGAGTACCATTACTAATTCTGTGACCATATGAGTGCTAAGTTGCAGCGTAAGCGTTGTAATCGTGTCAACGAAAACGGCCCTAGAGTCATAACCCCGCGCTCTTACAATTTTTGTCGACAATTCATTGTGTTGTTGTATATTTTTAACCCATTTTTAAATGATTGAAATAATTAGAAAGGAAGTATTTTGTCTTTGTTTGTGTAACAGGCTACTAACATATATCAGAACCAAGTTCTGTTAATAATATTGTGTTCGCTTAGGTACGTAAAGTTTTATTTTGTTTTGATAATGTCCAAAGTCAAAATAATATCTAAAGTATTTTGTTTCAATTGAGTAATCACTTTTGGTTATGTAAATTTAATCAAACCAATCGAAGCTGAAGGTTTCTGCAAGCTTCGAAATAGGTAGTTTTTTCTAGGAAGGTAAATTAGTCTGAGAGGTCAATGACCGTACGTCAAATGATACCTACTAAAAACGGCTACCGATATCTAGCGATCGGGTGTGTTTCTTTAATTTAAAAGCTAATAGATATTGTTACAAGCTTTTACTAAACTTAGAGTAAGTTTATAATTTTGTACGGGCGGAATATTGGGATCGATTTTTTTGAGTGAGTTCCAGCAAAGGCGGTCCGATTGAGCTGAAATTAGGTATGAAGAATAATAAATACTCAAGATATTAAGATGTATTCCCTCCCGCCCGGTGACAATCAATAGATTCTATCTATCAGGAATTGGTATTGATCTGATAATCAGGTCCAGAGAAGGAGCTGCATTTACCCGATTCGTCAATTGTTTTTAGTCGACTGTGGGAGGGTAATGTGTTTGTCAGTATATGTATTTACTTAAGTAAAAGCTCGTGACTCAAATTTTTTTTTCGATAATTACTTGTTTTAAGATAATAATCATAAGGATGATGAATAGAGAAGTTCACCGTTGCAGTTTCTTTCTTTAGAATAGAATTTTCGAATGTCGCTAAAATAGGCATCGAATGTTTTTCGTTTGCAAAATAATAGGCTAGAACAGTTACATAGCTAAAAATAATATCTAATTACTTAATTTTAGCTTGAATTGAATTAAATCTATAAGGGCTTTGAAGCCTTCGACTTCAGAGTAATTAGGTTCCATTTTACAGCGTTTAGTCTTTTTAATCATTTATTTCTTTATTTATTTCTAGGGGTATCTCTAGATTAAATCATGAAGCGTTCGCAATTGAGTGGTGCACAAAAACGAAAACACGCAGAAGAGAATAAAAGAAAAATAGCAGAAACAATAAGTAAAACAAAAAAGTTAACAATTTTTTTCCGTTCCGATAAATCTGAACCACCGCCATCAGTTGATATTCCAATTCCAGGGACGTCAAAAAACAGTGAAAAAAATTTTACGATTCAAGAACCTTCTGACTCTGATAGCTTGAATAATACTGAAGATAGAAAAGACGAAACTATAATTAACAAAGCACCAAATCAAGAAAATAACCCAGGGCTATGGCGTGAATTTTCAAACGTTGACGTGCAATATTGGCTATCTTGCGGACCAAATGACTGTCAAAATCATAATAGTTCATTTGAGAAATCCCGTCGAACTTATGGTTCAACGTCGCGTTACTGCCATGAAAAAGTATTTATTGGCCAAAAGCCTAATGGCGAAAACTACAAAAGAGTGGCTACTTTATTCGCCTTCTACAGGATCCCTTTACTGTTTTGTATGTAAGCTTTTTGGTTCAGATAAATCTTCAGTTTTTGGTAGTTCAACAGGTTTTAGTGACTGGAGGAATACCAAAGTAATGATTGAAGGTCACGAAAAGAATTCTAGTCACAGAGATTGTCTATTAACATATTTAACACGCAGGAAAGGTTTGAGCTTGCATCAAGGTTTTGATAAGCAAGTTCATGAAGAGAATGTTCACTGGTAGCACGTATTACAGCGAGTTATAGCTGTTATTCGTACATTGGCAGAAAGAGGCCTTCCTTTTCGCGGTGCAGTAGAGAAATTTGGATCTCCTCAGAATGGAAATTTTCTAGCTTTACTGGAACTTATAAGTCAATTTGATCCCTTTTTAGCGGCACACATAACCAAATATGGAAACACCGGAAAAGGAAACGTCTCTTATTTATCTAAAACGATTTACGAAGAGTTGATTATGATAATGGCCCAAGAAGTACATGGGAAAATTATATCGCAGATAAAAGATTCTAGATATTACAGTCTTTCAGTAGATTCTACGCCGGATTTGACGCACATGGACCAGCTCAGTGTAGTTATTCGCTATATAAAAGATGTGCAGCCAGTAGAGTGATTTCTTACATTTATTGAGTTGAAATCGCATCACACAGGAAATGAACTGGCAAAGCAGACTCTTCAATACCTTGAAGAACATTGTGGATTAGATTTTTCAAAATGTAGATGCCAGTCTTATGACAATGCTTCAAATATGTCTGGGCGTTACAATGGCATGCAACAGAAGATTCTAGAGGCGAATCCGTTTGCAATATATATCCCATGCGCAGCCCATTCGCTCAATTTAGTGAGTCGAACCGCCGTGGATTGTTGCCTAGCAGCTGTAAATTTTTTTCATTACTTCAAAATCTATACAATTTTTTTTCTGGTTCAACCATAAGGTGGCGCATATTAACAGATCATTTGGGTAATGAAAGTGTTTTGAAATATTTATCAGAAACGAGATGGGAAGCACACGCTAAAGCGACATCAGCTATTCCACAGACATATAACAAAATTATAGATGCATTAGACGTTATTTCTTGTGGATGACATGCAAAAAGGAGAAACCAGAAGAGAAGCAGCTAATTTGTCGAATAAACTACAAGAATTGGAGTTCGTACTCATGTTGGTCATGTGGGACGAAATTTTGCAAACCTTTCAAAAAGTCAGCAAGGTATTACAAGACCCAGAAGTTACTCTAGAGACTTGCGCTAATCTCTACAAATCACTCGTGAATTTTTTAGAAAAATTGAGGTGCGGCTTTGATTCTTTCGAAGCCCGCGCAAACAGAAAGCTACCAGATGCGGAATATAAAGACAGCCGTCAAAGACGAAGAAAGAAAATGCCCAATGGTGGTTCAACTCCTGAAGTAAGTTTCAGCCCAAGAGAACAATTCAAAATAACGTGTTATTATAGTATCATTCATAAATTAAATGCAGAAATGCGAAAAAGAGGAAAAATATACAAAGAAACAGCAGACAAATTCTCATTCTTAAATAAAATACCCGATGCCGATAAGATTATGTGTCTCGATCAAACTGCAGAATAAAGTGAGCACAGCACAAATCTAGTAAACACATATCCAGAAGACCTTTAAACCGAATTAATAACAGAAATTCAACAGTTTCATTCATATGTCATAAATAAAATAAGTTCCAGACCCAGTGATTCGGCTTCCACAAGTTTACATCAAACTCACGCGCAGTTGTATAAAATAATACATGATGATAACATTGAATCAGCTTTCCCTAATGTGGAAACAGCCCTGAGTATATTTTTATCGCTTATGATAACAAATTGCTCAGCGGAACGTTCTTTTTCAAAATTAAAAATATTAAAAAATGAAAAAAGGACAAAGATGATACAAGAAAGGCTCGA
Source organism: Diorhabda elongata (assembly GCA_026230145.1). NCBI lineage: Eukaryota > Metazoa > Arthropoda > Insecta > Coleoptera > Chrysomelidae > Diorhabda > Diorhabda elongata. The sequence goes on along the minus strand of CM047937.1, from coordinate 21,546,001 downwards.
TAATTTATCAATATTGTACATAGAGTCCGATATGTTAAAAACGTTAGAAGTTAATACTATCTTGCGTGAATTCAATGCCCGGAAAAGCCGCAAGGCGCATTTCAATAAATAAATAAAATTATGCTTTGGTTTTCATTGTTGTCGCACCTACTCCACTTCTAAAGTACGTTACATCTCGTCATCTTATTTTACAAAAAACCAATGTTTTTAGGCGGTAAAGATTTAAAGACCGATTCTAGTTGGCGTACGGATAGGGGGGCCCATAGGCATGGATTGCTTAGGGCAGCGGTTCTCAAACTTTTTTAGTGACGGAACCCTTTTGGAAAGCGAAATACTTGACGGAACCCTACAATAAAACAATAGTCTCTAAAAGTATATTCTTTATTAATAAGCATAATAAACGTAGAATGTAACATATACTTATTACTTACTTACATAACAAGTATAATAATAGAAATAGAAGATATTAAAAAAGAAAAAAAAATAACTAATGGGAGGTATGAAACTGTTTTTTATTTTTCATTAATTGGTTGATATCAGGTTTGATAGAAGACAGTTGAAATCTCATATCAGGTTCGGCGTCCAGTCTATTCCGGTATTTTGTTTTCGTGGCTGCCTAGGTTGAGAATCCTGTTTCGCACAAATATGTTGTTGGAAATGGAAGAAGGATATCCAGAGCCATTTTGGCAAGCATTGGGTATTCATCACGGATTCTGCACCAATAATCGTTGAGAGATGTCCTTTTGAACAATGACTCCATACTTGTGTCTGATGACATTTCTAAAAGAGATTCATATATCTCATTTGACATACTTTCGGGCTTTTGCAAGGTGGGTAAAAAAGGATTATGAATCCATGAATTCAGTTTCAATTTTGTATTCTGTTCTTCGGGAAAATAATTCTCAAAAGATGCGCGCATCGAAGTGAGATATTGGACCAATTCTTCAAATACATCATCTTGAAACATTTCTGAGTCGTTATCGCTAACAAACTCACTGAGTAACGTAAAGCTTTCTATTTTTCTCTTACTAACGCAAATAATTCAAAAATCTAATTTTCTTTTAAAGGCAGTTATTTTGTTACAGGCCTGGAACACTGTTGACTGTTTACCTTGCAATGATAAATTTAATTCGTTCAGTTTTTGAAAGATATCCGCCATGAAAGACAGTCGGAACAACCAAGTTTTATCATACAAACGGTCTTTCAAATTAAAAGAAGTATCTGAAAGAAACATTTGTAACTCGGCTTTAAATTCAAATAGCCTTATTAAAGTTTCACCCCGAAACAGCCATCGCACTTCTGTATGGAGCAGCAGTGTTTTATGTTTGCTACCATAATCTTCACATAATAATGAGAACAATCGGTATTGTAGTGGTCGTGATTTGATAAAATTAATAATTTTTACCGCTTCATCCATTACTAATTTTAGGTTTGACGGCATTTACTTCATTGCTAGTGTTTGTCTATGCAGGAGACAATGACTGGAACCACAATTAGGTGCTTTTTTTTGTATTTGTGACACGACTCCTGCTGTTTTATCCGTCATCGACTTGGCCCCATCTGTACAAATGTTAATGCAATCGTTCCAACTGAGATTATTTTCTTCAAAAAATATATTTATTTTAGTAAAAATTTCTTCTCCGGTAGTGTTGTGTGCAACGGTGAACACATAAGCATGTCTTCTTCAAAAGAACTTTCATATGGGTATCTCACGATAGCCAGACCAGCGACATCAGTTGACTCATCCATTTGCAAGACGAATCGTGTTTTTTGTAGACGTGTAACTAGCTCTTGTTTGACGTAGCTTGCCAGATCATGAATTCGACGTGAAACAGTATCGTTTGATAGTGGCACAGTAGAAAGATGCTTTGCAGATTTTTCATCAAGCATACATTTTGTTATGTTTAACACACATGGTTTTATTAAAATCTCAGCGATAGTGTGCGCTTCACCTTCTTGTGCAATGCGATAGCTAACTAAATATGATGCCTTTGTGACCTTTTCATTGATAGTTTGGGTTACTTGCATCATATTTTTTGACTTTCCAATAACTGTTGGATTAGGTAATTGAGAATGATGTTTCTAGTTGAACTGAAACCTCAACAGGTAATACATGCTGAATTGGGACGTCATGGTGAACATGTATTTGACTTCCTTGAAGAAATTAGTCAAATCTAAGTGAATGTTTTTTGATTGAAGATTATGGTTAACAGTGTATGGTGAACAGTATATTGTGCTGATTAAGAACTTATTTTATTGTAGAATTGCTTAGCTTGTGTTTACTAAAAGATTATAAAATTCACGATTGTAATAAAAAATATTAGTTTTGTAATTGAAGTTGTTGATAGAATTTATGTCAGAAATAAAGTTAGTTTTTAAAAAAACACGGTTCCAGTTAATTAAAAGTTAAGTGACGCAGTCAATAGGATAGTCAATCGAAAGTTAAAGCATATAACATTCGGTTCGTTTCTAAGATTTGTTGACTATTCGAACAAGTAAAGTTAAATTATTGGAACTTGGCGAACTGAGTAACTAAACTAGAAGATCTGTGTTGTGCCAGAAACCGGAAGAATCAAGAGGATATTGGTTGTTCCTGTGCAGTCCGAGCCAATGGAAAGGATCTTCATTCTATTGCTGTAAGTGTTATTAATGTCATATAGAGGAAATATTAATTAAGTACTCAAATTCTGATTCAATTAACTCAAATTCAGGCTCAAACTCTGTTAACACTAAAATAAAATTTAACTTAGCATCACCAAAAATTTTTTCTAGGAATAATTTTAATAAAATGGCTACTCCACAATTGCCTATTTTAAAAAAAGAGTATCTTGATATGATACCCGAATTTGATGGAAACAATGCATTACTTCCTAAGTTTATAGAAATTTCAGAGAAATTAGTAAGTAAGTTTTATACTACTGTCGATTCAGGGGATTTTCAAAACGAATATTTGATGTCCAGCATCTTAGCAAAAATAAAAGGTAAAGCAGCCATAAACATTTCTTCTTGTACGATAAGAACTTGGGAAAATCTAAAAGATGCACTTCTCAATACTTACGCTGACAAAAGAGATATTTACACTCTAAATATAGAACTTTCAGAAATGAAACAAGGTAATGAAACGCCTTCCGAATTTTATAATAGAATTCAACATTTATTAAATCTTCAAATTTCTTATCTCACGACACATTCTAATGTTAGTGAACATTTAATTTTGGGTAATTACTTTAAAAATTTGGCTCTCAGAGTATTTCTACGCGGATTAAAAGAACCTTTAGGCACATTAATGCGAACGAAAAATCCAGAAAATTTGAATATTGCTTTAAATGTACTTACAAATTATTTTCAAGTTTACATGACCCAGAATAATCATCCGAAAAATGTTTTTTCATCCTTGAATACGCAAAATAATTCATTTAAAAGTAAAACCACTTTCCGAAATGATGTGGCATATGGGCAGCCACTTCCTAGGCAAAATTCTATGCAGAATTATCAATATACTAATCGAAATTCCGCATCAAACCCGCAAAATCGTCCATCAACTTCTTATATCCCTTCTAATAGGAATAATACAAACTTTTCTAATAATGGTCAAAACGTCTTTAAACCCAATCCAACTCCAATGAGCATGTCTACAAGAAATACATCTAGACCCCAACCTCAAAATTATCAAAATAGGTTCCAACACAATCCGAATCAACCTAGAAATTTTATCTCGGAAGAACTCCATAATATAGACGATTCTGATTGCACTAATGATGAATCCGATAATTTTTTAGAGACGCCAACCTCGGAACCAAACCAAACATTATCGAATTGTTAAACTTAAATAATTCAGAAAGCGTGTTATCCTATTTAATTTTTCCAGAACAAAATCTTAAAGTTTTAATTGATACTGGTAGCACAAGATCCTTTGTGACACCAGCAGTTGCTGAAAAATATTTCAAAAAATCTTATGTCAAAAAACCCTTCCATGTAAAATCTGCCTTTGGTAGCAGTCAACAAAATTTCTGCACACTCATTCCAATCCCTAAAATGTTTAATTATAGGCAACCGCTCAATTTAGAATATTGCGTTTTCAAATTACACGATCATTTTGATTGTTTATGAGGATTGGATAATTTAAAAATACTTGATGCAATTATCGATTTAAATAATAATTTGCTTATGACTCCTTATAGTCAAATTAAATTGAATTACTTTGACATTAAAACTGGATCCACGAATTGTATAGTAGTGCCTCCACGTTGTGAACAAGTAATCAAATTAAATATTGAAAATGTAAAAAATGGTAATGTGATTATACCATATACACGAATTGAGAAATTAGAAATCCCGGAATGTTTAACAAAAGTTGAAAATAATATAGCTTTATGTACAATTTTAAATCCTTCAGAATCCAAATTTCGAGTAGATTTAAGCCCTTCTATTAGTGTTGAGACATTCGATGAGTACGAACAAACTCTCAACCCAAATTTTAATGAAATTTATTATGAAAAAGTTAAATTTGATGTTTCGAAACATTAGATTTCGCTTCTGGTTTCCATCAGATCGAAATGGCCGAGGAGTATATTCCGAAAACAGCCTTTAATATAGAAAATGGGCACTATGAATATGTGCGCATGCCCATGGGTCTGAAAGGAGCTCCTGCAACTTTTCAAAGGGTCATGGACAATATCCTAATAGGTATACAGAACGAAAAATTTTGGTGTACCTTGATGATATAAGTGTGTTCAATACCAGTCTACAAGAACACACCACAAATTTAAAAGAAGTATTCAATAGATTAAGAGATTCTAATTTTAAATAACAAATTGATAAATGCGAATTCTTGCGAAAAGAAGTAGCATATCTGGGACATATTGTCACGCCAGAAGGTGTAAAACCGAACCCAGATAAAATTTTAGCAATTCAAAAATTTCCAATACCAAAAAATTCAAAGGTTTCCTTGGACTCCTAGGGTATTAGCAAAAATTTATAGAAGATTTTTCAAAATTAACTAAACCATTAACTATTAGACTGAAAAAAGACGCATTTATCAATGTAAATGATTCAGATTACGTCGAATGCTTTGAAATGTGTAAAAATCTGTTGATGAATGAACCAATACTTCAATATCCAGATTTTACAAAACCCTTTAATCTTACCACAGACGCCAGCAATTATGCTTTAGGTGCTGTTCTAAGTCAAGGCAAAATAGGCTCTGATTTACCTGTGGCTTACGCTAGCAGAGCCCTAAATGATTCAGAATGCAACTATTCTGTAATCAAGAAACCAAATCCTTCCGCCCCAATCTTTTTGGCAGAAAATTTACAATAGTTTCCGATTATAAACCACTCCAGTGGTTATTCTCACTTAAAGATCCAAGTTCAAAACTTGTTAGATGGCGCTTGAAACTTGAGGAATATGATTATGATATTGTATACAAAAAGGGTGCCTTAAATACCAATAGCGATTGTTTATCCCGAATTCAAATAAATATCAATGAAACTGAATTACAGGAACCTCAACGTTCTAAAAAATTATTAGTTTATATGGACAAATTTAATAAAAAACTCTCATCAACTACCGATGATAATGTATCGCTAATAGTTGAAACAGATAATGAAAGTAATAATAATGAGAATGACGACGAAGATATAACTGTTCATACAAATGAGGAAAATCCTGTAATTGGTATACCAATTTCAGATTCAGCGATAAATGTTGGTAAAAATCAATCAATATTTTCAGAAGTAAATTTCGAACCTGCCGTACCTACTATTATGAAACTGTATGAAAATAAACGAAGAATTGTTGTGCAATTATCTAAAAACAATTTTGAGCAAGATGTCATTAATTTCGTGAAAGAATACATAGTACCAAAAACTAAATATTTTATTTATTTCGAAGACTCAATTTGTGAAAAATTCAGTGTCGTTCTACAAAATCACTTTCAAGATTCTCAAATTGACTTTGTTAAATGTGATAAAAAATTAATAGATGTTCCTTCAAATGAAATTAAAGAAGTAATTCAAAATTACCACGAAGGTAAGACTAATCATAGAGGACTAGATGAAATTGAAAATCAATTAAAAGCTTTGTATTACTGGCCAAATCAAAGAGCATCTATACAAACTTATATAAACAAATGTGAAGTTTGCCAGTTAAACAAATATGATAGAAAACCAATAAAACCATTTTTAAATGTTACCCCCACAGCTACTAAACCTTTCCAAATTTTGCATTTAGACATGATAACCTTAGAAAATAGTAAATTTCTTACGATAATAGATTCATTTTCCAAATATGGTCAAATGTATGAATTAAAATCTAGACAAGGAATGAAGGTAGCTCATAGTCTAATTAAATATTTTACACACCACTGTATACCAGAACAAATAATTTCGGACAATGGAACTGAGTTAAAAAATTCTGTTGTAAAAGAACTATTAGAAACGCATAAAATTAAAATTCATTTCATAAGTTCCCAACATCCAGAATCGAATGGAATTGCTGAAAGATTCCACTCTACGACTATTGAAAATAAAATACTTTACGCATTATTAGCCTATAATAATAGCGTTTATTCTGCAACAAAATTGAAACCAAACGAAATAATAACCGGACAAATAAACAGTAACACACCTTATTAATTTTTTCTGTTCAAAATAAGTCCAAGTAATTATAGCTACTTGTGAAATTCACAGTCTTATACACATCATGTGAACTAAAATTTCTAAGTATAGACTTGATATGATGTCTTGGTATATAATCATATTTTCTTTTCAAATTGTTCAAAAATTTATATTCAAGATAAAATATAATATTCAGTCTCAAAACTTCACCACGAATAAGACCAATAGCCATTTTTTCAATAAACATATATTTTATTAATGTATATTTGTAAAGGAATCTTTGAACTGGATTTTCTCACCAATTCATTAGTGGCGAAAGATAGAACTCTCTCCACGGTTTTACTTGATGAATTCATCCAATTCATTATTGGTGAAAAACGTGCTGATGGATGAATGGTACGAGAGAGCTCCTGGCCTAGCTTTTATAGGACCTCCGTAGGGGTTGATTGTATAGTTGAAAATTACTCGAAAAAACTACTTGTCAACTAAAAAGTGAGAAATAATTGTGAAAAAGTTTATAATAACTAAAGAGTAGATATCATTGTTCTAAAGGTGTATGGAGTTCAATATTAAAACTAGAATTTTTTTGTAGTTGTATCCCGAAATGCAATACAATCATCGACCAATGATGTACAGTACACTATTTACATATGAATCGCAATTTACACAAGGGTTAGGATAAATAATTCCCGTAATTCAAACGCCGTTCCTAGTTAAGATTTTTGCTTAAAGTATAGTTTTGTGTCATAAATGGTCCTCATTTTAATTGAAATACTCGAAATTTACAACATTTTTTCAATTAATACCTCATTATGTTATACTTCATTAGGGTAGTTTTATGTTTGAAAAGATTTGATCGTTCACTGAAAATTGAATGAAAATACGAAAATTTTATCACATTTCATTTTCATCGATTATTTATATAGTTTGAAAGTCACTTATTGCATTTAAAAAAATATTATACAGGGTGCAATATTCACTATGAATCACTAAATTGATTTTTTCAAAGTCGGTCCTGGAAATTCTAAGCTTAGCTGATTTATTATTTTCACTCGTGATAATTAGAACTTATTTGTATTTGTCATTAATACCAAAATTTTCGGCTTAATGTTTTTAAAGCCGTTTTCGCATTAACTAACTAACAATTTTGTGCCCTTTCTAATGATATATCAGTCGACCCCTTTTTCCATTTAAAACTTTAGGGCTGTTACTCACACCAGCTAGTGGGTTAAACGCGCAGATCGAATATGTTTAAAATGTGTCCCCTTCAAAAGCAAAATCGACGTGTCCAAGCATTTTTGAATTTAAATACAAAAAACTTTCCGTTGGACCACCCTGTATATATACATATATATATATATATATATATATATATATATATATATATATATATATAAATATTTCTTATATTGTATTATATTATACTGTGATAACGAGCCATGAAATATCAGAAAAACATAAATTCAATTATAAAGATTCAAAAATTCTTGGAATGGAATCTAATACACAAAAAAAAAGAATTTTTAGAGATGGTCCATGAAAACGAAAGAGCTATAAATGATAAAAATGATCTGAATAATTTAAGTAAAATTTATAGCTCTATTTTGTAAATTCTAATAAAACTATAAATAATTTGATAGACTGATTACTGCTACATATTTAAGATGTGAGGACTAAGAAAAAATTAATTTTTTTCGTATCCGAACATTCTCCATTTTAATTTTATTCTTATTTTGATGTTCATGGTAAAGGTGATCTATTGATTAATATAAATACGCAAATTGTCAGTGTCAATATGTTATTTTGATAAAGACTTGAAGAAAAGTCGAAACGTCAAATTTTATCTTCCAAAAATTATAAAAAAAACTAATTTTAAAACAGAAAAGACCTCGAATACGTTTTTATTAGTTATTATTGTAGTTTGAAAATCAATTACTTTTAAGAAAATATTATTGAGTATGCAATATTCAATACGAATCCTTTAATTGATTTCTCCAAAGCCGGTCCTGGCATTTCTAAGTTAAGCTTATACTAGTCGAATGCTTGATAGTACTGTAATGTCTCATGAAAAAATTTAAGAATCAAATGCTGTGTGAACACCATAGCCAATTCAAATTTACGACTGATTTTACAAATCACCCTGTAAGTTGACACTCATGACTTACCCCGCATAAAAGACTCTTGCTACAAGTGATGTGCCACAACACAAAAGAAGGGCACGCAGAATAATCTTCGTCCTTGTAAATATAGCTGGATTTTTTAAGGGAGAAGCTGGTGGCAAATACATTCTAATTGTAATGTATTATTTCACAAAATGGTTGAAACTTATCTTAAATCAGGAACATACAAATGTCATAAATATATTGGTGGAAGATTTTATTTTCCGATATGGAATGACCCTGAATGTCCACAGCAATCAGAGGAAAAGATAGAGTTTTACAATCAAACAGTTCACAGTAGTTTCCAGCCACCAAAGCGACTGGAATCAGTATCTCTTTCTAATTTTCCTGGTTTATCTATACAGCATCAGCAATTGATACTTCCACCTGGAAAATATAAATTGGGAGAAGTTTACGTGGTCTCGTTGGTGAGAAAAATGGATGATACATAGGAACTGCTGCCATAGAATCTTTGTGTTGCCAGTGATAGGATAAAAAAAACGGTGCGAAACGCTTGCTACAGAAGAGAGTTTCAGAGAAGTAGGTGAAGTGTCACTGTGACTGAACAACGAAAAAAATAGGCTTTTCTACAAAATTACAGAAGTGGAAGGGAAGGTCCTTAATACTTAACTGAATAAAGATTTTTTATTGCATATAGACTCACCGGGGAAGAGAGCTATAAAGTTAACACAGAACAAAGACTATTTACACTTATTTATTAGAAAGTAACATTCCAGCCACTAATATAAGTGCACGAAGGTTTGGACATGCCTATCGAAAGAACTTCGTTCCCTTAAAAAAAACATGAAAATGAACCCCTGTCGATAAGGCACTGAGATTCACAGAATTCGCGGTAAGTCTTCTTACTGGTAATGGAAACAATCTGAAGCATCAGAAAAGTTACAAAACTTCCTATTAAGGAGAGGGAAATTCGTCTAGACTCATTTATTATGTTCTATAATCCTTTTATTTGAATTTGTGATATTGATGCGATTAAAAACCTCTATTGAAACATATGAAATGTGCTGCTTGATAATTATTTTCAGAAATTGACCATCCATAGAATTTTTTGGATTTTATGACAAATACGTTTAAATGTTATGATGAAATCATGAACTGGTATACTGAAAATAAACACCTGGGTCCCGGTGAGATAACATCGATAGCATCGCCCCTCACAAGTTATCAGATAAAGGTTTTGATCAATGATCTGAAACACGAAACAGCAATCAACTCCCGTTGCAGTAATTCCGTTTCAAATATCTTGGCGGATGTGTCACTACCGGTTGCTCTTAAGTCTCAAGAATTTCAAGCACTGGAAACTGAAAATTTATTGGCGAAGGGCTCAAACGTTTGAAATGGAGTTTAATACATTCTGACGAATACAGTTTTGGAAGTTTGCATGTATGTAACATAAATTGTAAACGAATTCTACAAACGTATATCTATCTTTGAAGGTGAGCATGCCATAATACAAGGTGTGCTGCTCAAATAATTTTTTTCGTATGACACATCTTGTTATCAACCTCCTTATCCACACAGCAAATTCACAGAGAGAACTAAGATCTATAATCACAATATCAGGAAAAAATTATGTTCTAAATACCTGCACATTTAATAAATCTTCCTAGTACGTCGCTGATACTAGCATTTAGAAAATATTTTGAGAGATAGACATAAAACTTTCAAAGTCTCTTCGATTATTTGAGAGATATTTTGTCTATTTAATGACATCTGAAATTGGGACGTTTTATCAGGAAAACATAGAAAAATTTCCTCTTTTTCTTTAATTCCTTATTTATTAGACATTTGAAATGTTTATGTTTCTAAAGGTGCAACCAACACCTTTGAAATTCTAATCGATACAGGTACCATTGTTTTAAGTTACGGATAACGAAACTAAAGATATTTAGTCGAAGACTAGTATACAAAAATTCAATTCCCATTACACCAAGAACTTATGTAGACAGCGTCACGTCTCAGTATTTAGAAAAGGGATTAAGAGTTCATCAATACGATAAAAAAATAGAACTGCATTAACGAACCATGGAATATCAAAAAGAACATAAATTCTATTATGAAGATTCAAAAATTCTTGAACCGGAATCTAATACAAAAAAAGAGAATTTTTAGAAATGGTTCACATTCATAAGAACGAAAAGCTTTAAATGATGGAAAAGACCTAAGTAATTTAAGTAAAATTTATAGTTCTATTTTGTAAATTCTAATAAAACTACAAATAATTTAATTGATTACTGCTATATATTCGAGATGTAAGGACTATTAAATTTCCTTATTAGAACTAAGTTCTAGTTTGATTTGATTCTTATTTTAATATTCATGATGACGGTGATCTATTCATCAATGTAAATACGCGAATTGTCAGTGTCAATATCATATTTAGGTAAAGACTTAAAGAAAAGTCGAAATGTTGAATACCCTCCTCATTTCTGCCGCCTGACTTGTTAATCACTGTATCACAACTGTTTTGACTTCGTTATCGTCTTGAAGACGCTGACCGTCCAGGGGTTTCTTCAAGTGCAGGAACAAATGGTAGTCGCTGGGCGCCAGATCAGGGCTGTAGGGAAGATGATCTAGATTTTCCATTGAAATGATTTGATGAGATCTTTGGTCCTATTAGCCACATGTGGACGGGCATTGTCATGCAGCAAAACGATACCCTTAGTCAACTTGCCACGTCAACTTCGACTTCTTTTATATTGTTATTGATTGTAGGTCTCTTTCAATTAAAATATCGTTTAAAAGCATATAATTTTCGACTACTTTCAGTTTTTATCAAAATATGATTTGACGTTGACAGTTTGCGTATTTATATTAATCAATAGATCATCTTAATTATGGATGTCGAAATGGAAATATCATCAATTGTGCTATGAGATGAAACAGTTTCAAGTAAACCCAATATAAATATCCCATTCTTTTCCTCTTATATAGATCATTGCATTACTTCTGTTTCAAAAAATTAAATTTTTATCATAAAAAACTTCAATTCACAATCTAAATCGAACAAAATAATGAAATGAAATTTGTATACAAAACCAACTGGCTCATCAAGATATTTGGACTTTCATATCACAAAACAGATCAGTGATTATAAGTTTGGCTGATAGAACTATCCATATATCAGATCATGAAATTAGATCTTTGGCTATTCAAAAAGAAATAACTGCATTGAAAGAAAATAACTATACTGCAAAAATGATGAATAACATATTCAAGAGAATGATAAATAGATGCTATAATCAGTTAAGAATAAAAACATAAAATATCCTTTCTTTGTCATATATATAGTAATTTTCCCAACAATTATTGAATTATTTCAATAAATATGATTTTAGTATAAGTCATGAATGACATTATCCTAATCTGTAACTAACTTAAAATCTGAAACTCAAAAACAAAAAAAGTAGTAATATTATATATCAACCTTGTAATGATAAAGGATTTGCTTACATAGAGCAGATATCTCAGTATTTAGAAAATAAATAATAAAAAATAAAATTGCATTCACAAGTTATGAAATGAAAGCATATATTCAATTATAAAGATTCAAAAATTCTTGGAACGGAATCAAATACGTGAAAGGGAGAATTACTGGAAATAGTTCACATTAATAAAAACGAAAAAGCTATAAATGATAAAAAAGACCTAAACAAATTTAGGTAGAATCTCTATTTCTATTTTAGAAACTTGATACTCATAGTAGTCAAAAAGGATGAAAACGCAATTAACATAGTAAAAGCCGTAAATATGTGAAATTTTCGATCGTAAACCCTAAAACGCTAAAATGTCCAGTGTGAAAAGCAGTTAAAATTAGAGCACTGCTTATAAAGGCAGGAAATAACTAAAAAAAGTTAATATTATACATGTTATCCTTGGGAGGAGATGTGCGGTTCATGATATGCTCCTATATGTGATAAAATTCAAGGACATCGATCTGGTCATTTGAAGTATATGGAGTCTATATTGTATATTGTCTGATTAAGAAAACATGTCAGATCATGATTACAACCTAATAAAATAGTACCCGAAATCTACGAAAACAGAGCACGTGGGTTGGGAAATTGATCCATTACAAGTGGAACAACTTCAAAAAAGCTTTGGCCACAGAATAAAAATTCGAATGAACACAAACGGAGATAATATTACCCCAGAAGTATGCATCCATCTTAGGTCCAGCCCTGTGGAACCTCTATTATAAAAAAATCCGCAATTTAAAAATTCTGCATAACGTCCCTCTTATTGGTTATGCTAATGATCTTGCAGTAGTGGTCACCGGAACATCAGAAGAATAACTGGTAACCCTGACAATACATAGGAAATCGGAGTATATGAAAGAAATGAATCTAGAACTTGTGGAGTCCGCATAGACCAGGAAAACATATTGTGAATACCTGCAAAAAGCTGAGTCATTTGCGATGGGCTTGAACCGGTAAATGCCAAATCTCAATGGTTGTACTTCTATGAAATGAAAACCTTTGAATACAGTCACTCACTCACTCATGTTATATGCAGTTCCGTGCTGGGCTCATGCACTCAGATTCTCAAAATAAAACAACATGCTCAAGACAATTCTAAGAAAACTAGCCATTAGTAGCCATTAGTATTATTGGCTGATTTGATACTTACCTAGAAACTTATTGGAAGGAAAAGAAGCTTGGCATATTGTAAGGATAAAGAGATATTCGTGGAAAGTTATCAAAGACAATGGGACAGTATGACAGACTAAGGTAGCTACACAAAAAAATAATTCCCAATATAAAAATTAAGCTCAATAGAAAAAAAGATATATAAATTATCACTTGATACAGCTACTCACATAACATGGATGTTTCATGACTCATTCTTATTGCTTTAAAATTAGTGACAGTGTTTATTAATTCACCCCACGAATAGAAAGAGTGTAAATAAATACAAAAAAGATTACAGTATGTTAGAGAGGAGTATATAGTATGTTCATGATCCCAAAATACTTGATAATTAGGAATTTATTTACGGTTTTACTTGATTTTGTTAAAAGTGTTAAAGAAATATCAAGTATTTGCTATTTTTGAAAGGGACTTAACGATATTTATGAAGTATTAGTCACCTCTCATTTTTATTTGATATTTCAGAAGTTATGTCTCTCTCCACTATGAGTTTGATATAATTTAATTAAAAATCTGTCAACAAATATGTGTACTTAAAAATATGGTTTTGCATATTTTAGAGATTATAGATTATAGAGAGTGATTCTCAAATTAAAGATGTATTTTGTATGAATATATTGTTACGAATTAAGTATTCATGTGAATAAATTTATTATTCTTTAGCTGTAGCTAGTGGAGGATTGACGAAGACTGACATATCCGTTTGCCTTTAGTCATACTTGATCTTTGTATAAAAAATCTATAATAGATGCTCATTAATATAATCATTACTATTTTTCTGACGCGATGTATTCAATTGAAACTTCCAATCCCAATTTATTGAAAATTTGTCTAGCAGTGTGTGACCAACGATCTAACCAAGTTGATGAATTGTAATAAATCTTATAATTTAATTTTATTAAGTATGCTCCAATTATTATTTTATTCAAAATATTGTTCGGGAAATACTTTCCACTGATTTCAGATTGGACCTATTTCTAGCAGTCCAATAAACTTTTTGTGTAGTTAATTCATGAATAATTTACTTGGCACGATATTGGAAAAGCATTTTAAAGGCATCACCCATTTGTTCTATATTAATCCAGGAAAGCGCTGTGAGAATTTATTAGAGTTTGCTTTTGTTTATGTTCGTAATTTTATTCAAAATCACTTGTTTTTCTCCACATTTTTTGGTGATAAGAACAGCTTTAGATACTTAAACCGGAAACTGGAATATGAGTATTATGAATAATACCTTGGATTTTTGGAAAATTTTTTAAAATTTGAAAATTTGAAAGAGAAAAACTGGAGTCTATTTTTGCTGACTACTTTTGATATTTTGGTATTCTGTAGAATATTAAGTTTCTTAGTTTGTTATTTCAAACAACTATCAAGATTGTATTTTAAGATACGTTCGAATATAATGAAATATGAAATACTTCATCTTCTCACATGAGAAATAAACATTTATTAACAGTCATCCCCCGATTAACAAAATAACATATTGTGTTTTTTATATACGAAAGTCAACAGAAAATTCTTATAATTATTGATGTATTTGTTTCGAATTTCCACAAGAAACAATCAATTCTGCTCATTATCTATTTTTATTACTAAGAAATCAATTTTCATAGAAGGATTCTTTCAATAATTTAAAACAGTGTAAAAGACATTCTAAATTGGTTCTTTCAATACAAAATATACAGAGATGGGCAAAAGTCAAGAATAAAATTATTAACGGTCCACCAGTTACTGAAAAGGAATCTTGAAACACTTAAATTGATTTTTTGTTAACGTAACTTAACTTTGGATGTAAATGAGCTTATTTTCAAAACAGATGATTGAGCACCAAGTTTGTGATTTACCATGTTTAAAATTGATAGTTTTGCTATTAAAGATTTTTTAAGAAAAACTAAAACAACACATGAGTTCACTCTTAAGAAATTTCTGAGCAGTTTACTTCAAAAATGGAAGTATGTTGCCTGGATGAATATTTTGCCTTAGTTTTTAATTATTTCTTGTATCGAAATCTAGATAGTTATGAGATAAAATATGAAAACGATGTAAAGTGTGTACTTTATTTTGAAAAAAATATCAGGAAAATCATGTATACACGTGGTATTGTACAGATTTGAAGAACATGGTATAGTGAAGGACTTGTGAAATGGATGGCCATGCTGGATAAAATGGAAGGCGACTATGACAGGCGTATGAAAGGTGTGGGAATAAAGGGTTTTCATTGAATAAACTTTTGTTAAGAAATATTATTAATATAATATCTAGTATCTGATAGAAATTACTCTATAATAATAAACGGAAATCGAATTTCTCCGGTATTTATCCCAATATTTGAGAAATTTAAATTTCTTTTATTCGTATGCGTTGTATTTATTGGGTTATTCATTTGGATGAATAATGGGGAAGCAATTTAATTAGCAAACCCATAAAGGTTGGAACAAATTTGTTATAATATTGAGTTTGCTTTCAGAAAGAATTCAGAGTGTTTTATTTGTCGAAATATATTATTATAGGAATAACCCATTATTAATGGAAATATAAGCAGAACCGAACTAACTTACAAGCTAGTAAAATAAATTTTCAAATCATTTACCTCTTGATAAACAAAGTGATCTTGCAGTTTGTGTACATTCAGTCTGTTAACGTGAATTTATGATAAAGGTATTGCAACTAAAAATATAGGACAGGATATCTAGTTAGTCCTTATCTGACTAGTCTTTATTTGAATATGAAAAATTTTGATGGTATTAATGTACACGTCCTGTGTAGTGCTGTTTATAGTTCCATGTAGCTGGTTCCATAGTGAACCGTCCGGTAATTGAAGTTTTTGATAATTTGGAGTAATGTTGCGATGTTGTAGATAATCCAAATATTCGTCACCGTTCAGTGAACCATAGCTTGAATATGATTCGACAATTATATTATCATTTATTCACGCTTTCACGTTGATTGAGCCTGGTACCTACAATTTTTAATATTAACTGTTCTGTTCGAGCAGAACGTGGGAACAGACATGACACTAAGAATCGCGGATCATTATTAATGAATTATATATCCATTAATCTAAAAAATTTATTATCTAGGATCAAAAGTTCATTAATTATGGTTACTATTGATGTTTCAGACTTCATTGCTCAATTACAACTTGACAAGTAGGTTCATGAGAATTCTCTTGCACTGATAATATGACATTCAATTGTGAATATTATCACGAACTTTCCAAAGCACGACCCTTGGTAGGTGATCCCCATCAGGATCATGAAACGATACTGAAATTATTATATTGTCATTAGTCCTTAATGAGTGTGCAAAATTGGGATAAATCTGACATTTGGAATTGTTCAAAAATCGACATATGTATATGTACATCTATTTTCTAGATCGTTTTCGATATTTTTACGGGAACGAGTGGAAAAAGATCCTATGTGTTTATCCATATAATTACTATCAGTGTGCACATTTTACGTAATAATATAATAAACATCCTAACTTTGGGCATGCTTAATTTCATTATTACAGAATAATACACAAAAACAGAATTTTAGTCACCATCATTTGAGAAATCATTTGTAAACATTTGTAACGACTTTATGAATTCAGACTCATTTTCAATGTACCTTATGTAGAATAAGTTTGCATCTGATTCGAGTGAAAGAGTGGTGTAAGCGCTTTAGTGAGGGCCGAGGGAGCAAATCAAAATTCAAGGCAATGTTGATCGTTTCTTCGACAGTAACGGTATCGTGATGACTGAATGGGTTCCAGAGGGACAGACTGTCAATCAGACTTAATATTTGTCAGTTTTGGCTACATTGGCAGGGAGTTCGTGAAAAACGGCATGAGTAGTGAAAGAACAACTCGTGGATTATGCACCAGGACAACTCACCTGCCCATAACGTGCTATCTGTGAAGCAGTATTTGGCCATAAAATCTGCTTTGGAAGGGACCCGATGTGAGTAGTTGGAAGCAGTAAAACAAAAAACGACAGAGCTCCTGAAGGTACTCATCAGTGGAAAAAAACGTATGGAAATGTGTGTTATAAACCATTTTTCGAAACTAGTCTCGTTATTTAATAGCCAGTCATCGTAGGTGACCAAATTTCAGTAATAATGGATTGTCATACTTTCAGTCATGAGTATGTCATCCTACTTAATGACTGCATTTTTTCCTGATCTATAAGTTTCTCATCTATAGATTATATTTCACAACATACTTTGTGATTTCCTTTCCTTCTTTTGGAACAATAGTGAATAGATATGTACATGCTTTAAAATTAACCACATATAGGAAATAGGTTAGGAAATATTATTGATATATTTCCTGTGCTGCTTCAATCGAAAAATCGGTTGAAATGGAATTTAGGCTAAATTCAAATTTTGTTCGAAATTGACCTGTTATTGCATATTGTTACCAAATTCCATTATTTTAACAAAAGTATTATTACGAGAGAGCATTAACGCTCTATGCGTATTAGAATCAAGTGAAAATTGAAAAAACGATAAACAGGGTTTTTATATATAAATGTCATGTAATGGATTACCTAATAAAAATTGTGGGATAGTATTCAATATTAATTGTACCAAATAAAAAACAATCTGCTTTTATTCAAATAGACAAATTTTTTACTGGATTATTAGGCAGCATTTTTATTACACTCAAATTTGAGCATTCATTGACATAGGAGTAGTTAAGTCATGAAATTTGTCAATATAGTAATGCCTGAAATGATGATAATATATTATCAAAGTGGAGACACATGTTCATGAAGAATTTGTATTGTTTCTAGTGTGGCATGAAATTTTCCTGTACAAATTACACACACCAAATCAGCTTGAGAGTAGAAAAATTACGGAAGACTCGTTAATAAAGAATTTCTGTTTCTGAATCAATGTCTAATCTGAATAAAGTAAAAATTGAAATTATTCAAACTTTTCACATTTCAAGAATTGAAAATCTATATTTATGTGTCTTGAAAAAATTTGTACCATTGAAATCGTGTGTTTGAATACCTCGCTCACGATCTAATGAAACTATCATGATGAATAAATTTGTTGTGTGATAATCTCATATCTCTGATATGGCGTTGACTATCCACAATTGAATTTATTATTTTTAGGCATTTACCTTCGGTCGATGTTATGATATATTATCTTCTAACTTTAGTTACTCTGATATATGAATTGATAGAACTATTTTCGTATGAATATAAAAAATCCGTTTTTATCTAATAAACTCAATGAATATTGTGGAACAAATAATCTTGATAATTTTCCACGTTAAATCCGGATACCACGTATTATGAGAATCAATAAATTTCTTAAGGGGGTTGATAAATTTGAAAACAGAATGTTCTGAGAGTTTGTATTCATTAAACATAGTAGACAGTTTGATATAACGATACCTTCGATTGAAGTTGGCAAACAATCATGAAATCTGTGCACGATGTTGTTATAAATAATAGTTCAAATGTGTTTTTTCCAATACATATTACGTAAAGTGATTCATAGGTAATGATTAGTATTGCTTTGAATCGTCTACAGAAAACTTTTGAAAAAATGCCCTTTGCGAAACAGAACATAGATACAATTCTTAGACATTTTTGTGAATACATTGTAATCAAGTTTACAATAATTTTAATATGTTTCTTTGTTCACATATTTTAAAATGAAAAAAATATCAATAATAATTATAGTTAAGCTATTTGAAAGGGAACCTGACTAAAATCCATTAGATGAAAGTAAATTTTCCAAATCAATCTTTATTAATCAATTTCATTGCATGTATTCTCTTAGAAACTAAATATATATGATTTAGTTTACAACCGCAGAGAGCAGTAATTTTCCTAGTTTAATTTAGAAGTATTGATTTTCCATGTTTAATAAGCAAAGAAATGTGTGAGGTAGAAGTAACATGAGATATAGTTATAAAATTGAGAGAAATAGCACATTTCAAAAATGTAATGAAATAATGAAGGTACTTTTATCCCTAGAAGCTAATCATTATTCAATTGAATTTCAGACCCACACGGAGCAATTAATGCTAAGATGAGAAGAATATAAGGTGAGCATTTTATTCTGATCTATATTAATCTCAATAATTGGATGAACTATACTCATCAACGCATATTCTTATTTTTTCGACAAATATGAATTTGTTAGATTCAATTTTTACCTTTTCCCTAACACTTCTATAGCGCCTCTAAACTAAATGGCTTCCTCACTTTCTCACTCCTCAAATCATATTTTTCTGCTATTTCCTTCTATAATTTATTGCAACTGCTACAAAATATTGCTTTGCCTTTATAGAAACTATAAACATCTTCTTCCCTTATTTGAAAAAAATAATTTGATATTATATACATCAATTACCTTCATAATAGTTTTAATTGAATTTTGTTTATAATAAAATTAACATCACCGTCAACAAATTCACTCTTACAAACCCTACAAAAACATACTCATCTGCACCTAGTCAACCACAATTTTCTACAAAACATCAAGAAATTCTTTTTCCAGTTGTTGATAACCTAAAAATTCAAGATTACCTGATATCACTTGGAGAACTAATCGGTCCAAAAGGCTGTCAAACAATAGAATATGCATGTACCTCGCAAATGAAGATATTGTAGAATGCTTCATGATCTATCATGAAGGGTTGATATTTATTAACCACACTCCGATCCAAGCCTGAAAGCTTATAACACCTTCCGAAAGATTAATACTTTCAAATGTATGCTCCACCATACCACACTCAGCTCTAATCGATGAACTTAACTTAATTTATCTATCCCAAGATCATCTACTATGTTTTACATGCAAAAAACCAGCTCATACTACAGAAAACTGTGAGAACTCAATTACAAAATTATGGCGAACCTCAAATAACTAAACTAACACAAAACCTTACCCAACCTTCCCGGCAACCCCAAAATACCGAAACCAATACTCCCCAAGCACACAATGAGATCTCATCAAAAACCCCTATAACACGTTACTCCCAGAATGTATCCGCCACAAATATAAAATAAATTCAGCAAAGCAGCACCAAACACAGCTACGAGCAAATAATTACGCCTCCTTCTCAAACAAAAGGAGAGGAGCAAGAGAACTCTAAGAAACTTTCTTTTCCCAAACAAATAGGTCAAGTAAAAATCATAAAAATAAACCAGAAAATTCTTATGGAATCAATTAGAAAAATCGTTTCTGGACAGAATCCACCTTTCTTATTCGATCACAACCAGATATCTGACCTTTTTGAAAATGTGTACGATTCATCTGCTTCAATAAGATCGAATAAAGAACTACACAAATGATTTTACTTCTTTAATGGACATACTAACAAAAATTTACTCTTTATATAATAAGAAACAGTTTCTTCACCTGCAATTGAACAAATCGGAAACAGACGTTTCAGAAACAGAAAGTGAATCATTAACCAACTGAACCAATAATTTACTTCGATATTTTTTTCTTTCTTCTATTTTCCTCTGCAACCTCATAGACCTTACATATATT
This sequence comes from Diorhabda elongata, assembly GCA_026230145.1. Classification (NCBI taxonomy): domain Eukaryota; kingdom Metazoa; phylum Arthropoda; class Insecta; order Coleoptera; family Chrysomelidae; genus Diorhabda; species Diorhabda elongata. Next base: position 21,525,047 of record CM047937.1, on the reverse strand, counting down.
CTACAATGGAATATCAATGGCTTTCATAACAACTTACCAATGTTGCCATCCTATCCAAACAGAAGTGCAAAGTTATTTATCTTCAAGAAACCAATTTCAATAACAATGTTTTACAAGAATGAATACTGAAATAGCTAGCGGAGGAGTTGCAATAATTGTGGAAAAATCTCTCCATGCTGCAGAAATTACGATCCTTACAAACTAGAACTAGAAGCCGCAGCTATCGAACTACATACTAATCCAAAAGTAAATATCTGCAATTTATATATTCCTCCTGCATATCAAGTAGATGCTGAAGAAATAACTGATATATTGGTACAAATTCCTCAACCACTATCCAATAGTTATTCATAACAACAGAAAACCAAATCACCATCACGACCTATATCCAAAATAATCTCAATACCAGCTAGCAAAAACGGCTCCAGCACATGTAAGTAGAATGATAATTTTATTACTCATAAGTGAGAAGAAAAGGATAAGAATGATACCAGATGAAATACCAGTTGTCTTCTTGAAAGATCTCCCCTAAATTGCTCAAGAATACATCCTTAACCTGTTCAATACCATCTGGCTTCAGTATAAATTCCCTGAAAATCAGCATGAGTCCGTAATAATTCCAATACTAGAACCACAAAACACTAGAACCCATTCTGAATCCTATCAACCTCTATCTCTCACATGTGCTATGTGCAAACTAATGGTAATAAGTATAAATAACAGATTGATCTGGACCGGAACAAAGTGGATTTTGACAACATAGATCAGCCCTGGATAATATCATAGACTAGAAAGTGGAATCAACGAAGCATTCGTCCTAAAAAATATCTGTTTCTCTGACGTGTTATACGAAGTTAATATACAATGTCATTGCCTGGATTTTATCAAAAACCTGAGAAACCAAACATTTAAAGTAAAACCAACGGCACCACCTCCGAAAAAACATATTTCGGTATACCTCAAGGATCAATCATAACTATCAAACTCTTTATCATCGCAATCAGCGACATCCAAAAAGAATTAAAGTTACCAGTAAAAGCTCAACTATACCCAGATGATTTGGTTGTTTATTGTAAAGGAAAAAATATTAAAAATTTCTTCTTACAAAGTCAGGCTTTTACCATTCTTTTCTTAAGACAAAATAATATACCAAACGTACCGGTATTGAAACTCTATAATAAAGAAATAAAAATCAAAATATCAATAATAATTATTTGGCACACACTAAGCTGGAATCGTCATATTAGAAATCTTTTCATAGCTTGCAACAAACGACCAAAACTTACTGAAAACGCTAACGAACAGAAAATGGGGTGCAGATCGACAGACATTACTAACATTGTACCAAACACTTATATCAGAACTAGACTATGAATCATTTGTATATTTAACAGCTAAAAGCATCTGAAAAAACTCGACAGTTTTCACAATGCAGCCTTACTTTTGATAACAGGTGCATTCAAAAGAACACCAGTGGAATATCTGTAATGTGAATCAGGGGAATCATCCTTAGGAGACAAAAGAATATATTTGAACCTATCAGCCAAAGTGAAATCCAATCCTTCCAATCCTACCATCCAAAATTGCTTTTCCAAGAATTTCCCAAATATTTTATCAAATAAACACAGAACCCTAACTTTTATGTACTTGAATTAGATCAGATCTAAGCGAATTAAATTTCTTCCTTCCTGAGTGCCTTCCTATCGAATCTTCTCAGACTCCACCATGGACAAGAGAAAGCAGCAAATGCATTACCCAGCTCATCTCATTCGACAAACACCACACCAACCATACGGGTATCGCAATCATTACACCAACCTCCAAATATATGCTCCTCCAACCCCATCCGCTTTCATTGCTGAATTATATGCAATATATCGAGCTACACACATCGCCGCTTCATCAAACGAACCTAATAACCTCGTATTCATAGATTCTCTTAGCTCAATCCTAAAGCGTAAAGTGCTCAATGAATGGGAGAACAAATGATCAAAGTCTACACACAAACTTCGTAAAGTGAAAGACTCAGTAAAACCATGGTCAATACGACCGAAAAATAGCAAAGATAAAGTTCTTCTAACGAATCTTCGTCTAGGCCATACGCGACTTACCCATAGCTACTTATTTGATGCAAAACCTGAACCAAAATGTACCTGTAATTGAAAATTTACTATGAAACCCATAATCGCAGAATGTTCATCTTTTAACTCATCATCATCAAATCTACCACTCGGAACAATACGTGAAATTTTAGGACCTAAATACGATATTACTTACCTTAAAAATAACCTTAAACAAATCTCGATCATAACTGCACATAAAACACTTAATTTTTACTAAATCTCTAAAAAATATTCACTCTTACTACCAACCCAACTAATAGTTAATCTGTCATCTCTCACTAATTCCATGAAAATCTATCTCACACATTCGGACTTATGAGATTCGATTTTTTTACTGTCTGTAAACAATCAGAACAACGTAATGTTGCATATTTGTCAAAATATCCAGGATATCATGCAAGGGATTTTCACATAAGGGTCTCTTTTTACTCACTTCTAGCGATCAGATAAATTAAAAATCTTGTATACTTTTAAGAACTAATGACAATACACTAATCGAATAATTTTGACGATTTCCTTCAGGAGACCTGAAGTCTACTGAAAATCGAAATCTGCTACACCAGTGGCATTTATAAATTAGTAAATTATTAACTATCTACTGCCATAAGATGTTATACTAGAAGAAATATTTACCAATGGAAAATTGAGGTTCTGGGCTGGCCATCGACTATTCGTAAGATGTAAAATTGCTGAATACGCTTATATAGTAGCACGTGAATTTATTTTCTTCGCAGTTTTTCACAATTTTTTATTTATGTTTCTGAAATAAATAAGAAAATTATGTGAAAATTGAGCTTCTTGTTATTTTTATTTATAAGAACTGATTTATATCTGCACAAAATAGACATAAGTATATTTAAATACAATATTTAATAATAGGATACATCCGTTTAATTATCATTAGAATATTAAAACTTATTACACCTTAGTTTACGAGGAAAGCCACTGCGATTCACAAATAAATGGTAATTTATTCAAACAAATAACATTAAAAACATAATGAAATCGAAGCTAATATGATATTTTAATTATTATAATAACAATTTTTTTCATCAGAAGCATTGAGGAAAATAAACGTGAAAATTAGAGAGGAAATCACCTGGTATGAAATTAAATGTCATAAAATGTGTAGCCAGAGAAAAAAATAGAAATTGTTGCCAGATAAATTATTTCCGCGTCAAATAAAACCTTTATTTCTCCATTTATGTTACTGCGTGTGGGTGTATTACTTCATGTTATAACTTAAATGTTATAGGAGATCATTGCTTGATCTTGCAGGTATTTGTTTTTTGATGAAATCAATTTTAAAGGAATCTTGAGTATGTATGGAATGAATTGAGAATAGGTTGCCTTGTAAAAATTAACCGCAATTGTCTATAATTAATTTTAATGTCATTAATACACTAATTTGACTTGCAGCTATATGTTTTTTCGCTCAATCTTACAGCGTTTGAAAGAACATAATCAAAATAAAAATGGTTGCCAGCTCTCAGTCGGCCGCAGCATTAGGATTGCCAGGTGTAAACAGATAATTAGTGTTAATTAACTGCATTCACAGTTTTTTTTTTAAATTTTCATGCAAAATAATATATATATATATATATATATATATATATATGCACAATGGCCGCAAACAGAGGTTGCCATGATTTTTGTGAACGACTTTTGCTCCAGGTAAGTGGAAGTGCAAGAGAGAAGATGCATGTATTGTTACGTGCTGTTACCAATAGTATAAAGTTATGAAAATTAAGTTTTATCATTTTTTCACTTATCATTTAATAAACATAATTTTTTTGTCTTAATGACAATTTTCATTGCTTCGGTAAAGACCCATTTTTCATTTAAAAAGTTTTCTATAGAATCTTTAGAGAAAATTGGAGTTTTTCTATTTGTTTTTTCAATGTTTATTTATTATTTCAATATTTATTTTAACAATATTATTTTTTATTGAAAAAGTGAAAATTCATTTAGTTTACAAGTTATTTGTCGGACATTAGGCTTATTCTAACTGCAAATCTTATAATTAAATACATCTTTTAGATTTCTTCTTCATCGTCTGTGTCACTATCAACATCATAGGTATATAAGAGCTATTGTCTAATTCTTTACTCTCTTCTATATTTTGTTGCTGATCGTGTAAAGCTAATTCTTGCGATGCTAACAAGATGTATTCGACAGTAATTGGTGTTGGATCGCCAATTAACCACGTTGGTTTCAAATTTTCTTCAATCACTGACCAACCGTAGTCTTCTGGACTGAAGGTGATACAACTTGGCTTGGAAAGCACAAATATAAACACTAAGCAATCTTTAATAAATGAAAAACGAAGTATTCACCTCTGTTTGTGGCCATTGTGCAACTGGCAATCATGAATTTTCATGTTCAATGTATATAAAACTTCAATTTTGCATAGAAATTGTTTTAAAAAACCAGTGCAAGTCATTAGTCATTAGTATATTAATGACATTAAAATTAATCACAGGTAATTGCGGCTAACTTTTACAAGGCTACCTATCCTTAATCCATTCCATACATCCTTTAAATTTAATTTCATCAAAAAACAGACACAAGCAAGATCAATAGGTGGGATCTTAGACTATTACTAGTTATAATCTTACTTCTGCTTATTAAATGTTTCCGTATCCCTTGAAATAAATCATACCAAATTTTTGGAGACGACGAAGTTTCATTCATAAAACGAAGATAAGAAACTGTAACCTGAATTTAAAATGGGGAAGGAAGTCAGTAAGGGATTCTAAAAGAATATCGAATATGTTATCTCCTTAAAAATAACAAAAGGCATTTTTACATCGCAAAATGTGTGGCTCCACAAACAATATATGATTCACGTTCGGTTTGAATCTTTAGGAGAGAAGAATGCTGAGAAATAAATAAACTGTTTTGTCGATTTTTTACAATTGTTAAGTTTTTCATTATATATATATATATATATATATATATATATACCTAAAATCAAGAAGATCTATATATATATATATATATATATATATATATATATATATTTATATATATATATATATATATTTATATATATATATATATATATATATATATATATATATATATATATATCTTCTTGATTTTAGGTAAAATTGACGTTTCGAGTTTACTGCACGTCTTTATCAAAATATGATATTGACACTCAAAATTTGCGTATTTATAATGATCAATAGATCACCTTCATCATGATTATTAAAATAAGAATAAAATCAAACTAGAACTTTGTTCTAATAACAAAAATTGATTTTTCCTTACTCTTCACATCTCAAATATAAACAGTAATCAATTAAATTATTTATGGTTTCATTAGAATTCATAAAATAGATTTTACTTATATTATTTAGGTCTTTTTTATCATTTATAGCTTTTTCGTTCTTATGAATGTGAACCATTTATAAAAATTTTCTTTTTAGTGTATTAGATTCCGTTTCAAGAATTTTTGAATCTTTATAATTGAATTTATGTTTTTTTGATATTTCATGGTTCGTTAATGCAGCTTTATTTTTTATCGTATTGATGACCTCTTAGTCTATTTTCTAAATACTGAGATGTTTGCCCTATGTAGACAGCCTCACAATTAGTAAAAGGCACTTGATATATAATATTACTTCTTTTGTTTTCTGGTGTTTTAGATTTTAATTTAGTGAAATATTTGGATATTGTATTATGCTCTTTATGGCTTATACTGATATAATATTTATTGAAATGATTCTATAATTGTTGGGAAAGGAGGAATGTTTTATGTTTTGATGTTTCGTTTTCCAATTGATTGTAGTGTTTGTTTATCCTTTTCTTGAATATGTTATTTATCATTTTTTCCTGATAATTATTTTCTTTCAATGCAGTTTTTGCTTATTGCGCAGCTAAACATCTAAATTCGGGATCTGATAGTTGGATAGATCTATCAGCCAAACTTATTATCACTAATCTTTTTTGTGACATAGGATGACACGAATTGAAGTTTAAATATCTTGATGACTAAGCTGGTTTCTTAAACCATTCTGTTCTTATGTCATATTTGATTTTATATAATCTGACATCAAGAAAATGGATTTTATTATTTTGTTTGATTTCGATTGTGAATTGTTGTGAAGGTTTTTATGGATAAGAATTGAATTTTTTAATTTCTGTTTTCAATTTGATTCTATGGTACGGAAGTAAAGTAATCATCTACATATCGGAGAAAGAATGGAATGTTTATATCAAGTTTGCTCAGGACAGTTTCCTCAAGTATGTTTGTATGTCAATTATATGAGAAATTTAACATTTTGAAAATGTGGTCTGTCGTTCTCCAAAGGAGGAAACAATAATATCTTTTATATGATATGTTTTAATGAGAATTTGTAGTTTATAAGCTTTTTGTCGAGAACGACATCCCTAATGGTTGGCAACTGCATCCAGAGAGAAGTAACTGCTCCGGGGTTGACCTTATTGCGTTTCATCAAAGCGGTGCACCGACCTCTCGTTGGAAGCTCTAATCTGTACTGTCTTTTAATATCGAAATTGGTTTTGCAAGCTTGCAGTCTAAGATTTGAAAAATTAATTCATAAACATTGATATCGCCGATAAAGTCGATTGGTATCACATCCTTTACAGGAACAGTTACAGAAGGAACAATTGGAGTTTTTTTGTAATTTTATTTCCTTACATCAAGAATGAAAGGATGTTCGATTGGTATCACATCCTTTACAGGAACAGTTACAGAAGGAACAATTGGAGTTTTTTTGTAATTTTATTTCCTTACATCAAGAATGAAAGGATGTATGTACAATTTGGTTCCAAGCAATTTGAGCTATGTGGATTAGTCTGAGTTAGTCGCATGTGGTGCAAATTGAACGATTTCCTACACAACATATCCCATACATCTTGATGTGATTTGATTATGATAACCACCTTTTACATGAGCACCTAAATAGAATTGCGATTTGTGGCTGAATACAATAATATACTATTCGGACTCCGTTAAGTACTATTCTCTGCACCAGCTCAAAGTTTGACAACAGTGACTGTACTGCAAAGCTAATTGCTGGAAGCTCCTAGCTTGCTACTAGGTGGTAAACCTCGGTTGACCAATTGGTCTTTTCGCGTTCTTCTACCTTCTACCATATTCACATAATATCAGTGATTGTGGTATGGTATCACGATATCAACATATTCACAGACCACATCTGTCAAATTGTTAACATCGTAATAATTTTAACGTCTATGAATTTGAGCCATTTTGTTACATTCAATTTAAGTGTACGATGTTAAATTATCTGTGAAATTCAGTTTTTGTAAACAAGTTATTGGAGTGTACTGATTGCACATGAACATGGTCAAAGGTAAAACGTGAATATCATTATCATGGTCTGAATATTAGCATGATGCTGCCAGAAATCACTTCTTATGTCACTGAGTATATTCCACCACGAGTATGGTTTATATTTCAGATACCTTACTGGTTTGAATTGATTATCATTGAATATCCACTACTGATTTTCTCAAATATAATTTATTATTCTATTCTAATAAAATACCACTCATGAATAAATTTGTCTTCTACACGTTTGTATTCTATATCATCACTCAACCGAGTGGCCCGAAGAAAGCGAAAACAACAATCATTATGGAATAGAGAAAATTCAAATACTAGTAGTATTACTATCGACATCACATTAATATGAAAATTTTTAAAGTAAATATCTGATTCATTGAATTCATCCTTTATTTGGAAGGCAAAATCTTAAAATGAAAGAATGTTGAGAAGAGTTTGGTAATGATGATTCTTATTGGAAATTTTGCTTATTCTATTTGTAGATAAACCCCGGATCAAAGTTTTCAAGAAGTTAAATTTGTTTACAAATGACATTGTACAAATCGAGAAAGAATCCAACTAGATCCAACAAAAGATTCTTTTTTTTTATGATACAAACTTTTTATGGCAAAGATATTTCACATATTTGTGGAAAAATAACTTCACATTTTTTCAAACCAGAATACATCACTCATATTTGATCTAACATCTAAAGTTTGAGCAATACACATTTGCCCAATATAAGATATAAAATCAACACGTAAACCGAGTTATGTCGGTCAATAAAGAAGTGGACAGGCTTTCGTCAAGTGTAACTTTTTCGAATAATGACTATTTTAGCCTCTTGGTAGCCGGACAGTAAATATAGTTATTTTTGTTTCGGTTTAATTTACTGTTTTTATTGTAATGTAAATAGTTTGTATCTATCTCAGATGATAGTGTTATTGGATTGATCTATATAGAGTGCAGAATTATTTGAAAACCATATATCATCACATTAAAACTTCTTCATATTCTTTCCATTGAAATCCTCTCCTAATGCATAATCGAACTATTTTCTATATAACAATCGGTGGAATTATCATGTGTTCTAATATCAAATGCAAATTATATTCAATTGTGAGCCAATTTCACTTAATTTCGCCATATTATCTGGAATTTATTGTACCAATACTTCTTTCTCTTTAGACTTTCTCATATTGTGTAGCACACTGGGAGTAGATTACTTATTCCAGAAGGTGGTAAACCTCGGTTGACCAATTGGTCTTTTCGCGTTCCTCTACCTTCTTCTACACACATAATATTAGTGGTTGTATTTTAGTTAATGTGACGGACAATATCACGATAGGATAAACCAACAAATTCACAGACCACTATATAGATAAACTATTCAACTTCGATGCACTGCCCCTCCTTATAATCCTTACTTTTGTGTAGTGACAATATTGGCGTTTTTTCAATAACATCATTAACTCGAGTTCTAGCTTCAAGCTTCATTTTATCGTTTTCAGGAAATTTTTCACAGATATATAATTCGAGATCTACGTGATATGAAATACATTAAACTACATGTAACTTTTTTCGTTTATTTGCAATTTATTTGAACGGTCTTGAATCAGCCATGCAATATTAGGTTTAATGCTATTTGATTTATTTACATTTTCCCAAACTCTGAAGTGTGAAATGAAAATATTTTATGGATTATAAATAGAATTAATTACAATGTCTGAATGGTGGAAATTCGTAAGTGTAATGTCAATCATAACATATATGCACACCTTTAGACGACGTAACCATCAACTAAGAATATTCCTTTTCACATTGCCATTAGATATATTATAGTAAACTCATATTATATTCTAATGACTTGTAGACAAGTAAAGTGACACTAGAATATTCTAGTACTTATGGTTATAGGTATGTTATGAACAAAAATGGGCATAGAAGCCAAACATTAAAACTGTCACCTCAAAATATGATAATAAACTAGTAAGTGCGATTAGAAGTCGAATGATCATATTTTACTGTATAAGATTAAATTGATAGGTCGCTTTAAATATTATAAGATATTAAACTGTATCCTTCTTTTTAATATATACCTTGGTGTCGTCTATTTGTTTCTCAAATTTTGCTCTCCCTATTGGAACTGAAGGCTAAAGGTTAGCGGATGGAGTCAAGTATATGAAATTAGCAAACCTATAGAGAAAAATCTATGAAAACATATTCCTATAATTCACATGTTCTAGCCCTTTCATAGGGTTAGAGTGGGCTAATTCAACACTGTTAAGCGTCAGTCCAGCATTCGAATGGCAGTGCATATCCCATCTGGATACTGTTCCTCGAAAACTATGTCCGAAAAGGTTTTCATTGACCTAAGTCGAAACAACCTATGCATTCTGACATCTACTGCAGATTTCATGAAAAAGAAGGTAAAACACCAGAACATATAATTTCTTTATACAGCGAAACAGCAGACAGCCTTTCTCGAGAAAACAAGCCATCTCAAATAATAGCATTAATTCAGATTCTGGGACTATACACACAATATAGATATCTCAGGTTGCACTGAATGTGTATTTTAATATTTTGTATATAACACTGTTGAACACGTTTTTTAGCCTTTCCCGAAAAACTAATTTACATTAAATCTAATAAAATTATTGTTACCTTGAATAGTTCAGTCAACTTTGGGAAACGATATATATATATATATATATATATATATATATATATATATATATATATATATATAATGGTTATCGAGTTGGTATTTATTTATTGGGATTTTGGAAATAAGTTCAAATATCTTCATATTTTATGTGTCTTTAGTCTTCAAAATAAGAGAGATGGATAGATATATTTGAATATAATCGAGGTCAGGAGGAAAAATAGTTAACCTAAAACAATTCACATTTGTAATTATAATGTTACTTGATATATATCTTGTATATATTCCATTTTTGGTAATAATTTGCAAAAAATTCATTTGATTTTATGCGATTATTTGATGAAGCATTTTTGTTTGACTCTGGTTGTGAGAAAGTTGCGTGGGAATCAATTTAATTGAAAAATCCGGTACATTAGGGACTGTTCAAAAATTACGTAATGCTGAAATTTCAAAATTTCATGACCTGTCAGTCTTTCTGTAACGCTACCGTAACAATCATACTCTACCCTGTCTAGGATAACGTAACAACCTCTCGAAAAAGAAAACGAGTTATATAGACCATAAAAAAGGTATTTAAAAACGATGCTTTGCTTATACATGTTCATTTAACTTGAATATTGCAAGCTAAATTATCTAATGTCATATTATATGACTGTTTAGATTATATTTGCTCTGATACATTTTTGGATTATTAAACATGTTTTTGATGTATCTCAAGTTTTATACTCATTTTAGATTGATCAGTACAATTATAAGAATCATTTCGTATCCTCAAGTTCATAATAATTGATTATATTTAGATTTTCTATATCCACGTTCTCTTCGTCCTCCTACTCGACGTATTCTAATTCTGCTTTTTTCTTTACAAAAAATATTTTTCGAAATATTTTTAATGATTTCGTAAAATAGCGCAATGTTGACAAGGACACTATGCAATGTCAGCTTCAAATAACGTTACGCCGAATTGCCCCCTTTTAGGATAGTACAATTCAAATTTGAAAAATGTTACGTTACATTTTAAGAAAATTCCCTCTGTCTATCCGTAACATTACCATAACAAATTGTTCTTAGTTTGTTTCTCTGTCAAGGCGTTACTTAATTTATGGACAGTCCCTAAATATGCACTTAAGCACGACTACGAACGAGGCTAGTTGAATCTGAACATTAACCTTTGGTTTATAGTTTATTGAAGAGAAAAACCTATAGAGACCATCGACATCGATTCACTTGAATCCAAACCATTACGTCCGTTTCCAATGGAGGACTTTTCTCCATAAAAGTGGTTGTTAAAGAAAAGTTTACTTAATACTACAAATAATCTTGAATTTTGATGGATATCTTAATTCGTCGGCTCATTTGACCATGTATGAATTAAAATTTGTACTTGTTAGAATTTTTATCACCCTATATATCTCCTATGAAGATAATTTCAGTTGAAAACTGTGGACACTGCAAGAACAATGGAAATTTTAATTGTATTAGTCTCTTCAATATTTCACTACAGGTAATCTTGTTTGAGTTTGAGCGCGCCCCTGTACTAGTAAAGTCGTGATGAAGAAAAGGTTACTCTCCTGGATATGGAATATGTATCATTGTCGTAAAGGTTGTAGAGTACTATATTTTCGATTGTACTACCGTGGATTTCTATCAAACATCTCTTCCCATGCGCGTCTTATATTCTTTGTACCTAATTTCCACTGAGCATGCATGTTTCTATTCTTGAACCGTGCAATTGATGACAATACCAAATGGAATGGATTGCAAATCTTTATTTGAAGAAGTGAACGAAATCATTATACCATTGTGCGAATAATGACGAAGAGTATTTCCTGCATATACGTGAAGAAAGTGGAACAGTGTGGTGGTATGTAATACAGTTTTCTACACTTTGGAATAAGTAAAAATCCATCGCATTATTGTTGCTAAAGCTCAAAATATTCACAGGAAGTTTTCAAATGTAAGTATTGGTGATTGACCATGAGTTCAGGTGGAATGAGCCATATTTGTAAAATAGGCAATTACAATTCTTATGTTTAATTTGTGGCATATTTGTGTAATTAATAAAGAGTAGTAAGAGTTGAAAATTGAACGTGTATGTTTGATTTGTGCAGAATCGAAGTCCAAATTATATCACAAAAAACTATAATATTGCATGGCCATCCTGTCAGTGTTTGAGTGTTTAATAGAATAGTTAGTTGAGTCATTTTGATTCCAAAAATAAAATTCAGCTCCAAGAAAATTGGTAAAACTCAGTCAAAAGAGGACGTTATAGCACAAAGTGGAAATAGTGGTTGTGTTATTTCTGATGGATACAACGGCATATCTGTGATAAATATTCTGAAATCAGTAGGCTATATCACGTTGTACATCAGTCAATAGACAACTTTGGATGGCAACCCTCTGATAAGATAGTGTGGACTACATAAGAGTGACATAAGGCCATTTTATTAATTCATTGTCTCTCACGACTTGTAATCTAAAGAATTTGCACTGTGGCTGATATCCTTGAAACGTAAATGTGAATATGATATAATAGTTATTGGTGGTACTTAAAATACAAAATTTGTAGGGTAGTAATTCCAAAGAGTAAGAATATTTCAGTATTCCATTTCAATATACCGTATTCTGGTTTTATGTTTTTGATATGCAGGGTGAGTCACGTGCAAATATCTGGAACTTACGGTTATACCGGAAGAGGATCCAAACATCGTTGTTTTAAACGGAATGCTATAGTTTCTATTAAATTTTTGGAATCTACGCGAAGTTTTAATATAACGTTATATGAGGTATAGTATGCTGAAAATCCACCATTTTTTAATCATTCCACATTTTCGAAATTTTTGGACACATGCAGCCCTCCAGTAAAAAAATTTCTAAGTTTAAGTGAGTCAGGTCTAGTATTTTTTGGATTTTGATAAATAACACTTACAGCTTTCAAAATTTATGAAAACTTTGACCAAAACTTATATAGGGTGTTCAGAAAATGGTGCGAATTTCACTATCTAAAAACTTTGAAAATTTTTTCAAACGGCATCCCCCATTTTTCTCAGTAGTTAGTAAATTCATATATCTCAAATTAAGGGTTTTTGTAGAAACTTGAAAAAACTAAAATCTTCAGTTGATTACAATTGTCGGTTGCCTGGAGCGACCAAAAACAACCAAAAGCTAACATATCAACAAACAAACAAACAATGAATACTGCTTGACGTTCAAGCGTAATCTTGAAATTTTTGTAAAGGTTTTCACAGATTCTGAAAGCTGTAAGTATTATTTGTCCAAATCCCAAAGATATTAAACCTGAATACTTCAACTTAGAAATATAATTTTTTTAGAGGAGGGTTGCATGTGTCGAAAATTTACTAAAACGTGAAATAATTAAAAAATGGAAAATTAGGCATAGTATGCCTCATATAAAGTATTGTTGAAATGTTACTTAGATTTTAAAAATTAAAAAAAACTATAGAAGTATGGATCCAATTCCGGTATAACCAGAAGTATCAGAAATCTGAAATTATTTGAGCTGAAACTAGCATTTCGGGAAATCAATTCAAGCACATTTTCAGAACACTAGTTGCAGTACTTTCCCATATACTTACCGATTCATCTCGTTGTGAAGAAGCCTGTATACTATCAATGCCTTAACTCTTAGCTTTCAATAATAGTGCGCTAGGGTTTGCTTTACTCTCCTTTACCTACCTCTAACCGTTCTGTTATCAACCCTCCTTTGGAATAATATTCTTTTCTTATCACTAATATTTTACCCAGTCATCTAGTGTTAATTCTAGAAATATTTGCTAAAATTCACATTCACAAATATCTAAGCTTGTCATGTTAGTTACAGCATTATAGCTTTAGCTAGATAATTTCAGTAATCTTTGTTATAATTCTACCTTTGATACTGTAGTAACATTTCAAAAGAAGAAACACTAGTATATTTTACAAAGAAAACCTGAAATTATAATATATTTCCAAATAAAATAAACTACAAATTTTCATTTTCAATTGTCTTATAATTTACTAACAAAATTCACTGTACCTTTCAGGAATTTATTTATCAGTTTTCTTCTACTCGGAAGTTATTGAATGGTGTCAATAAATGAATCAAATTTGGGAATGTTATTAACTCAATGAAAAAAGTCGTTCATTTTATCCTAGATTGAATGAAGTCCTTATGGCTGCATTAATCTTTGAACTGGAATTCTTACTGAAACAACGTGATACGTTTTCTCATTTTCTTTAGTAGTAAATTGATTATATTCTTATAGATACAGTAGCTTAATGAGCATAATTTTTCCACTTTAATCAATTGTGGCTTTTATTTCTGCGAATCCTCTATCGGCACGTACCAGTTTATCTATTAATCCTAATTCAATAGAAATTTGTTGATTGCTTTTCATCCACTACTTTCAACTGAATTAAACACTAATGATTTATTCTATTGAGGAATTACATTTCAGAATAATACTAAATTCGTCTTTAAACTGTAGATACTACTCTACTGTCTCCTGTTGCAACAGCACATTTATTTTCTACAAAAATATGAAATTATTACAAGTTACACCTACTAAGTGATAAGCTGCTCATATTATGCTTAGTCTTTCAAATTGATTCGCAGCAAACTTTTTCTAATTCATTGGGTTACATGTTTCAAAGGGGTTTCATATTCTTTGTTTTTGTTCTTCTATTTTTCGGCTTAATATATATTTGAACCTATTGTAATAGACCGTATTAATTCTTTAGAACGCAATAGTATCCTTTAATTATTAGAATAAATTCTTAGGATGATTTGAATGGTTTAAATGGACCAATTTAACGATACGTCTAAAATACAGTGCTTTTCAGATAAAAGTATCCACCTTTAATAACTTTTGTAATACTGGTATTTAGAAAAAATCCAAAAACACGTCAATTTATGTTGGAAGAGGCAAGCATTATGGCTTATTTAAACTTACTGGAAAAGCCACCCCCTCACCCCTAGCAGCATCCCCTCTATTTTTTTAAATTACTTTTCATATTTTTTATGTAAAATTTGGATACTCCTCTTTGAGCTGATTTCAAAAATGTATAATACTTGTAGGTTGAAGTGGTTAGTTTATGAGATAAACAATTTTTCTTTTAAGAGCACAAATTTTACTTATTATTTACTTTCACCTTATTTGCCTGTACTAAAATGGGTTGTACAATAGTTCAAACTCTTTAATCTTTTTAACTGTGCTATTTATTCTACTTAAAAAATCCAAACAACAAAAAACTCTACTTTTTATTAAAGTTTGACATTGTCAACTAGAATTTGTAGTCACTATTGATAGTGTAATTTGATACATTATTTATTTTATTTCTCTGAAATGGTTTACTCTTTGCAAGAAAGAATTGATATTGTAGGTTTATACTAGCAAAATAATAATTGTGCAAGAGCTGCTGCTAGAATATTTAACGAATTACATGACGGAAGACATGCAACTCATAAGTATGTAATTCAACTGATGGAGAAATTTACCACAACAGGGTCTGTTTGCAATAAAGTGCATAAGCGAGAGGGACTCGTAAATAACGAAGCAATCCAAGTGGCAATTTTAGGGCAAATCAGTTTTCCGAGTTCTACATAAATTCAAGTACCACCCATACAAAGTTAAGTTGGTGCACGAGTTGAATGAAGATGATTTTGATCGTCGTCTAGAGTTTTGCGAATCAATGACGCAAATTATCAATAACAATCCACAATTGTTAAACAATATTTGCTTTTCTGATGAATGCTCATGGTCATTAAATGGCTTAGTAAGTAGGCATAATTGTAGATATTGGGCTGAAAGTGATTCACATATTATGCGTGAATTCCATACACAACATCCCCAAAAGTTAAACGTTAAACGGAAATTTAAATGGTGAATCATATCTTGAGTTACTCAGGGAAGGGGTTGACCCACGTATTACAACAATAATAGAAAATGATGATAACCTTTCCGAAGATTTACTGGTATTTCAACAAGACGGAGCTCCCCCACACTATGCTATGCCTGTCCGACAATTTTTAAACGAAACATTCCCCGCTCGTTGGATAGGTAGAAGGGGGCAGATGATGGAGTGGCCACCTAGGTCACCGGATTTAACACCCCTAGACTTCTTTTTATGGGGGTATTTAAAAACAAAAGTTTATGCTACCCAACCAGAATCTCTGGATGATTTACGAGAGAGGATAGAAAATGAATGTCGACAATTAAATCCAGCCGTATTAAGCAATGTCAGAGAGGCATTTTAAAATAGATTATACCATTGTATGGAAGTGAATGGTACTCATTTTGAACACTTATTGTAACTCCATAATAAATAGCACAGTTAAAAAGATTAAAGAGTTTGAACTGTTGTACAACCCATTTCAGTACAGGCAAATAAGGTGAAAGTAAATAATAAGTAAAATTTGTGCTCTTAAAAGAAAAATTGTTTATCTCATATGCCTTTAACCATATTAAAGTGGAAGATGTAATTCACCTATTGTACAATAGAAACATGCCTATCAATATAATCCGGACCATCGAAAACATATACCCAGAAACTCAAGTTAAGGTTCGTATTAATGATAAACAAACAAAACCAATACCATTCAACGGCGGTATAAGACAAGGAGATTGGTTTAATTCTATGTTATTCTAGATAATAATGGATGAAATCATAAAAAAGGTGCGACTAGGCAAAGGTTATGGAATGAGTGACAGAGGAATCAAAATCCTGTTCAATACCGATGATGTCATGATACATGCGGAAAATGAAGATGATCTTCAAAGATTATTGAATGTTTTGGATCCCACAGAAAAATAGTATATGACTTTCTCGACTGAAAAACTATAATCATGACAACATCAAAAAAGCCCATTAGATGCGAATTAGAAATAGGTCAAATAATAAAACAAAGAATGAGATTCAAGTACGATGAAATTGAGATAACCAGTAATGGAGACGTAGAAGACAAGGTAATAGGACAAGGAGCTGGAGCAAATAAGGTCGCGGTATTTCTTCAGAATGTAATATGGCGGAACGAATACCTAAGACAAAAAACAAAGGCACAAATTTACAAAGTGACAATCCCACCTAAAATCACCGCGTCAAAAATAATGGAACCCGCAGTCGAATGACACAATTACACATAATTAAATTGGAGTACGTAGTAGAAGTCAACCACGAAAGAGGTGGAGTGACAATCTAGAGCCAGGATGAGGAAAGATATTGAAGAAGGAACAGGAGCTAGATCTATTATGGAATAAATAAAAAGAAAGAGATGATAAAACCGTGAATTGCAGACAAACATAACCCTAAATGCATCTATCATTCGAACATTGATACCTTAATGAAAATTGTGATAAATTTCAACATATACTCATTCGCTCAATAAAAATTCAAACCGGTATCGGTATCGGAAATAGACGATATTATAACTAGAGACTAGATCGATAATCACCTTCATCTCAACATCCATCTACAATGCAACATTTAACTCAGCATTCAACTATATCCCAACAAAATGTCTTATCTCAATTTTTACCTCCATTTCAATCTTTCTACTCTAAAGTACCTGGCAAACTTCAACAGCCTACTACACCGACTTACTCATCTAATCTACAAGCCAATATTTTTAGTTCTCTAAGCAATATGAAATTAGAAGAATATCTCCTGGCTATTGGTACCACAATAAGTCCAAAAAATATATTGTTTATATTTAGCATCTGAAATAATCGGTTATGTATTTATCATATCAATTAACATGATAGGCGCATACATATCAATAACGTAAATATACTAGCATGCAGACTTATCAGTATAAGCGAATAACTACTTTTATATAATGTATGTCCCACTATTCCACATGACGGAGCTTGAACACCTAGACTTTGAACTATCTTCTGCAATTTCTTTGCTTATTTTTCTTGCTGTAGATAATTTGTGTTCTCATTGCAAACAGCATGGAACTTATTTAACGCTTGTACTTCAAACATATCAACTCAAGCACTTCTCTACCACACCCAACAACCGACCAACCTGCTGTGAATTCGGCAACTGGGCAATACTCTGAGCCACTAACAAATATGTCATCATTTTCAATTAACAACCCAATTACAACACCTACTGCTCAACATCCTATTAAAACAAATAAAAGCAGCTCCAACAATATCAAATAACAGCGACCCTGATGAAACACATAGTAATAAAAAACCAATAAAAAATCCATAGAAAAAACATCCATAATTCCCTAAACATCATCCTCGTTTGTTACAGATGTCGAAAATCCAAAAAACAAAGCTATCTCAAGAAGAAATATCACCGAACTTATAAAACTTTCTTCTGACACTACCACATCTTACGTCAACTTTAATAAACCAGAAGCAGAGAAGCAGAACCCAAAAAAGCTAAATCCACTTCAAAATCATACCTTACACTGGATAATCAGATGGCACCTATTAAAGAATTTTTCGATAAGGAAACTCAAATAATACCTTTCGAAAAAACAATCGAATTTTTTGAAAACTCAGTAACCCTCTCAGTATAGCAGAAGCTTATACCCATGATATACTGAAATTACTGTAACTCTATCTAAAATACATACACATACCTCCGATCGTCAAATGAAGACCAAATGCACTAAAACAAAAAATTGAATTGTTAAACAATTTAAGCTTTCAGGAGAAGAAGATAGAGAGTCCGACTTTTCTCTCTTTTCTACTGTAATGGAATATAAATGGGTTTCACACCCATTACGAAATGTTTAAAATACTCATACACGAAACATCTCCAACCACTATGTGCCTCCAAAAAAGTAACTTTAAAGGACAACAAAATCATAACCTCAACATCTACTTATGTTTCTACAGAAACAAGAACAATGCGACAAAGTGATCGGAAGCGTAGATAAATAGCGGGTTCCTTCGCTATAACTACGGTCCAACACCTCATAGGAAGCATGCAATATAACACTAAATAAAAATTTAGAAGCTGTAGCTGTTTCTATCAAACTTTCTCAGACAATTAACAATATTTTATTGCAAGTTCCATCAACTATAATTTTATTAGGTTATTTCAATGTACAATCCTATATGGGAATCAAAAGTTTGTAACGTGAAAGGCAGAATAACGGAGAATATCCTAGATATCCCAAATATTCACAAGAGCACTCAATGAGCAATCGATTTATCAATATGCCATCCAACTATCTCATCCTCAATCTCCTGGTATACTATCCCACATTCGTTTGGAAGCGACCATTATCCAGTGAAACAGACAATCTCCAAACAAAATATCACCACCTTCCCGAAGTGGAAAATAAAACATTCTAGTTAGCCAAAATTCACCGACTACATCGAAGAACGTCGCTCTATTACCAACCAATAGAAAACTATAGCATTCATAACATATTTAACAAATTGATAACAATTATCACTGATGCAGCAGAAAAATATATAAAACAACTTAAAAACATATACCACTAACGTAGTGGAACATTGAGTGCGATAAGCCTTTAAACAATACAAAATCTTATTTGATAAACTTAAACGAAATAAATAATTCGGAAACCTAACAGACCATAAGAGAAAAAGAGCACTAGCAAGATACATCACAAAAATTTTAA
This sequence comes from Diorhabda elongata, assembly GCA_026230145.1. Lineage (NCBI taxonomy): Eukaryota > Metazoa > Arthropoda > Insecta > Coleoptera > Chrysomelidae > Diorhabda > Diorhabda elongata. The sequence goes on along the minus strand of CM047937.1, from coordinate 21,505,326 downwards.
GAAAAAACTTTTGGAAAGCTAAACATCCAGCATAAACAGCTCAACACCTTTAATAACTCTCAGGCAAAATCTACGAAAAATATCAGGAGAAGAACATAGTAGAATATCAGGAGAAGCACACCTTCTACCATTATACAACATACAAACTGATCTAAAAAAATATATTTTCCTATCCACATGGACACAGGCGATTGTCATACCCATACCAAAACCAAACTGCCCAACAACTAAGATAACTTCATACCGACCGATATCTCTCACTACTTATTGAGAAAAGTAACGAAAAAAATAATAAACAAAAGACCAATCAAACCACTTTAACTCTGAAACAATAATCTAACGGAACTCCAATAGGAAATGTCATGAATACAACTTTCTCTGATAGCTATCAATAATATGTTCAACCATCACTCAAAACTAGTAAAAAGCAAATTATATGTTTCGAAGGCAAGAACATCGATTCAATTTAGAAACACATCCAAGGAACTTAAAACTCCAAAACTGGTCTAAACTCACGGAGCTGCAATTCTTAACTGAAAAGGCCAAATAATCACAATCAAATCATAACTATAACTGTTTAATGTACATATATAAAGCACTTAGTCCCTCAAAGATAGACAGCTCTATAGTATATGCAACTGCCAAGAAAACTACCTTGAATCCACTAGAAATCATTAAAAATATAGCACTAAGAAAAGTAGTAGGAGCACTGCGTTGCAGCCCAATAAAAAGCTTGCAATGCGGAACCAGTGAACCCATCTACATACAAGAAAATCGATCAGCACAAACCAGCAAAATCCAGCTTAGTCCAACACATAGCACAATCCCTACAAAATTCTACATTCGACTAACACCAAAACTGATTTTCTATTTTATGTGAGACCCAGTCAAATTGTTGCAGAACTACAAATTCAAATGCCCAAGCCTCCTGCCGCACAAAATTAAAACTACCCCTCCATGATCGATCAATATCCCTCCCACCGCATTGTGCAAATTTGACAAATTATAAATTCCCAATACCCTGATTAGAAGAAAATCTGCCTCTAGATTTGATAAGTTTCCACAGTTTCACTTCTCATATACAGAAGTATCCAAAACCGCCGACGACGTAGGTGCAGCAGTGAACGCACACTTCAATTTAAGCTACCTGAAAAAAGCAGCGGCTGTACTGGAGAACTATAGTCTATTCTGCAAGCACTCAATCACATAACAACAAAAAATCCTTAAAGATCCTTCATAATATAGAATCTCATACTTAATCCATATAATTAGTAAACTTACGCAATATGAAACAAGAAGTGAACCTGGTCGCAGTCAATCAGCTGAAGATAATTCCAAGTTAATCAACTAAGTTACAAATAGGCCTCACTAAGCTTAACAACAGTTATTTATTTACCAAAAGTGAACCCCCACAATGTGAACTATGCAAGACACATATCACTATAAAACTCCTAATAACTGATTGGTCAAAATTCCAACAATCAAGACAATAACCTTAATAACACTATCGAACAATCATATTAACACAAATATAATTCACTCATAATTCCTGTCGCTTATTACGCCACTGGTAGATGGAACCTGCCTGCAAAATAAAAAAAAGATGTCCAAAGATTCAATACAAAAACAGATTTTAGTGTTGATAACGATCACCACGAATTTATTAGGCTGCCATTTGTTTTAAAAAATTCACTTGGTATATTTTAGAGAGTAATTGACGAAATTTTAGGATTACAAAAGACAATATGTTTAGTATACACAAATGATATTATAATTTTTAGTACTTGTCTACAGGAGCATAATCAAAATCTGCAAACAGTTTTTTATAAATAAGGAGAAGCCTGTTTGAAAATTCAAAAATAGATAAATGCGAATTTTTATGTAAAGATGTAGAATTTCTTGGACATAACCAGAATGGAAGGAGTGAAGCCAAACTCAAAAAGATAGAGGCAATAGAAAATTTTTCCAGTCGAAAACAAATTAAATCATTTCTAGGACTTTTGGGGTATAATCGAAAATTCGTTAAAATTAGAAAACCAATGATCGTATGCTTAAAAAAAGAAAAAAATTATATATTGAAGAGGTTATCAATTGTTCCAATATATGTAACAAAAATATTGACCTCCGAGTCTAACCAGAAGATTAAAAAAATATATCTTTATAGTAGCCCAAATATTTATTCAGGACGGCACGCGCCTAGATAAAAAGAATAGACTTAATACTTAAGTTTAAGGTGATTTATTTATGCTTTATGTCTCACCAATGAGATCCGCAAGCCGCTTTAGCCTTTGTTTTGATGAAAACCGACCGCCGATATCTACTTGTGAGCTCGCAGTCACTTTGATAAAAGCCGCCGCTGAGATTAGACGCTATAGTTGTAAACAAGCGACTTTCGGCTATATAACTTCAAAACAAGTCGAGATTGTTTACACCGCATTTTTTGTATTTCTATTTTTATTTATCAAAGGCGCCGACTCGAGTATTTTTAAGAATGTTCGAGATTGAGACTAGGACTATAAAAGCGACGACCGCGCTTCGACACTCGAGTCAGTCGACGATTAGCGTTCGGAGCGATAAGTACCTATTTGCTAGAAACGAAGTTTTTTTTGTTCCACTGCTGTATTCTAATTGTATCAGTTTTGTACATATCTTCTTTGGACTAAACTCTTCTACTCAGTAACGATCGTGCGTTAATTTGACCCCACCACCCTGACAAGTAATTATTGATAAAGAAGAATGGAACGTTGGCTTAAAGGCGTTAAACGTGTTGCAACAACATCTTCTAACGAAGCCGAATGTTCAAAAGCAGTACGCGCGGAGTGTACAGCAATTATCGATGATAATGATGCAACGACGTCAAGTTCCACGGTTTCAAAGGCGAAAAAAAGTATGATGATAAGTATGATGAATCATATATCAGTTTCAGATCAATGAAAATTCGCAATTTTTAGAAATTATCAGTAATTAAAGAAACGAAAAGAGTATTGATCCATCTTCTTATTCAAATCAAGAAATGCCATATATACGAACAAAATTTAGAGATAAGAAATCACAAAAAATTTAAAAAGGCTATGGCCTCATATTAGAAACGGAACTCATCATACATATCATACACATCGTACATATAATTATAAAACCTTAAAGTCATTTCGAAAAAAATGTTTCAGAAAATGGAAATTGGCAACGCTGGAAATAAATAATTTGTTATTACGTACCATAACCTTTCCAAAAAAATTATGGGAAAGACAAGAATTTCAATTAATTGATAATAAAAAAATTGGACTAATTAATGCATTAGGAAAAAAGATGTTTTGGACCAATTGACTCAGATGACGAAGAAAGATATGATAATGCAATTAATATTTTACATTTAAGCCAAACACAAATAGTCTTTACCAACTATATGGCTTAATCAAAACATAAAACAATTTAGAAAAGTTTCATATATCGTTAGAAAATATAATTATTGAATAATCATAATCATACTTTATAGTACAATTTCGTATATTAACGATATATGACAACATTGAATTATATTTTCCAAATTAAATTCTATTCATAGCTTAGTAATTTCAAGTCAAAAAATTTTAGAAATGTTCTATGTACTATTTATTGGTTGGGGGTAACCATGTTACTTGGCCAAAACTCTAGAAGAAGTTATACTGATGTAAGCAGAATGCTCAATTCTAGAAGATAAATATTATTGAAATGAGTAAGTTGAAAGACAATCTATAGAACTTTTAGGCGGATAATAAGAACCTTTAAGAAACTATTACTACAAGTAACTAACAATGAATTATAGTGATTCCGAATTCAGTAAGTAAAGTGTTATCTATATGTGCTTCAGATCGATGTATAGAAATAAGAAACTCATCAATTATCAGAATTCTGGAAAACTGCAAAATTTTAGTAGAAAATTGAATATTTTCATTTAAATTAAAAAAGAAAAGTAGATGATTTTACGGAATGATTTGTCTGTAGCAAAAAAGTTTTTCACATCATATGAATTAAAAAGACAGAGAAAGAAAGGTCTTTCTTGGAAGTTAAAATAATTATGATAACGAACTTTGGAAGAAAAAAAGGATATTCAATATTTTTAATTTGACCCAGTAAAAAAATTTTCAGTGGTCAAATATAAGTATTAATGAGATATAGATATATTCTTTTCTTTCATGTCAAACGCGCTCCACTTCTCTTATGAAGGTCTTTAAAGCTATACTTCATGTATATTATCTATAAAACCATAATTAAGACTTCTTCTTTTAACAAACTGCTCGTAGCGATTACATGGTGAAGTGCGAATAGTCACAAACACACACACAAAGACTAATGGAGTCATTATTCAACCCCTCTTTTATTTCAACTCCAGAAATGCCGTGATAAGGGCATATTTTAGAATATAAACCAGAATTCTCATTCATGATTAACACTTTTAGTGCATGTTTTATATTTCCACCTTTTCTTTGCTGTAATTAAATGCTTCACGCTGTCATTTCTTTAAATGAAACTAATTTATCGAATATACTCTGTAACATTAGAAGTATTGCACTCAGAAGAAATAATTTCAAACCTTGATTTTTTTGGCAACATTTACCAATTTCTGAATAAGAGGACCTTGCAAAATCGACGTGTAAATGTACTCTGAGTGTCTCGTTTCAGAATATCCCCTGTATAGAGAAAGCGAGATTGAAAAAACGATGCGACATGATAAAGTATGGCTGCACAACCCGACGAGAAAGAGATTTTTTCCAAAATTTTAAAAATCATGAAAAGGTCCATACTTAATCAAGACAAGGATTAATGATGTCAGTGGCAAAACCAAAGTAGTCCACTAAAATCGACTAGCGCCGTTTGAAGGAGACCGCCAACTACAGGAAAAAGTGAACCAGCTGCGAGAAGAACCTGACCGTGCCTTCGAAGAATTTATGGGTACGTTCGGAGGTATCGGCACAGCTAGAGTCTAAGATTATATACTCGATAGATCTGCCACTCTGTATAAAAATTTGATGACAAAGTTCGATCCTAGCCACATCTCTCGGACTGGCTCCGTACCAAGAAAAAAGATTTCTTTAATAAAAAATGTGATCTGAGTTTTATATCCATGCTAATTTCGCGGGAAATTTAAAAATAACTTGAGTAATTTTTAAATACTCGAAGCTAGTTGTCACATCAAATTGTGGATGAAACAAAAGTATTATGCAAAATACTTTCAACATTTCAAATTCAAATATTGTTGTTTAAAAGAAAATATAAATACCTAAAATTAAAATGCTGTTTAAATGAAGTATTTTGTAAAATATCTTGGTTTCATTCACAATTTATGTGACAACCAGGTCTGACCACCTAAATTTCACAATTAAATGATTTATATAAGATATAGGTAGATGGAATATTGAAAAACAGGATGATTATTATAGTTTTTATTTTGTTTTGACATTTCATAACTATATCCACAAACAAAAAATTTTCCTTCACACTTTAGCAGGCTTAGGACTGTCCACAGTGAGATGTTGGCGTGTTTAAAAAATATTTCTGTTTGTACATGGTACATACAATGGTATATGAAAAACTGATTTTATAACCATGGTTAATTAATGATTACCGTTGTCTTTCTTACAGCTTTCCCTATATTAACATATGCCATATTCATCACAACATCATAGTCTTTATATTGTTGATCTTTGCCCTTGAAAATTTCGTTAATAATACCTATGTAATGAAAGATGCATATGTTAAAACTAATATTTACAAACATATTTACATAATCCATATGATCTGAACAGAATATTGAGGAAATGTCTGTCAAATCCTCCAAACGAAATATTTGTTTCTTTATGCCTAACGAATTGATTAACTGGGGAAATCTTTTGAAAATTTTATCAGAAAAACTTTTAAAAATATCACAGGATTTTGCTGAAGGCGCAAATAAAACATTTTTCAATATTCCCTAGAATATATTAATGAATTTGCCTTAATTAATTCGTTTTCAATATTATATTTTTCCACAAGTGGCATTTGAGACTTTTAAATAATTTCTTCGCTACTGAACCTGTCACATAAGGAGTGACAAGATCTAATCCTGTATATTTTGAGCTTCTATTGAATGGTTCATAAATTGGGACATCGTCTATTGGAGTGATTTGTTCAATAGGTGTTTCACTGAGGAAATTTTTAAAAGTATCCAATGCCCTCGTTGAAAAGTCGTCTTCACAATTAAATCCTGGCGAATGTTTGGACATGAAATTATTCACAAGACTTTGTGGACGAAACAAATTCAACACATGAAGGATTCGTATTCCTAATGCCATGAGTTCCTACCATGCCTAAGAAAGTTTCAATAGCATCTTGATTCAAGTTTCTGGCACTCAAATATTTGAACCCTTCTTGCCTCAACTTTTGCCAAATGTACACAAATCCTTTAATGGCGAATGGTAGTTTCTTAATTGATGGTGTTTAAAACTGGCAGTGCATTGAGCCAAGTATCTAGATGTTTGGATGTGGCAGTAATAACTCCCCTCAATTCTTTCCCTAAAGGATAAATATGTTCGCTTATTCCACAACTGAAAGGCATACGATTTAATAACCTAATTAATGTTCTTCGACTCGACAAAGAAAATATTTTAGAAAAAAATCTGTAACCTTTTCCTCTATTCTTGTAACAGGATAGTGAAAATATCTTGTTATCTAAGGTAAATCTTGTTCCTCTAGATCCGTCATACTCAAAGTGTGTTCCGCGGAACCCTAGGGGTTCCGCAAGAATTTAGAACTCAGTCGCCACCCAGCACAGTAAAGTAATTTCATTCTAACTTGAAACAGTGCATTTTTCGAGGAGAGTTTAACATCACACCTCTCTTCAATAAAACTTTATGGCAAACCTATTGCAAGTTCTTTACTTACACCGATCCCTGTACAAAATACGAGAGTCTCTACAGTAGCCCAAATATTTATTCAGGACGGCACGCGCCTAGATAAAAAGAATAGACTTAATACTTAAGTTTAAGGTGATTTATTTATGCTTTATGTCTCACCGATGAGATCCGCAAGCCGCTTTAGCCTTTGTTTTGATGAAAACCGACAGCCGATAAGTATGATGATAAGTATGATGAATCATATATCAGTTTCGGATTTGTTGATTTCAACGGCTCACCTCTCTGCATGTTATGTAGTAAACTGCTTCCTAATAGTTCCATGGCACCTGCCAAGTTGCGCCGACATTTAGAAACTGTACACCCCGAGTCTAAAGACAAGAATAGAGAATTTTTTGTACGTAAAAAAGAACAGTTACTGGAAAGTCAAAAAACTATGATGCAAGTAACCCAAACTATCAATGAAAAGGTCACAAAGGCATCATATTTAGTTAGCTATCGCATTGCACAAGAAGGTAAAGCGCACACTATCGCTGAGATTTTAATCAAACCATGTGTGTTAGACATAACAAAATGTATGCTCGATGAAAAATCTGCAAAGCATCTTTCTACTGTGCCACTATCAAACGATACTGTTTCACGTCGAATTCATGATCTGGCAAGCTACGTCAAACAAGAGCTAGTTACACGTCTACAAAAAACACGATTCGTCTTGCAAATGGATGAGTCTACTGATGTCGCTGGTCTGGCTATCGTGAGATATCCATATGAAAGTTCTTTTGAAGAAGACATGCTTATGTGTTCACCGTTGCCCACAAACACTACCGGAGAAGAAATTTTTACTAAAATAAATATATTTTTTGAAGAAAATAATCTCAGTTGGGACGATTGCATTGATATTTGTACAGATGGGGCCAAGGCGATGACGGGTAAAACAGCAGGAGTCGTGTCACGAATACAAAAAAAAGCACCTAATTGGGGTTCCAGTCATTGTCGTCTGCATAGACAAACACTAGCAATGAAGCAAATGCCGCCAAACCTAAAATTAGTAATGGATGAAGCGGTAAAAATTATTAATTTTATCAAATCACGACCACTACAATCCCGATTGTTCTCATTATTGTGTGAAGATTATGGTAGCAAACATAAAACACTGCTGCTCCATATAGAAGTGCGATGGCTGTTTCGGGGTGAAACTTTAACAAGGCTATTTGAACTTAAAGCCGAGTTACAAATGTTTCTTTCAGATACTTCTTTTAATTTGAAAGACCGTTTGTATCATAAAACTTGGTTGTTCCGACTGTCTTTCATGGCGGATATCTTTCAAAAACTGAACGAATTAAATTTATCATTGCAAGGTAAACAGACAACAGTGTTCCAGGCCTGTAACAAAATAACTGCCTTTAAAAGAAAATTAGATATTTGGATTATTTGCATTAGTAAGAGAGAAATAGAAAGCTTTACATTACTCAGTGAGTTTGTTAGCGATAACGACTCAGAAATGTTTCAAGATGATGTATTTTAAGAATTGGTCCAATATCTCACTTCGATGCGCGCATCTTTTGAGAAGTATTTTCCCGCAGAACAGAATACAAAATTGAAACTGAATTCATGGATTCATAATCCTTTTTTACCCACTTTGCAAAAGCCCGAAAGTATGTCAAATGAGATATATGAATCTCTTTTAGAAATGTCATCAGACACAAGTATGGAGTCATTGTTCAAAACGACATCTCTCAAAATGGCTCTGAATATTCTTCTTCCATTTCCAACAACATATTTGTGCGAAACAGGATTCTCAACCTAGGCAGCCACGAAAACAAAATACCGGAATAGACTGGACGCCGAACCTGATATGAGATTTCAACTGTCTTCTATCAAACCTGATATCAACCAATTAATGAAAAATAAAAAACAGTTTCGTACCTCACATTAGTTATTTTTTTTTTCTTTTTTAATATCTTCTATTTCTATTATTATACTTGTTATGTAAGTAAGTAATAAGTATATGTTACATTCTACGTTTATTATGCTTATTAATAAAGAATATACTTTTAGAGACTATTGTTTTATTGTAGGGTTCCGTCAAGTATTTCGCTTTCCAAAAGGGTTCCGTCACTAAAAAAGTTTGAGAACCGCTGCTCTAGGTTTTAATTTTTGCAGTTTTGCAGTTGCAGAAAAAAATTGTTAGTGGCTATATTTACATTTTTAAGACATTTTAAATGTTCCAGATATCTTTCTAAGTATTTTATTATTGTTTTTTGGACGATATTTTTACACTTTCTTAGCAGCTGACTTCCACCAACTGACTTTGCGTCGCATAATATTAATGTTCCCGGGATAGGGGCTACGTGTTTTATTAAGTTTCCTACGTTGATTTCGATCTGAAAGGATATGATTATACTCACCTGTCACAGTCGAGTGCCCTTCAAGTTTATCTGTCGTATCCATATTAGTCGATATTGATGGTTTATACAGGATACTCGAGGAGCTACCTACAAATTATACAGGGTGATTCATTAAGAATATCCAATCTCTGAACTGTAGATTCTAGAACTCAAAATATGATTATTCTGCTCAACATGCCTTATGCAAATATTGCTAGTTTCCGAGATACGGGGTGTTCAAAGTTTGAATTTTTGCTTGTTTATTCGTGCATCCTGGTACACAGTAGGCCTCTACTCATATTGAGTAAATAAACACGACAGCACAATTCGCAACAAATAATAACTTTCAAATGCATAAAAATGCAAATAGCTGATAAACAAACAATATCAAACACCTTTGCAAGATGGAGGTTGTTCATTTAATAATCTTGGTTGTTTCTCGATACATGATTGCAACTGAGTTTCAGAATCCAGATTGACAAACATTCAAAAATAAAACACCAAAATTAAGCTTTTAGATGTAAACCGATAACATAGATGGCGTTGAAAATCGTCCCGAACTTCTCTTATTCCAGTGCACAGGCCCTGGCTAGAGTCAATACGGAATAACAACGAGAAAAATGGATTGCATGTTAAATCCACCTACCGCGATCTGTGGAAATAGCTTCAAAGCCTTCGCCACCATGTGCTGGAAGCCAACGTGAAGAAACTGGTTATGACCAGAATGGCGAGTAACCAGTTGGATTGGCGAGTCGTTAGGAACATGACAGAGGTGATATCCACCCCATCGTGGTTGTTTAATGAAGACGGTACCCTGTTATTTCCATATAACCGGAAGTTGCAGGAATGAGTCTAGTTGCCGATTTAAAAATCCGATACCGGTTATCCACGAGTTCCAGGAGGAACTCTCATCTAAGGAAGCGGTGATATTACGAACTCAGCTGGAGCCTTCTTGAATATAGTAGAATTTTAGAATTCAGCGAGCTGAATCGATATGTATATGGGAAAGTACTGCGACTAGTGTTTTGAAAATTTGCTTTCATGGGTTTCCCGAAATGCTCGTTTCAGCTCAAATAATTTCAGTTTTCTGAAACTTATACTGGAGGACCCAAACTTCGTTATTTTGAAGGGAGAGCTATGGTTTTTATCAAATTTTTGGAATCTACGCGAAATTTCAATATAACTTTATATATGGCATAGTATGCTTACAGACCACCATTTTTTAATTATTTCACATTTCGAAACTTTCCAACACTACTAAAAAAATTTAATTTCTAATTTTAAGTGAGTCAGATTTAATATTTCTAGGATTTCGACAAACACTCACAGCTTTCAAAATCTGTGAAAATCTTGATAAAAATCTACATAGGATGTTCAGAAAATGGTGCCGAGTGTCGCTATCTAAAAACTTCGAAAACTCAATTTTTCTCTTCACCATTCTCTTCATGCTTTAAATGAAGGGTGCGTCGTTAGTTAATTCATATATCTCAAATTAACAGTTTTTGTAGAAACTTAAAAAAATTGAAATATTCATGATTTTTAATTGTCACCTGCTGATGGCGAACAACGAATAACAAAAGTTAACGTATCAAAAATTAAAATACTTTAGCAATTGAAAAATATTTAAAAGCACTACATGAGGAGAAGAACAAAACTAATAATTAATTTAAAGTAAATTTTTTGCCGTGAAAAAGTTCGAAATGCATTCTGAACTCTTTCCTGACTGTCTTCTTTTGTAGTTAGCGGCGAAGCACACACGATATTTTTCATACGACCTCTAATAAAAAAATCTAAAGGGGTGATATTCGGTGAGCGGGGAGGCCATTGATGCAGTCCATCGTGTGCTATCCATAGGTCCTCAAAATGAGTGTGTAAAGAGTTATTTAAAAGCGCACTACCGTATGGTGGGGCTCCGTGCGGCTGATACCACAGCTGATTCCAATTCAGATTTAGTGGGTGTAAATAATGTTCTAATATTTCTAGATATCTGTTACCTGAAATAAACAAAAATTTGAAGTAAAATTCACCCTCAAATTTGAATAGTAAGTTTACCATTCACATTTTCGTCATAAAAATGTACCACCAGCATACTGTTATTTTTATCGCAGCAAAATCATTGAAATTCCAGTACCTTTGAAACTGTTTTGCACGCAGCATGTGAAGATTACTATCAATATTGGGAGTTACACCGGTTAAATATTCCATTCTTCTGAATTTTACACTCATCTGTCCAAAATAAGTTTTGTAAAAAATTTTCGTCTTCCTCAATTTTAATTAATATAAACTCACAAAAAGCACTTTGATCGTCACCTGGCTTTAAATTTTGTACCAACGAGATTGAATACGGCTGGAACTTGTGTGTTTTTTAAGAATCCTGTGAATACTTATCTCTGCTATGCCCAAATCTCTTTCCGCATTGGTTAATGAATTTTCAGGTTACGCACTGAAGTATCCCAAGACAAGTATCATTGACTTAATTGTCTACGACAGGTTTCAATTTGCTGCATGGTGCAACAAACTGTCCGTGGTCTATCCGGATATCGCAAACGGAAAGGGTCACAGGCTCGTCTAATAACTCTATCACATTCCTAGTATATTACCAGCAAATTGAAATAATCTTCATTAATAAATCCTAAACGAGACATGATGAATACTTTTGCAACGCATAAACGTCAAGCTATTTCCATTGTTTGTTTGTTGATATGTTAGGTTTTGTTTTTTTTTTGGTCGCTCCAGACAACCGACAATTAAAAACCACGAGGTTTTTTTCAAGTTTTTATAAAAACCGTTAATTTGAGATATATGAATTTACTAACGAAGTCCTCTTAATTTAAAGTGTAGAATCCAATGGTAAAGAGAAAAATGGGGTTGCCATTTGAAAAAATGTTATTAAATATCATTATTAAATATAATTAAAAAAGTTTTTATATATCGAAATTCGGCACCATATATACATTTTTATCAAAGCTTTTGGAAACTGTAAGTGTTGTTTGTCCAAATCCATCATATTTAGAAGATTCCGAAGAAATCGTGTGTTGGAGAAGGTCTTATTTACGGACGATTAAGAAACTTCGGGAGGAAAGAAAAACTATTTTTTATTTGGACAAGACTTGGGTTAACGAGTAGCAGACTGCAGGAGCTCCATCAGGGAATGGCAGACGATTAATATAACACATATTGACAGTGACAGTGGTTTTGTTGATGTTACTACCTACTGTTATTTGAATAGAAAAAAACCGGTGACTATCATGAGGATATGAATGTAGATGTGTTCGAGGAATACTTCATACAAATGCTAGATCTCATTCCAGCCGGATCTGTAATTTCTCTTAACAACGCTAGTTACCACTCGAGACAACTTGAAAGTCTACCTACGACGTCATGGAGAAAACAAGACATTATTAAATGGTTAATACAAAAAAATATTACATTCAACAATGACTTGGTGAGAAACGAACTTGTGTCAATTGTCAAAATAAATCAAAATCCCCACAAGAAATATAATATTGAAGTGGCAAGAAATCGCCAAATTACTATTATTCGTCTTCCTCCATACCACTGTGAACTCAATCCGATCGAATTGATATGGGCCCAGGTTAAAGTAACGAACTAGCTAGGAAAAACACAACATTTAAATTAATGGGCGTTAGAATATTACTAAACGATGCTTTAAAAAACGTTACTGCTGAAAACTGGCAAAAATGCATTAAGCATGTTATCAAAGAGGTAAGGAAATGTGGGAATTAGACAACATTATTGATCAAAGTGTAGAACCTCTCATGATGAAATACTTATATTACAAATATGTACATAATTTAAATATGTAACAGGAAATATAGACTGTTGTATATAATACAGTAATGTGTAATATATAAGTATGTATATAGTGTATATATTATAGTAATGTGTTGTTTAGTATATTTTTTATTTTTTTTACATTTATATACTCGTATTTGTAAATAATTAAATAAAAATAACTGTATATATTAAAAAGCAATAATAATATTTTATTAATTACGAAAAACCCATTGCAACGGCTATGATGGTAAGGGTCTTCTTACTTTTGGGGAGATTCAGAGGTTGGTGTGAAAGTATTAAAATAGAGAGAGGAATAAAGATAACCTTCAATTTTGGAAAGAAAAGGATGGCCATTCGATTATCTAGGTAACCGCTTACATTTTAGTACGGTCAATTATGGGGAAAATATATCTCTGCCCAGTTACTTATTTATCATTGGCATATTTGAATATTCCAAATTTTAGACGTAATAGTTATACCGTACTAAAAATTTTAGGGTTTTGCATTTATAATGAGCATTTATTACTCTACGCTCTTACCAAATTTCAAAGATCTTTATGGTATGAGATTCCTATTTCAGCAAGATATGTGTCAGATATATTGGCATTTTATTCCACAAAATCTAGCGCAGCTAATTCATGTAGTAGTTGAAGATGCTAATCTGGTATGTGATAACCAAACATATTATTGCCAAAAATTTCTCTTTATCTTATTTTACAACAAAGTCATGAGTTCATTATAATTTTCATTTGTATTCTAAATACAGGGTAGATCAAAATAAACTTGATGATTGCACAACAATGTATTTTGTTGAAAACCATAAGCTAACTATGTACCGTTTTTTTCGAAAATTTTTGATTACGATGAATCAAATTACATAAATAAGTTTAATAATGATTGTAATAGATCTCCAAACATATATATCTTGTTCTATCCTTAAAACTAACTTTACATTTTACTACTATTAGGACTTTTTCTAGTCTTTCGAGTTTATTGAAAAATTATTTCGGAATTTATTTAAAAGCCGTTGCCTATCAATATTGATTTTAGTACCATCAAATTTCTGAATCTAATAATTCATATCTTGGAAGAATTTATATTGATGTTTTTTACCCTTCATAACTCCATCAAATTTGGTGAACGATTTATACATTAGCAGCACTGATCTGGACTCTCATAATATAGTATCATTTTCATTGAATTGTACTAATTTGATTGATTTCGTATACTCAATGGCAGTAGTTCATGTTAAGGCTGGAATCCGTATCAAATATCCAAATAGAATTTGGAATAACTTCAATATATTAAATAATATTTTTTATGCTTAGACCAGTCGATTAACATTATACGAGTACATATAATTATATTGTATACAGGTTGTTCAAATTTAGAGATACGAAGTCATTGTTGATTATTCATAAAGACAAACGTGTGTACAGTTGTACATATCTGCCATATATCAAATTCTCAATTCTCACCGATTTTAAGACTTTAAAAAGTAAAAAAGACATAGAAAGCAAGAAATCTAATTCAATTATCCCAATTTAGCGAATGCTCATATCGTTATCCATTCACTTTTTGATCATATCCCACACGAGATCGAAATTTATATTTAATATTTCTAAAGACTTGTGTGTGTGAAATTAATTGATTAAGTTTTTTTCAAGTAATCTTGTACAAAGGAGCCTAATGGAAAGAGGTAGAGGGATCTCCGTGGCCATTCTGTTGATCTCATTCTATTCATCTGCCTCGAATTACTGCGATTTTCATGAACACCATCTTATTGTAACCAGTTGACGATAACACCTTACAATGCTGTCCAAATAAATTAAAACGGTTATTGTCTATTGGGATGAGATTTGTAAGAAGGGTGACTTCTATCTGAGAAGTCCTAATATTTTATGAAAGATTCACTACACTATAGGTATCACGATAAGAGTAACTAGGGTAAGACTAATTTTAGGAAGAAAAGGTAGCCAATATGAAATGAAATTCTGACAGATAAGCGTTACTAAATATATATAATGTCTTATTTGAAAAGTTTGAATCCGATTTTAAATATGTGTATTACTAGAGCTACTATATAAAATACAATCATAATAAATTAACGACTAAACTTACTGAACTCTACAGCTTTATTCAGAAGAAAAACCCAACATTTAGTCGCGTCAATGAAGTCTTTGCTTCGGAAGTCCTCAAGAACAGCTCCGATTTTGATAAATTTTTTTTTAATTTTGTTTTCTTATATTATTCAAAATCAGAAACCTCTTAGAGCAGGGTCGGAACTATTTATATTGTTTAAACAATATCAACGACATTTATATAAAAAATTCAGTTTGGTCTCTATTTTTTTGTAAAAAAATCTCCATATATTAATCTTATTGTAACAAATAGTTGTTACAAAAAAGTGTTGTTTTCAAATGGATAAAAGCAACGTTATTTACAACCGACGTAATAGACGGATTGGAAGAGTTTTGTGGAGTTGCCTTTAAATCATCATATTAGCATGTTGGCGCTAGTAATAGCAGAATCAATGAAGATTCTAAAGCAATTGATAAAATTGTAGAGTTTTTTAAAATTCACAACCTCTTTCCTGACGTAAAGAAAGTCATGGCAATTTCCACAGGAAACGAAACTATGCTATATTTGCTATAAATATGATATTAGTATAAGTCATACATAATACATTATCCAAACATTTCACTAAATTAAAATCTGAAACACAAACAAAAAACAAAAGAAGTAATATTATATATCAAGTGCCTTATACTAATTGTGACGCTGTCTACATAGGGCGAACCACTTAGTATTTAGAAAATAGACTAAGAGGTCATAAATACGATAAAAAAAATAGAACTGCATTAACGAACCATGAAATATCAGAAAAACATAAATTAAATTAGAAAGATTCGAAAATTCTTGAAACGGAATTTAATGCACAAAAAAGGGAATTTTTAGAAATGGTTGACATTCATAAGAACGAAAAAGCTATAAATGATAAAAAAGATCTAAATAATTTAAGAAAAATTGCCAGTTCTATTTTGTAAATTCTAATAAAACTACAAATAATTTAATTGGTTACTGCTATATATTTGAGATATAGGGACTAAGGAAAAATTAATTTTTCTTGGTAGAACAAAGCTCTAACTTGATTTCATCCTTATTTTGATATTCATGATTACGGTGATCTATATATCAATATAAATAAGCAAATTGTCAGTGTCAATATTATATTTTGATAAAGACTTAAAGAGAAGTAGAAACGTCAAAATTCATCTTTCTTTTAAAATTATCAAAAAAAGTAATTCTAAAACAGAAGAGATCAAGAACATTTAGATGCATTAATATATCAAAAGGTCTGAGAAATAAGAAATTTATATATATATATATATATATATATATATATATATATATATATATATATATAAATGATAGTAGTATCGATTTTTACTGAATATAGCATGCTTCAAGGAATTATGAACAAATACTATAATCAATAAAGGAACAAAACACAACCTTAACATCAAAATGTAGAACACATTTCCTTACCATATGTTCAAGGACTTTCACAATAATTAGCAAATTATTTTAATAAACATAATATTAGAACAAATCATAGAAGATATAATACAGTATCGAAATATTCCACTGAATTTGAATACAGACCACCCAAAAACAAGAAGTAATATCGTCTTTCAAGTAACTTGTAATGATTGTGACGCTGTTTACATAAGACAGACATCTCAATAATTGGAAAACATATTATAAAGTTATCAATATCAATTTGTTTTAATATTAATTACATTAACAAACCTTGAGATTTAAGAAAAAATGCATTCAATTATATAAATTGAAAAATATTGCAAACAGAGTCAAACACAGAAGAAAATGAGAATTTTTAATAATGGTTCGAACACATAAAAACAATTTGAGTAAAATTTGAAATTATATTTTATAAATTTCCATGTAACTATGAACAATTCGATTCAATATTCATCTTATTTTTAGATATAACAAAAAAATTATTTATTGTAATAAATTCTTATTTGTTGTAGGTGACCTATTGATTTATATAGGTAATTATGGAAATTGTTAATGTCATTTTGAATTTTTATAAGGATCACTAGATGTCGAAATGTCAAGATTTTATGCTTTCAAACGAAATTTCAATTGATAGAGAACTATATTCAATATTATCAATATCAATATGACGTTTCGACTACTTTCAGTCTTTATCAAATTATGATTTGACACTAACAATTATATTAATCTATTGATCACCTACATCAGGAATATCAGAAGAAAGATAAAATCAAATTAGAAACCTGTTTTAACAAGAAAAATTAATGTCTGCTTAGTTTTTAGTTGTTACAATTGTATAGCAACTATCATCAAATTATTCGTGAGTGTATTGAAATTCATAAAATAGAACTATAAATTTTACTTAAATTATTATGTCATTTTTATCATTGATAGCTTTCTCGTTTTTATGTATCTGAATTTTCTAAAAACTTTATTTTCCGTGTAAGTATTCGATCACCTTTCAAGAACTTTTGTATAATTATAATTGAATGTATTTAAATTTAAATCTATTGAACTAAGATCGTATGTTTCTCTGGCAGGTCTCAATTCTCAAAATTTGATAGTAAATGTGGTAGACATGAAGAACGGGCACTACAAAGTATGTACCTCAAGAGGATTTTATAAGATGTGTAAAATGCCTCAAAATAACCAGGTAAAATGAGATATGTTGTCTCCCACATATGTTATATCGGCATTTCGTCAAATTGCATACAATTATCTGATCATTATGCAAGCAAGCTCCTAGGATCCTGTTTTGCAGCTTGCTTTTGCCTAAAATGCCTATGCTTTTATCACATGCCTGAATTGGCATTGTGCCCATGACATAAATTTAAAAATACTCAAGTGAAAACTTGTGTTTCTATATCTTCTTGATTTTAGGTCTCTTCTGTCTCAAAATTAGTTTTTTTAAAATAATAATACTGGTATTTATAAAAAATCCAAAAACACGTCAATTTATGTTGGAAGGGGCAAGAATTATGGCTTATTTAAACTGGAAAAGCCACCCCCTCACCCCTAGCAGCATCCCCTTTATTTTTTTAAATTACTTTTCATATTTTTTATGTAAAATTTGGATACTCCTCTTTGAGCTGATTTCAAAAATGTATAATACTTGTAGGTTAAAGTGGTTAGTTTATGAGATAAACAATTTTTCTTTTAAGAGCACTGTACTAAAATGGGTTGTACAACAGTTCAAACTCTTTAATCTTTTTAACTGTGCTATTTATTATGAAGTTACAATAAGTGTTCAAAATGAGTACCATTCACTTCCATACAATGGTATAATCTATCTTGAAATGCCTCTCTGACATTGCTTAATACGGCTGGATTTAATTGTCGACATTCTTTTTCTATCCTCTCTCGTAAATCATCCAGAGATTCTGGTTGGGTAGCATGAACTTTTGTTTTTAAATACCCCCATAGAAAAAAGTCTAGGGGTGTTAAATCCGGTGACCTAGGTGGCCACTCCATCATCTGCCCCCTTCTACCTATCCAACGAGCGGGGAATGTTTCGTTTAAAAATTGTCGGACAGGCATAGCATAGTGTGGGGGAGCTCCGTCTTGTTGAAATACCAGTAAATCTTCGGAAAGGTTATCATCATTTTCTATTATTGTTGTAATACGTGGGTCAACCCTCTCTGGAATTCACGCATAATATGTGGATCACTTTCAGCCCAATATCTACAATTATGCCTACTTACTAAGCCATTTAATGACCATGAGCATTCATCAGAAAAGCAAATATTGTTTAACAATTGTGGATTGTTATTGATAATTTGCGTCATTGATTCGCAAAACTCTAGACGACGATCAAAATCAACTTCATTCAACTCGTGCACCAACTTAACTTTGTATGGGTGGTACTTGAATTTATGTAGACTTCGGAAAACTGTAGAAGATGAAACACCCATCGCTCTACTTATTGTTGACAACGATTGGGGTTGTTGAGCCTCTAAGCTGACTTGCCCTAAAATTGCCACTTGGATTGCTTCGTTATTTACGAGTCCCTCTCGCTTATGCACTTTATTGCAAACAGACCCTGTTGTGGTAAATTTCTCCATCAGTTGAATTACATACTTATGAGTTGCATGTCTTCCGTCATGTAATTCGTTAAATATTCTAGCAGCAGCTCTTGCACAATTATCATTTTGGTAGTATAAACCTACAATTTCAATTCTTTCTTGCAAAGAGTAAACCATTTCAGAGAAACAAAATAAATAATGTATCAAATTACACTATCAATAGTGACTACAAATTCTAGTTGACAATGTCAAACTTTAATAAAAAGTAGAGTTTTTTGCATAAACTAACCACTTTAACCTACAAGTATTATACATTTTTGAAATCAGCTCAAAGAGGAGTATCCAAATTTTACATAAAAAATATGAAAAGTAATTTTAAAAAATAAAGGGGATGCTGCTAGGGGTGAGGGGGTGGCTTTTCCAGTTTAAATAAGCCATAATGCTTGCCCCTTCCAACATAAATTGACGTGTTTTTGGATTTTTTCTAAATACCAGTATTACAAAAGTTATTAAAGGTGGATACTTTTATCTGAAAAGCACTGTATATATATATATATATATATATATATATAAATGCTTCTAAATGTTCTTTATTTTAGGTCTCTGTTTTAAAATTAGATTTTCTTGATAATTTTTGATTGATAAAATATTGACGTTTCGACTTACTTCAGTCGATATCAAAATATGATATGACATTATTCATATTTTGATGTATGTTCAAGATGTAGGTGATCTATTGATTTATACAAATATGCAAATTGTGAGTGTCAATATCATATTGAATTTCAACCATCCTGGAAAAATCGACTGAAAGTTTGAATAAACTCATATAAGTAATTGAACTATGACATACTGTCATTGGGTGTTATCTGTAAAACATTTGAATGTTTGTCTGTGAATGTGAAAAGATAGTTATAACCATCTAACCTAATTTCGTTATTCATTACTGGATATCTTGGATCTCTTGCTTAATATTGCCACAAATTCAATTATCGTACACTAAAATTGCTCTACTGTAGCATATTGAAAGATCAGAGACATTATAATAAGTTCTTACCATACCCATCCAGTTTTCAAAAGGGAGAAACTAATCAAAAAAATTCAAGTTTTAATTTGTATTGTGTTTCCACATAATTTATTAAATTAACTTTATTCGATATAGAGATTAAAGTTGTCTCAAGCATGATAGATCAAATAATCAAATCAAATAAAAAAATAAAATGCGAAATCACTAGTAAATCGACAAGAAAAAATATTGCTTGTCAAGAAATTTATTATTTTATCCATTGTTATGAATCCTCTTACGATGTTATTGTAACAAAGAAAGTAACAAACGACTCTAGACATTAATAACATAGATAAAGATGACATAATACCATATATGCTATATCTAAAAATGATGTTTGTAACAAAACACAAAGACATTCCATAAAAACGTTCGAATTAATAGAACATAAAACAGCCCTTGTAATTTTAACGGAAATTTGCAACAACAAAAGTGTAACGATAACTATAAATCACAAATATAATACAAAAAAAGGCAATGCCGCCAGCGGTTGCCTTGAAAATAAGGAGGCCGGCATCCACAGGCATCTCAAGAACTTAATGCAAGAGCCATCTTATTTTATAGTATACCCAGACTGTGAAGCTGAGAGCCGAAATTTATTACACTAAAAAATTCTACCGAAAATTTGGATCAAAAATTTTATGATAATTGAGGTAACAAGAAGTTTTTGTGCAGTAGGTAAAGCAAAAGATTTTAATCGGAGACGGATATTTAACACATTATTACGTCAAGATCTTTATGAATGGACTAAATATGGAAAAATATATTCGTATGATTGAAACCCTGTTATTCATTTATACACGGTATTTCCAGAAAAAATTAACCCACATCAAAAACTCGGGAAACGGATTTTCATATATAATTCGCACCAAGAAGTTAAGCCATCGCAGCATAGTATTAATTGGGAATTATTTCGATACCAAGTATGGTTGAATGTCGCACAGCTGATTGCTGTTCGTCCATCATCTACGAATTCAGAATTCCAGCTGGAAAAAATTATTTGAGATTATGTTAGACTCAATAACAAGCCTACATAGACGAATGCAAGCCCTTATAAAATCTCGCTACACTTTATTGACGCTCATTTTTTTGTGAAATAGAAATGCTCTATTAAGTTGAAATTTTTCAAACCGTTGGTGGTATTCATACTGTTTACAATACCTCAAAACCAAGACTCATAATTGCACTGTCAAAGTTATTGTAGAGACTGAAGGTAAACTAAAACCTTTTGAGTTACCTATTTTATAATAAATTTTCCCACTAATAAACTTTCTACGGCAAAAATAATTCCGGCGGGAAAACGGTACCAAAACAATTTTTTCTTGTTCTTTATTTCGATTTTAGAAAATAGTGATCTCACATAGATATTTCTTAAACCTATAACGATTAATAAAAATATTTAGAATTTTCTTATCGTTACCGTTAAGTACAGCTATATCCTCAATAAAAGTTTCTTCCTTAATGTATTTCTCGATGACAAGTGGAATCTGAATTAAATGATGTACCAAGAAATAGAGACTGACCATCTTATCCATATATTAAGTTCACTTATGAAATGGAAGTTACCATTTTAAGATAGTCAGATACTGATAACCGAAAAATCCTGTATTGCCTATAACGCTGCCAGTCAAAATCATGAAATAAATATTAGTAATGTGAAATTTTTAAAAAATGTACGCAATAATAAATTTTTGGATGCATTTGAAAGCAAATTAAGTTTCTCTATCTTATCGTAAAATTTTGTCTAATCTTCCGAAATTTAATTTAAAAAGTGTAACAAGATTATCTAGCTACCATTATTTATATTATACGAGTAATAACTCCTAGCCATCAAATTAAATAAGGAGTGCAAACAGAGAGAGATTATTACAATATCTATAGTTAACTTTAAATAGCACACGAAGTTGCTCGTCGCCTACGGTTTCCTATACTTTTGAATACTAATTTTTGCAATGAACGTCATGAAAACCTAGCATGTTTAATAATGTTAAACTATAATGTGAATTAAAATGCAGCTTGTTCTTCATTATGTAAAAAACTAAGAACGCCACTGAATAGATGGCAGCATGAATGCTAACTTTGGCAATATTCGATTGTATAGGGAATGTAGATAAATAAATTTTGTTATTTTCACAATATTAGTTCTAGCAATTAACTTGGAAATTATGAAATTCAATAGAATCGAGAGATCTTTCATCACAAGCCTCCATTTCTCATTTGAAAATTGAGAGTTTTACATTAAATTCGAAATTTACTTTCACTATAATAATAGAAGCATGTCACATTCATATGTTATGACCATATTTAATCGTAATATTATCGATATTAATCCTCTATTTCCTTGCCAACGCCAATTGACATTATGATAATAATTCTTGAACATAGTGGACAATATCACTAATGACAAGGGGTTTAATTGACAGTTTGTTAATGCATGTAGGGCAACCCATGTCATTTGCAGCACGAATTCATGACTATCACCGTAAATCATTTCAACACTGGCAATCGATGACATTGTTATTGGTTTAATTTCTGGTTCAACATACGAAGGCTATATAAAATATATGTTTTGATTATTATTTAAAAGTATTTGATAAAGAACCAAAATACTAGGCAATGAAATAATATGAGTAAAATTTTTTACAATGGGAACGATTAAAATAACTGATATACCAGGAATCTAAGTATACTTTACGGTACCATTTACACGGTGACCCAAAACATTTATTGTGTCTCCTTTTCTGCTGTGACACTAAGGATGCTCAGTGTTTACAGTTGATCTATTAATGTCATTTCTTGCACAAAGTTCATGATGTGGGGTGGCTCTTCTGTCAGCTACTTCAAGACGCGTTCCACAACTTCAACGAACTGAAATCCTGTTCCTTCTAATAGATTTTTCACCTTAGGAAATAGATATAAATAACACAGTGCACTAGCTGCAATTATTTCCTTATTACAATATTCAGCAAGGAAGTGACTCTGATAATTTTGATTCTGAATGTGGCTTCCAGCTATACCTTGTATCATATTGTGGTGATTAATTAACAGCAGAGGGCCTTTTTAATGTTCATAGTCATATCTTTTTTACAACTACTTGACTTAAATCACTCAAGTGTGCTTGAAAATAGAATATTACAAATATGCGTTGATAAAGAGTAACGATGTATTCTTCTGTATTAATTGTTAATCCAATATTTTCAACTATCAGCTTCAGCTTCTCAATGAATTATATGAACAATACTTTCAATACCACAAAATAGATAAAATATCTATTTCACAGTAAATGCTCCCCTTTTTACCTCCATTTTATTGTAACCGAAATAACATACAATCTCTGACAAAAACAATGAAAGCATTAATAAGCTTTCAGCTTTCTATTGAACAACAGCCTCTACAATATAATATTTGTTTGCAATGTAATGCCCATCAATGTTAATGAGTAGAAGCGTCATATTATCTTTTTCTGAGCTCAGAAGTAACTTGTTCCAAATCCAAAATAATCTTTGCTACCCATGTACCAATATTAAAATCTCAAACCTCTGAATTTCTCCATTTATATCCCGTCATCAAAAATAAAAAAATATTAATTCCTTCCCAACTTTACTTGGTGAAGAATCCAGAAGAAGTTATTTTGATTATGGAAGAATATCCTGTTTTGGAAAACAAATATTATTGCAAAGAAAAGTTTAAACTAAAAAACAATTGTACTATAGAACTGTTAAATAGCCGAATAGTAATTCCAAATTTCAACACTAAAATTTTGCATTTGCAGATCGCTACATAGAAATAAAACATCCATCAATTAATCCCAAGAAATTGCAGTGTTCAAATAGAAAATGAAATATTGTTAACTAATATACAAATTAAGAAAGGAAAATTGATAATTTTACCAAAATTAGAATTTTAGTTTTTAATCAGTGAAATATATAAATGACTAGATTTCATTCGTGAAATACAGAATCCACAAAGCCATGTGTCAATTGGACTATTTTGAATAATATTAATTATTTGTATACTTGTTTCAATATTTTGGTTAATTCAAAAATTTAAAAGGAGACTTTTAAGAAAATCAAAAATTGAAGAAAAAGAGAAAGAAGAAAATGAACATGAAGAAAGAAGAGAAACCACAGGACGGGATCTGAAAAATACCTTCAATATTTTTAATGGAGGAGTTAAATGAAAAAAAAAATATAGATAATTCAATAGTAAAATTAAAGAAGCACTAACACAATGTTTTGCGGACAGACGAGATAGTATTTTACCAGAACTGACAAGAATAAGACCGTTAAAAAATGAAAACTTAATAACATTTGGAAGCAGACTACAAGTTTTTAAAAGTCAAACAATACAATGGATAATTAAGAATTTAAATTAATATATTATAGCACTACACTGGATACAACACTTACACTAGACTTAACTTATATAATAATTAACTTATCACTACTTATATAACGACTTCTCTAGTTTATTCTAATTGATTGATTACTTTCCTATTTCGTCCCGTTTACTATAACATTTTAATATGAATAAATAAAAAGACCTTCCTAGAAATTAAAGCAACTCGCCGCTGCTCATAAAAAGCATATCAAAGGTGCCGTGAAATCGCATAATTTCAGAAATCCTTTATAACCGCCCGTGTCGTGGACGCGTTTATAACATTACGTGAAGGTCGTCCAAAATCGGCTGTTCTGCCAAAAAATATCGATGCTGTGCAAAAAGTGATATTGATCGTCATGAGATATATCGAGAGATTGGAGCATATCAAAACTTGAATTCCACCCCCATACAATCAATATTGCATGAACATTTAGCTGTCAAAAAGATTTGTTCACGTGATACTGCACAATTTAACAATCGGTCAAAGAATTGCTGTAAAACTTCATGGTGCTTCAAAAGACGCCTTAAAATCGTGACATAATGGATCAATGCATATGAACCCGAAACTAAGCAGCAATCGACTGTATGGGTCTTTCAAAATGAGCTAAATGCAACAAAAGTTGCTCCCGCACGAAACACTAAGAAGCAAATGTCCGCCTGTTTGTTCGGAATAACTGATATATGGCCACAAACAAAAACGTTCTTGAACAGTTAAAACATGGACATGATGGGTCATCCACCGGACCGTACCTTGATTTTCGCAGATCAAAAGTAAATTGCGAAGTTAAAGTTTTTCTATATGTGAACAAGCAGTGATGCGTTCAAGTCATATGTGTGAGAGGCACCTCAATCGGAATGAAAAAATGCTAAATATTCGTTTTTATGTCTCTCTCGAAACTTAAATAGCAACCCTCGTAAAAATCAAATTCATATTATCATTATTAAAATCATGCTATATACGCTAGCTGTAGCGCTAGCATTATCTTTAGACGCATCCATCATTTTAATTATATCCATTTGTTTTAATATGACTTCTTTACTTTATAGATTGAATTTTATTAGTTGTATAAAAACGCTAAATTACGCCATTTTGTGATATCCAGTAAAAATCAAATTTTCTAGTTAGTTTACTACAATCTAGCTATTAGGATTTAGTAAGATCAAAAATTACTTATGATAATTTGGAAAGCTATTTTCTGAGTATTGTGTTTCCAACTCAATGTGGCAAAGAATAAAGAAAACTGAATACGTAAACTTTAAATCCACTGTGTATACTCTAGACGTTTTCTTTCCAATACTGCATAGATAGGTGAATACTCCAGAAATTTCGTATTTTATTTTTAAATTACGATACTTGTACGAATCTATATTTGGTTCCTTTCAATAGAGAAATTGGCTATTGTACTTTCTAAAATATATTACGATGCACTTAAAAATTTATTATATAATATATAATTATATTTAATCAACAGTGGAAATATCAATTCAATAAAATCCACGAAAATTAAAGCTCAATGTTTCACAAATGAACTTAGCGTAATTACACTAATTATATCTAATTATTCTCTTACTATACCCTAATCGCTTTAAGTTCCAAAAATACCTGCATAATTTGTCCAATTGTTCACTCATGGCTTCTGAACTTGAGCCTCAGAAAAAGATAAAGGTAGACTTATGTTTTTAGACTTGGAGTTATATCCGTAGTTATTCAATTTTTGCGTTTGTTTTGTTGACTTCTACTATTTTTCTAAAACACAGTTATCTAAATTTCTTTAGTTTCAATACTATTTGTATGAATTTCATTCAAATCAGGCAAATTGTTACTATGGAACAATTCGGTTTAAGAAGTCTACATCGTTTTCAAAGCCTTATGGATGAGACTTGGGTACATTTCTACGATCCAGAAACAATGCAACAATCGATGGAATGGC
Organism: Diorhabda elongata; assembly: GCA_026230145.1. Classification (NCBI taxonomy): domain Eukaryota; kingdom Metazoa; phylum Arthropoda; class Insecta; order Coleoptera; family Chrysomelidae; genus Diorhabda; species Diorhabda elongata. The sequence goes on along the minus strand of CM047937.1, from coordinate 21,478,794 downwards.
CAAGTTTCGTCTCCAAAAATCTCTTCTTGCTCCGGATTTTTGGGATTGCCATGGAGCAATCATGATTGATTTTTTGGATAATGGTAGAACAATAACTGGAGATTATTGACACTCTACGGGAAAAAATTTAAGAGAAAAGATGCGGAAAGCTATCCAAATTGTTTTGTTTCTGCAGGACAACGCCCCTGTACACAAATCTCACGTTACCATGCAAAAAATTCGTGATTTAGAGTTTGAATTACTTGAACACCCCCCTTATTCACCAGATTTGGCTCCGTCCGACTATCATCTCTTTCCTCAACTAAAAAAAAGTTTAAAAGGTCGTAAATTTTTGTTCCAACGAGGAGGTAATAAAAGCTGTGGAGGTCTGGTTTGCAGAGCAAGAACTATTTTTATTGAAAAGTCTAGAGACGTTGCAAGTTCGCTGTAATAAATGTATCCAATTAAGAGGAGAATATGTTGAGTAATAAAATATTTTGACATTGAAATTTTGTTTGGTTCTATGGTATGCTAAGAATTTCTCAATATATCCTCTTATTTATAATGAACCAAAAACATATATATCTCACTTCAGGTCCGTCAATTGACAAACGATAATGATTTCTACGGAAGCTAAATGGTATTTTTGAAATTGTTTTAATTAAAATATATGAAGCAGTGAGGGTTGGTCCGTAGAATATTGTTCCTTTTCTTTGATATCAATGATTCTATACACACCCGATATTCAAATATATGATTTATAAGTGTATTTTCCTAGCTCCATCATATTTGTTTTGTTATATTTTCTATATTAGATCAAATTGTGTTAATATTGATACAATTGTTAGTGATAGCATATTAAGTTATGTGAAGGTGGTTATTAACAACTTTCAAGATTTGAACTCCCAATACTATAATTGTATGATTATAGTTTCATTCCATATCCTGATGTAGAATTCTTTTTTAAAATTCTCAAAAGATGTTTGTAAGTGGAATCATTTTCCAAAACTTCAATATTAAATTGATTTCGATTGGAAAATAGTTAGTTAAGCTGTGCTTTATTAGGTTTATTTATTATTATTATATAGAACATTCTGAAAAAAGGTTTTTTTTCTCAATAAAATATCTCTCAAAATAGATCAGGATCATAAATATTTTCATCGAGAAAATGGATCTCAGCTATTTACTGATTATAATTAATTGGGATTTTTCTCGACATAAATATTAATTGTTCTTAGACATTAAGAAATATACCTTGGGATGTCGTTTAAAATGGGATCGCTAAAGTAAAATTTACCAAGCGTTCAAGATGAAATTTAGCTGTTAACAATCTCTAGAAAATTAATGTTAATAATAACAATTTTAGAAAAACGGGAGACAATATAAAGAATACAATGTCATTACAAGTAAATGCGAGCTGAAGCTGTTTGTGTTCACATAAAATTAGTGTTTGATATATGTTTAGAAAAATTATTTGGAATGTAATGTAACCGGGGCAAGCAACTCAAAAACTAAATATAAACAGAGAGATTTCCTGATACATGAATGTTTTAAATTCCTCTTCAATCGGTATAAGAAGTTTCCACTCGCCTACTTTGATAATGTTCAATAGAGGACAAATTCGGAGAACGACAGATATGAATTAGAGTCTATTGAAAGCAGCTCAAGGTTTACCTAACTATATATGATTGAGATTTATATTATTGGAAGAGTAGATTTTGGTGTATCGAAGTAATGAAATAGGTGAGATTCCAATATTTTCGAGACATAATTGTGTTCATATTGCTTCTGATACAGACTAAATGTGACCTTAATCTACTCGTAAGAAACGAGGGTACCTAATATCATAGCTCCAACAACGCGATGTACATCCACTCAATAAAAAATGGGACTTCGCCTTGCCTTCTTTTCAAACTCGCTCAACTATAATGAATATCTTGACAAAACCGATATTTGTTAGTGAAGATTATGTTGTCACATTCCTGGTTCCACGCTAGGCATTTTAGACACTACTGTAGCTCATATATTCGATGTTCCGAAGATAAAGATAACCGATTAAGGTCGTTATTAAAAAAGTCCAAACCTTATAATTCTTATATATATACTTCGCTTTCTAAGGACTACACGTTCTGTAAACCCCTAAGTTGTTTTTGCTTTGTCAATGAGGAACTGATTACCTCAGATGATGATTTTGCCATTTTTTCCTCCTCTTCACACTCGCCCTAAGCCTCTTTCTCTTTGTGTTTTTGTTTCTTTGGTGACATGCGTGATGAAATCTTACGTTTACACTCCTATTAGAAGGTAGAAGGCTTAATGGCCTAACATATTTTTTGTCAGTCACTTGAAAGTAGTAAGTCTTTTCTGTGGTCTACCATTTTTTATGATCAATTCCGAGAAATTTTGCATCATTTCTCACAAATATTTTTTATACATAAGTTGACATCAGGTTCTTATTTTCATTGAATGTGGAACTCAAAGAGTATCTGTATGGATATATAATATTTTATTCGAACCAAAGTTTTTCAATAATACATCAAATTTTATACAATGTTGAATAATTTTTTTTGCATTTTTTTAAAAATATCCATTTGGTTGAATTGGTTGTATAAGAATTTATAGAAGCTTTTAAATCTAATATGTGAATCGTGGAAAATATAATATTGTTTTTGCCTTCGGATAATTTTTTATAGTGCTATAAGCACACATATGGGCTACGTAAATGAATATTTTGTGCAAAAAATCAAACTTTATGGTATATTCTTGGAGAACCTTATAAAAGTCACTGACTGAAATTGAATTTGTGCAAAGTTATTGCTGATATTTATTTTTTGCCTACGGCGTCGCCTATGTATCGTCAAGTGACGCCGGAAAATACGATATAACAATGAAAAGAAATTCTCAGCTATCTGACATGCCTAGCAAAAATATTTCAGTCGATGTCCCTATCTAACGGCCTCGAGTAAATATATATCAGATTACATTTTATAAAGAAGTAGTGTATCTTATTAAGATGCTTGGTGAGTAAACAGAAAACACTTCATTTCACTAAATTATGTGTCCTAAAAGATTTGTAATTGGGCATAAATCTTATTGCCCTTCTTATTTTCAGTCACTTCAAAAATGTGTCAAATATGTATCGTCTATTTAAATACAATTTTTACAAGAAATTCAAAAATATACGCAATTAACAGTATACAAATTCTAAGTCTAAAGTCAGACAGAGTTTTATAATTTTGATTTAGTTAATTTATAAAAAAACATTGATGACTCGACATGTAATGTTACCCTAAATTTTTTGTCTGGAGTTCTCTCACTTTGCTGGATTACCAAATTCAATATTCGATACAATTTGTTTATTCAAAGTAAAAGAGGTTCAACGTACTGTAACTTCTTCATCTCCTGGGGAAGTTTTGTAAGAGACCAACAAAACTTTTTTCTTCTCCACGTCTTTGATTGGTATCGATTTCTCATGTTCCTTTATCCTTCGTCGTTTATGCTCCTGTTAATAATAGATAGAAATTAGATTGTAACGCTTATATAGATTTCATTTTTCGGCCTCTATTTGTTCCATTCGGGTTGTTTCTTTAACGCACCTGTTGAGGTTCTTTATGGCCGCTCTATCTATCTTCAATGATTTGAGTTTTATTTATTTTTGCATGTTTTTTGTATGGTCTTATTGAATATTTCGTCACTGCTTGGTAATTGATTATATAGAAGATAGTATAAAAAATGATTGGAGTCGTGAGTATTACAACGTAGGTTTGCTTGTCCCTGGCTTCAAATGAATGTCTCTTTCCTGTATATGTTTAATGTTTTTTTGAGGTACAGTACCTTTCACAGTGTCTGTTATTATAGTATCGTCTGTCTTGGAAGAAAATCTTGACAATAGTTTATTTTCAAAGTTTTTGTAGCGTAAATTTTAGTAGAGGGTTTTTTCGAGATAGGAGTTTGTCTGGTTTTATTTCTGTTTTCTATAGTGGTTTCACTCTCGTTAATTTCTTTAAAAATTTCCTCCATTGTCCTACGATGCTTTTCTATGTAATCGTTCAATGAGGTCCTTCTTATACCTATGTCGAAAGGATCTCCTATATTCAGATGTCCTTTTAGTACTTCGATTGGGTTTAGTTTCATTTAGGAGTAACCAATAACGCCTAGGGCATTTGTTCTTTAATGCATAATGTAGATCTTCCGCTTCATAGTATCATTAGGTGTTCAACTAAAGTTGAATGAAATCTCTCGATCATACTGTTGGACTTGGGGCTGTGTGGGGTGGTATAGTGGATGGATATTTTATGCCGCTATCTACACCTATCATGGAGGGTGGTCTGTGGTGAGTCTACATTTCCAGTTGAGCAGTACATTTAACTAGGTCGTAGGTGTTGTTCTTGAATATTTTCTCAATCTTATTACAAATTCGCCTGTAAGTTCATCGCTTTCAAAAAGGTTTACATATTTCTTTTTTGACTAAAGGTGATTTTTGAAGAAATCGATAACACTAGATTCTAGATGCGCTAGATTCGGCTTTTTCAGTAGGTTCTTCATTGGAAATATGCTTTGTTCTGTCTAATAGAAATTCGTTCATCGGCTTTCATATGGGTTGGTATTTTTATTTCCATTTCTTATATAAAACTTCGTAGTCGTATTTCTTCAACTCTAATATCTATCTCATAGGTTTAGAGTTTGGTTGCTTCAAAGAGAAGGGATACGGAAACAGTCAATGATTTGAGAATATATTCTGATTAAATAGGGTAGGCTGTAGTATTTAGTAGTCGAAACAATAGCCAACATCTTTTCAATTCACGAATACTTGACTTCTGTCTCGTTCAATGTTCTGGAGGCGAATACTATAGGTTTATCACTGCCCACAGGGGCGTAGTTGCTGGCCTCGTTAGTTAGGCTGGAAGATTTTAGAAAGTCTGGGTAATGCAAGAGTAGCTCGTTTATCAGAATGTTTTTGCATGTATTGGAACAAAGTTATCAATACTAATAAGACTATTAAATGTTTTGTGGAATTTAAAGAGGTAAAATTTCTGTTTTTCGCGTGATTTGAAGTCGGAAAAAGAAGGGATTGGTACACTATGTTTTTATGTATAATTTTGAAAGACGGAAATGATGATGAAGGAATCGTATTTTATAAAATTTGGATAATGAGTGGAAGCTATTATGGGATAGAGGAATTATTTAATAGAGCCTGTAACAATTAGGATTTTCAAAGGGGGGTAAGATATTTCTCTTTTTGTCAGAAAAAGAGAACAACTCTATTATGTTTGTGCTTTTGTCCATGGTTCTAGAGAAACATTTTCGTGTTCTTCATACTAGATGTCTTGTACATTGTCTAGTGATAATTCTTTTGGTGATTGCTCTATTCCGCAGAGGTTTTCTTCGTCGGTGTTTTATTCAATATTGAATAATTTTTCGGCGATATATCTGTTCCTATTTGTAGCAGCTGTCGATATACTTATGGTGGTTGTTGTTTGTTGTTGCGATGTTCCCAGTAGAGATAACCAGAAGTTCGGTTAGGTTAGGATTTGGTTGCTTGAATGTGAGCCTTTATAAATTCTAAGACGTTTTATCTCGACTAAAATCGCCTGTTCAATTGTATAATTGGTTGCCATTGGGACTGAAAAACATAGGCGAGTTGGTTGAGCTATTGTTCGGAAAAATGCTAGAGGTCGTTGAAAATAAACTGGTTGTTTCTGGATCATAAAGCTGTTTGTAGATAGTCCCAGAAGTGATAATTAACGTGAATCATCACCTTTTTGTGAATATCGGGTGTTGTTTTACTCTTGAATATGTTCCATGGTGATAGCTAAGTTATTCGGTCTCATAGCTTTTATAGTTTAGCCCAAAGGCTCTCGTAAAGCTGCTATAAAACTGCATATGTGATTCTTCTTTAGTAGCACAACTAGTTTTATTAACGAAAAAAAAAACCGTTAGTATAACAATTTTCGGAAGCTGAACGATGATCAAAATAGTTAGAAACATTTAACTCGACCATTTTATTAAGGTGGTCAAAACTTTCACAAAAGAACAATTATATAAAGCTACTATAATACAAGAGAACTCTTCTCTAGCTATTGTACAACAACTTTATAACTTTTTTTCATTATTCTCATAAACCACTATTCAGTGACTATATTATATCAATGAAAAATTCTATTTTACCACATTTTAATTATCATTTGGTAGAGTTGCCGGTTTAAAAGGTGTATAAGGTGCATGTTCGGTAAATAATATGTTATTTGATATACTACATGTGCATCATGGTGTCTGTAGAATAAGTATTATCGAACACGAAACGTTGAAGATCATTATTTCACCAAAATTTAACAACACAATCCACTTTACTGTCTAAGATTATTCCAAAAAACCACCCCTCATGGAATGTTAGCAAATTTAACTATTCATATAATTCTTCCAAAAACATTTTAAGGTCATTAATGACTTTTATCGGCATCAATTACAAATCTTCTGAATATGAACTAGTTCTAAGCAAGTAAAAAAATATATCGTGAAAATAATATGAGATTGAACCAAAATTATTACTTGTACCATCATTCAGAATCATTTCACAGTGAAAGAATATGGCTACGTATAAGTTTTGTTCTCTATCTCTAAATAACCTTTAGAGAACGTGAACGACCTAATGCGAGCTCATTATTATGTTCTTCTCAGTAACTTTCTCAGTTAATTCGGTAAGAAGACTCAAATGACACTATGACTAACTTCTTTTTGAGATACGGTCATTCTATGAAAAATACGAGTGCCAATACTACAATGACATTACATTCTGCTTATATTATTGCCGTCTGTCGTGTTTGGAATCGATCAACTCATTTAGAAAGAAAATGGAAAATGTCCCCTATAGATATAATAAAGGTGAAATGATATATTAACAAACTTCAATAACTACGTTAATTCGTCTATTCCCATCGAATGTTTTGATCCCTTAAACAGAAAGCAGTTTTTGTGTATAAACGATGCAAACAATGGTACTTGGGGACAAATAAAATTACTTTAATGTTTTATCTCGAAGCTTCTAAAAAGCAACAATAAAGCTGTTTTATGGAAGCATGGAAATCATGTTGAATAAACTTTTATAAAATAAACACCGATCACCGGAAGGTACAATGAGGTATGAGGTACTGCCTTTAAAAACTCATAGTATTACTCAAACAGCAGTTATAAAACAATTCGATAATAAAAGTTTAAGGTGTGTGTTACTTGGGTTGTGGCCCCTGTCGTGGAAATTTAATTGCTAGTGAAGGAATTTTCCTTTCTTTGGTATTCGAAATTATAGATCAATACATCTTTCACAGCTTACGATGTTTCGCATCCATAAATAAAAATTACTTCTTTGGCTCTAGCAGTTCCGTTGTTCATGAGAAAGATTTTTTTTTGGATAACCACTGGATTATTTTGGTTATTTCCATCAAAGTCAAATTTAGCCATTGTTGTGTTATCTCTGGTTTCTATCGTGTTACCAAGGTATAAATCTTTATTACTAATTACTAAGATAATTCCATAATTCTTAATTCTTGGTAGCTAGTCGTCAAAACTAAGCTCTGTGTTACATTCTGAATGTTCTTTTTTTTGAGGTTATATATATATATATATATATATATATATATATATATATATTAATTCATCTGAATGTTCTTGATTTTAGGTCTCTTCTGTTTCAAAATTAGTTTTGATAGTTTTTGAAAGAAAGATAATTTTTTTTCCGACTTTTATAATGTGTCTATCTTAATATAACATTTTAAATATCTATAAACATTTACCGCAACATTTATTAATGCCATCAACGTCTGGTTTATGATTAAGAGTCCAAGGGCCGAACCTTGCATTTGCATGAATATCCATTCGATAACTATCATTTTCTTTATGCCATTTAGCATCCCCTACGATAATAGAAGCTTCATACGGAGTTAGAACTGGCTTGGAAAACGCTTTTCCCCAATCAATAGAAAGACGCGGACAAGCTATTTGAACAAAAGCATCAATATTCTTAAATAAATCTATTTGGTTGGGAAAAATTTCAGATAGAAGTATCACAACAGTTTTCTCATCACTCTCCTCTAGTCTTTTTCTTAAATGATCAATAACATTGGGGTTACCCTGTCTACCCAGTGTACCCATTATAACACCAAAAGTACCGGCGTTAATCGCTTGTTTTATACTTGTTTGCCTCATTTTTTCCATTTCTACATGATCCTAATACTCCCTTCTAAATTCTTGTGAATAAGGATCATATTTATAAGCTTTTAATTTAGGATTCGCAATCATAGCAATCATAGCAAAATCCCTCAATCTTTGTTAAATAATCCAAAACATCAAGTAGCAATTGAAAGTTTACCGAAAAATTTTTAATTTCGTAATTCCGAAGACGATATGGCGAATACCAGAATTAAAAGCGAATACTGTTACTTTACAAATGCCAGAAGGGTTATTAATTTATTCCATCACTATAGCTAACATTATTAAAGACTTTTCTGGTGCAGATTCTATTATTATGGGATATGTAACACATGGAGCTTGTTGTATATATGATCCAACAGCTAAAGCTCTCGGTGTCGAATTATTGATTCATTATGGACATAGTTGTTTAGTTCCTTTTGATCAAACATCAGGAATCAAAGTTTCGTATATATTTGTCGATATAAAAATAGATCCTTTACACTTCATAGATACAATGCAACTAAATATAAAACTTCCACGAAAATAGCTCTTGTAAGTACAATACAATTTGTTACTACTCTTCAAGCAGCCGCTAATAAATTAAAAGAAATAGGTTTTGAGGTTAATGTACCTCAATTTCATCCGCTATCCCCAGGTGAAATATTAGGATGTACAGCTCCGGTTTTAAAATAAACCAGACGTTGATGGCATTAATAAATGTTGCAGTAAATTTTTATAGATATTTAAAATGTTATATTAAGATAAATACATTATAAAAGTCGAAACGTCAAAAATTGTCTTTCTTTTAAAAACCATTAAAAAAAACTAATTTTGAAACAGAAGAGACCCAAAATCAAGAACATTTAGATGCATTAATATGTCAAAACTAAGAAATAATAAATTGAAACTATTCATCACTCTCTTACAAATATAATCGAAAATAGGTAATCACAGTTATTATTATTAGAGTTAGTAGAGCTCTAAGGCAATATTCCAATAAACGATTTTCTAGGAAATCGATTGTAAATAGAGTGGGGGTATTTTAATAGCAAAATTTATGACACCAAAATTGTGTTTCAATGATGAAAGTATTCTTAGTACTAGTTTAACTCAAATTATTTAGGTATTTTCCATCAATAATAGCTTTTTGTGAATCAATTCTAGAAATTCTATTTTTTGTGTATTATATTCCGTTCCAAGAATTTTCAAATATTTATAATTGAATTTATATTCTTTTGATATTTCATGGTTCGTAAATACAATTTTATTTTTTATCGTGTTGATAACCCCACTCTATTTACAAGAGTAGAAAATCGTTTATTGAAATATTGCCTTAGAGCTCTCCTAACTATAATAATAATTACTTTGAATACCTATTTTCGATTATATTTGTAAGAGAGCGATCAATAGTTTCAATTTACGGTACCATTTCTAAAAAGAAAAAACTCATACGATAACCCTACGAACCATTAACTGCTGAAAATACCCCTTCAAATCAAAACAAATCAATCAATTCAATACATTTAATAGAGAGGACATATGTGAATCTGATTTGATATTCCATTCAGTTATGGAATGGCATTGTCTTAATTGCTATTTTTCAGTGCTATGCAACTTGTTTTTTTGTTATTTTCCCTCAAATCAGTGGTGATTGAACTACTCTACATTGTTGATGCATACTGAGATTCTACCTTTCTAGTTAGCAGTATTAGTAAATAATCAATATGTTCTCAAACAAATATTTCTTGTTATGATTATTTTATTGAGTGAATGAAATAAATTAGTAATAAGATGAATTTTGGGAAATATATACATATAACGAATATAGAAAAATGAATAATAATTTACACAACTAAATTTATCGAACAATCTTTTTAGTTCTGATTCTAGAAGTTTTGACAACTTTGATAATTTATCTTTATCTGACAAAAAATGGGCCCCTAGAGTAATTTTCTCCTCAATCCCAACTGTAAGAGCATATGTGTTTTTTCTGATATCTTCAACTAACATAAAACCATGTTATTCTAATTCGAATTAAAAAGCAATTGTACTTTACTTACCGTACCTATTTGAATAATATTATATAATTAAAATAATTCGAATCTGTCTCTCACTAATGACCGAGATAGCTGGGTGGATGCACAGTTTGGAGATTGGGGTAACTGTAGATACTGCGAAATGAAAACTGCACGAAATTGTCTTAATTTGTAAATTTTTAGAAAATCCAGAATATATTGATATTGTTTATCGAAGTTATTTAAAAACCATCAAAAAACCTATTGGCATATATTGTGACAGAGATCCGTTAAAACTCTCCGGTTATTTTGGATGAATATCAACCTTTTAACATAAATTTCCAAAGATTTCTTACTTCTGAGTGTTTGTGAATCATTTAATAATATCAAGTGCACTAGTCAAATTATTTTTCTATGTATAATATATATATATATATATTATAGTTTTTGATTCACTGATTCACTGATAGTGGAGAGTTATTGGAACATGTTTTCGTTGGTGTAAATGTCGCCATTTTATTAGTAATCTCATAATACTGTGAACATTATTTACGGCTTAACAGCAAATATTTATGCGTTCAACTAAACAAATATATTTCACTGAATTTTCACCGATTTGTTTCGCTATTTGTCGCAATAATGCCAAATGTGATTTAACTTCGAATCTAAAGGACTTTATTATGGAGTAATTGGAACTAGAGGTATTTTGAATAATCTTTTAGATACTATTGTTTCTTACAAAAGTTTGTTTGAGAGCTGGTATATTCTCATGTACCAATAAGATCCATTCGTCGTTCGAGTTCATTATTTTGATTTTGTCGTGGTAGTAGATTCCGATTGTAATTATTATTGGTAACATTTTATATCGAAATTTCAACATAGGGTTCCATGAAGTCAAAATTTATTTTGGATTTATAATTCGATTCTAAATTTAGTACCGTTACACAATTTCAGAAGGACCATTAAACTTATTTCCCAATTTATTTCTAATTTGTGTAAAACCGTGTATCTTGTTCATAAAATTTTCATAAGTTATAATTGCGAAAGGTGAAATGCTGAAGGGTTGATCTGCTAAATTTATTCGAATAATTTCAAATAGAGTAGCGTGTAATCTTTCTAAAGATCCGTTACTTCGCGGATGACCTACGCTTGAATATGTTAGTTTAATATCCAACATATTACATAGGTCTTTCATTAGCCCGTTATAGCACTCGCGAGCTGCATCGCAATTAATTCAGAGCGGTATACCAAAGTGTTTAAATGAAACTAGTAGTGAACTGATAACAGATTTTGCACTAGCATATACTCAAGAGGATATGCTTGACAGAATTTTGTTAGTAGGTCTCTTATCGTAATGGCATAATTTCTTAGAGTTACTTCCAAAATATCAATATTGATGAGTTCAAAAGGTATTTTCATAGTTTTGATTATAACGAGGTGACTATCCAGGTTATTGCGGCAGATGTTTGATTCTCGATAAGGGCGGCATGACTTGATATCATTTTTGACGTCTCGAGTGAGCCCGGTCCAATTACATTTTTGTTGTATTCGCGATTGTTTCATTGATTCCGCGGTGAAGGTGGCTTTTGCCGTTATGAAATTGATCTAAAATGGTTGGTATTTGATGGCTCTTTAGGAACATCTTAAAAAATAGTAAATTTCACATCAATTTCTGATAATAGAAATGATGAGGTAAGGGTATAATAAGGTATTTTCTACTTTTGACGGTTATCTGCTTAATACGTTAATTGTTTCGTAAGAAAACTCAGGGCTTTCTCCAAATATATCTTCTATTACTTTTTCATGTCTTGTCAATTATTTTCTCTAAAACTAGTTAAAATGATTTTATTTTGCTTGTCCAGTAAATGATTATTAGAATATTCTATTTTAGAATGATCAATTAATGATTTTGTTTCGTATAGTTCGACAAAAGAGAGAAATTCTTTTTCGGAAACTTCTCAATCAACTTTCGGTTTAACTTCATCTGTTTGTTCGGATGACCCTGCGATTTCATTAGTGAAGTAAATTGAGTAAGGTAATCATTTGATATTTTCTATTTACTAAGGAAGGACTGAGAATCTTTTACGTAGTTGATTTTTATCCGAGAAAGGATATCGGTATTTTTATTAAATTTGCTAGATTTGAATGAATTGGATTTGATAATCGTACTCTTCTAATTTACCATCGTACAAGACAAGTACTAGGATATTTTATTGAGAATGACCTAATTGAATCTTTTCTTTCCTAAAAATAGAGTCTGAAGTGCATCACTGCCAATACCAAAAAGTGCATCCGTATTTAAAAGAGAAGGTTCTTCAAAACTTCGATTTCGGAGTCAAAACAAACGCAACATCTATCTTTTTGTAGAAGTGTCAATATCAGTTTGGAAATTTCTGTAAAATTCGGTATATACCTTTGGTAGCAGCTAGGGAGTACTAAAGAGGACTCAATTTGTTTTGTTCCGTGGATTGAGGATGTGGATTTTACTTGGAAGTGAAATCGAATAAGTTGATGACTTAATCTCATCTTCTGTTATTAGATGTCCAATGTAGGCAAATTCTTTTCTCAAAATTCACATTTTTCAGGCTGAAGTTTGAGTTTGGAGTGTATTGAATACATCCATTAAGCAGGAAATATGTTAGGGAAAATATCGTTAGGGAATAAGCAATAATGTTGTTCATATAGACGAGGCATCTTTCATTTTGAATTCCAGCTAGGACGTTATCCATTACATTCTTTAATGTCGAAGGGGCATATGACATTCTAAGGAAATTGTACCGTTTTCAACTGTGAAAGTGGTGTTTGGTATATCTTGATGCGTTATTTCAATCTGATGCAACCGGGATGTGAGTCGTGAAATATTCCCAAGTTGATCCGAAAGATCTCCAAAATATGGCAACGGGTAAATAACTTTATTTTATTTTCTACGTGTCTACGTCGACACGCCATTTTTGTTTGCCGGATGCGTCGAGTTTTTTAGGCAATATTCACACAGCCAACGACCATAGGGAATTACTGGGTTGTATAACATTTTGTGCAAGCATTTTATTGATCTGATCTTTCACCTCTTGTTTATGGATTTGAGGGTAGCGATATGATTGAACATGTGGGTTTATAATTTCGGGTATCTATACTATCTTTTATTTCATTAGTGAAAGTTAATCCGTATCCTTTTTAAAAAATATACCAGAAAACTCAATACAAAGTTAGAAAATTAAGTCCTGTTCTTCATCGTTAAAGTGGTCGAGTCTTAGTTGCTTTTTTATTTCGAATATTTTATAGGCACACATTTTTTCGGTGGTTAATTGATTATTATTTATAATATTTATTTCATATGGTTCTACAGAAAGTTTTGGGAATGTTACAGTCTTAGGAATATAGTTAATATCTAGTACTGAAACAAAAATTTTAACCAAAGCGTTTGGTAATTTAACTTTTTCTATTTCTTTAGTTCACATTAGTTTCGTTCTTTTTAACTTATACCAAAGGAAAAATTTCCAAATTAGCAATTGGTTGTTTATTTTTTAAATCCACTATGCATTTATAGTGTTATAAAAAATCTGAGCCTAATAACGAATCAAATTCAATATCTAAATAAAAATATATCATTGGCTTGAAATGGAACATCTGTTCCACGCATTCTAATTCCAGATGCTTCAAACTTATGTTTTGAATTTTTTGGGTGATATCTGGGATCCACAAGTTTGAATTTCGGCCTATTTGATTCTGTGAAATCGGGATTTGGTTCTGTTTGAAGAGCCCTGGAGCTAAGTTTTGAGATTGCCTTTGACGTGTTAGACATTAATTTATAATATGCTCCATTTTTTTACAAAAATTACATGCTTCTACAAAATCCACCCATTTTGTCTAGGTCTACAAATAGAATTATTTGAGCTGGGATTATCTTGAGGTTTGTGGCTTTCATAATAAGTTAATTAGTTAATAGTAAGTTAAGTCTTTTTATTCGTGAAATAGCTGAAAGGAAACTACTTGGACTACTGGCCCTAACAATTTCGCCAATTTTTGGATCTAGACTAATAAAGAAGGTATTTAGGGTTGATGAATCTACAAGACATGTTTGCGTTACTGCATTCTTAGAAACATATTTCAATGAAATGTGATCATACTAAACTGACATGAAATCTATTTCGACTAGCGAAATTAATGTATAACTGGATCTATGTTATATTCGGGTGAAGGTGAAAAATCTGTATATTTAAATTGGAACTCAGAAGAATCCAAGCAGACGAACGTTTCAAAAGTAATAAAATTCAAATAGCATTGCGAAATATCACATATTTTGAATTATCACAAGTTATACTCGCACATAAAAATAGAATATATAAATTTCCACATATTAAGTAGAACTTGTAAAAGTCTAAGTTTAATTATTTAGTCTCGTTTCAATTAAATGACAAGCTTCTGTTTTCCTTTCAACAGAAGATGACTGTTTGTGGAAAAACCAAAGAACAAACACTAAAGACAGTATACATATGGGCACTATAGTTGCTACATATAAATATAAAAATCTTTAAATTAACAAGACGGAACATTTTATGCAGCAATAGAAATACGAGAAAGGATTACGAGTATAAGCTTATGTTCAACTAAAACAAATCAAATTGAAAGTTCTGTCTCAATTTCTCTACTTTTAGTCATTCACGCATGCGGGGCAATAGGTGTTCCCTGAATGTCGGGTGTTCTGTAATTTATGGTACAAGCGTGCAAATAACTTATTCCAGCAAGTTTTTCCAGAAAAAATTAATTTTACGTATGTCGGTCTCAAACACATCACGAATATCTATTAATGGCACTCGCACTTGCCTATCCGTGGACTGTAGCTCAATTTGCACCAAATAAAATTGAAAATAACTACATTGTGTCAAATGCAAGTCTATACAAGTCTATTTTTAAATTGTTCCTGTTCTCAGTTAGGTTGCAGATTTGTTTTCTAAAGTTTATTGTTCGTGTAATCATGTGGTTGTACGATCAAATATTTAAATTTCTGAAACGGGAAGGTGCGTATTCGGGCAGCTTATTAGTTATTTGAATGCGAGCTCTCGAGATTTTTACGAGAATTATACTACTAAAGGCATCTGAAAGTAATGTTAGTGTTGTTACCCTAGTTAAGAGGCAATATGCTTTAAAATTCATTCCAAGAAAATTATCAAGATCAAGATCAACAACAGAAACACATGCATCCAGAGAGTCGCATTACGCCAAAATTCACTACACATATATTAAAAAGGACAAAGTGTCCTATTCCAAGCTTTGTGAAGTTATTGTGGGGAAACAAAATATCATACAGTGGTTGCACTTTCATTTCAACAAATGTTTCTTAGTTTTTCGGCTAGTTTTAGTCACTTTCATTTCGGTTGTTTCATTAGATTATACTTACAGGTATAAGCAAAAACAATATAACTTGTTTTTTTTTATCCTAATATTCTTTACTGAGGAGAAGTAATTATATAATCGAAAGTGAATGTCAATTAATTGAAATATGAGTTGAACACAATAAGAAATTACAACAAAAAAAATAAAGACACAACAAAAAATTGCCCTGATAGTTTCAATGCACTCAACACGATTAAAAGTAATCAACAACAGAAAATATGAAATCATCATGAAACTGATCAGGTATAGACAAGACAAAATGAAGTGAACTTCACATGAAATGTTGGAGGAAATATAGAAGTCATAAGAAGGGAAGCGCAGCAATGTTCAAAGTTGTTACCGGAATTGATAAACGTACATGCGGTAATTTGATTTGAGAACCGCAGCCATTATCGTTGAGCTTTGACCGACCGAAAGCTTAGTTTTTGATCGACGCTTAACCCCGCTTATTGCACGCACCCGCTTTCACTTGTCGCACCGCTTAGCAGCCATTTAAGCCTCACTTGTCAGTTATTAGGTAGTAATAGTAGATTTTACGCTTTTCATATTGTCGCTCTTCCCAGCTTCGTTTTACTTAGTATATTGATGTATTTTCATGGATAGTTTAGTCTCAGTTTAGTTTAAAACAAAGGACATTGAGTTCAACCGTTGTTTTACTTTCTTATACAACTCCGCAGCTCAAAACCTTCGTAAGTAACATTAGGCAGCAAATGTCCAGGTTACCAAATCAAGAGGACAAGTAAAATCTGTTCAACAGGGTTCAGCTTTTTTCTTCATCATTATACTGACCCCTGGAGTGTTTTATTTTCTTCATTGACGCTGCCACTGCAAGTGGAGCAAATCAGAATAAAAAACCGGCGCCCGAGGCAATCTTATACATAGAATTTGCCTCAAGACTTTCGAAAAAAAAGTAAAGTGAATCGATATTAGTGATTGCCAGAGTCGGAACAGTAAGTACCCACCTGCCAATTTGTTATATGCTTATATGCATATAGTTTTATTCTCTACATTATTTATTTTACAGTTTATTTTAAACAAATCTCTTCCAACCAACCTGCTATATAAAAAGTATATATATCATTTTATGGAAATATGTAAGTTTCTATAAGATTGTGTATAGGAATATATTGAAATATAATGAATGGAATAATAATTTTATATCACATTAGAATAAGCTTATCGCTTTCATAAAACTCTATTATGGATCTTAGCGATTTATTGCTATTAGTAATTTCATAATATATATATAATAACACTAATTTTAGAAATTTAACTTTTTGCCTCCTGCCATGAATTTTGTAGTTGATATTATTAACTTATAACTCGTTTTTGTCAAATCTATCCCCAATTTTTTTTAACAGCTCGAGTGACTTTGTTTTTGACTTTGATTAAACAATAACGGGTGTCTTTTACTGTGTTGAGATTAATATCTGTTTTTTGTTCATGAGTAGTTGTTGAACAATCCAGCTCATTTTTATTATACAGTGCTTTTCAGATAAAAGTATCCACCTTTAATAACTTTTGTAATACTGGTATTTAGAAAAAATCCAAAAACACGTCAATTTATGTTGGAAGGGGCAAGCATTATGGCTTATTTAAACTTACTGGAAAAGCCACCCCCTCACCCCTAGCAGCATCCCCTTTATTTTTTTAAATTACTTTTCATATTTTTTATGTAAAATTTGGATACTCCTCTTTGAGCTGATTTCAAAAATGTATAATACTTGTAGGTTAAAGTGGTTAGTTTATGAGATAAACAATTTTTCTTTTAAGAGCACAAATTTTACTTATTATTTACTTTCACCTTATTTGCCTGTACTAAAATGGGTTGTACAACAGTTCAAACTCTTTAATCTTTTTAACTGTGCTATTTATTATGAAGTTACAATAAGTGTTCAAAATGAGTACCATTCACTTCCATACAATGGTATAATCTATTTTGAAATGCCTCTCTGACATTGCTTAATACGGCTGGATTTAATTGTCGACATTCATTTTCTATCCTCTCTCGTAAATCATCCAGAGATTCTGGTTGGGTAGCATAAACTTTTGTTTTCAAATACCCCCATAAAAAGAAGTCTAGGGGTGTTAAATCCGGTGACCTAGGTGGCCACTCCATCATCTACCCCCTTCTACCTATCGAACGAGCGGGGAATGTTTCGTTTAAAAATTGTCGGACAGGCATAGCATAGTGTGGGGGAGCTCCGTCTTGTTGAAATACCAGTAAATCTTCGGAAAGGTTATCATCATTTTCTATTATTGTTGTAATACGTGGGTCAACCCCTTCCCTGAGTAACTCAAGATATGACTCACCATTTAAATTTCTGTTGATGAAGAAAGGTCCGACAATGTGGTCACCTAGGATACCACTCCAAACGTTTAACTTTTGGGGATGTTGTGTATAGAATTCACGCATAATATGTGGATCACTTTCAGCCCAATATCTACAATTATGCCTACTTACTAAGTCATTTAATGACCATGAGCATTCATTAGAAAAGCAAATATTGTTTTTACAATTGTGGATTGTTATTGATAATTTGCGTCATTGATTCGCAAAACTCTAGACGACGATCAAAATCATCTTCATTCAACTCGTGCACCAACTTAACTTTGTATGGGTGGTACTTGAATTTATGTAGAACTCGGAAAACTGTAGAAGATGAAACACCGATCGCTCTACTTATTGTTGACAACGATTGGGGTTGTTGAGCCTCTAAGCTGACTTGCCCTAAAATTGCCACTTGGATTGCAAGGCAAATAAGGTGAAAGTAAATAATAAGTAAAATTTGTGCTCTTAAAAGAAAAATTGTTTATCTCATAAGTATTGAAATCAGCTCAAAGAGGAGTATCCAAATTTTACATAAAAAATATGAAAAGTAATTTAAAAAAATAAAGGGGATGCTGCTAGGGGTGAGGGGGTGGCTTTTCCAGTAAGTTTAAATAAGCCATAATGCTTGCCCCTTCCAACATAAATTGACGTGTTTTTGGATTTTTTCTAAATACCAGTATTACAAAAGTTATTAAAGGTGGATACTTTTATCTGAAAAGCACTGTACTATATGCGGAGAATACAAATATGTGTGCAAAGATTGCAATAAAGTTATATCAGATCAGATTATATCAATCATGAAGAGGTAAATATTTACAGAGTTGGTAAATTTGTGTCAATTCAGAAATGGTGAACATTTTTCTCGGTCCACAAAGTGGTTACACTAAGTATCCCTGTTTTATATGTCTTTGTGACAATAGAGCTAAACAAGGGCATTCAGTGGAAATAAAATGACCCTTGAGAGAAAATATGGAGCATGAAAAGGAAAGTATGACAGAGTTAGAACTGTTGTCTATGAACAGCTTCCGTCTATGTGACGCAGAATTTTCTCGAAAATAAAAAATAAATCTGAAAATATATTGAACATATAGAAAACCTTTTGCTATAAATATAAAATATGGTATGCAAGATGAGCAGAATTATAGCACAAGTTACTGCAATTCACTGTTTTATCCACCGATCTAATAGCGAAAAATTTGAGTGGTAGATTTCACCAATCGCTTCAATTTGTGATTAATGCTGTTGAAAAAAATAAGAAGCAATGCATGTAATGAGATTTCATTCAGTTTTTAACTCAGTTCTAGAGTTTCTGGAAAGTGAAGATATTTTAAAGAAAACCAATGTATTTCAAAGCAGGCATCGCATATTTGATAGATTTGTTCAAAAAATTAATGATTTCAGCTCACAATTACTAGGGGATAGCCCCAATTTGATAAAAACAAAAAGTGTTATGTGAGTTTTTCTTAGTAGATGGAAATTTATGGAGGAAAATGTTGTACGAAGCGAGTTTTGTCGCAGGTAGATGAAGAAGATATTCAGACAAAGGTTCAACATTTGATTGCCCTGCTTGATGATTTCAAAATCATATTTGAAGATATTCTATCCATTGAAATGACACCATCGATCATAAGTTTATTTGATGAAACGGAAGTGGAGATTGTTATATAACAAGAGGAACTACTCGAGCTTAGAACTAATAAGGAGCTCAAAGTGACATTTAAAAAAAGTGTTACAGCCGTTACAAACTTACAACACAAGAAAATATATTATATTTATTTCACCACTTCCAATTGGAAGTTTTCTAAATTTGTGTGGGTTGATTGGTTTTTGTGCTGTTAGTTACAGTATATTCCAAAAAAGTAAAGTTTTTTGAAATCGCATCACAGCACAATCAATTATAATTTGATTGACAATTTATTTAGTTGATTTCATTATCAAATAATAAACTCTATCAAGCAATCAATTCTAACCTTTTTTTTCGAAAACGGTTACTTCGTCGTTGAAACTCAGTCACAACGTAAGTTTCCAAAGATAGATTTTATTTTCACTTTTAAACGAGATTTGGAAATTGGCAGTATATAGCTGAAGGGGGTCTACCGGATTCAACAAATTTTGAAGTTGGTCTTTGAAACAATAAAGTTTGGGAATCAATGACCTATGAGAAAGGTCACTATTTTATAGCTTATCGATTACGCAATGCCATATATGGTACTGAGCCCTCATCCAAGAGAAACCGAAGACTCAATCCCAACGGAGGCAGTCCAGTATACCGAGCGATTACAACGTATGAAAGAGACGTTTGAAATAATACGCTTAAATTTTATCAGAGCTTTTATCGCCCAGAGTCGCCACTACAACCTCCATCCCCGTATACCGTTACCCGAGTCCTTTCGCCAGTTGCTTATGACTTTAAAAGTCGAACCGGCAAAAAGCTCTCCCGAATTCACGTCAAAGACCTTCGACTCGCATACACCACCAACTTGGAATAATGAAAATGCTCTCCGCAACCAAGAGAATCAGTTGCAGCTGTCCCAACCAGCATACAGCTTGCTGCGACTGTGGATACCAGTATATTTCCCGAAGAAACCAGCACTAACAGGAGGAAAACTCACCCGGGATCAACGTCGACACAGTTGCAAGCCAAACGAAGATGATCAAATTCTAGTTTTTTGTTTGTAACAGGTGTACCTACCCCGATCAATGTGTTGGACTAGGATTGTTGAGTTAAAAAAATATATGCCCATACAGTTTTTTTTCCCGAAGTAGTAACTGTATGTACTGAGGTTACTATGTGTCTAAAACGTAAAATCAAAGATATTACCGATCACACGAAATCGTGAGAGGTAGGTCAGTAATAGTGTCTGAAACAACTGCCAAAACCGCACCGGACCGCTCAGGTTAAAATCCGAGGTGAGAATGTGTTCATCATATTTATGGGATTGTTGTTCTCAACCGCCGAGATTTAGCTGAGGAAACTGCCATTGAGAGCATTAAGTATTCAAGTCTCAGTGGTGGTCGTATTATTGCCTTCTGCCAACCAAGTAGAAAACCACTTTGGGAAGTGGTTACCGGAATCGATAAATGCGCATGCGATAATTTGCTTTGACCCTCCGAGACCTTTTTTTTAGCACACCACTTAACCCCGCTTGTAGTATTTTTATGTATAGTTCATTTTTACTTTAGTTTTAAGTAGAGGAAATTTTGTTCAATAATTGTATCGCTTTCATATACGAATCTGGAAATGAATGGAAAATAACGGAGGCATTTTTCATGTTTTGTCCTTTTCTTTCTTCAAACTCATATTCTTCTTTCTTCATTTCCTTACTTCTTTGGTTTCTCAAAAATCTTCCTTTAAATTTTCATATTAACAAAAATATTAAGATGAATACACATATTATTACTACTGCAAATACATGGCTTTGCGGATTTTGAATTTCGTAAATCAATTTTATGTTTTTAGCAATTTTGTTTATTCCATAAAGCTGTTCAAAATCTATTTTACTTAAATTTGGAGATTTATACATTTGATTTTGTGAAAACTTAAAGTCTAATCTTGGTAAAATTATTGGTTTTCCTTTTCTAATCTGTACACTAGTTGAAAAAAATTCATTTTCCACTTGAATATTACAATTTTTTTGAATCCTAATAATAGACAGATGATTTATTTCTAAATGCCGGTCTGAAGCACATTTGGACAGCACAATAGTTTCTAAATTTGGAATCAGTAAAACTTCACTGTCTGTTACTTGCTCTATTATAGTTTCTCAAAGGTTTATATCATTAACAAAACAGTTTTTAAGAGGAACAACCATTTAACAGTTCTACAGGGTGATTCATTAATAATGTCCAATCTCTGAACTGTAGATTCTAGACCTCAAAATATGATGATTCTGCTCAGCATGCTTTATGCAAATATTGCTAGTTTCCGAGGTTCAAAGTTTAAATTTAAATTTTGATTATCGCAATAATTTTTTATGTTTCCACAATTTCTCTTTGAAAATTGGCAATTTTACGTTTTTTGGCATGAGGAATCATAATTTTTATTCTAATTTGTTTTAATTAAATCAATGTAAACTTTTTTTTGGCCGAGCTTACAACTAAAATAATAAAAAAATATTAAAAAGCGTTAAGTTCTACAACAAAAAAGTTACTCTTCTTTGATTCGTGTAACTCAATCGAGTTATTTGCTTCTAAAAACTTCAATAAATTTTAATATTTTTGCAAGATAAACAAAATGTTAACCCAGATTTTCTGGATAAAATTCTTTTTACTTATGAGGCAACATTTACCAAACGAAGAATATTTAAATATAAAATTTATCATTTGTGGGATTCTGAAAATCCACATGCTATGAGGGAAACACATTTTCAGCACGAGTTTAAGGTTAACATTTGCTGTGGTGTTATATGTGGGTATTTAATAGGTCCTTTTGAACTGCCAACCAATTTAAATGGAACTCTTTATTTAGATTTTCTTCAAGAACATTTACACGAATTACTAGAGGATATACTTCTCGCTTTAAGACAAAATTAGTGGTTTTTGCACGACGGAGCACCACCACATTATTCTTTACAAGTTCGTCAATACTTAAACGAACAGTTTCCGCATCGATAGATTGGTCGTGGAAGTGAGTTTACTTGACCACCAAGAAGCATTAGTTTACAAAGAAAAAATTACTTCTCTTCCACAACTGCGACGGAAAATAGAAGAAGCCGCGGATGTAATTAAAAATAATAGACAAGGATTATTTGATATTAAGAGATCTTTACGAAAGCGGATCATAAAGTGTATTGAAGTAAATGGTGGGTATTTTGAGCATTTGCTTTGAAGTTTTTTATTTTTGTTTACAAATTTGTTATTGTTACATATATAAGAAATAATAAAATTTTTATAAGCAAATAACTTTTTTTTGTAGAATTTAATGGTTTTTAATATTTTTCTATTATTTTAGTTGTAAGTTTAGCCCAAAAAAAGTTTACTTTGATTTAATTGACACAAACAAGTGTAACTAGCGCCCTCTATTAGCAATGTTAAATTAGAATGCAAATTATGATTCCTCATGCCAAAAAACGTAAAATTGCCAATTTTCAAAGAGAAATTGTGGAAACATAAAAAATTATTGCGATAATCAAAATTTAAATTTAAACTTTGAACCTCGGAAACTAGCAATATTTGCATAAAGCATGCTGAGCAGAATCATCATATTTTGAGGTCTAGAATCTACAGTTCAGAGATTGGACATTCTTAATGAATCACTCTGTATAGTACAATTGTCCTTTAATTTTCAAATTTTTCTTGGCAATAATATTTTTCTTCTAACATTGAACTTTCTTGTTTAATTAAAATTCCTTTTTCCTGATTTCTTGCCAAGTAGGGTTGAGGAAGAATAAATATTTTTTATTTTGTATAACAGGATTTAAATGCAAGAATTAGGATGGGAAGAGGTTTGGGATCTTAGTATTGGAACATGGGTAACAAAGATTATTTTGGATCGGAAAAGCTTACTTTTGAGCTCAGAAAGAGATAATATATTAAAATGTTATTAAATTTTGGAATTTGTTCTTCTCTATAAATAGTATTTAAATATTCCATCATTTCCAAAATTTCTTGGCCTCATATTACTGAACTATGAATTGTGTTTAATTTAGAAAATGTTATTGCATTCTCAGTATTATCAATTTGTGCAATTAAATTTTGACAATCCGGATTGATTTGCGAAATTGTAATATGAAATGTGATAAAATTATTTAGTTATCTCATTTTCTATTGATATATGAAATTTCTCTAAATTGTCTTCTGTTGGTTGTTCCATAATGTTGTAATTGATTTATTATAGTGATCAATCAATTTTTATGTAATGATATTTGCAAATTTACTTCATGAATTATTTGTTTTTTATTTTGTTTCAAAACATTTATTGCATTGTTATATCTTTCTTGGATGTCTGAGTCAAGTCAAGTCAAGCTATTTTTCTATTTTTCCTACTGCGTTTATTAAAACTCTGTTCTGCTCATCATTTGTTCTGTCAGGTTATGGTAGGAAATAGGATTTGTTGCATTCGCTTGTATTATACTATTTTTTAAAAACATCAAAATATTGTCTCAAATTTTCTATTTGCGTATTAATATCCTCTAAATCTATATAGTATATAAAGATATACTTGGTATATATAAGATTACATAATCCTAAATTAATTGATAATAATAGATTATTTATTGGTGTAATTTCTACGTCTGCAGTTTTAGTTGCTTGGTAAATCATGAAGAGTATTGTTAACGCTGTCACCTTCATTTTTCTGTAACAAATTTTTAGGATTAATATTAGGTTTTCTAATTATATTTTTGTGATAAATTCCTTCGTTTGTTTCTAATAATATACCGGAATCTTTTATAGTTTTATAGTTTTTTATCTCTGAATTTTGTTTTAATATACGCTATCTCTTGATTTGTGTGTGAGAGTGTAGCAGTTCTGTTTCCATTTCTTTTGTTAAAATTATTCGTTCTTTTACATCAGCGTTTTTATCTTTAATTTTATCGTATAATAATTTTGAAGTTTCTTTATGATTTTGGATATAACGTGATATTACTGGATGGTCGTCTAAATCAAATGGATCTGGGTTATTTATATGTCCTTTAATTATTTCAAAAGGTGTGTTTTATTAATAGATCTGGAGTTAAATCTTTATTATTTTCCTTTAAACAACGAAAATGTTCAATTAAGCTGGAATGAAATCTTTCTACTGGTGAATTAGAATTACTATTTTTTGAGGTAGTGTAATGTAACTCAATTTTATGTAGTTTGCAAAAATCTTGTAAGTCTTTGTTTTTGAACTCTGAACCACAATCAGCTGTAATTTTGTAAGGTTAGATGTGAATGAGTGATATAATTTAATATATTATCCATTCACACTTGACATTGGGTATGCTTGACCGTAGTAAGAGAATGCTATTATAGTTAAATACTATTGATTTACTATTTTGAATATGTCGATCTGTATATGGTCAAACGGTTTGTTTGCTGTTGGTATTAAATTAAATTCAATTATTGGGGGGTTTCTATCATATTTGTTTTTCTGATATTTTCCACAGTTATTCTCAGAATTCTCTATATCTTCTGACATTTTTGGCCAGTAGTATTTTGCGCTTAATGAATTTGTAAGTTCATTAATCCCTCTATGTCCCTTCTTATATACCTCGTAGTATTCCATTTTTTCTTTTTGTTCTTCGGTGGTCAAGACATCTTTAACAACGTTCACTCAACGAACAAATTTGAATATGGTGTTTTTGAATTACTTTCGTACGATAGCTATACATTTTTCCGGCTTTAAAGGTTCTCTGAAATATAATGCATATTAATGCATATAATTGTTTTGGATCGATGTAATCTTTGCAAATTGAACTATCTTACTTTTTATGTCTCTTTTTGATAAAATTACAAAGACACGCATATTATCAAACTATTTTTCTCTTTTTGTCCTTATATTATTTACTTCGCCATATGTTATTAATATTTGGTTTGTATAGTTATTTAAGGATCTATTTGAGATCGGTATCTCTAGTATAGGATTTTCTAAGAAAAGTGTATAGTTTCCGAATCAGAATCATTATTTGTTGGTGGTCGTACTTGAATATCGGATATAATATTTATTTTATCATTTTCGTGATTTTCAATATTCTTCATTTCTTTGCCTTTTATAACTTCTTCAATATTATCTATATATAATAAATCTGGTGATAAATCATCATCTATTGGTTCATTATCGTTTGGTAAGTTTTCAATTTCTCTTATGTCACAGTCTGGTTTAATTCTGGGTAGTGGATCGGCTACATGATTAGATTTTCCTTTTAAATATTTTATTTTATTATTGTGTTCTTCTAATTCGAATAAATTTCCAAAACTCTCTGCTATTTCTTCATTTTTATTATTATAATTATTATTATATAACTCTTCTGATGTAAACTTAGGTCTTTCATTTCTTGTCCGGAAATATTTTTTATTATTTAATTTAATTGAATAATGTTAACTTTTCTAGTGGGTTTATCTGTGAAATTTCTCGATTTCATAGACATCGGTTCTGGATTCGGCAATATTTGCTTAGGTATTTGGTTCGGTCGGAAGACATTCTTCTTTGGACCAAAAACCTGGATAATTTCGCCTCTGTTGTGGTCTACGATTTATATTCATTGGTTGACTGGGGAAATTGTTATAATTATTATTATTATATTCATTATAATTATTATTTCTAGGATAATTATAATTTGTATTATAATTATTATTATAGTATTTACGATATGGGTAATTATATCAAGATTTATTATTATATTGATTATTCTAGTCATATCCTTGTAGATTGATTCTGAGATTATTGTTTCGAACTCTAGGCTCATTAAATTGGCCATATATTTTTTCGAAATTTTCAAAGTCGTCGACATAAGCTATAGCATCCTCTAGCGAGCTAGGCTTTTTGAGATGCATGTTGTTTTAAATCATTCCTGAACATCCTGCACAAAAGGTGTTCAGTGCAGTTTTCTCACAATAATTAATTTGGTATTTTTTGTCAATTTCACTCAAGTTTGAATTGCTATTTATCCTGTGAATCGTTTGGTTTTTTAATAATTGTAATCTATTTCCAAAATTATGAGGTTTTGATTTTAGAAGGGTCTTCTTCTATCCGCAAAACATTGTATTAATGCATCTTTATTTTTTAACCATGTGTTTAATTCGGTTCCATTTCCTACCATAACCTCAGCTTTTCCCACTAACTTTACTGGTATGCATTCTAATACATGTACATTTATGTCACGATCATTATTAATTGCATATATTTCAATTAGATTTTCACATCTATGTATAAATTTATTCAAAGTATTAATATCACCATCGTAAGGTTTGATATTTTCCAATTTCAATTTAAATAATTCCGAGTTAAGATTTTTAGGATTTGCTGTTGTCTTCTTTAATCTATCTGGATTATCTTCTTTTGTATTTAGTTTCTAAAAGTAATCAATAAATTGTCTAAATCGTTCATGAAAATTGTGAACTTTAAATGTAAATAAATCATCCCTTCTTATTAGCTCAATGAATTGATGAGGAAAGAGTGAAAAAGGGAAAATTATAAAAAATAGGAACTTGGTACTTACAGTGTTCTGAAGTCTTGTTCCTCCATGAAAGTAGATTTCGTGCTGTAGTGTTAAAATACTTAGTCGCTTTTTCTTTTCGCACTATGGGGGAAAAATCGCGACCGCATGAATTAATTATTTTATTATTTACCACAATTCTATTTATCATAAACTAAATGCTGACAGTTGTTTATGTAGTTTGATCCTTATGCGCTTTATTTTTTATAAAGTTTTAGAATTTTTCTCGCACGTAACTCGCCCGAGGCAATCCGATACCTGAGCTTTAGTGTCAAACTGTTACGTAGCAATGAAAGAGCATTACAATAATACTAAGAAAATTAAAAAGTACTAATGTATTTCGAGGGCAAAATGTTAACCAACGTTTCAAATTTTTCTAGTGAGATAATTTAATGAAAATTATCCTCATCATAGCTTCCCACGAAAAGTTGTTATTTCAAGTTTTTAGTTGTTTCTTCACCTTTTTTGAATATATGTGGATTATTATTTAGAATTCACATGCTATTCCAATTTATATCAATTTTTTTAAACCTCAATAAATATTTTCTCTTAGTAGCTAAATAGGTGCTATCATTTATAAGTTTAATGAGAAATATCAGATACCTATTCTATTTTTTCACATGTATTCGAATACGAGAAATCCATATTTCTAGTTGTCTTCATTAAATGGAAAAATATATACACTTTTTTTTGACAATGGATTTCTCAGATTCTCAAAACAATTTTTCGAGTTTACAGTTTTGAAATATGGTCCGGCATCTTCCAGATGAATAAATAGAAGTCCAGACTTCATATTTTCTCTATTAGTGAACCTGCAGTGTTCTTTTCATATCAAAATAAATACTATCAACTCTTTTTTTTCGGTAGGAAGAAATCAAACATTAAATATGATTTGTTTCTGTGAAGATTAGTGAATTTCTTTGTTGTAATTCTTTGATAGCGGTAGAAGTAATTTTTCCACTCTTGGTAGCTATTTCCAAATCTTTTACACCCTTGCTCGATCCCTATTCTGTTACTGATGATTCTGCTATAGAGCGAAAGTTAATACATTTGCGTAGAAATAACAGAATTAAATGGTATTTTAGAATACTAACTCGCATGAAATGTGTCGTTTCTATATTACAGTCAATTTTCACTTTGCATAGGCTATTGTGAAAAATTTTAATTAAAAAATAACACTAAGCTTCTGCCAATATTCCAGTGTATCATAGTTTTATATTTCGAATTAGGTTGGGATGAAGATGACTTTCCCAACCTCTGACTAATTATTTTTCAAGCTTCCTTCTTTCAACAACATCTACATTGTTCCTGTACTTCCTGCCTATAATTAAAGTTACGTTTAGTACATACTGTGCTATAAGCCCATTACAGTTCTGATAGGAGGTATTTTCATTAAAGAATAGGAGATTTTAAGTCTTAAGGTAAATTCAACAAAATGTGTGTGGATTGTCAAATGATTATATTCTATTCGAAGCGGAAAATACTCTATTGAAGAGAAACATTTTATTCTACAAATGTAAATAGTAAGGTGTGATCCTTTAAAACCTTTGAAGGTGAATTATTTTGTGGAAAGCATTGTATGATATTATTCATTTGTTGAAGATTAAGCTGTAGAATGCAAAGTTGTTGGGTACCGTTTAAAAAGAAACATTGGGAGAGAGGTGATAGTCACTAGGCATTATGAGGTGGTGGGTTAAAAACTTTTGGCACAATGAAACTATGCGGTCGTCACTGTCATGGAGTAGAAGCACATCAAATGATAACATGCTTCTTGGTTTGATTTTTATCACTATTTTGAAGTTATGTAGTTTGTCCCAGTAGACTATTATTGTAATTCCAAAACATAGTAGCTACGCTTTTTTATTGGTCAAAGTCAAGTTTTATCCTCTAAAACAATAGTCTTTAAGAAAGTGTTTCCCTTAATGTTATAAGGTCATTTGCTCATTTTATAGCTCTAGCTTAATATTTCTGGTATCTAACGTGCATATCGCGTTTAGTATCCTATTGACTTGTCTCAAATTCATGAACATTTTTCCTACAAACTTTGTTATTCGGCTGTAGGTCGGCGCCGACTACAATCTGTTATGTATTATTTTCAAAAGAATTTTAATCAATTGTAGTTGCGCTTTTCGGTGGATATATTTTGTGCATAGCTTAATATTTTAGTTCATTCGTCCATAATAACGATTCACAATCTTAATTAATAGAACAGTAATTTTTAAAACCATTACATGTGAATGAGCACTTATTTAGAACATTTATATTTTTACAATAGAAACAAAATCGTTATACATACAGATTTTATTACATTCGCATCATGTATTTGCTTACATGGTCGAATTCACCTAAACTAACAATAACTTTCTTCCCATTTATTGAGATACTAAAACTATGGCACACGTTGAACAACTCCTCTGAATAACGATTATAATATATGATAATATATAAATATAAATAATGTACAATGAGGTCCATATGTATGGTATAAATTAAATTTTAGCGTTATTATGTACTGCGTGGAAAAAACCTGGAACAGGTCGCTTTTTATTCTTAAATTGACAGTTAACAGTATGAAAATATTATCCCCCTCTGAATTATAAGCACCCCCTCTAAATTTTTAAATAAGAAAGGAAGTCGTGTGGAACCTTTTTAGAAAAGGGATTTTAGTCATCAATATGAAGTTTTTTTTATTTTGGTGCAATAAAATTAATTTTTAAGCTGTAAAATTTTGATATTGTCTCGATCTCAAAACTTTACGTAAAATGAACATAATAATGTGGCCTAATATTTATAATATAATTTTCAATGTACTATACAATTGATTCATATGTTCAAAACTTCACTTCTTGACAATAACCGAAGCGATTTTAGAATACTCCTACAACATTTTGTATGACTTCAAGTGATATTTTGTTAATTTCTTCCGTGATACTAGCAATACTGTCTGGTCTATCAGAATATAATTTAGAAATCTTTGAAGATACTAAAATATCATTCAAAAAGCCAAATAAACAATTAATTTGAATCTAGTATAGCTGTTATCGTTTAGGTGAGTTACTAAAAAAGTCAGTATAATATTTGTGCGCGTATTAAATTCATTTATGGCTTATTTATTTATGTTATTTTTCAAGAATTTATAAAAAGCTCAATAGGAAATGGGAATTTTCTGATAATCTGAGTATTTATAATAAGAAAACACTTTCTAATTACCAGATTGATTCAAAAGCTTTTTTTCATTAATTGACTCAACCTTCCTTTCTTTTATTTATTTACAAACTCATATATAACATACAAAGTATGTTGCACTGTATGTTTAACTTGATGATTAAAAATCCACTGAATTCGATGCTGTCTTTCCAGAAATGCGATAAACCGACAGAAACAAAGCAGAAGGCACATTAAATGGCACTCAGCTTTTACTTCAGTTGCTCGACTGTTCAATAAATAAACCGACAAGATAAATGACTCCACATTGTATTCTTTTAATTATGAACTTCTATATGACTCTTCCCAACACCGGCGGAACCATAATCTGACCACTTTTGCTCCTTCTGTTTTATATTCATCACTTATATTTTTCGATTTCTAAAATGGGAATTTCGTGTATCCACCAATTCAATAATTCGGCAAGAAACATGCATTTTTCAAATAATATAGTAATAGACTTACCAAATTATTGTGAAAAAAAATATACACTTGATTTGAAAAATATAACATAATATTGTAGAGTTAAATTGGAGTTCTGTGGAACTATTGGTTATATTCATACTGACACACTGTTTACACTATCACTACAATATTCACAATTACTCTTTTATTATTGAAATTCTCCTACAATTGTTGGGTAGATAAAATACCAGATTTGGAGTAGAGTGGTATTTATGAAAATAAATGTAAAAAAAGGTTTAATGTGCTTAGTGCGGAATAGTGTCTTATAAGGACACAATAGAAGTTAATGAAACTGTTAAGTGGATATTCATTTTGTTTGTGAAATTTAGTTTCACATTTTAAGTTTAAAAATTCAATATTGATAATAAGAAGTTGTAATTATATTGAGTGGAAATTTTGAATATATATTTACTTCAATAAACACATAAATAACCACAGAAACTATCTGTATGATAGTGTGTACGTGGTGGGATATTTCGTTAAATAAAAACTAAATAAATACATAAAAGCAATTTAGAACTTATTCCTAAAGTTATTCAAGTTAACTGGTACATATAAGAAATCAAAACAAAACAAAAAAGTGGAGTAGAAAGTTTTTTATAAAACATAAAATCATAATTGAATAAATAAATATAGCATTATAATCAATATACGTTTTCAGTTTCTTTTAGTCAATTAATTCCTGAATATCTTTTCTTGGTCTATTCCATATATATCTTTTTAGTGCAGTATTTTATCATTTTATATCATCTGGTAGGTTGTTATATGTTTCTTTTAGTCAATTAATTCCTGAATATCTTTTCTTGGTCTATTCCATATATATCTTTTTAGTGCAGTATTTTATCATTTTATATCATCTGGTAGGTTGTTATATGTTTCTTTCAGTCAATTAATTCCTGAATATCTTTTCTTGGTCTATTCCATATATATCTTTTTAGTGCAGTATTTTATCATTTTATATCATCTGGTAGGTTGTTATATAATACATTCCTCAAGTACAAATAACTTTTCTGTCCCATGTTTTTGTTCATAAGGGATGCAATAACTTTTGTTTATTCCTAGTTTCATAGCCATGTGTTCTTCCTTGTAATTTAACTCTGTTTAAATATTGTTTAAATTGATATGTGAATAATATATTTGACGGATATCTAATACTTTAGCTTCTATGTATATGCATCGGTGGGATACATGTTATTCTTGTTGAGAGACCTCCCCAGCCTATGATTCCATAACTGTTTTCCTTCCATGTTTTCCACTAAACTCTCATAAACCATAACTATCTCTTTTATATTAAAAAATTCGACAATTTTTTCAAAACTATATAGAATGTACTTTAATTTTTTTGTTTATTAGTCCACATGAGTTTTCCATGGGAAAGTACGATCTAATATTATTCCCAAATATTTAATTTCATTTGCTGGTTTTATTGTCATAGAATTTTGTTATATCAACTTTTGGAATATATGTCTCGAGGCTACCAAATGGTAGATAAACTGTTTTTTTTTTAAATTCGCCGATAATAATCTATAGTTCAACCAAGTTTTAACTTCTACAAAATCGCTTTCAATTTTCAATTTCAAGTTGTACCAGTGTGTCTTTATATACGACCACTGTATCATCAGAAAAGCTGATGATTTTTCCTATTTCTCCAATAAAAATATATTATTAATGTGAATAACAGTGGGCCAAAGACCGTTTCTTGAGGTACTCCACATGTCACTTCTTTTGTCCTTCATTTTGACCTGTGGTTTTCGATTTTCCAGATGACTTTAAAAAAACCATATGCTGGACCTC
Source organism: Diorhabda elongata (assembly GCA_026230145.1). Lineage (NCBI taxonomy): Eukaryota > Metazoa > Arthropoda > Insecta > Coleoptera > Chrysomelidae > Diorhabda > Diorhabda elongata. Next base: position 21,446,293 of record CM047937.1, on the reverse strand, counting down.
CTATTCCTAGGTCCTGATTTGTAGTAAAATGGAATATTTGGCGGTGTCGAAAGCCTTTGCCAAATCGAGAAATATCTCTTTTACCGGTTTATCTTTATTCATGCATTCATTAATAGTGTTTGTTAAGTGTATTGCATCTTAAGTTGACTTATGATTTCTAAACCCAAATTGAGAATTTGAAAGTTGATTATGTTTTTCCAAGAATTTGTTCTCTCTAATTTTCACGATCTTTTCTAATACTTTGGCTAAACTTGTTATCATTGAGATTGGACGATAATTTGCCACATCATTCCTGTCTCCAGATGTAAAAATTGGTATTACAACAAAATTAGTATCACAACACTGTTTTTGAATGCTTTTGGAAAGTGCCCTGTTTCTAGCGAACTATTAATTATTACAGTGAGTGGATGACTATCTACTATAATTTTCAGCGTTTCAGCACTGATATCATCATACCCAGATATTTTTGTGGGTTTCAACACATTATTAATTATTTGTTTCACCTCACTCTCATTTGCTGGACACAAATATAACGAGTGGCAACTAACAATCTTTTCTTTATAATTATGTGTGGATTAATAGTACGGGCTAAATTTTTACCCAAATCGATAAAATACTTATTGAATATAGTGGCAATTTGCTCAATGTCATGGATTATTTGGTTTTTGTCTTTGATACTTTGAATCTCCTTTCTTTCTGTTTTTAATACAACTTCAATGACTAGTTTCCATAACTTTATTGACATTTTTTTTTCATCTTTAACCTTTTCATAGTAATATTTTTTTTGCTTTTTTTATAAATCTCTCTGTTCCATTTTTACAGTCCAAATATTCTTTTTTCATATTGTTGTTATGATTTTTTCTCAATTCTAAATATAATGTTTTTTTGTTTTTCAGTTTTCACCAGTGAGGAAGACATCCATGCTAATCTTTTTATTGATTATGTATTACCTTTGGGTAAATAATAGATTATTGTTTTGCTTCCTGTATTATATTTATTAAATTGTTTGTTTGGCATCAAGATCTGATTCTAGAAGGAAATCGTTCAGTGGAGTGCACAGTATGTTTTTTAATATGAAATCAAAATATATAAAATGGCATTCTTACGTAATCAGCCGAGATCATAAAATATTTTAACGAGTGAAATATTCTTTAACGTTTAAAGCAATATTTTTATCAACTAATCCAAATCAGACTAGGGAAATTCTTGTATAAGAAATTTGATGAAGACTTGAATGGTATGGATTCAAAACCAGTGAAAGACATTCTGTAATTCTGGAGGCCTTCCATTTTCAGGAAGAGAAATATCCAGAATTTTTTTTGTGTGGAAATGTTGAATGAATTACATTAATTAATTACATTAATTTTAAACGATTGAATTTATAAAACTCATTCGATGAATGTATTATCAAAAACTAATTAGATGAATAAATCATCAAAATTCATTAAAAACATATTTTTAACCATTTCTATTTATATTGAAATCAATGCTGAATAAGTATTTATGAAATATAATCTTTTTACGATTTGATTTTTAAAGTCGTCTGGATTTTTCTAGATCTAACTCCTGTCTTCTTTATTTAATTTCTAATTCTTCTTTGTTATTTTCTTCTATATTCCGTTTCCTTGAAAAGCTTCATTTAAATTTTCTAATTAATCAAAATAATTGTACAAATTATTATTATTATCATTATTGAAAATAATCCAAGTATTATATGGCTTTCTGGATTTTGTATCTCTTGAATTGGTTTTATTTTTTTTGCAATTTTATCATTTTTGTGTTGTGTTTTTCAAAATCTATTCTGCTTAAATTTGGTGACTCATAAATTTGACTATTTATAATCTAATTTTGGCAAATGTATTGACTTATCTTTTTTAATGTGTATTAGTTTAAAGATTTCGTTCTCTACTTGAATTTTACAATTCTCCGGAATCCTGATAATTGGCAGTTTGTAGGAGAGCCGTCATTTGACAGCTCCTTAGTACAATTGTCTTCTAATTCAAATTTTTCTTTGCAATAGTATTTTTCTTTTAAATTGAACATTCTTCTGTCATTAAAATGTCTTTTTCTGGAGTCTTCACAAGTTGGGTTTTGAAGGAATGAATATTTTTTGATTTTGTATAACAAGATAGTTTGCGATTTTAATGTAGGTTCATGAGAAATAAAAATTATTTTAAATTTGGAAAAAGTTACTTAAGAGCCCAGAGAGAGATAATATGTCAAAGTATTATTAAATTTTTGGAATTTATTCTTCTTTATAAATAGTTCGTAAATATTTTATCATTTCTAATATTTCGTGACTTGAGATAACTGAACTATGAATTGAATTTAATTTATAAAAATTTACATAATCGTTTATAAAAGGTTATTTATTTGAGTAATTTGTATATCTTCTCTATTGGTCTTCTAGTAAAGTATTAGAAGTATTATCAGCGTTGCCAATTTCATTTTTCTGTAAAAATTTTTCTGAATCAAATTTAGGTCTTGATTATATTTTCATGATATGCTCCTCTATTTGTTTTTAAGAATCTTTTATAATTTCGGCTTTTTTGAATTTAGGTAGTTTTTTATCTCTAATATACACTATTTCTTGATTTGAATATGGAGGTGAATCGATCCTATTCTTTTTCCTTTTATCAATTATTTTTTCTTTAACTTCAGCATTTTTGTCTCTAATTTTATCTCATAGTTTCGAAGTTTCCTTGTGATTCTTAATATTATGAGATATTACCAAATGATCATCTAAATCAAAAGGGTCTGATTATTTATATGTACTTTAATTATTTCTAAAGGTGTGAATTGAGTAATATTAAGTTATTATATGAAAGAATTCAATATTCCATGAGTTGATCAGGTGTTGAATCTTTGTTAGTTTCTGTAGGACATCGAAAATGTTCAATTGAACTGGAATGGAATTTCAAGGTGAATTAGAATTAGCATCTCCCGAGTTATATTTAGAAAAATCCAGACGACTTTAAAAATTAAAACATAAAGAGATTGTATTTCATAAATACTTAATCAGCATCTATTTCAATATAAATAGAAATTGTTGTAAATACTGTTTTAATGGGTTTTTGTTAATTCATTCATAGAATAAATTTTGTTAAATCAATCGTTGAGATCAATTAAGTTCATTGAACATTTGTAGAAATGTAACTTGTTTTTTTTGGTGAATATAGTTTTTAAAAATAAAATTTCGGAAAAGAAATTTATAATTCCCGTCTTCTATTTATATGATTATGATGACGACGTCAGTTCTTTATCACTTCCATATCGTTTCTGTGTTCATTAGTTCTATTTTTGAGGATGTCACATTACAATGACAATTATTGCCTCCGTGTTTCTTACATTGGAATATTGAACGGAGATGTACCTTTGAAGAGTTTGATGGACAATAGTATAAATTTGTTAGTTATTTGTAAACATAGTAAATTTTTCCAGATAATAAATTCCAGGACACTTTAGTAAGCTTAAATTTGTTGGAATTCAATTTTCAATGGACTTATAACTACAATGTTACAAATGCAACAATGTAGAACTATTGGAAGTTCGTTAGCTATATAAACTAGGTATTTTCAGTCGTAGCTACTTTCCCATTACAGCCATTGACGAACTTTCATGTAATAAAATTGAGAGCTTCATGTGTAGCTATTTATAATATTAAAGTGATAAGCCTACAGGTGTTGTGTCTTACCTCATTCAAAAATAAAAAAATTTCTGAAAAGTCGAAATTAGCATTTATGGAATGGTGTTTGAATCTATAGTGAGATAGGGCCTTAAAATATAGAGATCCAATCAAATAGAAAGAAGTAGATTAACGATATGGAGAGAAAAAATCCTTTGAGGTATATAAAATATATATAAAAATCCAAAGCTAATATTTTCAACATTAATGCATATCAAAAATAAGAAGAGAAGAAAACCATCAGCGAAGGTGACAAAAATGAAACACAGGCAATTGAAAAACATGCAGTTTCTTATTTAAACTTACACATAAACATTGAAGAAGAAAATTACATGAATAATTCCATTAATCCTTTATCTTTTGTTCACTCATCAAACCGTGCTTTTCGGTTATTAATGGAATTAAGTTTCAGCACAACGATACCTGAAATTGGTTTACTTAACAAATGGCGAAGGAAAGGAAATCTTTTTCATCTCCTATAATGACGAGCCCTGAGGACTATCACATCCAAAGAACGATGAACTTTTAATATCTCAGATGATTTCTGTAATACATGGATGATTTATATCTCTTTTTATAGATTAAATCATAAATCTTGTTGAACAGAATTTATAAATATGAAACAGATATACATTTTATATTGTTGAGATCGTAATTGATTCGGATATTTCAACGGACCATTTTTCGGATTTTATTTCTTACATTTCTTTTGAAAAAGAAATTATTGAGTGATGAATTACTTCCTATTCTTATATGTTCAAATTTCACAGGTCGCCTGCCTATGTTCTATACGCTTCATTTTGACATTGAACAAAATTTCCTCTCATACTAAGGGATGTTTCGTGTAATTCTCATAAAATATACCAGAATGGTACCAGTAGACAATGGTAAAAAAAAGAAGCAAAAGTACTGATCGTTTAGATTTTGTTTCGCAAGCAACGATCAAAATCATCTTATTCAGCTCTTTCAATAATTGAATTTTATACGGATGCAGCTTGTATTTCTCTATATTTACTAGACAATTTAACGACAAAAGCATGTTTAGCCAGCCACTTATGTTGTACTACCACACTTACCTGTACAGCTTCATTCAATTCCATGTTTTGGAATAACATCTTTTCATCTTGAAAAAAACAAGTCACCAATTCACACACAGTTTCGTCAGAATACGGCTCTGTTTTTATTGCCTCCTGGAATTGTGTATCTAAGAGTTTGAAATGGAAAAATATTCTTAAGCATTTAAACACAAAAAGATTATTGAAATCTACTTTCTATCTGTAGGTGGCATCAAAACACTACCTAATTCTAAAGTCAACGTAGACGAAGAATACAAAGGTACCTGCTCCAAATTGGAAGTGGAAGAGGACAGGTCCTTTATATAGTTTTTTCATATTTCCACGAAAACCTGATATTTTTCCGGGATAAACAATATTCTATTTTAATCTAGGTTATAAACTATGTGTGAGCTAAATTACATACAAATCCGTTATTTTGTTTCAACGTAATTGAATAACAAACATTCAAATTTTCACATAAATAATACTAGGACTTTTTTTGCTATGAATGATTCATGACCATTTAGAAATTACCATTATTTTTGTTCTACATGTTCAAACTCTCCGTTCTGTCAAAATACTCTAATTATTCACTCTATATTTGTGGCATGGGGTTTTGAGAGCAAATATAGAAATAATATTGACTAAATCAACAGTCCAATTTCACCAACTGTTCTATAATTCAGTGTCATTCACTAAGAATTTGTGAACAAGTGTGAAGTTTTATGATCATTAATCAATTCATTCATATTTTTTTTGTAATTCAATATTGACTCTTCATATTATTGTACCACAAAGGAATACTTGAGTACCGTGCAATAAAATGTTTCATTTTAGAAGGCTTAACATTAAAACTATTGCACCAATGATGGTTGGCAGTATTTGAGAACTATTCACCTTCAATTCGAAAAATAGGGAGTGCTACTCCATTTGAAGTTATATAGGTCTTGAAGACAATCCAAATGAAGATCGCCCAGGAGTCTTGGGTTAAAGAAAGATCTGTGCAACACTGGAAGGAAAACACAATTATATGCGAATTTATATAGCGTTTTGGAAATGAATTGATCTATCTTACTGCAACAACCATGTTCTTCAATTGAATGAAGAGTCAAAGTAGAGATACACATCCGCTACTTCAGCTCCAAAGCAAGTTAAGATTCCAAAAATGGGACATCAATTTTTTAGGAAATCAAATAAATCTTGCTTGTTTTCTCTATACTGTAAAGTATGAATGTAGTCTTATGTATCAAGTGAATATAAGAATTTATGAAAAAGTCTTGGTTTACTGAATAAAAAGGAGAACTTTCACCAACATAACACATTTCCTTACACATTTCAAGCAACCATCACTAAGAATAGTTAACTGAAGTACGAACTATTTCAAAATCAACCTTATTTGCCAGAATGGGCCCCCTTTGCTTCTCCACTGTTCCCAGATTTCAAAAGTTTCATGAGTAAAAAACAATTTGCATCGGAAGAAGTGGTCATAGCAAGTGCCGTTCAGATTGTAACAACAAGAACATAGTCTATTTAATAATAAAATTTCTTTCAAACCTTTTAATCATCTTTATGTTCTTATAGAACAACAAAACAGCCAGATATATTAATACATTGAATTAGTATATTATATGAAACATTGAAACATTCCTGATACATACAAAATTTCAATATAGGTTAGTTATTATAGAGATGGAAGATTATTCTCAAAGGGTGAGATTTTATAGAACAACTTGTAATTTACATGGAAATAACAGAAATTTCTCAGAGTTGACCTCTAATTTGAATATCCAAGGGGAGAACAAACATATTCAAGAGATGGAGGATAATCTTACACAATCCACTTTTGTAATCTCAGGAAAATTTAGTATATATATATATATATATATATATATATATATATATATATATATATATATATATATATATATAAATGCATCTAAATGTTCTTGATTTCAGATCTATTCTGTTTTAAAATTAGTTTTTTTGATAATTTTTAAAAGAGAAATAAAATTTGACGTTTCGAATTTACTTTAAGTCTTTATCAAAATATGATATTGACACTGACAATTTCCTTATTTATATTGATCTTTAAATCACCTTAATCATGAATATCAAAATAAGGATAAAATAAACTTAGAACTTTGTTCCAATAAGAAAAATTGATTTCTCCTTGATTTCCACATCTCAAATATATTAAATTTATTAGAATTTACAAAATAGAGATATAAATTTTACTTAAATTATTCAGATCTTTTTTATCATTTATAGCTTTATCGTTTTTATGAATGTGAACCATTTCTAAAAATTTTCAAGAATTTTTCAATCTTTATAATTGAATTTATGTTTTTTTTGATATTTCATGGTTCGTTAATGAATTTCTATTTTTTTATCGTATTCATAACCTCTTAGTCTATTTTCTAAATACTGAGATGTTTGCCCTATATAGACAGCGTCGCAATTATTACAAGGCACTTGACATATTATATTTTTATATATTATTTCTTTTCTTTTTTGGTGTTTTAGATTTCAATTTAGTGAAATATTTGGATAATGTATATGCCCTCTATGAATTTACAAATATCATATTTATTGAAATAATTTGATATTTGTTGGGAAAGTCCTTGTGCATATGGTAAGGAAAAAATATTTTATGTTTTGATGTTTCGTTTCACTTTTGATTTGTTTTTAAATTGATCCAACTATCAGATCCTGAATTTAGATGCTTAGCTATAAAAAAAACAAAAACTGCATTGAAAGAAAATAATTATCTGGAAAAAATGATAAATAACATATTCAAGAAGAGGATAAACAGATAAAATCAATTTTAAAACAAAAAATTTTTTCTTACCAAATGTACAACAATTATCGAATTATTTCCATAAATATTGTATCAGTATATGCCATAAAGGACATAATACATTATCCAAATATTTCACTAAATTGAAATCTAAAACACCAAGAAAACCAAAGAAATAATATAATATATCAAGTGCCTTGTAATAATTGTGATGCTGTCCACATAGGGCAAACATCTCAGTATTTAGAAAATAGACTAAGTGGTCATCAATACGATAAAAAATAGAATTGCATTAACGAACCATGAAATATCAAAAGACTATAAATTCAATTATAAAGATTCGAAAATTCTTGAAACGGAATCTAATACATGAAAAGGGAATTTTTAGAAATGGTTCAAACGAAAAAGACTATAAATGATGAAAAAGATCTGAATAATTCAAGTTAAATTTATAGATTGTAGATTCCAATAAAACTACAAAGAATTTAATTGATTACTCAATTGTTCTCTAATAATTATTGAAATATTTGAAATGTAGGGACTTACAACAAAGTTCTAAGTTTATTTTATCCTTATTTTGATATTCATGATGAAGGTGATCTATAGATCAATATAAATAAGCAAATTATCAGTCACAATATCATTTTTTGATAAAGACTTAAAGAAAAGTCGAAACGTCAAAATTTATATATATATATATATATATATATATATATATATATATATATGTATATAATATTTAACGATTTATACAATTATTATTTCATGAATCATTTTGTTTTGGTATTTAGCCTTGAAAATGGATGAAAAGTTCAATAAATTAAAATTAATAATAAATTTTCCATGACTGCTTCCCCTATGATTGATTTGTTTTTGATATTACTGAATAACTAGAACAAGAACCAGTATCTTGAGGATTGCAGCAAACTTTGTAAATTGAGAACTCTTTATTAAGCTACAAATCCAAACTTTCGGCAAGTGCTATTCCCATAATCAGGAAGCTACAATATAAATGGAGCAATAGCATACGATGCTAATATGAAGAAGTATGTCGGGAGACACCCTTAGTACCCACTTTAACTTCTTGAATTCAGTCTAAATAGGTCTTCGTCAGGAGACTAAGAATTACCACCGTTTCGTTTATTGTAACACCAGTTATGATTTAATCAATTTAAATCCATGAGAGTCAACTGAATTGTCACGAATTCACTGGCTATGGATTGTGTAAGTCACTAATCTGTCACAACATGGGAAATTATAAAACAGTTAAAATTGTAAACATATTAAAATATTTCCGATCGACAAACAAGTCACTCTGTACAAAAACCCACTAGTCAGTAACTTCCTACTGGCCAAGAGTATAAGAGACTCTGGAAAGAAGGTACGGTGGAAAAACAGTCCAGACCAGTGGAAGTCATCCCAAACAAGGGTCTCATTCCCGTGTCCATCTATCTTACCGGAACTTGCAATGATATGTTAAGTTTAATAATGTTGTATTATTATGATTCTATACAACTCATGTGAATCAAATATAAGTGAGAAGGAATACATGTGAGATGGTTTATGTTAGTTTTTTGTTTAAACAATTAATCAGTAGGTAAATGTAGGCCATTTCCAGGAAGGATCTTTTCTTGGACGGTGGCTTAATTGTTAAAACGCTTGAAGCATTGAAATCCATTTGATAGTTGGTTGAATTTATATGTTCAGCCAGTACATATCTTTCAGGATGTAGTCTGCAATCACTTTTGTGGAAGATAATTTTGTTGGTGAAAAATCTAAGGGCTTGGTTGACATATTTTTGTTACAGTCTTTACGTGGACTGCTGTAAATAATATTAGAATGTGGAAAAGCAGGGGTTTCATGTTTTACTTTCGGAAAGATAGATATGATTGCTAAAATTGTTTTATTAGCAATCTTAAATTTTGTACCGTGATATTAAGACAGTTCAGATGCACTGATAGACGCAGCATTGAAGTTTATATTGTTAGCCCATGGGTGGATGATGATGTGTTAAATAGTAGTTTACGAAAAAGGGTTCAGGGTTAGAGTTATCTGAGGAAAGATTTAAAAGGATATCCAAGTTTTTTTTATGAAAAATGGGATTAGAGATTTCCAATACATAGAATGTTTGTGGTATGAGTGGTAATACGGGTATCTACCCGAGCTACATAGATTCCTGCAATCTATCACGATAAAATTATCCCGTCTGGGAATTACCTTCATTTCCAGAAATGGTAGGGAATTATTGACGTCTTCTATTTCTTTGGTCAATTGGATATACGGATCATAGTATCTAGGATATCGTCCAGGCCATCACCTCGCACTGAGATGATAATATCATCAACAAGTTTTTAATGAGAAAGGGTTTAACGGAAAGTACCGGAATTACTATGTCTAGCACATCGTCCATGACATAACATGCTTAGATAGAAGATAAAAACCTAAAAATGGGCCAACGATTTTATTATTCATAGTGCCAAAAAAATCGCTTTTGACTCGCCATTTTTGACTGCGGAAAATCTTTTTGTTTGTTTATATTCACCTCACTTAGTTATCGTCGGAATAAGAGCACTGCTAATCACAAGCAGTACATGGAGATTATTCCAAATTTTATGTTACGTTATTCATTTTGTTTCCACTCGAATAAATTGTCGACTTTCTCATCACACCTTGTATAACAACGAAAGAGAAAGTGTCATTGGAAATGAAATATATGAATCTTTAATGAATTTTGGCAAAGTCCCGAACAAGTATAATCAAACTTTCTTAATCGCGACAGTTGTTCCAAATTTTGTCCTATATCTGGTTTAATAACTACATATACTTAACAAAAATAGGAGATTACGACCTTTTCCGAATCACAAGTTATTTTTGAAACCACAAACAAAAAAATTGGATTCTATTATATTCTCACTGCAAAGTCGACTTACAGTACGAAAGTGCTCCTGATAAATTATTTTTGACATAAATATGAAATTATAGTGATTTTAATCAATTAAATGATCTATGGTGATAAAAGAGTAGCATTGGTAGTTAAAAATATTTCAGTTGATACAATAAATTTTTACTGAAAATAGAACAACATTGTTTCTTTGTAATATTGGCAGTAGCAGAATCACCAATGATATTTTTGCCGGTCACTTTTAAATATGGTTTGCTGCGATGAGCAAATTTACTTTTATTTTCATTCATTATATGAAGAATTTATCAAAAATATAACACGGATTGAACGTTGAGATAAACTTAACTGAATTACTGCAATTTGTTTGTATATTAGACATAGGCCATTGGCGTTCATATTTTTTCATAGTTCTGGATAATTATTTGTGTATTTTCAATATTTATGCGCTCCAATTATTATCGTTAAAACTTTTAAAAGCAAAATTTTTTTTGTTCTGCTTTTTGTAAAACGTTCGCTATAATTACTTTAGTGAAAATTCTGGAGTTTTAGCTTCGTAAGAATCGTAGTTCATTTAAAAGATCTATCAGGTAATTAAATCCAACATTTTGTTTAATTATAAAAATGTGCCTTATAATATCTAGTGATGACTTAGGTTAGAGTTACCGCTTATTGTAAAATATTTTCGACATGTTCAATTAATAAACGAATTTCAACACTAATATACTACCACAATATAATTAATCTCACACATAGAGCATTTGACTCGTTAAGAAACCCTATTTTTATAGAAATATGAACCTTGCTGACAATTATATGTAGATACTAAATTTACACTATAGTTTTATTTTATAATTAAGAAATGATAAATTAACAGATTGACATTCGCTTAAAAAATATTTGATTGATTTATTGCTAGAAGATTCGCTGTCGGAATTTATATTTCTGATAATGACGACAAACATACCTATCAAAAAGCATTCATACTACATAATAATTATGAACCGCCTGAAAGCCTTCCAGCTAGTGGTAAGTCATCACAACACAACATATATTTATACATTTATCGCTATTTGGTATAAAACATCACCAAAATAACATTCAACTCTGATTAGAACTTTTCTTTGACAACGCCACATTGCAGTACAAAGACTTAATGAACATTCAAAATAGTTTCCACTGTTGAAATGGCATAGAATTAATATTGAAGATAGAAAGGGCTACATTTAAGTGGAAATGTACTAGTAAAAGAGAAAGAAGGCGCATTGATTTCCCACTCTCTATCTCTCGTTACTCGACAATAAACTCAGAACTTGTTATCTTTTGTCGTTCCACCACTTGAAACATCGAGATCATTTCGATCCAATCAGTATAGCATTATTGAGTAGGGTGAGATACAGGTGGTGAACCGATATATTTTATCTAGATTCTCTGATGCTCACTTACACTTACCCGTATACGGTCTTTAGAAGGTATACGGATAGAACTTTATTAGTGGGCAGTAAAGGTGGGAAAAATAATCGATTAATCGAAAAATTATCTATTAATCGGGTGATCGATTAATCGATATATATTTTTAAAAATATTTGGTAATCGATTAATCGATATATATTTTTGAAAATAATCGGTAATCGATTAATCGTAAATAATCAAATAATCGAAAATAATCAATTAATCAAAAAATATCGATTAATCGGAAAATATAAAAATATCGATTAATCGGAAAATATAAAAATATCGATTAATCGGAAAATATAAACATATCGATTAATCGGAAATTATCGATTAATCCGAAAATATAAAAATATCGGTTAATCGAAAAAATTTAATATTCGGAAATAATCGGTTAATCGAAAATAATCGATTTTGGTACAGTTTAATTGACTTTAAAAGAGAGTTTTCAAGTGGCTCTATTACAAATTAAGAGACTGAAACTATTTGTATGCTTAGGCCGCGAAATACCTTTTTAACGTTTCGCGTCATGGCATACACACTATTTTTTGTACAATCGTTAAAATAATATAATAATCAATTTAACGATTAAAAAAATTTATTTTCTGAATAATTATTTCAACATAATTGAATATCAGAATCTTACTTCCAAATATCTTCTGTAGGTTCATTATTTCGTTTGTTTTTGAAGCATTATTTCCGATTTTCGAATAATCGAAAATTTATTATTTTCCATTAATCGGTTATTTCCGATTTATCGATTATTTTAGATTGATCGATTATTTTCGATTAATCGATTATTTTATATAATAGATAATCGATTATATTTTTTGATAATTGCCCAGCCCTAGTGAGCAGTACCTTGCAACGGTGAAGCATTCCAGTTAATCAGTTAAGAAAGAATAAATGACTTACATGAAAATAATGCTACTGTTCAAAAACTGTATTGTGTTTTGTTCTCCTATTTAGAATTTTTTTTCCAATTTTCAGTTCAATCCACTATGATATCGTATTTTTATCTATAATTTATTAAGATTGGCATATTAACTGGCTGTTTTATTAATCTTCATTCAATAATCTCCCATAATCCACATTCTTAGAATGTTGAAGTGCTTTGATGGTCATCATTTTGTCAAAATAATTAAAGTAACAGATTTGTCTTGAAAAATATAGGATAATTACTTCTCGAATATATTATCTTTGATAAACCGATTGGAGTTATCTAATTTAGTTCGTAATCTTTATAAGAGAATCATAAACATTGGATTTGTTCTATCGTATTAACCCTATCTTATCGATAATTAGTTCAGTCATACTAAAATACAATAAAGATCACAATTACACTCTATTCCATGGCTCTCTATGTATTATTAAATATCAGCTCATATTTTAATGAACACGAAAAAGTTCTATAATGCGTTTTGCATGTTGCAGATTGACGAATGGAATAGAGAAGAACGGTTCGGGAATGATCACGGGATTACTGGTCTATTTTGTGTGTGTAGCCGCATCAAAAAGCATACAAATAGATCAGCAGGTTGCTGTCAGTGTCTCAGGAGATATAATCCTCGGAGGATTATTTCCAGTTCATACCAAAGGAGACAAAACACCATGTGGTCCTCAAATTTATCATCGAGGTGTCCAACGTCTCGAAGCCATGATGTTTGCTATCGATAGCATTAACAGAGATCCTAATATTTTGCCAAATGTCACGCTGGGAGTACATATCTTAGACACGTGCTCACGTGATACATATGCTCTTAATCAAAGTCTGCAGTTTGTCAAAGCCTCACTAAATAGCATCGATACATCGTCTTTTGAATGTGCAGATCATTCGGTAAGCTAAAGAAATTCATTATCAAGTCTTATTTATGAGTATAGATTTATACACTATGAAAAATTGAATGACACTTATATCTAACTCCTCTTCAAATATTTTCAATAAAACTTCACTCGTCAAAAGTATTACATAGAAATGGCTCGACATAATCATATGTTTTAAAATTTGATTCAATGAAGGTTTGAAAGGGTTAAAAATTCTGGTTTAATTTATGCAAAATTGGATAAAGAAAGAAAAACTGACTGACTCAAAATGCTCACTTGTCAATGTAATAAGTGTTATGGTTATATTTTTTGAAAATTAACAAGTTTTAACTATGGTTTGCGAGAAGCATTTAATTTGGTATTATTAATATTTAAATTTTGTTGAAATACTGCTAATTAGGAGGCCTGATATTTTTACTCAGAATTTTTTGGTTCTTATTCGACAAATCCAATGATACTGTTTACTTCAAAAGTAACCTGATTTCAGTATAAATGAAAAATATCACCATACTTTTATATAGATTATCTTGCTTATGAATTCGTATGCTCCATCATAACTTTCGAATTATCAATATTCGTTGTTACTCGTATTTTAATTTGGGTTGAAGATTTGTTCATATACATGAAAGGTTTCAACAATAATATCAGGAATTAGATATACTCGAAATTTGGAATTTGAAGAATTATTTTCTAGGTTTGTACATTATCAATATTCAATTACTTGCCTATAACATAGAAGTACTATTATACAGGGTGTCCCACTACGAGTTAAAACTATCTGTATATGGCACAATACTTATAGTAAAATCATGAAAATTTCTACCTTTGGGTTTTCGGATACGATCTTTGTAACTAGAATATTTTCAAAGATGGCCGACTTCAGTTTCCACCAGAAGTTGACTGTAACTTTGTTATTTTAAATAGAACACCCTGTATATTAATACGTTTTTGAAATTTACGTAATATTCTAGTATACTTTTGTCTAACAACTTTTTACGAATAATGTATTTTTGGGTTATGTATTAATTTTTTTGTAGAACATTTGACCGTTGCACACCCTTATAAATTATTTTATACAGGGTGTGTATAAAAAGTGTTCAAAATTAAACTTTATAAATATCAAATTTCTTTATAGAACTACCCGATTTTTTCTGTTTTAATGAATTCAGGGTTGAAAAATAAGGAAAATTCATGTATACTTTCTTTTATCTAAACCTCACAGTTAAACCACTCGCTGATACAAGCACAAAGAAATGAAAAAGTATTTTTCTTTATCTGTCAAGGGCTGTAAAAAAATCAAATCAAATTGTATTTAGTAATCCTATTCCAACTTTCAATCGGTTCCGAGAAATTTGAGGTTTTATATTAATATTATTCTATTTTCCAACAAGTTTTAATTTTTTATGTATACTTTTAGTAGGCTTTGTAATAAAGGAGACTAATTTCACTGTCATAATTATTGATAATTACGAAAATCGTTAAAATGGCTCGTTCTCAATTTAATAACGAAGATTATGTAAATTTGCTTTCAATACATGGTGAATGGGACAAAGTTGTTACAAGAACATGTACTTTATTTGCCGCAACATATCCAAATAGACCACGACCAAACTCGCATACTGTTAAAGGAATCCTCAACAATTTAAAGCTATACGGTTTATTTGAAGCAAAAGTTAATCGATTTAAACCAGTTATTGACAATAATAATGCCGAAATTAATGTTGTTGCTTATTTGACTGCTTCTCAATACGTGTTGCCGTAAGAGATGTAGGAGTAAGCAAATCGTCGATTCACTGCATTTTACGAAAACATAAAATGCATGCCTATTCTTACAATTTGTGTCAAATTTTGAAACCAACCGATTTTATTAAACGAGTAGAGTTTGCTGAATTTTTAATAATAAAATGCAAGGAAGGCGAAGATTTTTTAAAAACATAATTTGGCAGGACGAATCGAAATTCACGAAAAATGGATTATTTAATAGACACATTATTGGAGTTAAGATAATCTTTCAACCAAAGAACGTGCTTTTCAAGATCGGTGGCAGTTCATAGACTTTTGTGTGATTAGAAATAATCAAATAATAACACTTCATCTTTACAATGGGAATGTGAATGGTTAGGAAATATAATCTATTAATTTATTCTCAATTAATAATGTAAAAAACACTGTTTTTCATTGTTTTTAATGTTTTTTGTTTTATTTTTAGGTGAAAGATATCTTTATATTTTAATAAATTTAAAATAAAATTATTTAGACCGCTTGCCACCAGACGAATTAAACAAAATAATGGTCCTTTCCGGTGGCTTCCTCGTTCTCCTGATATGACGTCTTTAGATTTTTTATGTGGGGTTATATAAAACAAGAAGTTACTCACAAGCCTTAACAACTAGAGAAGATTGTGGGCTAAGAATTCGAAATTCCTTCAATTCTCTTTCTGAGATGAAGGTGTACTGAGAAGGGTTGAGAAATGCATTGAAGTTTAAGGGAGCCATTTTGAACATTCACTTTAAAACATCAGACTATTTTCCTTTGGCTTTTAATTTTCCATTAAATTTTGTAGCATATCTTATTATCGTCACAAATGGCTTAATACGATTAAATTTTGCTTAGAATGAAACGAATAGCTTTAAATTGTGAAGTATCTAGATATCTTACTGCAAAGGAAGCACATGTTCTTGTAACAACTTTTTTACAAAAAAATTAATATCTCAAAAAGTCAGCATTTTTTGCAAAAAGTTTCTAGACAAAAATTTTGCGTAGATTTCAGAAACGTATTAATATATAGGTCCACCTTTGAAAATATTTTAGTTGAAAAGATCGTATCCGAAAACCCAAACGTAGAAACGTCATTTTACTATGAGTATTTTGCCATGTACAGATAGTTTTAACTCGTCGTGGTACATCCTCTATATGGCAGCTTGAAATTTATTAGATATATGAAAAATGCAATTTTAAATTCATTTGAAACTAATTAATCAAACTTTCTTATAAATTTTTCAATAAATTAATCTCTTTTCATTCTTTCAAAAGTAATATAGCACAACAATCTCTAAGATAACTTTAAAAATATTCTGTATAATTCCCAATATAGAATATACAATAGGAATAATTCTCAAGGAAGACTACTGCTTTTCAGTTCACATAGAACACAGAAACTAAGAAATGGTCCTCGTACATTCTTCTTTGATCTTTATTTATGAGGCACAAAAGATAAAAATTATTATTCCAATCAACTGATTCTCTGATCCATAATATTTAGGTGACCATCGAGTCGAAAAATCAGTTTTACCGAGAGATAAATTATTTTCTGAAACATTATATTTCAGTTGTTGTATGACTTAGAGGCTAATAAACTATCAATATCCATAGAATTTTGAGTTTGATTAAGCTATTAACAAGGAACTGACAAGAGGTCATCAATACGATAAAAAAAAATAGAGCTGCATTAACGAACCATGAAATATCAAAAAAACATAAATTTAATTTTAAAGATTCAAAAATTCTTGAAACGGAATATAATACAGGAAAAAAAGGAATTTTTAGAAATGGTTCACATTCATAAGAACGAAAAAAAAATATAAATGATAAAAAAGATCTAAATAATTTTAGCTCTATTTTGTAAATTCTAATAAAACTACAAATAATTTGATTGATTACTGCTATATATTTGAAATGTAGGGACCAAGGAAAAATTATTTTTTCTTATTAGAACAAAGTTCTAAGTTTATTTATTATAGAAGCATTAATATATCAAAAGATCTAAGAAATAAGAAAATAAAGTTAAAGTTCAGTTACAGTTGTTTTCATATAGTTTTGAACGTTCAGTATTTGACATCTGGATCTGATGAGCTTCGTACAGATTAGGTAACCTATTTCTCCTCATTCTTCTTACCGTTTGATATTGGCATGAAAAGATGTGGGAATAATAAAAAATTTCTGGATTAGAAAAATTTTGGTATGGGAAATAAATAAATTTTGATAAATTGCCATTTTAGAATTTCAAGCTCATTTTGATTGAATAATTTCATATTTGAAAGATTCAAATAAGATGAAGTGATTGTTTGTACAAGTTTCATTATGAATTCATCAGTATCTTAGAGGTTGATAATTTCATGGAAATCAACTGATAATTTATTGATAGCTGTATAGACCATTAAAATTTGTTATTAATTTTGTGAGGATATTCCAAGGATAGGATTGTCCTCCTGTAAAGAATTATTTTTTTGAGAGTTTTTATTCGTTACATTACTCGTTTTACGTATTTCAAATGTGTACTAGTTTTGCCGATAATTTTCGTTTTGTTCTGTATTTCTGTAGGATTGGAAGAATTGGATTTTACTTACTGGCTGCATACGCAAGGGTCTAATATAGTCTTCTGTCTCCTAAGGATGGTCCTCCTGAATCGCAGAACAGACTTCCTAGTGTGTTGGTTTGAATGCACCTGTTATAAAACGTAAGGCTGAATTGTGAAAGCTGTCAATTTCAGAAGCTCTTAGCTGTTAGATATACAATTGATCCATGGTCTATTTTTGATCGAATAAGTGTTCGGTAGAATATTAGTAATGTCTGTCGATCTGTACCCCAGTCTTTGTTCATTTGCGTTTTCTGTAAGTGTAATCATTTGTTGCAAGCTTGGAGATGATTTCTAATATGACGATTCCAGCTTAGTTCAAATAGTATACGGAGAAATTTTATTGTTTTTTTTTTGTTTTATTGTTTATCTCTTTATTATATACTTTCAATACCGGTACGTTTGGTATATTCTTTTATCTCGAGAAAAGTATATAGCGTGACTTTGTAGTTGAAAAAGTAAAACCAGTTTTTTGTGACGACAGTTCCAGGTTGTAGATAAAAGCCTGACTTTGTGAGAAGAGATTTTCAATATTTTTTCCTTTACAGTAAACAACCAAATCATCAACCTATAATCAAGCTTTTACTGGTAACTTTAAGTTTTTTAGAATGTCGTTGATTGCGATAATAAAGAGTGTGGGACTTATGATTTATCCTTGAGGTATACCATTTTCGAAATATGTTTTTTCGTAGGTGGTATCGTTGGTTTTACTTTGAATGTTCGATTTCTCAGGAACTTTTTGATAAAAATCAGGCAGTGACCTTGTATATTGAATTCGTATAACTTTTTCATGATGTAATCATGCCATTCAATGTCAAAAGCTCTGTTAATGTAAAAAAAATAGCTTAACACATATGATATTATCCAGGGCTGATCTATGTTGTCTAAATACTCTGTGTTCCGGTTTAATAAGTTTCGTTCTTCTGGAGTCCAGATAAATCTGTTGTTTATAATTAGTTTGTACATAGCACATGTGAGATATATAGATCGATAGGATTCAGGATGGGTTCTAATGTTTTGTGGTTTTAGTATTGGAATTATTATGGATTCATGCTAATTTTCAGGAAAGATATGCTGCATCAGATGGTATTGAATACGTTAAGGATGTATTCGTGAGCAATTGAGGGGAGATCCTCCAAGAAGACAACTGGTATTTCATCTGGTCCTGATGACATTTCTTTCAGACTGGAAAGAGCCTTATCATTTTCTTGAGTAGTAATGGGTAAATTTATGGGTTCGTTTTGATCGAACTGTATCTTTTTCTCCACCTTTCCTTTTTTCTTATGAATAATAGAAGTACCATAGTAATTATATGTGCTGGAGTGGTTTTTGTAGGCGCTAACTAGTATTGAGACTATTTTGGAGTTATCTGTGGTTTTGCATTCATCTTTCTCCAGCATTTATATATTATGGTGCTTGTAAAGTCTTGATATTTCTTTCACTCTTTCACATACCTCCGTCATGGGCGTTTCAGAATTTATATTAAGACATATTCTATCCAGGATTTGCGTTTAGCATTTTTGATTCTACGTCTAGCTTCGGCTCGAGTTTTAAAGAATTCAATTTTAGATGCTGGTGTATTGTATCTTTTATATCTATTGAAAGCTTTTTTGTTGCTCTTAATTGCTGATTTGCAGTCGCTATTCCACCACGGCACAGGATTGAGTAGTTTCAGGCGCGTAGTTCTTCCGATTTATATATCTGCTGCTCGCTGAAATATACTCATAAGGTTTTCGAAAACTTCTACGTCTATATCTATTGGAATTATGTGAGCTGTCAAACTATTCGAAATAATAGTTTTGAAAAGAGCCCAGTCTGCTATTTTTAAGTTCCATTGCGGATATAGGTCGTGATTGTGATTTGGTCTTCTGTTGTTTTGAATATCGATTGGATAGTGGTCTCTGATGTATTTATACTCCATCTGATCCCAGGAAATAGCCGGAATAAAAGTTGGGTCACAAATAGTGAGGTCAATACATGTACCCTGCCCTGACTGTATGTTAAATCTAGTTGTTCAAGATAGAGATATTTTCGTCTTCAAGAGTATCTCCTAATAAGCGACTGTGGTTTATTGAAGTGGATTCCAACATGGTGTTACGGGCATGGAGAGATTTATCCACAAATATTGCTACTCATTTATTCGGTACTTAGAGAAGCTGTTAAATAGCCCGAGCAATTGTTATTGTATTTGAAATTGGTTTCTTGAAGACAAATAACTTCGCACTTCTCTTTGATGGCTTGCAACATTTTTTATTAGTTGTTATGAAAGCCATAGATATTCTAATGTAGAATAGATGTACGGTCCATGAGGATGCAGAGAGAAATAGAAGAAAGAAAGAAAATATTAAAGTAAATTATGGTTCAGTTGAATAATGTTCGAGACGATTCACTTTCTGTTTCTGAAAGATCTGTTTATGATGTGTTTAATTGCAAGTGAGAGAACTGTTTCTTATTGAGCGTAGCTTCTTTTGATAGATCTGTGCTCAAAGAAAAGGTAAATTTTTGTTAGCATGTCTATTAATGCAGTAAAATTATTTGTGTAGTTCTTTATAATACTTATTGGATCAAAAGAACCGTAGAAATTTTCAGGAAGGTCATATATCTGGTTGTGGTTCAATATGAAAGGTGGGTTTGTTCAGAAATGATTCTTCTAATTGGTTCCATGAAAATTTGTGTCGAACAGTCTGGTTTATTTTTAGGTTTTTTACCGGCCTATTTAGTTTAGGGAAAGAATGGTTTCTTAGGATTAGGTTCGTCTCCTTCTATTTGAGGAGGAGGTGTAGTTATTTGCTCGTTTATGTATAAAATTGTGGTTGATATTATTAATTTTAGAAATATTTCCGCTTTGATTCGAGAGTACGAACCTCTTTTAGCACAGGCCACTTCATATCAAGTTGACAAGAGCTGTTTTTTTACGAATTCTCCTTCCAAACCGGTGTAAGACTGTTATATGTCTCCGAGTTAGAATACTTTTCTATTTATAGTTTTATAAATTTTATATTATATATTATATAATTATATATTATATTAAATTTTTTATAAACTTTGATAACTATCGAAAAAGAGTTGTTTTTATAGGAACTGACACTTCCACTGTTAACGTTATAGTTGCCAGAGCCGGACTCCGCATTTTGTTTCTGTTTAACTAGTATTTCTTGTCTCTTCTATTTGTTTCTCAGATATAAGTCTGCAAGAAAGGGTTGTAATTCGTCATTATGTTTTTCATGATTTCATATAAAAGAATATTCAGATCGAAATGTAATTCTTTGGCATAAGATCCATAAAGAATTGAATAAAGTGAGAAATTTGTAGCACTATGAATATATTGGTTATAGATTGAAATAGCATGTTTGAAAATATTGTCTTACAGGTTTTTTCTTGTAGAGTTCTCAATTTTGTGATCAGTGTGGAATGGAAGCGTTCGATGGGGGAGTTTGTCGAGGAGTTATTAACAGTTGTGAAGTGAATTTTAATTTTATGTAATTTTTAAAATTCTTTTATTACTGCAGAATTAAATTCCTTTCTGTTATCGCAAACAATTTCACGTAGGTAATTATCGTGAGAGAAATGATGTCTCCATTTACTGAAGATTGAAATAGACGTTTTGTGTGGAACTTTATAACATTGAGCGTATTTAGAAAAGAAATCTACAATTGTAACGTAGGTATTTTTATTACAATGAAACAAATCTAAGTGTAATATGTCGATCGGTGTTTGACCTAACAAATGTCCAAGTTATGGTACCTTGTAAGGGTGTCCTTCTGATTTGTATTTCAAACAATTTCACATTTATTGATGGAGTCTGAAATTGTATTTTGCATAGAGGGCAATAGAGCTTGGGTTTTAGATGTTTATAGGTTTCTCTATCATCCCGTTGTGGTTATCCGTATCATATATTTTTCACATATTCTATATGTTTTTCTTTGTCTTCGGCATCTAATAAAAGTTTATCAGAAAATATTGCTGTGATAGTTGAATCTATGTTTTCTCTGGAATAATTACAAATGAAAGGTTTTAAATCATGTGCTAGTTTTTTCGCAACTTTTGGATTCAGTTTCAGAATTTGTTTGAAAACATCTATAATTTCTGATTTCCAATTATCTGTAACTGTAATAGTGTATCTGTACTTGTTAAATATTTTCCTATAAGTTATTTCGTATTCTGAAGACTGTGATATTATAATAATTTGATTGGTGGACAAATTAATTGGTTCTTCCGGAATTTGAATTCCAGTTATTGGATATTTGATATAAGAATGTTGTGTATTGTCGGATTGGGTTCTCTGATTTCCAATTATCTGTAACTGTAATAGTGTGTCTGTACTTGTTAAATATTTTCCTATAAGTTATTTCGTATTCTGAGGACTGTGGTATTATAATAATTTGATTGGTGGACAAATTAATTGGTTCTTCCGGAATTTGAATTCCAGTTATTGGATATTTAATATAAGAATGTTGTGTATTGTCGGATTGGGTTCTGTCAAATTCGTCTAAAAATCGGTGATGAGAACGAAAGTTTTTGGAAATTCGGATATTGAAGAATAGGAGCATCGCTCAATAACTGTTCACACTTTTCAAAACATTCTTTGTACTTTGAACTTTTAGGTTGATTTTTTGGGAAAAATTTGAGATATGTAGGAGGTACTGATGCAATGATTTGGGAAAAACAATTACGTCGTCCATATAAACGAAACACGATTTGTAGAGATAGAATTTGAGGATGTTATCCATCAATTATTCGAATATGTTATCCATCGATTTTTCAAAAGTGGAAGGTTCCTTTTTTTAGTCCAAATGGTATTCTTAAGAATTCGAAATGGCGAGGAACAGAGAAAGCAGTTTTTTGTATAGAATTAGAGTGAATTTCGATTTGATGAAACCCCTGAGCAAGATCGAGAGTGGGGAAGTAGGAAACTTCACCTAAATTATTTAGGATTTCATCAATACTTGAAAGTGAGTATTTTCTATCTACTATGTTCTCATTAAGTTTGCGGTAATCAGTTACCATGTGTAACTATTTTTCTACGGATACGTCTGTCTTTTTTGGCACTATCCAAACTGGGGCACACTAAGGGAATATGGAAGGTCCAATTATTTTATTGTCTGATAATTTAGGATGCCGGAAGCCTCTAATATATATTGGATGTTCGTCTCAGTTTATGTTTAATAACTGATGTGAATGATAAGTCTGATTTTTCATCATAAAATATGTCCCTATATTTTTCACTACAATTTAAATTTTTTTGCTTTTTCTCGGAATTTAAATCGAAGTTCGCTGGACAGTATGAAATTTCATAACTACCAAAAAGTTCAACATGTACATGATTAAGTTGCAATGGACATGGTAAAATGATATTGTCTACATGTCCGTTTCTTATCGTGTGAATAGATTGAGGAATTTCTATGTTATTAATTTTTATTTCCGGGAATAGTATGTCACCATGAAATATATCGACTGGAATTTTATTGTATGAAATTGAGGAAAGAATTCTAATATGAAATGTTCTAAACGTTTAAATTTTATTGTCATAATTAATTGAAGCATTCAAACGTTCCAAATCAAAATTTCCAAGTAACATATTGAAATATTTGCTACAATCTACTATTCGAGCATCGATAGATTTATCAATAGCTAGCTCGGCAAATAAAGGTGTTTTAATGTTACAGAAAAACTTACTTACTTACTTTTAAAACCTGTTTTTGGTAAACTGAATTATGGTAACTGGGAAAATGTCCTAATATTATTTAGATGTACGGAGGAGGGGATTCCGGAGTCGGACTTATCTGAAAATCCTGACCATCTACCTCTTCATAATTTTCGGAATATCTCAGAAAGTTCCTTTTCTCATTAGTGGTATTCACATTGAAATGATGAGTTTTTATAGTAGAGATACTCAAGGGCTCATTTTTTGAATTGATAGTTTGTACGTCACTCATCGGGGTGTGCTAGGTGTTATTATGAGAGTTTTAGGGGTTTCTATGGGGTGGAGAATGATTGAAAGATAAAAAACAGTTATTTCTAGAATTATTAGATTGAAAGTTGTTTCTATGAAAATTTGTGTTGTTGGAAGAAACGTTTTTGAATGAATTAAAATTTGGTTCAGATTGCGCGGGAAATCAAGTCTCACATTCTGTCACGTGCGTGAATCTTTTTTTTCTGACTAATTTTGCATTCATATCGCCTATTTTCATTTTACCATATTCATTTTTTCATTGAATTTAATGTTTTGTTGCTTGTTCTTTCTAACTCTTTCTTGTCTTCTGTATAGTAACTTGCTTTTTTCTGAACTCGCTTACAAATCGATTACTATTAAATTATGTATCTTGCTCTGTTTTTCTAGCAAACCACTTACTTAGCTGCGTAATAGTTTTTTTGAATTTTGAATGTTTTAATGTTTCAATGTTTTTTAATTTCTCCATATTTTAGTTATGTTTTTATTCATTTCTATGATTTCCATTATCAGATTCTGTAGGTTACCATTCATATCGTCCATGTTTGCTTTTTCTTCTTCTGTTTTTTGTTCTTTCAGAGTTTTAATTTGATACTTTAACTTCTTGTAAAAGGTTCTGGACTTTGTCTCTTTTTCTCTTCAAAATTTTTTCTGTAGTTTTTCTCGCCGTTCATATCCTTTCTGCATCCGTCGCGTCGTTCCAATGACGTCTTACAATTATGCAAAAACCCGTGATATACGGGAGAACTGGCCTAAATCAAAAGATCGGAGGAACTTAACAATGTCCTTAATTAACCTTGATTCACGTTAATACATTTTGCGGGATTTTTCTTCCAGTTTTGTCGTTGTTTGGACCGAGATTTTTATAACTTCACTGAGATTTCACTATTATAATACGTTTGGCATCTTATTTTCACAACTATCTTCAAAATTTCGAATTTATTGTTGGTGAAAAATCAAGTTATACATTCTCTTATCGAAGCTACGTTGCCGATCTATTTGATTGTCTAATTGAAATATACAAAAAATCCCTACAAAAGTTGGGAATATTGGTGGTTTCTGAAAAAAATATCGAAATATCATTTCTTCATATATGAAATATATATATATATATATATATATATATATATATATATATATATATATATATTGTTATGGTATGATAATGTGTAATGTTTATTTTTATAATTTTTTTTTTTTAAATAAAATCAGATTTTAATTTGGGCGCCATTAATAATTATTTGAATTTCTTTATTCTATTATGTTATTATTATTTTTTTATTCTCAGGGTATTATATTGTGAGGTCAAATTAAAAAAAATTATTGCGATAAATTGTTATGGTTATAAGGTCAGATGATAATAGTTTTAAGACCGGGTCTGTTCTTTATAATGAATAAAATATTCAAAATATACAATTTCTTAACTAGCTATTACAATTATTTTATTTTACAAACATTCTTTCATTCATTCATACTCGTAATTACATTCATAAAACTAAATTATATGGAAATGTGAACTCAAATATTATATACTAAAAGAAATACTTAAACTTAATAGAAACAGTACCTTAAGTGTTTGTTATGTTGTATTTTTAATTTTTTTTTTTAAATTGGAAATTGTTACGGCCTTGCAGAATAAACAGATACTCCGCTGTAGTTCCACTCATGTTCCTTTTCTCATTAGTGGTATTCACATTGAAATGATGAGTTTTTATAGTAGAGATACTCAAGGGCTCATTTTTTGAATTGATAGTTTGTACGTCACTCATCGGGGTGTGCTAGGTGTTATTATGAGAGTTTTAGGGGTTTCTATGGGGTGGAGAATGATTGAAAGATAAAAAACAGTTATTTCTAGAATTATTAGATTGAAAGTTGTTTCTATGAAAATTTGTGTTGTTGGAAGAAACGTTTTTGAATGAATTAAAATTTGGTTCAGATTGCGCGGGAAATCAAGTCTCACATTCTGTCACGTGCGTGAATCTTTTTTTTCTGACTAATTTTGCATTCATATCGCCTATTTTCATTTTACCATATTCATTTTTTCATTGAATTTAATGTTTTGTTGCTTGTTCTTTCTAACTCTTTCTTGTCTTCTGTATAGTAACTTGCTTTTTTCTGAACTCGCTTACAAATCGATTACTATTAAATTATGTATCTTGCTCTGTTTTTCTAGCAAACCACTTACTTAGCTGCGTAATAGTTTTTTTGAATTTTGAATGTTTTAATGTTTCAATGTTTTTTAATTTCTCCATATTTTAGTTATGTTTTTATTCATTTCTATGATTTCCATTATCAGATTCTGTAGGTTACCATTCATATCGTCCATGTTTGCTTTTTCTTCTTCTGTTTTTTGTTCTTTCAGAGTTTTAATTTGATACTTTAACTTCTTGTAAAAGGTTCTGGACTTTGTCTCTTTTTCTCTTCAAAATTTTTTCTGTAGTTTTTCTCGCCGTTCATATCCTTTCTGCATCCGTCGCGTCGTTCCAATGACGTCTTACAATTATGCAAAAACCCGTGATATACGGGAGAACTGGCCTAAATCAAAAGATCGGAGGAACTTAACAATGTCCTTAATTAACCTTGATTCACGTTAATACATTTTGCGGGATTTTTCTTCCAGTTTTGTCTTTGTTTGGACCGAGATTTTTATAACTTCACTGAGATTTCACTATTATAATACGTTTGGCATCTTATTTTCACAACTATCTTCAAAATTTCGAATTTATTGTTGGTGAAAAATCAAGTTATACATTCTCTTATCGAAGCTACGTTGCCGATCTATTTGATTGTCTAATTGAAATATACAAAAAATCCCTACAAAAGTTGGGAATATTGGTGGTTTCTGAAAAAAATATCGAAATATCATTTCTTCATATATGAAATATATATATATATATATATATATATATATATATATATATTGTTATGGTATGATAATGTGTAATGTTTATTTTTATAATTTTTTTTTTTTAAATAAAATCAGATTTTAATTTGGGCGCCATTAATAATTATTTGAATTTCTTTATTCTATTATGTTATTATTATTTTTTTATTCTCAGGGTATTATATTGTGAGGTCAAATTAAAAAAAATTATTGCGATAAATTGTTATGGTTATAAGGTCAGATGATAATAGTTTTAAGACCGGGTCTGTTCTTTATAATGAATAAAATATTCAAAATATACAATTTCTTAACTAGCTATTACAATTATTTTATTTTACAAACATTCTTTCATTCATTCATACTCGTAATTACATTCATAAAACTAAATTATATGGAAATGTGAACTCAAATATTATATACTAAAAGAAATACTTAAACTTAATAGAAACAGTACCTTAAGTGTTTGTTATGTTGTATTTTTAATTTTTTTTTTTAAATTGGAAATTGTTACGGCCTTGCAGAATAAACAGATACTCCGCTGTAGTTCCACTCATGTTCTTTTCCTTTTCACAACTTTTTTATCTTGGAAATTGTCCCTTTGTAGGTATTCCCACTTATTTCACTTTACTTAATTGTTTTCACTAATTTCTTGTTACTACACTACAATTATTAATTATCAATCCTTTGAATATTTTATGCCTTTTTTATCAAGATTTTAATTTTTTAAATTTCAATTAAAATTATTTTATTCTTTTTCTTTCTTGCCAAAAATAATTTCTTCTTCCCCCCTTGTTGATTCTCTTCTTCCTTCCTTTTTTTTTATTCATTTTTTTTTATTTAACCAATGATATTTATTTTAAAAGTTAGTTACTAAATTGTCATTTCTAAATTTTTAAATTATTGTGACTTTATTCAAATAATATTATTCTATAATTTCTTTGTTGTATTTATTTCATTCCTATGTTATTAATTTTATCATTGCAGTTTTCAAAATTTTTATATTTTATCATTTATAACCTTAAAATTTATGTTGGTATGTCACACAAATTTTTGAAGTTGGTTAGGTTAGGTTGTCAAAATTGAATAATAATTTAGAATATAGTGTTGGCCAAAACTTAATATAAAGAATGTTATTCATTTTATTGTGATAAACTGCTCTAAATAACCGAATAACAGAACTGAACTTATTGCTTTATTTATATCTTATTATTATTTAATAATTTATTTTGGATATATTTATACCATAACAACATAACATATATTTATATATAGATATTTCACAATATCTTTCCGTTTTATTGAGAAAACCTATTTTGTTGATCTGTGATCAGGGACTCGTAATTTACAAGGATTGTGAATAAGAGAAAATCGTTTGAAATTTTTACAAATTGTAAATTTGATTGCACAAAAGAAGTAATGAATCAAATATAACTAAATTTACTGGTTTCACAACTCTCCTGGAAAAAAACAGAAGAAAATTAATTCATATGAAGTGAATCATGCAAAATGTGAAATGGAGTCATTTATACTTTCATTGCTTCAGATAAAGAATATCCAATCTATTTATACCGTGAATACACGACAGTTTGAAGCAATCAAATCTGGTGAATAGGGGGACGGAAACCAATTTAAATTCAATTAACCCTTCTCTATGTATCATCAGTGTATTAAATCATGTACTTCATATCCCATCGCCGGGATACTGGCTGTAGTTTGTAGAACTGAACTGTTAATATGACTATGACATTACTGTATGTAGTTATTCACTGATAATCAACAATCAACAATCAAACAAACTATTCAATAATATAATAAACAGCTTTTCAGTGCATAATATTAATCACGTTCAAAGTTCTCACATGGTAGTTTCTATGAAATAAGAGTTGTTTATTGAGTTCATTTTTTTAATTGGATGTTACCAATTCAGAAAATATAAAGACTTCTATACATGTGGAATTTCCCTGCCAATTTTATTCGACGATAACCGTACATGTATACTTCATATACCTTTATGAAAAGCCTTGTTGATATCGACCCGATAGCAATTCTTTCATTCTCAGTTAAAATATTCCTTTTACGACACCGGGCGTGTTACAAAAGCATTATTATTTCAGAAAAATTTGGAATTGAATTTTTAAATTCAACATTCCAGCTATTGTTGATAAAATAGTTGAAATATTTAGTTAGAATTTCTGTGAATAGAATATATTTTGGAATGGAATGAACGTGACCAGAATATTGGTAATCGTAATAACCATAACCATAATTTCGTACCTACAAAATGATTCTTTAACAAGTTTTATTACAAATTTGATTATTTTTTTCAGGTTAATGAAATTTTCTATGGAAATATGCATATCTTCATGAGTAAAAAAGAAGCATACAATATGCACCGTTAATCCATAATAACTTCTTCAAATAGTTTTTAGTCTATTAAATTACAAACATCACTCTTAAAACTGGATAACTACAGTTGTTTGAAATTCAAATTTTTTCAAAAAATTCTTTATGTCAGAAAGTAGAAAATTTTCCTGTCTCAATTGTGTTTAAACATCATGAATTATTTCTCAGAGCTATTAGTGAGATGTCTATTCGAATCGATTTCTTTTGAAATTCAGCTACGTTTATAGGATGAGACATAACGGTTATTGTAAAACTTTATTCGTTTAATAATAGGTATCCAAAGTCCGTTCAACTAAAAATCTATCTAAAATTGACCGACCGAAGACCGCAAATAATGATGAAATTTCTTTTATATCTATTTAGAAAATTGCATTTCAACATGATGTTAGTCTGGGAAATTAGTATGAAGAATGGATGGCATCCTTATGAAGTTACGCCAGAGAACAAGCATGAATTGTGTTTTGTAAAATAATTATACAAAAGATGGGTACAGAGAAGGTGGCCAACCAGATCTCCCGATTCTTAGCTCTTCGAATGCCTGAAAAACATTGTATACAAAAGACAAAATTTGATAATTGGGATGGAGTGAAAAATAAAATACTTATTACAGTCCGTCAAATAACAAATCAGCAACATATCAGCTTTTTATAATAGACTATCGATTAGGCTATCTCCATTTACCCGGGATAATAGTCTAGGACAGGAGTTCTTTGATGTACAGTTGCCATATTTGCAGTCAAAAATAGTTCAAATGGCTGCTCTTCTGAGGAAGGCAGCTGCTGTTCCTTAACAGATAAAGTTCAGGCTCTCATTTGTTAGCGATATATCTGTTGTTCATGTAGCTACAAAATCGAAGTGAGGTTGTTTAAATGGCCATATTACTTTTTTAAAACCATTGATTGCTGTAAATATTGTTGCGGTTTGAACGTAAGCATGTGCGATTATTTCGCTTATTTAAAAAATAGTTATAATTCACCCTGGACGCGACCTCAACCAACTTTGGTCATAATAAAGCACTTAATGATCTCATAAAGCTAACATCTAAGGGCTGGGGTGCACTGCGGAGGAAAACGAAGTATAATAACACCATTTTAAGATGCATTTTCAGTAATTTTCATGTTCTGCGTGTGCGTTACATGGACATTTACCAAAAGTAAAACTGAATTAGATATTGGAGTAGTACATTTTACGAAACCGTTGAAATCAAGTTATCCAGCCTTATGTTTTACATATTGCTACTGTGCCTGGAGTAGCATGATCCAATATTTCACATTTCATTCTCTGTCGAGTGAATATCAGCATTGGAGGCATATAAGTTCTGACAGCATTGAAACATACCTCAACCGTTACAGTCTTTGCTTATTCCGCTGAAGAAAGTGAACCTACCTGTTTTATTTCCCTTTTTGAAATAATTCTGCTCTTTTTTTTTTGGACACGCATGATATGCCAGTCTCATTACAATTATGTATTCTGACGTCAGATTTAGTCGTATACTTCTCCTAGCAAAGAATAGATTTTATCAATAGCAACTTGCTGCTCCATTTCTTTAATATAGTTCACGAACTCTTTTGAAGTTGGTCGGAGTTGGTTCAAGAGACAGCTCGCCCTTTTAATATGACTTTTCATTGTAGTCTGCGGAACGCCATATATTTGAGCCGCCTTTCTATACCCCGCTGTTTTACTTAAAACGGTATCAATTGCTTGTTTCATACTTTGTGTAGTCCAAATGTCTCTCAAACTTTTCTTGTCGAACCTAGTTTTGAAAAATTAATGATAAAATCGAATCGTTATCTAGAGTGATTTTGATAAAAGCATATTAAGTAATGTTGCAAGAGAAACATAATGAAAAAACATAGTATAAATCTAACACTTACCTGTTCATATAATAATTCGTGATACTCGTATTTTGTTACTGACCTTTAAAATTATTAGAGTAGGTGGACCGCTTTTTCTGATATATCCTGATCTTACATACATTTCCTTCAGGTACCTGTTCCTCGGAACAACTACTCTGGTCCAGTATTCGGAGTTGTAGGAGGCTCTTACAGTTCTGTATCGTTACAAGTTGCTAATCTTCTGGGACTATTTCACATTCCCCAAATCTCGCCGGCCTCTACAGCAAAGGCATTAAGCGACAAAACAAGATTTAAATATTTCGCCAGGACTGTTCCTCCAGACACTTTCCAGTCGAGTGCTTTAGTCGACATTGTCAAAAGTGTCAATTGGTCCTACGTATCTACGATTTATTCAGAAGGATCCTACGGAGAATATGGCATTGAAGTGTTCCATAGGGAGGCGCAGGAGCGGAATGTTTGTATCGCCACCGCTGAAAAAGTACCCAGTGCTGCCGATGATAAGGAATTTGACAATATTATACATAAACTTAAAAAGAAAATAAATGCGAAAGGAGTGGTACTTTTTACCAGAGCGGAGGATGCAAGGTGAGTTATAGTAAATTTTTTTAAAAGTAGTTGGATTTTGGTAACGATATGTGGTTTTAACCTGTTAACTGGGGTTATTTATGATAAAATCATCCAAATAACGATATAAATTATATCAGTAGCTGAAAGATAAAATGTTTTTTCACCAAAAGAGGTCTCTTTTATGATATTATAGTGTAAATATTCAATACAGAAAACTGTGAACATAAAATATTGATAATTATACTAAAAAATATATCGTTATGTTCAGAAAAATAGGATGTTTCAAATGAAAATAGGAAAATTTTTTAGTGTATTGAATTATATTGGAAATTTCTTTTTCATACTTTGTAATGGATTAAAAAATATGAAATCAGAATAAAATTTGTTAAGATCTAGTCTCCGCCCCCTACCAAAGAAGTACATAAGGTGGTAAAAGGGAATTTTTTCGTTCCTAAATACTATGTAATTTGCGATAATATTTTTGTAGAATTTTTAAATCTTCGATACTTTTGATAAGATAATATATTCTTCTCGATTTTTGGAAAGTTTTAGGAGTAGATGTCGCGAGAATAATGCTGTGACATAAAAAACATTTTCTCATACGACTCGTTTCTGAGTTATAGGCATGTAGTGTATTTGACAATAAAAATAATTTCATACTATTACAGGGATGGGGCCCACAAAGCGTTGAAATCCGGCACCCGACCAGCAAACAAAATTTAAGTACAATTTTCTTTTTATAAAAAATTACATTCTCATGAATTGGCAGTAAAGGCAGTACCCGTCAGGCATAAAACCCGTAAGTCCGACTGTCGTCGAACGCACTACCCATTTGAGGCAACTATTTTTGAACACAAGCAAATTGGAATTTTATAAGTCCTTATCTAGGACACTATACCTAAATATAGTTTCCCACGCCCAGAAAATAATGGCTATGTTTGGTATAAGCTATTTGTGCGAACAAACGTTTTCAATAATTGTCTTCGTAATGAAGGTCGGGAGGTCATCTGAAGATGACCTCCTTTTTTCATTGTTAAAAATTTCAGCATCACAAATGGTGCCAGCTGGCTTATGATGAAGTCATGCAGAAACAAAAACAGTTCCACATGTCACATATTCCCACAAAGACCAGCGCCCCTCACCCTTCTACTTCGCAGCTAATTAAAGTTCAATTAATTAAAAATTATTGAAAATGTTATTTTTTAATATTGCACAATAAATTGGTATTTCAGAAAAATTATGACAATATTTTTATTTTAGTAAATAATGTAATGCCTCAACTTGGCCCGCCATATATTTCGTTAGCAAAAATTGGCACGCGAAGAAAAAAGTTTCCCCATTCCTGCACTATTATTTGAAGTCCAGGGGTGACTCATGCTCAGTGGTTAACAATTAGTATCTTTACTTTTACACGAACAACCTGTACAATCTAAAAATAGCAAAAATTAAGTTTTCAATTGATTTTTTAATAACTGTACATGCCAAGGAAACCTTTTGCCATAAAGAGCCATTCTGAAGGAAATTATGATTGTGATTATTTATTGAAATCACTCACAGGACGCATAAGAACACATAAGAAATATATAGAAAAATTGAGTTTGTTAGCCTACATCAAATAAAAACAAAAAAAAAAACATAATAACTGTTCGAAATGGACACCTTGCACTTTTGCACACTGCCGGAGTCTAGAATTTTTCTTTGAACATTCTAAGATCCTGCCTTGTATAGTCACAAGGGAAGTTTATTCTGTCGATCATTTCGTTTCTTTTGTTTACCGTTGTTGCATATACCAAGCTTTCAGGATATCCTCAAAAAAATTAATCTATTGAATTTAATTCAAGGGAACGTGGTGGCTATGCGAATGAACCTCCCCAATCCAATTAGGAAAAATGATATTAAGATGATTTTTCATATTATTTAGGAAGTAGGGAGGGGTTTTATCGTGCATGAACCACATGTCTCTGCGATTGCTAGTGGTAGTGTAGAATTATTTATTTCGTCATACACACTACATGGATATACTCCCGAATTTTTTGCATCAAGTCCCAGAACACCCTGTATGTATCACATAATCTTGCATCCAGATGTTTACCTTCAAAAATGTTGCAAAAGTTGAAGAAATGCAGGTCCGTTGGTTTGGTCATAATATTAAAATTATCACGTTATCTACGACTAACTTATGAAACATGAAATATAGGACAAATAATGCATGAACTCCGAGTAAAGTGGGAAGATACCGTCGAAAAATAGTATGAAAGAAAATGGGTTGAGTAGAATGAAGTAGCTTGCTTTTAAACGGAAATGTGATTAACACTAAGCCAAATCGCTACACCGCAAGGTAGACGAGAGTTTCTACGGATCAATTCAGCAGTTTCTTTTAAAATGGTGATTTAAAAACTCTCACTCTTAGTTGCAGAGATTATTGTGAATTAGAAAGAATTTATATAGTTCAATGTGCTCCATTAGTTGACGTTGAACTTGAATTAGTTGAACTTAATACTTGTGTTTATATTGGGTTATCAAATAACTAGTGTTATTAATTAACGATCTAAAACTTTCTAAAATACAGTTTTTCTAAACTGTATATTGTGATTAATTCCAATGCCAAGCTACTGTTATCCATATTCATTTTTAATTATTAATTGTAATTGACTGGAGTAAAAAGCTGGAGAAAGATAATTGCGTCGTAATTTTAATGAGCCAGCATTAAATAATTGCGCTGGATTAATAATGAAATTTTAATTTTCAAGTCTCATATTGAAATAAATGAAAACGTTACAAGACTAAGCGGACTCCATACTTTTGTGAACAAAAACAATTTATCAATAAAGTTTTGAGATATTTTCAGTTACCAGCTAAAGGACGAAAGCTAGTATGAGTCTTGATTAAGTGTTTTACAACAAATTATAGCAAAGGGTTACTTGAGGAATTAATATATTTCTAACTCAATCTAAATGTTAGTTATTAGCACACCAACAAAGCCTATATTTTGTATGTTTACTATAATGATTCTCATATTGATATACAAACATATGAGTGTTGCAAAAATATTGGCGTTAATTAAACGTCTAGGGAATATCTTGCTTAACTATACGAACATGGCAATTCTCGAATCAGAGAATGAGATTTTATTCTATGAAACTTACAGAAATACTAACTGGGTGTAAGAAAATTGAGTGATTCTCATCACATATATATTCTGAATCAATTTTAACTAAGTTTAAATCATATTTCGCTATTGTTCATTTGATGTTATCTCGAATTTATTCACTTCGATCTAACTGTATGAATTTTCTTCCACATATAAATCAAAAATATGCTTCCATACGAAGTATCCCTATCAAATAACGAGCCTAATTTACGATTACAGTACCACTCGCTTTTTTGAGGAAATCAGGAAATTTCGCTCCAAAGAATTTTGACATCTTTCTATCCTGCAATTCCGTTCTTCCTGTGCTCCTTTCACCCCGAATATCATTACACACTTGTTGTGGCTTTATCAGCCGCAAAGCGAAACTGCTCGCAGACGTTAAGATTACTATCGATAGTTATTCCAAGATACTTGGCTGTACCTTTTATTTCAAGCTGCTCATATTCCACTTGAATAGAAACAATAGTGGCAATAAGTGTCGCTATATCGACAGCATATCCTACTAAACACGCCTCTTCGGGCGTCCGTTTTACAATAGATCGTTGTATGCAATGTTCCAAAGATGCGGTCCGAGTATTGAACCCCGTACCGATCCTGCTGTGACTTCCATTATGTGCTGTCCCTCCGTAGTGCCATACACCACAGTTCGGTTCTTCAAGTAACTGTCCAAAATCCTTGGACGTATGAAAATTGTAATGTTACACTATCTTGCCGAAATAAACACGTTCTGAACTTCCAGAGTAATCAACTCTCAGTTCTCTGTACCACCTATACTCCTTCCTGTATGGTAGACCAGCTTTTTATTAAACAATATTGTCTTAGAGTCAAGCTCCCAGCTTATTCTATTGAGGACTGTAATCTTGACCTGATGAGCTTCTACAACTTTTTGGTTGTATCCATTATACACAAAGGTCGATGTAACGATGGCAGAAGAGTCGCACTCACCCTTGTTGATGAACATAAGGCACCCCCACTTTTCATTGTGAATATAAAACTCCCGTTCGCAAGGAGAAATTGAATACATACAACAGTAGGCTGTGGGGGTGCATTCAATATGTGCAGTGTATTCAAGGCTCCAAGTTTTCGAGATACAATATCTCGAGTATCAGTATCCTAGCACCCTGGGATCCTGATTGATATCCTCTCATAATTTTTTCCAGCAGTAAATTCTGCTGTGATTTTACGAAGATCTTGTCTAGTCGTTCTGTATTTTTCCGATCTAGTACTTGCCTTCGGTCGGTTCCTTGCCGGATTCGCAATCCATCGCAACCTATGACCTTCCGTGCTTTCGTGATATAGTTGTTCCATCAGACCAAAGATCTCTTGTTGTAAAGAGGTTTCGAATTCGGCATCATCGCTGTCTCAGAAGTGCTTCCACTCGTTCCCCGCCAATAATCGCACTTTAATGTAGCGTCACAATCCCTTTCTGTATTATAGCTGCGAATCTATTGATATCACATGTTGTGTGTGTGTGAGTGAAAGCGAATGGCTTGGAAGCAAGTCCATTAGCCACAGAATTATGATATCACATGTTATCTTCGGAAATTTATTCTCTTCATTCTCCTCTCCCTCTTTATCCTTAATTTCAAATATTAAGTATTGGTGGTCGTTTGCGGAGTATTCCTCCTGCTAAGCAGAAGTACTAGGTTCGATAATTCAATTATGGAAGATATAATAATTGCAATGAATCACTATTTATTTGCAATATGGTACATAAAATAGTAGCAATTGTCATCACTTTATAATGCCAGAATGTGGAAATACATTAATTGTAACGTTGTTGATTGGTGTTTTATCTTCTACTTTAGTAAAAATAGATTAAATATTAGAAGTATGACAGTACGCTAGCTTAATAACGTCGTTTAAATATTCCAGAAAGTTTGGAGTGAATGATTTTATATATGGTAACAGTGTATAAATATGTGAGATAGAAATTTCGGAATTGGCGCTTGAGGATGATATCAGTTCAATGTTAAAGTAAGGGTCAGTGTACAAAATTCGTTAAAAAGATAGGATATGAGTTTACATAACAAAATTTATAAATAATATTGAGGTTCTTCTTCTGAAAAATTGGATCAGAAATCATTAGGATCAAGAAAAGGTAACAATTTTTCAATATTCTCCTTTTCTACAATGAATTGTAAATGTGGATCGAAACTATTGAAGTAAAATAATAAATTATCAATTTCATTATATGTAAGGGATATAATTATATCATCTACATACTGTTTAATAAAGAATAATTTGAAGGGTAAAACAGATATTACAAAGTCCAGAATATAATCCTTTACATAATCTACTAATATAGGGGATATCGAAGACCCCAATGGGGTTCTAAAGATTTGTTGGTAATTTTTATTATTATAAGAGAAATATGTATTATTAAAAATTAATGTTATTAATTCTAATAAAGTGTCTTTATTTGCAATTTTAACTTATATCACTCCATATATGTTGTAGAGATGTAAGACATATACGAGGATATATTGAGAAAATCTTAGCCTACTATAGAACCAAACAAAATTTCAATCTCAAAATATTTTATTACTCAACATATTCTCCTCTTAATTGGATACATTTATTACAGCGAACCTGCAACGTCTCTAGACCTTTAAAAAAAATGTTTCTTGTTGCTCTGTAAACCAGACTTCCACAGCTTTTATTACCTCCTCGTTGGAAGTAAATTTACGACCTTTTAAACTTTTTTTCAGTTGAAGAAAGAAATGATAGTCAAACAGAGCCGAATCTGGTGAATAAAAGGGGTGTTCTAGTAATTAAAACCCTAAATCACAAATTATTTGCATGGAAATATGAGATTTATGTGCAGAGGCGTTGTCCTGCAAAAACAAAACACTTTTCGCGTCTTTTCTCTTTTTCCCGTAGAGTGGTCAGTAATGTCGAATAGTAATCTCCAGTTATTGTTCTACCCTTAACCAAAAAATCAATCTTGATTATTCCATGGCTTTCCCAAAAAGCTGAAGCAGGAACTTAATCAGCAGATTTTTGAACACGAATCTTCTTAGGTCTTGGAGAACCTGAGTGTCGCCGTTCCATCGATTGTAGCTTTGTTTCTGGATCGTAGAAATGTACCCATAGTAACAATTCGGTTTAGAGAGTTTACATCGTTTTCAAATCGAGCACAGATTGCAAGCGATGCATCTAGCCTTGCACGCTTTTGGTCAACATTCAAATATTTTGGGATCCATTTTGCAGCGATTTTTCTCATGTCCAAATTGACGTGAAGGACAATAATCACTAAGGGTATTAAGCATATCTTCGTAAATCTGCTTACCTCTTAACCCTTTTAAATACAGGTACTTGATGATAGCTCGATACTCCAATTTTTCGATTGTCACAATTTCGGTGGACACCTTTTATCTTTTAATTTATTGCGTAACTCTGGTTTACTTTTTTGACGTCAAATTTCACACTGACAATTCTAATAAGTTATTGTTAGCTGCTATGGTAACGCAATATTTTTTTTATGCATGGAACTGGTCTAGGCTAACTAGATATCAATACATCCTCGTATTTAAGTGGATATTACTAAATGACGATATTACATATAATCCTAATATGCCGTAATTTTCTGGTAATACCTTATTATTAAAAGTTTCTCTGATTTCATAAGAGTCTTTGATATAATAACCATTATTATAATCATAAGATTCAGTCAAAATATCAATTAAACAATTAGAGTTTCAATCGGAGTGTTAATTGATGTTACAATGGGTCTAGCTGATAGAGTAGGTTTATGATATTCTCGTAAAATGTAGAATCTAGCGGACATACTGTTATAGTTTGTTAATTTCTTTTGAGTTTCTTTGTCAATTTGTTTTTTTTTTTAACTTTTCTTATCATTTTATTACAATTATCAGTTGTTAGTAGTATTGGATCTTTAGTAAGTTTTGGTAAGATGTATATATAAGTTCTTTGGTTAAATCTAAACACCGTTGTTCTCCATAATGACTGTGATATTACCTTTGTTAGATGGTATGACTATCAAATTTGGATTTTCTGTTAGAAAACTTTCGGTTTTATATAATAGATCTATAATAAAAGAAGATTGTTTCGATTCATGAATGTGGTTAGTTAAAATGTTGGTTGCTTTGGCTACAGGGACATTTCTTTCTTGTTCATTTTGAATGAACGAAGATATATAATCAATATTGGCTAACATAGTTTAAATTGAAATATCTTTAGTAATATATATATATATTATCATTAACGACCCATATCTATCATATATATATATATATATATATATATATATATATATATATATATATATATATATGATAGATATGGGTCGTTAATGAACATCTATAAGGATAAGTTCTGGAAATTAATATAATACAGCTGGCAAAGACTCCTTTACAATTCATATTTATAAATTTAAATAACCTTAACAACCAACTAACCTCACATAACCTATAAATTTCAACTTCACTTATAACAACCTAACCTATAAAATTTATTGTTATTGATATTCTAGCCAATGAATATTCAACTACATACTCATTGAAATTTAATGTTATCCATAAATTTATCAATCAATATTGAACATCATTCACTACAACTTATCGTCATTTAACCTATAAAGATTCAACGTCATTCATAATGTAACCAGAATCAATATTTCTATCAACGTCAATTTGAATATTGGATTTTGAATTCTATGAGTTTGAAAATTTATACAACGGAAATCTTAATTAATAATTGTAAGTGAAATTTTACTATTGTTATACATTCATACATATTTCTTATATTGTATTTGATTCCCAAGGTCAGTCCACTTTGGTGTTTCCTTGCCACGTTCCCAATAAGAAACCGCTCATAATATAGCTGGCAAAGACTTCTTTACAATTAGTTTCTTTGAATAATTATTGAAAGATAGATATAATTGACGTTTCGACTTTTTTTTAATTTTTAATCAAAATATGATATTGATACTGTTGCGTATTTATATTGATCAATAGATCACTTTCATCATGAATATCAAAATAAGAATAAAATATAAATATAACTTTGTTCTAACAAGAAAAATTAGTTTTTCCCTAGTCCTTACATCTCAAATACGCAGAAGTAGTCAATTAAATTATTTGTAGTTTCATTAGAATTTACAAAATAGAGCTATAAATTTTAGCTATTTAGGTCTTTTATATCATTTATATCTTTTTCGTTCTTATGAATGAGTCATTTCTAGAAGAGGCTTACCCTATGTAGACAGCGTCACAATTAGTACAAGGCATTTGATAATATTACTTCTTTTGTTTTTTGGTGTCTCAGATTTTAATTTAGTGAAATATTTGAATAATGTATTATGTCCTTTATGACTTATACTAATATCATATTTATTAAAATAATTTGATAACTGTTGGGAAGAATGGTAACGAAAAATATTTTATATATTGATCCTTTGTTTCTGTTTTGTTTTTTAATTGATTGTAGTATCTGCTTATCCTTTTCTTGAATATGTTATTTATAATTTTTTCCGGATAATTATATTCTTTCAATGAAATTTAAACTTCATTTCGTGACATCCTATGTCACCATAAAGATAAGTGATTATAAGTTTAGCTGATAGATTTATCCAACTATCGATCCTGAATGTAGATGCTTAGCTATTCAAATAGTAAAAACTGCATTGTGAATTATATTTGCTTTTGTAATTGGAACACGTCATATTCAAGGTTATATCAGATGAAACGTTTTGAATGACATATGGATAGACATTATAGGTCGTTATAGGTGCTGCTGGAATTTTATGGAAAATTCATATTTCATAGGATAGCGTTTATATTACACATGTTGTTAAGTCAGAGAACATTTTTCAGGGTATAACTATATGTAACTTTTCTGCGTAACCAATCGGTAAGTGTCTTTTTAGTTCGATCAATGTATATGTTGTTATAATCCAAATAACGAATTTTATAAACTATGTTAGTCAATTTATTAGTTCATGTTCTTAGTAAAAATTTTACTAAACTAACGAATTAAATGTTCAAAATTACCTTCAATGACCTCTCTATGACACCCTATTTTCATTTAAAAACAGCTCCAGTGCCAGGAGTCGGTATTCCGTCACTATTCTCTGTCCCAACCTTGCAAGATCTGCAGGCGAAGTGGCATATATTTAGGTCTCTCCAGAAAAATATAAAGTTGATCTGACCGGTTACTCTATTGGACCTCTTCGTTCAATTCAAATATCTAGAAAACTTTGTCTGAAAAACTGTCTTACGCGTCTACCATTATATGGGTGTGCCCGTCCTGTTTCAATGTGTTAGTAATAATTGGGTAAATAAGGTCTCATAACAAGTTTGAATAGGTGGTTCCATTGAGATTTCCGTTGAATAATAGTGATCCAAAAATGGGATTCCTTAAAATACCTACCTAAACATTCAATTTCTATAACTGAGAATCACTCTCACTTTACTAACAGTTATGTCTATCAATTTTACCATTTAATACGAAGGTACACTTGTCGAAAAACGTATTATATAATCTTGTGGGTTGTTATATATTAAATCACTTCAAAAAAGTCGACAAAGGGAGTCGACAATATAAACGTTTTTAATTGTAATGTGATGGAGATTCGGTCCTTGTCAATCTCTTGGACTAATAAATAATTTTTTGTTCAATAGATAGTGTAGTAAATAGAAGGTTTACACGGTTGTTAACCATACTAAGCACATCAAAATAAAAATCACAAAAAGGTTTTTTTCAAGTTACTCAAATTACTCAATTACAGTAATATTGACAATATACAAATTAACGTCATCTTCCACTGATTCAAATTTATTTATGTTTGAGATCTGAAAGCAAAAATGTATGGTAATTTAATTCTGTATGATACGATATAATGAAAGTAAACGTCTGTGCTTAAGAGAATAATGATAAAGATATTTTTGAAAGGATAGTTACTGCCATTTTATCCATAGTATAACATATTTTACGAAGAATGGTAAGTGTCGCTACGGTTATATAACATATGTTTAATAACCTATCCTCTCTAGCTAGCCAGCTGTACTTTATAATAAAGAATTGTACGTTATTTCAGGTAATTATACTCTATACTTTATGAGAACAATAAAGTTCGCAAAAATACTTTATTTCGTATCTTTATGAAGAAATCACTTTATTAAACCAATTTTATAGTCAGATATGTACATAACGGTCAAAAGTAT
Source organism: Diorhabda elongata (assembly GCA_026230145.1). Taxonomy (NCBI): domain Eukaryota; kingdom Metazoa; phylum Arthropoda; class Insecta; order Coleoptera; family Chrysomelidae; genus Diorhabda; species Diorhabda elongata. The sequence goes on along the minus strand of CM047937.1, from coordinate 21,404,229 downwards.
TGTCAAGCGAAGGTTGCAAACCAAACATAACAGTTTCCCTTATTTGTTCACTTTATACGAGCGCAAATTTTTATTTTGTCGTTGAGTGTGACAAGAAAATTTGCAAATACCGGTTGATTGTTTATTATTCTTCAGCTGTGAATTATTCCTTCGTTGTTTATGATTGTAGCTTAGTCCTAGTTAGCCCCGTGAGACGCAAGAACTTGATGTGATTTATACTTCACGGATATCTTTTTGTGAAGTTCGTATACGATTTGCTTTCCTTCTCACAAATTCAGATCTGTAAGTCTTAAAATGAGTCACAGTCACTCAACCTCAACCCGATTGAGTTGATGTGGAACAAATTGGACAGGAAAGTCAGAAAGCAGTGTTCTACTTCCACTTCAAATCTTTGGAATATACAAAAAAGAATGGAATTAAATAGACGACGAATATTTGTCGTCGAAACCATTACAGAGAACGCCAAAATTGTGCACCGAAAAAATAAAAGTAAAAGGGGGTTGCATGAATGAATCAAAAATTTAAATATGTAATAATTATAGACTGTAGTTTTATTAACACTATATTCTTAGCTAAATATGATGTATCAAAATACATCTTATTGATTTAATTTGTTGTGTATCACGCAAACTATAGGGTGGGCCAAAACTTTTCACCGATAGTGTACAAAAATTGCAGCACCTATTAAATAATAGTCAACATCCACAAAAAAATTTTTTTTCTGTGACGAAGAGCAAAAGGCAAGACTAAAAAACAAATCTTCTCTGAATTTCATAGAGAGTGTATTACTTATTTATTTTAAATGTAATTTATAGAGTCTATGTGCAATTGTTCAATAGAGACACTACAAAAAGCGAAAATATTTTGATACTGTGTACTTTTTTCCTACCTATAACAACTAATATACTTTAATTGCAGAAAAAATGGGCAGAGGATAACTGTCTACATCATAATGCAAAGTCAAACGTTGCATTATACAATACGCCGAATACAGTCTATAATCTGTAATATATATCTTTTGTTGTAAAAAATTCATTTTTTTATTAATTATTACATCACATTTAACAATATCTTTCATTAATCAGCTATTCTTCTATCATATTACTTTTGATATAAAAAAATAATGGAGAAAGTGTATTTTATTTTTATTCGGCGATATCGTTTTATAGAATTACTATAATTAAAATTTGGACGTGGGAGGGTTTTGATAAAAAATGAGCGTGAATGTCAATATTTTTCTTCTTCATTGTCTTCCTGCACCTCAAGAATATCCAATTCACCCCATTATATTGATATTTGTTCTTGAAGGAATTTGGGATCGGAGATACTATCTACTATCTACAGCCTCTCTCCTAAGCATTGGATCAAGCTAATCCATTATACTGAAAACAAGCACCTAGATGTAGCTAATTAATTATACGCTGCGTGTTCGAAGCCTCTCATTGTGAAAATGGTTTGAAATATAGAGAAACGTTTGAAAAGGAACTTTAGAAAAATATTTTCTCTACAATTCTTACATTAAAAGCAAAATCGATTTTTAACCTTTGATCTCAATGATCTCAAGACTTCCATTTTATGTGGCTATCGAGACAACATGAGTCCAAAAATGAAGGTCTTTACGCATTTTTAGTTCATTACCTATCATTTCGACCCCTATTATTATCCTAAATGACTTCACTTTGCAATGCAATTTATTTCATTGTGAAGTTTTAATTAAGTACAATAAAAATAAATTTCTTTGACAGTTATTAGTCCATTTTTTCATTATTCGTTTAGTTATCATTAATTACTTAATAGTCACAAGTGAAATATTTTTGTTCATTCTAATAAAGTAATGGAAAATAGGCTTTTTTCTATTGAATCAATAATGTTTGAATACGAAGTACACAGTTATTGATGAGAAATAGAAAATAAGTGTATAGATTACCATGATAATACGTATGTTTATGTTAATACAAAATGAAGTAGGACTAATAGCCTCTAGAGCTCTAAGAAAAGTAAACGAATTTTTTGTAAATCTTAAGAATGCCGTAAAGAGCGTCGGGCTAGAAATGTGCGTCAAAATATTGAAATATAACATTGGAGCGGTGGAGGAGTTCGTATACCTCAGAGCCTCGATAAACCCAAGAAATGATGTTATTTTGGACTCTCAAAATATTCACGTAAAACGAGTTTTTCAAGAAGTACAAATCTGTAAGACGTTTTAATCTATGACTCTAAAACTTAATCCATAATAAAAACGAATAAGACCATTCAGGCCATCCAAGAAAATAAAGTCTGGAGACGTAAATATAACATTGAGTTTTACAACTCATATTGAGACATAATAACAATAATCAAGATTACCAGGTTTAGATGGGCAGGACATGCAGCATACATCGACAACAGCGTGCCACAAAAATAACTTTAAAACTATACTGTAGAGATAGACGGAGCCAAGGTTAGGATGGAGAGAGTCTCAGAATATACTACAAAGATTGGTTCATCAAACTGGGTGACTCTTGGAAGAGATAGGAAAGGAAGGCGTTCGAAGCTTAAGAAAGTCGAGACCACCCTGTAGGCTATAGCGCTAGTGACATGATGAACCACTGAATAATTCTTATTACCTTTTTATTGAACATAAGATAGACATTTCATTATCAACTTAAATTATTGAAATGACTATGGTAAGGAAGTACTTAATTAAAGTTTGGTAGTTTCATTGTCTTTGATATTGTTTTTATATAGCAAGAATATTATATTGATTTCATAATTATGTCTTTCCTTTGAACACTTTGTACCTAAAAGACCACTAAAGACCTTATTTCTCTTAAAAATTCGCTATATTCTTTTCAATTCATAAAAGCTAAAAGAAACTTAATTGGTTTTAAATAAAAGAATTAATAGCTTCAGTTTCAGCAAAAATGGAAAATATTTTGTAATAGTTCGCTATTAGGTTTATGACAATGTGGAAAATAAATTTGTCGGAGAATTGTATTTGGTTCGCACCTTCACAAGTCTTTTCACAGCGTAGAGTTAACATTACTTATCAAAAGGAAGCGATTCATTCAACGAAAATCTATTGTTATGCTGGCTAAGGAAAACTGAAACATAAATTGTTATGTTTTTATCTAAACTTTCTTTTAGGGACATGTCCGTATTATCACTAACAATGGAACACATTTATAATTTATAGGATGAAGTGACAAATAAAAATAATTATGAAATGATTCCTTTTTACGGTGCGTGAGTAAAAATCTTTTGTCGGAAACTTCTTGTTGGGAACAAAGCACAAATGAAATAAAATAGATCACCAAGAATTTCTTGTTGAAGTTTTTCCGAACTCTTGTAATCAGATGGATAAATTCGGAGAAACAAACAAGAAAAACTAGTATTTTTGTCTCAATTGTTTATTATACGTCATGTCAACCTATTTTGTGGAAATGACAAACTTCTCCAATTTTCAATGAAACAATTTTAAGTTCTTTTTCAACGCTATCTCATCCATTTTACATGATGAATTTTTCATGAAAATTCTTTCAATTTGGTATGACATGAAAACTGTAAGGTTCGCGATATTTTTTCTCAGATCTTATTGCTCGGTAAGCACAGATATATCATTTCTGTTCAGGGATTTTAGTTCGCAAAAGCAATTAGTATATTTATGAAACACTCAAATTGTGAGAGATTTAGTACGGAGGTATTCACGGGTAAAATTGATGGAATTGTGGCTTTTGAAATAGAATCTGTTAAAATCGTATCTCAAACATAATACTGATAAGTGGCTGTTTATAAATAACAAATATACTTGGAAAAATATGTATAAAACTTTTTGAAAGCTGCAGATTTTTTTATCGTTATCCAAAACCATCTATTTTTGTTTCTTTCCATTTGTATCCTCTTTTTACTAGTTTGTCTCTGGTAGTCGTGTTACTCGTTTTATTGATGTTCGGTCCTATTTTCGCTTTTTTGAGTAGTCAGTTCCCTGGATTCCTATTCACGTGGTCTCTCCAATCTCGTCTTGTTCTTTTCCAGCTTGTATATTCTCATTTCTCACACGACTATGGATTTTCTATTCTGCTACTAATCTGTTTCGTGTCAGTAAAAGACTTTGTGTAGATTCTGACTATGCTAGATGTGTTTGCTGCTTGGTTGTGCACTTTTTCCCCAGATTTTTGCCACTTGTTGTTGAAGTACCGAGAAATATTGTTTGATACTTCTAACTTAGACACTACTCAATGAAGTTAAAGCAGATGAATGTTGATCAAGTAGTATAAGGTTACCAAATTATAACTCGGACATAAGTCAACCAAGCTCCAGTAGTAAACTTATCTTTAGCTTGGAAACCACTATTCATCATCATTATCATGAATCTCAGCGGCGAAAATTTAAATGTAGATGAATAAGTCTCCGATGTATGATTGATTATTTTTAGTGATTATCTCTTTAGCTTATGTAACTTCAATAGTGTATAACGAATGTAAAGATCCTTTTAATAATATAATATATTCACTCACCTATTAGAACAAAATAAACTTTGTTTTATTTAATTATTTAATAATACATACCTGAAAGTATCACTAAAAGGTAGACAGCTGTCCCTCCTTGGGGAAAACCGTGAGTATGTCATAAGTATTTTCAATATAATATTAAAAAAACACTTTGAAATCAACTACGATCTCGAATAAAATATTTTTTGATAAGAAATCACAAGTAGTTGCGCCTAACCACCGTACACCAACAAATAATTTCGATAAGTTATTCCAAACACAGAATTCTTTTTATGTAACTATTTTGTAATATAAATATCACATAAAATAATTTTGGCCGCCTAAATCCTGAAAAACGATCTATGTGCGTCTTTTGAAGGTTATATGAATGTGATTGATTCAGCTTGCTTAATATTCCACAATAAATTGAAGAACTGCGCAATAGTCCAGTCAATAAACGAACCTCACCTTACATCAAATGCGGGATCGTTTTTTATTTTTTGATGTTGTTAGGGACCATTAGGTAGTAATTAATTCAAATTTCCGTCATCCCCCCCTCCTTGCTTCGTTCGCCATCTTGAAAAAACTGTCAGAAATCGGCACTTTTTTCAGTTTTCGACCTCTAGCTCATTCCCAGTTCATTTTGTTGAAGATATGTTTAAATAAGAAAATGTAGACAACTAAATTTACAACAAATTTGATTTAAACGTTTTTTCTTGTAGGCCCAAGCGTATTCGAGCTATGAGAAGGCGAAAATGGTCAAAAATTGGAGATTCAGTAAAATTCTCACTTTCGCTCCACTTACCATCGCAAAAACAAGGGGAAGACTTGATTTCAGCAAAACGTTTATAAAATGGAAGTTGTAGATAATTTAATTTTCTTTAAAATCATGTGTCGAAAAAAATTTGACGAGCAATGGATAGGAGTGGGGGTAAATTTAAAAAAACTAGAAGTGCGTTTTTTGTGATTCAGCCCTGGAGCGCCGTGTTGGTGAAAGTTTTCGTTTTCGTTATATTACAACCATTTTTTAAACACAGCAGTGCATCTAATTTGAACCATTTTTTGTAAAAATATGAATAGATGGGAGAGAACAAATTCGTTACACATTCATTTAAAAAAGTTAGTGTATATTTACAAAAAATAGATTAGAATACAATGCGTTTTATATATTAATCATTTACATATTTAATAATAAACACAATAAGCACTAAAATAAAAACTTTAAGAAAGGGGGGGGGAGGTTGTTACAGTAACCGGGGACTTTTCGCAGAGGGGTCGGGAAGGTTGACTCTTCTTCTGCAGGATCTTCGTCGAATAGTATAGACAGGTCGTTGATGTTTTCCTCTTCCTCGTCAGCGACTATCAAGGGATGGTTGTCGCAGAACTTTCCGCCGCAGCAGAACTTGCAGAAAGTAGAGCAATGCGGCCGGCTTTTCTGCATCCACATGCTGCGGAACAGCCGGTGACACACCTGCATGATACCTTCTTCAGCATTGTATTAGGGCAGGATCTCTGGTGGTTGTAGTTGGAATCAAGCCCCTGCCTCCTTTTGTCCAGCCAAAGGTGATCGGGTGTTCCTTCCGGCTCATCCAGGCCATAACTTGGTGGTATACCCTCAAGGAGTGGTATCGTGCTGCATCAGAGGCTGGGGGCAGCTTTTCTAGGTTTAAGTTTGTCGAAGTGGCAACAAATTTTGTGTGTCTTATGTCAGAAAGTGATTGGTCCTTTTCCCCAACATAGAAGACGACCAATATTTGCCCTCTTGCTTTGGAGATGTCCTCTAATGTGGCTTCTGGGTCCATGAAGACATCACCTATCTCCAACAATAATGGATTCCTCCGGAACAAGAAACAAAATTTTGTTTTTCCGAACCCCTAGTTTGACGTTGTTCACACCCACTGATGGCGTGGATAAGCAGCAGGTTCTCGGCGAAGTCATATATAAATGATGAACTTCAGTACATGACGTCAGGTGAATTGCCTGTTCCTGGTTTTTTAAAATATATGTTTTAAAATATATGTCTTCCCCCACAATAATTACAGCGTCGTACGAAGAAGCCATCGATTTAGCAGTGGTCACAATGAGCACGTCAGCATCCTCCTCAGCTCGCTTGTTCATGACGCTGGATGCTTCAAGCGTTGTTCTGAGGAGGGCAAGAAATCGCTATTTATTACTCTCATTGGACAGGAATTTGTCTTGAGGAGTTGTGTTCACTGTGGTTCCATCAATTATTACATCTGCTGAGGTGTTCAGCTTGCGCCTCTGGCTCTTTCAGCAATCTTATTTAGATGCACTGCTGTGCTCAAAAAATGGTTGTAATATAATGAAAACGAAAAACTTCCATCAACACGGTGCCCCAGGGTTGAATCACAAAAAACGCATTTTTTCTAGTTTTCTTAAATTTACCCCCACTTTTACCCATAGCTCGTCGATTTTTTTCATGATTCTCTACAACTTTCATTCTATAAAGTTTTTGCTGAGATCAAGTCTTCTCCCTGTTTTTGCGATGGTAGTGGAGCGAAAGTGAAAAATTTGCCGAATCTCCAATTTTCGACCTTTTTCGCCTTCTCATAGCTAGAAAACGCTTGAGCCTATACAAAAAACTTCCGAGTTAAATTTGTTGGGAATTTGGTAATCTACATTTGCTTTTATAGACATATCTTCAATGAAATGAACTGGGAATGAGCTAGAGACCGAAAATTTAAAAAAGTGCCGATTTATGACAGTTTTTTCAAGATGGTGGGTGAAGCAAGGATAGGGAGAAGATGGAAATTTGGATTAATTACTACCTAATGGACCCAAACAACAAAAAACAATAAAAAAACGATCCCGCATTTGATGTAAGGTGAACCTTCTTTTTGAGCCTCTATTGACTGGACTACAAGAAGTAACTAATTTTTGAAAATACGGAGAATATGAAACTATTTTTGTTTTCTGTGATTTGACTCATAAACTCATAAAAATGACGACGTTGTCGATAGCCAATGTTTCAGACCTTTTTTGCGCGGCATTAATTTCTTCTTCAATATTCAGCTTCAACGGCTGAAATTTTATTGGTCCATTTATCTTGATTTCAAGTAACTCATATTTAAGACTGTTGAATTAAAGTCGGAGGTCCTTATATTTCATAAGTGACACAGGGCCCACCCTTCTGAAATGATGTTGTTTGAATGTATGCATGCGATTATTGCAGCTTTGAAGCGAGATATTTAACGGTCAAAATCTGGCTATAAATTCTTAAAAAACTACCAAATGCAACCCTACTTTGTAATTTCTATCTACATCGTGACCCAAGTGAATTGAATAATGTTTGCGTTTCAAGACGAGAATTATTCCAACCACACCAGCTTCACGTTAGAATGAAATGCATTCGAGTAGATAACATTATTATTATTATTTTTTTTTTCTCCGGTGTCTCAATAAAATACCCAAATGAATTAATACTAATACATATATATGTTACCATGAATGACCGAAATTGGAGAATGTCGACTTTCACCAGTGAATGTCAACATTCACATAGTCGCTTGGTGAGAGATCGAAATATTTTATTATATTGTTGTGTATTCGGACCCTGTCCGGTGTGTGTTGACAATCACAGATATGCTCTGGTGGAGGTCCAAAATAGAAGAGTCAAAAAACAAATCCTTTGTTCTGTTCGGAGTCAATCAGCTTTGTCAGTCTTATGCAAGCGAGCAACGTTTTCTTAATTTTTTTTCCGATACCCTAATTTATACTAAATGGATACTGCAGTAAATCGTGATCTTTTTCTTGAAAAGATAAATGCATTAATTGTGGGTAAACGAGCAGACAATTGTTTTTATTTTACTCAAGAAAAGTATTCTAAAATGCTTTCTGAAGTGGTTTCTGCTAAAATTAAATGCAACACACCTTTGGATTACAGACGATTAAAACGTTTTGATGTTTTAAAAATTAATGGTAAAGAGAAGTTAATTGTACCATTAAAACCAGTCGAAACATCAAAATTTATATTTCTTTTAAAAACTATCAAAAAAAAACTAATTTTAAAACAGAAGAGACCTAAAATCGAAATCATTTAAATGCATTGATATATAATAAGGTCTAAGAAATAAGAAATTGGAAAAAATTGTATATATATATATATATATATATATATATATATATGTATAAATGCTCTTGAATTTAGGTCTCTTCTGTTTCAAAATTAGTTTTTTTGATAGTTTTTAAAAGAAATCCAAATTTTGACGTTTCGACTTTTCTTTAAGTCTATCAAAATATGATAATAATACTGACAATTTGCTTATTTATATTGATTTATAGATCCCCTTCATCATAAATATCAAAATAAGGATAAAATCAACTCAAAACTTTGTTCCAATAAGAAAAATTATTTTTTTCTTTGGTTCCCACATCTCAAATATATAGCGGTAATCAATTAAATTTATTAGAATGGTTCACATTCACAAGAACGAAAAAGCTTTAAATGATAAAAAAGATCCAAATAATTTAAGTAAAATTTATAGCTCTATTTTGTTAATTATAATAAAACTACAAATAATTTAATTGATTACTGCTATATATTTGAGATGTAGGGACCAAGGAAAATTTCTTATTAGAACAAAGTTCTAAGTTGGAGTCCGGCTCTGGCAACCGTAACGTTAACAGTGAAAGTGTCAGTTCCTATAAAAATAACTCTTTTTCGATAGTTATCATAGTCCTAAAATCTATGAAACTAAAGATAGAATCGCTTAGAAGTGTTCTTAACTCAGAGACATTACTGTAAGTAGAATCTCATACATTCATACTAAAACAGTGAATTTGTTACACACTGCGCTATCAATTTTACACCGCACCGGTTTGGAAGAAGAATTCACAAAAAAAACAAACAGCTCTTATCAACTTGATATGAAGTGGCCTGTGCCAAAACAGGTTCGCACTCTAGAATCAAAGCGGAAGTATTTCTAAAATTAATGATGCAAAATACAAATGTTGGGACTTCTGACTACAGAAGCTCTCAGAATATAAACCCTACAAAAACATACTCATCTATACTTAGTCAACCACAATTTCCTACAAAACATCAAGCAATTGTTTTTCCAGCTGTTGATAACCTGAAAATTCAAGATTACCTGATATCACTTGGAGAACTAATCGGTCCAAAAAATATACTATTCACATCGAGGCTATCAAACAATAGAATATGCATGTACCTCGCAAATGAAGATACTGTAGACCGCTTCATGACCTTTCATAAACGGCTAATCATTATCAACAACACTTCGATCCAAGCCCGAAAGCTTATAACACCTTCCGAAAGATTGATACTCTCAAATGTATGCCCCACCATACCACACTCAGCTCTAATCGATGAACTTAACAAAATAGGTCTCAATACACTCTCACCAATGTCTTTCCTCAAAATTAGCTCTACAATTCCGGAATATAACAACATCTACAGCTTCAGAAGACAAATCTTTATTTCACCATCCACAATCCAAATACCCGACTGTCTAATGATTACACACGAGAACACCAGCTACAGAATTTACCTATCCCAAGACCGTCTACTATGTTTTACATGTAAAAAACCAGGTCATACTGCAGCAAACTGTAAAAACTCCCAATCACAAACTTATGAACAACCCAAAATAGCTGAACTACCACAAAACCCCACCCAACCTTCCCAGCAGCCCCAAAATACCGAAGCCAATACTCCACAAGCACACACCAAGATCCCATCAGAAACCCCTATAACATCTCACTCCCAGAATGTACCCCCCATAAACATAAAAGAAATTCCGCAAAACAGCACCAAACGCAACTACGAGCAAATAATTACGCCTCCCCCTCAAACAGAAGGAATTAAACCAGAGAACCCTAAGAAACCGTCTTTCCCCAAACCAAATAGGCCAAGTAAAAAGCCTAAAAATAAACCAGACATCTCTACAGAAATTCTCATGGAACCAATTAGAAAAGTCATTTCAGAACAGAATCCTCCTTTCATATTGGACCACAACCAGATATCTGACCTTGAAAATGTCTACGGCTCATCTGAGCCAATTAGTATAATAAAGAACTACACAAATGATTTTACTGGATTAATAGACATGCTAACAAAAATTTACCCTTTCTTTGAGCACAGATCTATCAAAAGCAGATGCACTAAACTCAAGAAGAAACTGTTTTCTCACCTACAATTGAACATACCAGAACCGGACCTCTCAGAAACAGAAAGTGAATCATCTCAAACAAATATTAACTAACTGAACCAATAATTTACTTTAATATTTTTCTCCTCGTATTTTCATGGACTTCACACCTATACTACAATGGAATATCAATGGCTTTTATAACAACTTACCAATGTTCCAAACCATCCTATCCAAACAGAAATGCGAAGTTATTTGTCTTCAAGAAACCAATTTCAAATACAATAACAACGAACCGCTCAGGCAATTTAACAGCTTGTACAAGAACCGAATAAATGCTGAAATAGCTAGCGGAGGAGTAGCAATAGTTGTGGAAAAATCTCTCCACGCTGCAGATATCACGATCCTTACAAACCTTGAAGCCGTAGCTATCGAACTACACACTAATCCAAAAGTAAATATATGCAATGTATACATCCCTCCAGCATATCAAGTAGATGCTAAAGAATTAAATGAATTATTGGAACAAATTCCTCAACCTAGAATAATAGTCGGAGACTTCATTGCCCGTAACACCTTGTGGGGATCAACCACAGAGGTCGCTTACTAGGAGATACTCTTGATGACGCAAATCTCTCCATCTTAAATGATGGGAAGCCAACTAGATTTAACATACAATCAGGACAGGGTTCATGTATTGACCTCACTATCTGTGACCCAACTTTGACTCCAGCTTTTTCTTGGGATCGGCTGGACTATACCTACAACAGTGACCACTATCCAATCGTCATTCATAACAATAGAAAACCAAATCACAATCACTACTTATATCCAAAATGGAACTTAAAAAAGCAGACTGGGCACTTTTCAAAACAATTATCTCAGAAAGTTTGACAAATTACACAATTATAACAGATATAGACGAAGCTTTAGAAAACCTTATTAGCATTGTTCAGCGAGCAGCAAACATATCAATCGGAAGAACTACACGTCTGAAACGACGGAATCCTGTGCCGTGGTGGAATAGTGACTGCGAATCAGCAATAAAGAGCAACAAAAAAGCTTTCAATAGATATAAAAGACACAATACATCAGCAAACAAAATCGAATTTTTGAAAACCCGAGCCGAAGCTAGACGTAAAATAAAAACTGCTAAACGCAAATCCTGGACAGAATACGTCTTTACAATAAATTCTGAAACACCCATGACGGAGGTATGGGAAAGAGTGTGAAAAATATCAGGACTTTACAAGCACCACAATATACACATGCTAGAGAAAGACGGACGCACAACCACAGAAACTCCAAAATAGTCTCAATACTATCTACCACTTACAAAAACCGCTCCATCACACGCAACTCCGATGATACTGTTATTACCCAGGAGAGAGAAGAAAAGGATGAGGTAATGATACAATTCGATGAAAACGAACCCATCAATTTACCTATTACCACCCAAGAATATGATGAAGCCTGAAAGAAACGTCACCAGGACCAGATGAAATACCAGTTGTCTTCTTGAAACATCTCCCCTCAATTGCCCACGAATACATCCTTAACCTGTTCAATACCATCTGGCTGCAGCATAACTTTCCTGAAAAATGGCGTGAATCCATAATAATTTCTATACTGAAACCACAAACCATTAGAACCCATCCTGAATCCTATTGACCTATATCACTCACACGTGCTATGTGCAAACTAATGGAAAAAATAATAAACAACAGACTGCTCTGGACTCTAGAAAAAAGAAACCTTATTATACCGGAACAAAGCGGATTTAGACAACAAAGATCAGCCCTGGATAACATAATAGACTTGGAAAGTGAAATCAACGAAGCATTTGCCCTAAAAAACAGCTGTCTAGCTATTTTCTTTGACATTAACCGAGCTTTTAACACTGCAAGGCATGATTACATCATAAAAAAATTATACGAATTCAACATACATGGTCACTGCCTGAATTTTATCAAAAACTTCCTGAGAAATCGAACGTTAGTTAGTTAAAACCAACGGCACCACCTCCGAAAAAACATATTTTAATAATGGTGTACCCCAAGGATCAATCATAGGTCCCACACTCTTTATCATCGCAATCAACGACATACTGAAAAACTTAAAGTTACCAGTAAAAGCTCGACTATACGCAGATGACTTAGTTGTTTACTGTAAAGAAAAAAATATTAAAAACCTCTTCTCACAAAGTCAGGCATAACTTAGAACTGTGGTCACAAAAAACTGGTTTTAATTTTTCAACTACAAAGACTCGCTATATTCTTTTCTCAAGACAAAAGAACATACCAAACATACCGGTACTGAAACTTTATAATGAAGACATAAAAATGGAAACAACAATAAAATTTTTCGAAATACTATTAGACCACACACTAAGCTGGAACTACCATATTAGAAACCTTCTCCTAGCTTGCAACAAACGACTGAGCTTACTGAAAACGCTAACGAACAAAGAATGGGGTGCAGATCGACAAACATTACTAACATTGTACCGAACACTTATTCGATCAAAACTGGATTATGGATCAATTGTATATTCAACAGCAAACAAATCGCCACTGAAAAAACTCGACAGCTTTCACAACTCAGCCTTACGTTTGATAACAGGTGCATTCAAAACAACACCAGTGGAAAGTCTGTACTGCGAATCAGGGGAACCATCCTTGGGAGACAGAAGAATATATTTGAGCCTCACATATGCAGCCAAACTAAAATCCAATCCTTCCAATCCGACTCGCCAAATCTGCTTCTCCAAGAAATTCCCAAATCTTTTTTCAAATAAACCCAGAACCCCCAAACCTTTCTATGCTGGAATTCGATCATACCTAAGCGAATTAAATTTCTTTATTCCTGAATGCCTTCCTATCGAATCTTCTGAAATTCCACCATGGACAATAGGAAGCACGAAATTCATTACCCATCTCACCTCTTTCGACAAACACCACACCAACCATACGGGTATCGCAATCATTACACCAACCTCCAAATATATGCTCCTCCAACCCCATCCGCTTTCATTGCTGAATTATATGCAATATATCGAGCTACACCTAATAACCTCATATTCATAGATTCCCTTAGCTCAATCCTAAAGCGTAAAGTGCTCAATGAATGGGAGAACAAATGATCAAAGTCTACACATAAACTTCGTGAAGTGAAAGACTCAGTAAAACCATGGTCAATACTACCGAAAACTTGCAGAGATGAAGTTCTTCTAACACGTCTGCGTCTAGGACATATGAGACTGACGCACAGCTACTTATTTGATGCGAAACCCGAACCAAAATGTAGCTACTGCAATTGCAAATTAATTATAAAACACATAATCGCAGAATGTCCATCTCTTAACTCAGAAAGATCATCATCAAATCTACCACTCGGCCATTTTGCATTTGTAGATTATGATTGACGCACTTAGAATTTAGACGCACTATTTGGCTCATATTTCTGGAGAAAGAAAGCCATACAAATGACTAATTTATTTTTTTCTTGTTATTCATGCTAAAAGTTAATTCTTCCCGTTTTTCAATGTATTAATCGCAGTGTGTTTTTATTTACTTTGAGAAAATGGCTTTGCCTTTTACAATTCCATTATTATCACCGATAAAGTAATGATTTGAAGCTGTTCGAAACAATTTTAAATACAAAAGTACAAGTATATGAGTTGAATTTTCATTAAAATCTGAAGTGTCATATGGATGTTGGAATTTAAACAAAAATATGGTTGAAGAATTATAAAACAATCAATGCATATACGATTTAGTAACATGTTTCTAGCATTGTTTTTACTTCCCTCGGTGTATTTTACGCTTTAGTTCAACCGTCCATTTGTTATTGAACTTTTTTCTTTTCAATCTCTGAACGGTATTTTTAATATAGAAATAAACCAAAAATAATAGGAAGAGTACGTTGAAACTGCATGCTCTGGTAATGTAATCTCTCGGTTCATATTCTTGGTGCACATCTTCAAATAAAACCGTTAACACTGACTGTTGGTCAGAGAACTGTTAAGAACAAAAATAGTGCGACAAGCTCAATCGGATGTGAAAAATTTTCACAAAAATTTCTTCAGTTAGAATGACATGGTACATGAAAATGCCGTATTTAATGTGACTTTTTTTTATCAAAAACTACAGTCCATATCAGTTATTCTAGGATTAGAGGTGAAAATTGGAAAATAGAACAACAAAGAAACTAAAATAAACACACAACAAGCAGATTCTTAAACATTGCTACATAAGAAGAACCATGAACAGAAACCATGAAAAACATAGTGGATCATCGAAAAAGCAGCAATATCCAATAAGTACAATCAAACACCTATCTTTAAATTTTGTTTATTTCTAGAGAATACCATTTCTACGGATTTGTATTTTGTTGGAGCTGAATATCAACCTGACGTATTTGAACCCGCTCTGCACAAACACTTCTTAATACGTTTCACTTCGTGTAACGCTAAAGGATACTCATCATTCACCAAGATAATGTTAGCTTTACTAGAGAAATTCGCTCGCTAGCCTGTTTCAATTACCCAGTCGCTTCACCCCTAAATTGAAGAAACTTTAATTTAAAGCTTCGAAAATAATTTATATTAACCCTCTCAGTTAATACCAAACATAACAAACATTTGAAGATGTACTTTAGAACTGTAATTATACGAAAACACATTAGTACTAAATATAAATAAACTTTAAAATGTTGGATGAAAAAAGCGGGAAATCAATTTCCTTCATGTTTCTGAATGAACTTGAGAAATACTATTCAGGATCAAAATGTGATAGATATTGAAAACGGTAGAGAGCGCTCTCATCAACACACCTTAGTCATTCAGTTTATAATAGTGAAAAAACACTATAGTTTTGAAAATACACACTCCTGATGATATAAGAACTGAGAAATAAACGAAATTTATGCATATAGAGAATTCGTAGTGCTTTTTGTGACTTTTCAAAATTTTTGTGACGTCTGAATTTCGTTCATTACAACCAAACGGAGAAATATCTTTATAAATCTCCTTTAAATGCATATGAACTGAATCTGCCTGAGTCGGATGTGTACGATTCAAATCTATATAAAACAAATCGAATCTAAGTGGATATCGAATCTATTTGAATCAAATTAATATAAATTGCATTGGTAAGAATTCAAATTATTTGAGTTGAATCTGTATAAACGGGTTTTATGAGTACAAAAACAGACGGAATTATTTGGAAAACAATTTTTAATCACCAATTTTTTGAAAAATAACGTATCTCCTTCAGCATACTCTATTTGATAGAATTTATGCAAACAATATATATATATATATATATATATATATATATATATATATATATATATATATATATATATTTATATATTAACTATTCACTAACACTTACACGCTTAACTATCCATTAATATTTATGACACAATTAACATCTAATTTATTTAAATACCGCTCCCCCTTTCCGAGATTTCACCCTTAAATTGTGGTGAGCATTTATTTTTTCATTCCATAATTTCAGTAATGCTAGAAATTTGAGTTTCTGTAATTTTCGTACAATCGCAAAGGACTGATTACAGGTATTTTTTCAAAATTCCTATTATATTATAGGGAAGTGAAATTAGCAGCTCTTACCTCATTTCATATGCAAACTTTTTTTCAAGGCTAGGTTTTATGAAATAACTCAAAACCCTTGTTTTATTTAATAATATTTTTTTATCTTTGAATTTTTCCCATAAACCACTAGCTGCGGAGAAAGAAATAAACATTATAATTTATAATTTTTTTTAATAAATTGTGTGGAAAACAGTAAAATGTGATACGATTTATTATAAATGCTAGAAATAATCACCTTTATCTAGTTTTTAATTTCAACTTCTAGAATGATAGGCTATTGTCACTTCGAAAAATATTATTTACCATATTTACTTGTTTACTAAAATAATACTCAATTTATTAAGAAAATTAAACATTATGTTTATTTTTTTCTGCAGGTATTGGTTTTGGGTAAGAAAATTAAGGATGGAAAATATGTTTAAAACAAAGATTTCACATTATACGAGTAATTTTATTTCATAAACCTTCATCTTGAAAAAAGTCTGAATATAAAATGAAGTGAGGGTTGCTAATTTCACCTCGTATGATGTAAAAGTAATATTGAAGAAATACCCAAAATTGGTCATTTGCGATTGTACAAAAATTTTCAGTTTCTAGCTGAAATTTTAGAAAAAAATATGCTCAATTTTAGTTACCACCTTTTAAGGGTAATATCTCGAAAAATGTTGGGATGAGAAAATTTTGTTATAAAACCCGTCTTAATTATATACGAGTAATTACCTCCTGAATTTCGTCGCATGAATTTATATATATATATATATATATATATATATATATATATATTTAATTTCTTATTTCTTAGTCTTTTTGATATATTAATGCATCTAAATGTTCTTGATTTTAGGTCTCTTCTGTTTTAAAATTATTTTTTTCTGATAGATTTTAAAAGAAATATAAATTTTGATGTTTCGACTTGTCTTTAAGTCTTTATATTTTGATAAAGACGTCAAATGAAACCTCAAAATTTATATTTCTTTTAAAAACTATAAAAAAAAACTAATTTTAAAACAGAAGAGAAGTAAAATCAAGAACATTTATCTGCATTTATATACAAATATTATATTATCCGGAAAAAATGATGGACATCATATTAAAAAACGATGAACAAAAAATTAAAAAACAAAACATAAGCGAAACATAATTACGAATAATTTTCCTTAACAAATGTACCAGGACTTTTTCAACTTATTTTAATAAATATGATATTGCTATAAGTCATCAGGGACATATTACGTCCAAATTTTCATGGAATATTAAAAAAAAAAACATACATTCAATTATAAAGTTGGAACGGAATCAAATTAATGGAAAAGAGTATTTTTTGAAATGGTTCACATACAGAGGAGCTAGAAAGTTATCAATGATAAAAAAGACCCGAATAATTTAAGTAGATATATTTTGAAAATGTCAACACAAGTACGAATAATTTGATTGATGCCTGCTACATATTTTTAAGATGTAAAAACTATGGTCAAAACGTCAATTTTTATATGTTATTCTAAATTGTTTTTTATAAAAACACCTAAAATCTAGACAGGCTATCTCCTTTTAAAATTTTGGTTCCTGTTATCTGTTATAAACAATTTATATAAAGGAACAGAATAAAGGAAATAAACAGACGTAATAAATAATAATAGGTATCGTATATTCACAGCTGAAAACATAGAATTAAATTTATCACCAATTAACAAACTAAATATATGTTTAATAAACTCTAGAAGAGTGAAGAGTACTTGTTAACGTTTTGTCAAAGTGTGGCCCTTCAGAAAACTCTGTACATAGACTACTTGAGAACAAAAATAATGTCACTAGGAGAAGAAGGGTCTTCTATAAGTTGAATAATATCAAAGCAAAACATTGTACTTAATAACAACGCCATCGATGCATTCCTCTCCGTTAATCAGGACTGTTGAAACGAACAGAATAATCTAGAGGATGTCACTGAAATGAACAGAAAAACTTTTATATCAATAACGTGAATGTTTTGATAAACAGTAGCCAAATTTTTTTGTATGAAAATGAACTTCCGTTATTTTTTGCAACATACAATTGTTGCTTTTGTAATATACAGTGCGGAATAGCTAAATGGAAGGTAGTAGTGTGATTTGATGCTTTACGTTAAAAATATATTTATTTCCTCCTCAAACCTGCCATCGCAAATAAAAATAAACCATTATAAATGCAGCAAATCTGCATCTGCGAAGTTCTCCAACCTCCGATTAGTAAATACGAATCGATCACTCCGATCAACCTAACAGCAGCTACACCATAGATTTGTTGTAATCGAATTATATTTATTAAGAGCTGGAGAAGCTAGTGGTATTCGTAGAATCCAAATATATATCAATTGAGCTCAGCGATGTTTTTAAATCCAAATAATGGACAAAATATTCGTCTAAGCAAGGTAAAAAGAAATGTTTTCACTGGCTTAGAAAAATTTTAATGGTCCAGGACATATCAAAGGCTAAGCTAATCGTCGCCGGTTTCTTGAATGACTTAGTATAAGGAGATATATACTAAATTATGTTAAGTTCAATGCAAATAGTGATTAAATATATAGAAGTACTAGGTGGAAGAAACTACGCATGCATGAATTAGATGTTACTATTTATTAAAAGAATACCAAATCGCAATTCAACTTCTCAAATTTCATTTTTTTTTGTGATGTGCTTGCTTTGTCCGAATGTCGAACAAAAAATCAATTTTCAGTAATAACGCAGTATTGAATTCATTTCATTCGGATGTTTCATACTATATAGCACATGTCACTATCGTCAAAAATCAAGGAAAGGTTCTGAAATTTCAATAAGTAATTCATGGAGACCGAATGAATATAACACTAAAAACCGAACGTTTCTGTAAAAGTACTCGCTACCGGAAAATACGGCTAATCAATCTTATTATATATAGAGAAAAGATTTTTTTAGTATCATTTTGCGGTATTAACTACTTTATTCACTATAGATTTTCTACAATTTTCTCGTTGCCACTGAAAAACGGTGAAGTGGGAGGAAGTTGAAACTTTTAGCTTTAAAAATTATTTCCAAATAATAATTAGAGATTATGCCCTTCACAACACAATAACAAATTCAACTTCCTCGAACCAAAGACCAGCTCTGTATAAGCTATACTTCACATGCCTTTTTAATTAACTACATCCTAAATCGAAAAACAACAAATTCATAATTGTTAATTGTAGATAGTAATGTATCATTGGTTGGTATAAAAGATGATATTACTCGATATTCAAACAAAATAAACTGTAGTGGGCAATTCTTGCTATCTTACCTATAATCAGCTCATAATCTTGCACGTAATTAATTCATCTAATCGTATTGAAAGACTGTTTCTGAAAAATTTTCCAACATAAGGAAACTCCTTCTGCTTTGTATTTACGCTTCATCAGCTGATGTCCACTAAACTGACTTTGAAGTTAATTCTGACGTGTAGTGCTAGATACAAATTTCGTTCAATCAATTAATGTCTTTTTATGTCTTCAAGCGGGCTCTTAATATCAACTTTGATGTTGTTGATGGTCTAGTAGTGTTCGCCGCAGATTCACTCTTACGGTTCATGAAAGTATTTTTTCTGGTTGTTTTTGTGTTTTCAGTATAACACCATTTTTATGCGACCACAGAGAGATGCATCATCGGTGTCAGCACGACCTCGTGTCTATTCAGCAAACCAATCCTAGAATAAAATTTTGTCAAACGATGTTTTTTCTCATGAAAATCCCGAATTTTTCTCTCAAACACACTCACAATTTTAGAAGTGTTAACTATCTGTTGGACCGTATTAAAGAGAAGATATTGTTGCATGAATAGACACCCAAAAAACCAAACATGTGGAGAAAGAAAACTGCAGATATTTTCTGAATGCAAGGCAATGCTGAATTTCAGGACTCGACATATGGCAGTATACTGGATACAACATTATCTGAATTGAAGTAGGCGTATGTCCTGAAATTGATCAAGTACTAGGAATGGGAGAACTACTAGTTTTTAGAACAGTACTTAGAAACTGAATGAGGAAGGAGGTGAATTGTTGGCAAATTATCTAAGATTCTAATTCAAGATTATTCACTTTCAAAATATATACACGTATGTAATCATTTTCATTAAAAAATCGTTTGTATAGTACACATGTGCATATTACTCATTCTGTTAGCTTCGTCAAATGTCCCGAAATAGAGCTTTCCAGTTCATTAACTCCAGGAAATACAATTTCCTATGAATGATGATTTCGACATCTATTAAGAATCGACTCTAAATGCTAAAGTAATTTTTACCAGTTCCAAAATTGAGATTGAAAAATGATTGAATCCCTACTTTCTAGTTAGTTTTTTTATAGTGAGATATATTGTGCTGTTAAAAATGAGAAAAATGTTTCCACTGCACTAATTCATATTTAATAAAACTAGAAAGTTTCAGTAGAAGTAATTGCAAATTGGATTTCTATCATCTATCAAGTGGTGATGTTCATTTTCTCTGTAATGCGTCATTCGATGGCACTACTTATCCTCTCTGGCAACGAGACGTGACGGAAAACACATCGGCCAGTGTGTGTCGGTCACGTCAAGGATATATTGAAACAATCAGAAAATGATAATTTTCCTTACAAAAACATTAGTTTTTTCAGTATACCAACAAGGGTAACTGTGTAGAAATAAATTTCTACATATTAGGTAAGTATTACATTAATTTCATAATCTTGGCATTTAAATTCATTTCAAAGTGTGCAATTGATTTTATTTTCCACGTTGGTGGGCTCATCCTAACATTTGGTAGAGATGGCCTCCAGAATATATGACCAATTTTTTTGCACTTATTTCTTCAGAGATATGCGTCCCATTAGATTCATTGTAGAAAATTTCCAAGAAGTACGTCAGAAAGAATTCAAATCGTGGAAATTATACTCAAGAAAATCTAGTGGCTAGCAATTGAAGTTGTCAGAAACGGTTTTCCTGTGAACGGGGCTCAACAACTCACATTCCTAGGGAGACTCTTGAATGAAAAATGAAGAATAATTCCACTATTACTGAAATAAAAAAAAAGTGATGTTACCTCTGAAATGAAATTGAATATTCAGGACATGGAGACATTAGCACCCGAATAAAAGAGGATTTATTGAAATGCATAAAACTTACGTATATTTTATGTACACCAGTTAAATTGTGGTAAAGCAGCGTTTAAAATAATGAGAATTGATGTTATGAGAAAATAATTATTTTAACTTTATAGAAAATTTCTATTCTAATTACATTCATTATGAGATCATTTTTCCCTTATATTTTATTATATTCAGAATCACAAAATAATTTCTTTAGTCGATGCCTAGACATCTAAACAAGAAATTTTATGGTACGTTTTATAAGTTAAATTGACATGGTCTCATTACGGAATTTTACCTATTATTATATACTGATCATGCTTTAATGCCTTATTAAATTGTTGATTTGGAATAAAATCTATAAAATTTTTATTATCAAAACATATTTCGATTAAGAACACAGATTAGGATATAATCTGCAATCACTTCTATGTTCATAAATACGATTTTCCAATCTTTGGCTAGTGTGAGAAGATTTATTATATATGTAGAAATATGTATTTTTCACAGGTTTGATGTAATTTAGAGCTTCAAAAATTCTAATTAAAGTTGCTGTTATTTTTTTAATGTATGGTATAGGAATATAATCTAAGAAACTACTAATCTAATATTTTCAAAAGAAATATACGCATTTTTAAACTAATGTTTATCTTAAGTTGGTGTTAGTGAAGTTATGTAGTCAATATGTCAGTAGATGTTTTATCTGGATGTCTTTTCAGAGAATTAGCTCAATCCTAAATTTAGGTAAGGTGGAATTGTAATATACATTGAGCTCTGATTTGTTTCTAGTTTTGCTTAGAAGTCTCGATTTTTCAAACTGGTTTTCGTATATTTGTTTTGTACAGCTGTCGCACCAGGTTTCTTTGATGTAACGTTAGTGTAAGTTTTATCTATATAATATCTTCTTCTGGTTTCTGTTGAAATTTGTTCGAAATTATATATCGATTTTTTTAGGTATACATTGTTACCTCTATTCGCGTATATTGTTAATCACTTTAAACCGATTTGTGTCATTATTTTCTTCTATTTTACTATTCTCAAGCTAAAACTTTAGAAGTAATTGGACGTGAAACTATGTCTTTTATTTATGACTCAATTATCTTTTCCATTTTTCTTTCGAAATATCCTACTTCCAGAACAAGTTAACCTCTCACTTTTCCTCTCGTGGTACTAATATCACACCCACTCCTGAAATTACCAATTAACAGAGTACATTGGTTAATACTTCGTCCTTAGCTGTGAGTCTTCGGAACTAGAGAAACTAAAGTTTTGACGGTGCTCATCATCCAAGTAGATAAAGAGTATCACTCTCGCATACGCAACTATTTAATAGATCATACCGTTCTACATCCAACATTTCGCATACCGCGACTAGTTAGAAGAACATGCCGCTTAACATCTAACTATCATTCAAGTAAATTAGCTCCTTCACCTTTATAACAAAAACTAAATAGAATTAATCAATAACTTGATATACATAATTTCAAAAACAGAATGATTTATTTGAGAAAAAATTTTGTTATTTAATTTTGATGATTATATTATTTTTTTTTTTGATAAATGTAATGGTGTCGTGAAAAAATGTGATGTGATGTTAAAGTATAAAATAGAGAACCACAAATATTTATTTGGATAAATTCATCCTGGTTATCAATATTCTCCAGAAAAATAAATGAATAGTCAATTATCAGAAGTGAGAAGAATGGTGTTTCAGATCAATCATTTGTCTTTGAATTAAGTCAAGATGAAGATACCATTTTGAAACTTTTAGGGAAAGCAGATGCCACATGAAAGTGGAATAAGAATATGAGAAATCAAGCAATGCTCATGTTCTGAGTACGTATCTTGATAGTCCGCACAAAGCATTACCAAAATTCGGTATTGTCATTGGTAAATAAATAGTAAATAAGAGTATGAATAAATTGATAAATCCGACGTTTTGGTGGTATTGAACAATAGGTTAATATAACACAGAGAACAACTATTGTCTTAGCCAAGAATTTAAAAAAATTGGAGAGAAAGTATAGTATTATATGTGGAAAGAACCTAAATATATGAAGATTCTTTGCCTGAAACATAGAAATTGCCATTCTATTAAATAAATTGTCAAGAAGATAAACCATTATTTTTGGTTTGAACAGATAAGTATCAAAAACACAGATAGAAGAGAACATTTATCGATCAATAATGTTTTCAATATTATCTCTATAATTCAATTCTATAGTCTACATGTCTACATTAATAGAGATATTTATACTGGATGTTTCTATATACGACCGACAACGCTCTACCACAGAGAGATCTCAATAAATGATTCATTTTGGTAAAGGAATACGAACCCTTACAGAGCCTAGTTGCTGAGATATAGGATGTTTAAAATTTGCCATAAATCAAGAACACCTTCGAAATTTTTTTCAAATGTGGTGACCGATATGCTACTTAATAAAGTAATACTTTGACATGAACAATCTTTGGAAGAATTTAACCAGTGGCACGCTGTCAGGGTTAGTTGTCACTTTTATCCCCCTATTTTTTACGCCACTGGAGCAAATTCTTTTTTTAATTTTGTTTTGAATTGCCTGATTATTTTTAGTTAAAAAAATAACAACCTTTTATGGAGCTAAAATAAACGGTGTTGTAGAAATTTGCCTCTAAAGAAAAGTCTGCAAGCACGTAAGAAATTTACAAATTAATTGATTATTCGTTTAATTTATAAGTAGTTCAAAACAAATGAAAATTATTACATTTATTAGTTGTTTTCAGAGTAACAAATAAATAAAATAAGTTCTCAACAAAAAACAAATTGACAAAGAAACCCAGAAGAAATTAACAAACTATAACGGTATTTCTGCTAAATTTTATTATTTACCAAAAATTCATAAATCTACTCTATCAGCAAGAACCATTGTAGCATCAATTAACATTCCCATCTAATCCCTTAAAAATTGCAATTTTGACTAAATCTTATGATTGTCACACTGATTATTATAAAAAAGACTCCTTTAAAATGAAAGAAACTTTTAATATATGATATCACCACCTAATTATGTATTGTTAGGATTGTATGTAATATCCCTATTTAGTAATGTTCACTTAAATATATGTCTTCCAGCTCTACATCATAAATGGAGTGATATGAGTGAAAATTGCGAACAAAACAAACTCTATTAGAATTGATAATAGTCAAGTTTAATAACACATATTTCCCTTATAATAATAAAACTTACCAACGAATCTTTAGAACACTAAATTTAATATCGTATACATCATTATTCTTCATTAAAAAGTATGTAGATGATATAATTTCATCCCTTCCATATAAATAAATTGATACTTTATTTTTTTACTTCAATAGTTTCGATCCCCATATACAATTTTCATAGAAAAGGAGAATACTGAAAAATCGTTACCTTTACTTGATATTGAATTTATAAGAAACAAACATAATAGAACCTTTAATTGACTGGTATAGGAAACCAGTGAGTTCTGGAATTATCATTCATATCACCCACGTAACAATAAAATTAATTTAATCAAACAGATGCAACATAGAGTCCCCTAAATTTCTGATCCAATATTTCATGGAAAAAAAAATTAATACACAGTTTTTCCAAAGCTCTTGGTGGTTTGCTGTTAGAACTTTCTTTACGAGTTCTACAGCCTCTTTACTTAGTTCTGGAGACTGATCACATTTTCGTAATTCTGATTTAAGTTTGTCCATATTATAGGGTTGAATATGCAATAGTAAAGAGGTAGTCTGAGAAGAGTATGACCCTGTTCTTGGCACAGCTTGTGAATATAATAAATTTCCTCTAACTTTAGATCTTTAAAAACAGTAAGTAATTCATTCTTAGTTTGTTGTGCCTTTTTTCAATCGTTGTCAGGAATAGGAATATTTTTTTCAGACATACATGCTAAAATTTGAGCTTTGTTACTACTACTATCTTAAGGTATCTTAAGGTGTTGCCGTGAGTGGTAGGATGCTTTATCCATTTATTACTGACTATAGTTAAATGATAAAGAAAAGCTGTTCATTAAACCACTTTTCAAATAATTCTTCTGTTATATCTTCATGTTAATCAGCTGCACTTTTTTTAATTTTTTTAGTAGATATAAATAAAGGAATAGGCACGAAACCGTCTTTGCTTCCAGTGTGTACAATTATAATGCGATTCTTTTTCGGGCATGGCCCATTCAAACAACAACTTTTACGATTGTCAACCCAATCGAAATTTACAGCATCGTGACTGTTAAACCATGTTTCATCTACATAAATTATGCGTCTATTCCGTTGTCTTTTAACTGACGCAAATAATCTTGTAATCTTATCCCTATCGAACGATTCTTGACGATTCGGTTGTTGCCATCCGGTTATTCAGTTTTTTGTGTTTGAAACCACATGCTGACAAAACTTGACACAATATTTCTAAGCTAGTATAATTGAATTCTGGATAATCTGCGAACATTCGCTGTATTACTTCTCTGTTCTCCTTATATAAACTATGAATTGTCATACGTTTAAAATCTTGAGTAGCTTTGTCAACTGATTTCGGTTTTTCTTTACATGTTTTCGGTTCTGTGAATGTTCTTTCGTGCCTACTCGATATATGGAAAATTTATTTACTCTAGTTAATTCCGCAATTCTTATTATGATTGCATTATGAGATTGCTGAATATTTTCATTTTTTAACATTCGAAGTTATTTAAAATAACTTGCTGCGTTTGTAGAACTAAATTTATACCTGTCTTTATTCTCACTACACTGCTCAATTCCATTGTCTTCATTCGCGACGCTACTGCTTATCACAGGCTATCTGACAGGAATATTTCGACAGCTTCAGCCAATAGAAATGTATTTATGTTTACGATTCGCTGTTTTCATTGGTTAACAGTTGAGATGATGAGTTCACGTGGACTGACTATTTCTAATATTCAATCTATTTTTGCTAAAGTAGAAACACCAATCAATGATTTGCCTAGCATATTATATAAAATTCCTTGTTCAAATTGTGACAAAAACTACATTGGTCAATCGAAGAGTTCACTTATCATTTCGATAAGCTCTCACAAGAATGATAGCAGATTATATCCTGAGAGATGTTTATAAGAGACACATGTCTACCATGAGGGACACAATATGAATTATGAATCTGCCAAATTTTGACAACAGAGAAAAACTACAGAAAACGTGTATTTTTAAAAACAACATATATTGCCCAATATGATGAATGCATCAATAAGAAAACTGATTTGAATAACCTCAATGTACTCGTAATCTATGCATAACTAACCAACCACTCCTAAACATTGAAACTCAACTTCACTCGTAACGACCTACCCTATAAAATTTAATGTCTTTCATAAACCAACCAAACAATATTCAACATCATTCACAACAACCTAACCTTACCTAACCTATAAAAATTCAACGTCATTCATCCATAACCAATAAACATCAATAACGATATCTAAAGTAACCAGAATCAATATTTCAATCAATTCATTCTATCAAGCGTTAGTTTGGATATTGGACTTTGAAATCCATAATTTTAATGTTTTAACGTAAGTATTCGCAAGCTCAGAATATATTGAAGTGAATTGTATATTCTTCATAATTTCTATTCCTGATGATAAATACATATGAGTAGGTATTTGAAAGCTTGACAATATATTAGGATAAGTACACGTTGGTGTGACAAATCCCTCCTTGCAGCTGCGAGCCATTGGTGATGTTAATATCGTCAAAGAGGTCGATTGACATCACGCTTTTCAGAGGAGATGTAATTTAATATTTGTCGAGACATTAGCTAGAAAAATAGTTGTTTTCTACTTTGAAGAACGACAGAGAGATAGAATTACTTCACAGGTGAATAGTAAGAATCGTTTATTTCGACATATTTTACACACCTCATTTACCATCGGAATCCATAACTATTTATAAGCGTTTTCATATTGAGAATATGACAAAATTAAGCACCAACGTGTACTAATTCTAATATATTCTCAAGCTTTCGAATACTTATGTATTCATCAGCAGAAACCGAAATATTGTCAAAATATAAATTGAGTTGTATAGGTAGGTAAGGTCAGTTGGTTGCCGATGGCGTTGATTTTCTTTCCCAGAGTTCGTTTTTCCAAAATATGAAATATTCGCTTTTCATTCAAGCTTTCATTTCAACCATTTCATTTCATGTCAATCAAGCTTTTCATTAATAAATGGATTAATTTGGGCAATATATTTTGTTTCTAAATATAGTTTCCTTGTAGCTCTTTTCAGTTGTTAAAACTTTGGCAGATTCATAATTCATAGAATGTCCTTCATAAAAAACATGTGTGGCTAAAAAACAACCATCGGGATATAATTTGCTTCTGCTTCTGTGATAGTTTATGCGATTGGTAAGTGACCTCTCCTACTGACCAAGGTACTTCTTGTCAAAATTTAAACAAGGAATTCCATAAATGTTATGCAATTGATTGGTAATTTATCTTTCAGTAAAAATGGAGTGTGTGGCGCAATTACTACTCTAAAATGTAGAACTATATCTTCCACTATATAATCGATTTTAAATGTAATGTAGATAATGAATCGGTGTATTCCTTGTTGTTTATGTATTGTGTACAACTGATTGCTGTGTGATAATGATGCTCTTTGGTAAACTGTCTCACAAAAGTGATTTATACTTAATCCAATTATTTGAAAGCTCATCCACCGTGACTGAAGGATATTTACTCTTGAACTTATCCAAATAGTTCAATGATTAATTAGAAGCTATCAAAATTTTGTGAATTGAATTTAAATTCAAAACAAACCTCACTAAAAATCTATGATAATACAAATGGAGAAAAGTAATTTTGCAAACAATTACATTTTGTACTTACAAACAAATTACTGCAAACATAGCCAATTCTCATAACTTATTAGAAGTGTCAGTGTAAAGTTTGATGTCAAAAAACTAAACCAGAGTTACGCAATAAATTAAAAGAAAAAATTAGAGTGTCGAGCCATAATCAAGTACCTGTATTTCAAACGGTTAAGAGGTAAGCAGATTTAGGAAGATATGATTAATACCCTTGGTGATCAATGTTCTTCGTATGCAACCGGGAAAAATTGGACTGCAAGCTTCAAAAAAGGTAAATTTTCCATTGAAGATGATGACCGATCGGGAAGGCCAGTTTCTGAGTCAGTCCCCGAAAATATTGATATAGTTCATAACATGATTTTATCAGACCGTCGAATTGGGCTAAGACGCATATCTGAAGCACTGAATATTTCATACGAACACGCTCATCATATAGTTCACGCCAATTTGAACATGAGAAAAATTGCTGCAAAATGGATCCCCAAATGTTTGAATATTGACCAAAGGCGTACAAGGATGGAATCATCGCGTTCGATCTGTGCGCGATTTGAAAACGATTTAGACTTTTTAAACCGAATTGTTACTATGGATGAGACTTGGTTACATTTCTACGATCCAGAAACAAAGCAACAATCGATGGAATGGCGAGACTCTAGATCTCCAAGACCTAAGAAGTTTCGTGTTCAAAAATCTGCCTGAAAAGTTCTTGCTCCAGTTTTTTAGGATTACCATAGAGTAATCATGATTTATTTTTTGGATAAGGGTAAAACAATAACTAGAGATCACTATTCAACATTACTGACCACTCTAAGGGAAAAAATTAAAGAGAAAAGACGCGAAAGCTATCCAAAGGTGTTTTGTTTTTGCAGGACAATGCTCCTGCACACAAATCTCATGTTGCCATGCAAAAAATTTCCTTAACTGAAAAGTTTAAAAGGTCGTGAATTTTCTTCCAACGAGGAGGTAATAAAAGCTGTGGACGTCTGGTTTGCAGAGTAAGAAGAAACATTCTTTTTGAAAGGTCTAGAGACGTTGCAGGTTCGCTGTATTAAATGTATCCAATTAAGAGGAGAATATGTTGTGTAATAAAATATTTTGACATTGAAATTTTGTTTGGTTCTATAGTAGGCTAAGAATTTATCCTTGTATATATACCATTGGATATATATATATATATATATATATATATATATATATATATATATAAATGTAAATAAATAAATTTATATATATATATATATATATATATATATATATATACACCAACTAGTTTTTTTTGGGAACGTGACAAGGAAACACCAAAGTGGACTAATTTCAATATATTTTATGAGCTTTCGAATACTCATGTATTCATCGTCTGGGACTGAAATTATGGTCAAATATAAGAAATATGTTCAAATATATAACAATAATAAAATTTTACTTAAAATAATTAATTAAGATCTCCGGTGATTTTGATATTATTGAAGCTTGTGAAAATTTTTAATCTCATCGAATTCAATTTTTGATTGATTTGATTTTGAATGACGTTGAATTTTTATAGTTTAGATAAGTATAAGTTTTATTGAATGATGTTTAATATTGATTGGTAAATTTATGGATAGCATCAAATTTCAATAGGTTAGGTCGTTATGAATGTAGTTGAATATAAATGACAATAAATTTTATAGGCTAGGTCGTTATAAGTGAAGTTAAAATTTATAGTCTAGGTGAGGTTAGTAGGTTGTTAATGGAGTTGAATTTTCATAGAATTTGTTTTTTCAAAATCTAAAAGATACGCAAAGTTACACTAAGATTAGTTGAATCAGTTTTCTTATTAATGCATTGATCATTTTGGGCAATATATGTTGCTTCTAAAAATAAACGTTTCTTGTAGTTTTTTTCGGTTGCCAAAACTTTGGCAGATTCATAATTCATATTGTGTCCTTCGTGATAGACATGGGTTGCTAATGAACATCTATCAATATATAATCTGCTATCACTCTGATAGATGTTCCCAATAAAAAATTACTCATAATATAGCTGGCAAAGACTATTATTGAAAGCTTAAGAAAGATTTATAGTTTTCGAAAACAAATCACAAATATGTCTATCTCACTCCTGGATAGTTATGTAAGCACTTGAACTTGTATAAACTGAAAAACACGTTTTTCACCCTTTGCAAATTATGATTCAATGCAACCCTACTATTCAACCTAAAGATAGAAACTAAGAAATAATAGAAATAAAAAATTCTTGAAATATATTAGGTATAGTATCTTTTATTTAAAATCAGTGACGGATTAACTCTTAATCAAATTAAGCAATTTCTAGCGGTTCTATCTATCAGGAATTGGTATTGATCTGGTAATCATGTCCAGAGAAGGAGCTGCATTTACCCGATTCGTCAATTGTTTTTACCCGACTACGGGAGGGTAATGTGTTTGTCAGTCTATGTATTTACTTAAGTAAAAGCTCGTGACTAAACTACAAAAGAGAGCGGCTACTTTATTCGCCTTCTACAGGATCCCTTTACTGTTTTGTATGTAAGCTTTTTGGTTCAGATAAATCTTCAGTTTTTGGTAGCTCAACAGGTTTTAGTGACTGGAGGAATACCAAAGTAATGATTGAAGGTCACGAAAAGAGTTCTAGTCACAGAGATTGTCTATTAACATATTTAACACGCAGGAAAGGTTTGAGCTTGCATCAAGGTTTTGATAAGCAAGTTCATGAAGAGAATGTTTACTGGGAGCACGTATTACAGCGAGTTATAGCTGTTATTCGCACATTGGCAGAAAGAGGCCTTCCTTTTCGCGGTGCAGTAGAGAAATTTGGATCTCCTCAGAATGGAAATTTTCTAGCGTTATTGGAACTTATAAGTCAATTTGATCCCTTTTTAGCGGCATACATAACCAAATATGGAAACACCGGAAAAGGAAACGTCTCTTATTTATCTAAAACGATTCACGAAGAGTTGATTATAATAATGGCCCAAGAAGTAAATGGGAAAATTATATCGCAGATAAAAGATTCTAGATATTACAGTCTTTCAGTAGATTCTACGCCGGATTTGACGCACACGGACCAGCTCAGTGTAGTTATTCGCTATATAAAAGATGGGCAGCCAGTAGAGCGATTTCTTACACTTATTGAGTTGAAAACGCATCACACAGGAGATGAACTGGCAAAGCAGACTCTTCAATACGTTGAAGAACATTGTGGATTGGATTTTTCAAAATGTAGAGGCCAGTCTTATGACAATGCTTCAAATATGTCTGGGCGTTACAATGGCATGCAGCAGAAGATTCTAGAGGCGAATCCGTCTGCAATATATATCCCATGCGCAGCCCATTCGCTCAATTTAGTGAGTCGAAGCGCCGTGGATTGTTGCCTAGCAGCTGTAAATTTTTTTTCATTAGTTCAAAATCTATACAATTTTTTTTCTGGTTCAACCATAAGGTGGCGCATATTAACAGATCATTTGGGTAATGAAAGTGTTTTGAAATCTTCATCAGAAACGAGTTGGGAAGCACACGCTAAAGCGACATCAGCTATTTCACAGACATATAACAAAATTATAGATGCATTAGATGTCATTTCTGTGGATGACATGCAAAAAGAAGAAACCAGAAGCAGCTAATTTGTCGAATAAACTACAAGAATTGGAGTACTCATGTTGGTCATGTGGGACGAAGTTTTGCAAACCTTCCAAAAAGTCAGCAAGGTATTATAAGACCCAGAAGTTACTCTAGAGACTTGCGCTAATCTCTACGAATCACTCGTGAGTTTTTTAGAAAAATTGAGATGCGGCTTTGATTCTTTCGAAGCCCGCGCAAAAGAAAAGCTACCAGATGCGGAATATAAAGACAGCCGTCAAAGACGAAGAAAGAAAATGCCCAATGATGGTTCAACTCCTGAAGTAAGTTTCAGCCCAAGAGAACAATTCAAAATAACTTGTTATTATAGCATCATTGATAAATTAAATGCAGAAATGCGTAAAAGAGGAAAAATATACAAAGAAATAGCAGACAAATTCTCATTCTTAAATAAAATATCCGATGCCGATAAGATTATGTGTCCCGATCAAACTGCAGAATACAGTGAGCACAGCAACAATCTAGTAAACACATATCCAGAAGACCTTAACACCGAATTAATAACAGAAATTCAACAGTTTCATTCATATGTCATAAGTAAAATAAGTTCCAGACCCAGTGATTCGGCTCCCACAAGTTTACATCAAACTCACGCGCAATTGTATAAAATAATACATGATGATAAGATTGAATCAGTTTTCCCTAACGTGGAAACAGTCCTGCGTATATTTTTATCGCTTATGATAACAAATTGCTCAGCGGAACGTTCTTTTTCAAAATTAAAAATATTAAAAAATGAAAAAAGGACAAAGATGATCCAAGAAAGGCTCGATAATTTATCAATATTGTACATAGAGTCCGATATGTTAAAAACGTTAGATGTTAATACTATCTTGCGTCAATTCAATGCCCGGAAAAGCCGCAAGGCGCATTTCAATAAATAAATAAAATTATGCTTTGGTTTTCATTGTTGTCGCACCTACTCCACTTCTAAAGTACGTTACATCTCGTCATCTTATTTTACAAAAAACCAATGTTTTTAGGCGGTAAAGATTTAAAGACCGATTCTAGTTGGCATACGGATAGGGGGGCCCACAGGCATGGATTGCTAGTCTTAATCCGTCACTGTTTGAAATACTATAAAAGGTATCAACTGATATGCCAGGGCGAGTTTTAAGGAAGCTCTTATAATACCATTACAAAAGTAATAAATTTTAGTAGTTCACACATTCTTAATAATCCCACTTCCGTCAAAGAACACGTGCACCTGCAAGTATTTAACTTAAAAAACAAAAATTACATTGGTTTCGACTGTTGACAGTGGCGCAGTGTTGCATTTATTGCTTGTTATAATTTATTATAATTCGTTTTTCAGATATTAGATTGTTTTGCGATTTTTAAATTTGATTGATAAGTGTTTTGTTTTTATTATTAACCACTCAAATTCATTAAGATTGTCGGCTTTTCGGTAGCTATTTAAGGTAGACGTTACAATGTTAAATAGTGTTGGAGTATGGCAACGATGCGCACACTAAATATAATTGTGCCTGTGCGAAATAAAAATGCCAGGTAGACGGGAAACCAAGAGAACCAAATTTTATTGCTCTTCCCCTTCCGTCTGAAGAGCCCCGAAGGATGACCCACCACGGTCAGTCCGCCACCAGCCCACGCGACAGCCAGTCGCATTCAGCAGTTCACATCCAGTTATCAGTGTTTATACAAAAGTGTTTTTTACAGTCCATTCATTTATAATTAAACGAATGACTTTTTCAAGTGCATTTTATATACTGCGTTACGTGCATACTTTTATTCATGTATTATTGTGCTTCATTTATGTATTATTAATAAAGTCAATCTAATAATACTTATTGTTTATTAACATTTAACAACAGGTTATGGGCCCAGCCCAATAATACAATAAAGTAAATAAATAAAAGTGCTCATAAAGTTAAGTAACGCAGTATAGGACAATTTAAAGTTAAACACTGAAGTGAACTAAAGTAAAGTGAATTTTTCGCACGATGGCAGAAAGCGTAAGGTATAACGTGACAATTACTCCACATGGAGTTTCAAAGTGAAGTTGCTATTGATAAAAGACGGTTTGTGGGACGTGGTTCGTCAAGATAAAGATGCGGCCACTACAGTTCCCCCCGCAGCCGGAGCCGACACCGCCGCGATCGCTGCTGCTGCCGCAGCTACTGCTACAGCCGTTACCGCTTGGCAGAAGAAGGATCAAGACGCTCAAGTCGTGATTGGCTTGACAGTTGAAGATAGCCAATTGCGATTCATCAAGGAGAAGAAAACGGCGCACGATCAATGGGAGGCATTGAAGTCACATCACCAAAAGAATACAACTTCAAATAAGGTACACCTTTTAAAGCGCGTTGTTCGCATGACTCTCGAAGAGAGCGGAGACATGGAAGCTCACGTTGCGAAAATGTCAGAATATTTTGATAAGCTCGCTGCACTAGGCGTAGAAATGAAGGACGACGTAATTGCTTGTTTCTATTTATCGAGTTTGCCGGAGTCTTACGACACTCTCACTACGGCTTTGGAGAGTAGGCCCGAATCAGACCTCACCTCTGAATTCGTGAAGAGTCGATTAATCGACGAATTCATGAGGCGCAA
The DNA here is from genome assembly GCA_026230145.1 of Diorhabda elongata. Lineage (NCBI taxonomy): Eukaryota > Metazoa > Arthropoda > Insecta > Coleoptera > Chrysomelidae > Diorhabda > Diorhabda elongata. The sequence goes on along the minus strand of CM047937.1, from coordinate 21,369,840 downwards.
AGGGGCTCAAGAAGTAAGGGAGATTTCAGGCAAAGAAACAGCGATGAAGGCCGAGCATAAAGCAAATAGCAGCGGCAATCAGACATCCAAAAGAAGCTGTTTCTTCTGCAAAAAGGAAGGGCACATCAAGGTTAACTGCAATAAATATAAGGCCTGGAAAGCGAAGCAGGAAAAGGGCAATAAAGTTTCCGAGGAGCGCGAACAGACAGGAACTGCTTACACGTGTCGCGAGATTTGTCTAGGCGCAAGGACAACAGAATGCAGCTGGATTGTGGACTCAGGCGCAACGAGCCACATGGTGCAGTCTCGAGAATTTTTCGACAAGATAGACCCCAGTAAAAAGGGATTTGTCTGCCTCGCAGACGAGACGAGAGCGGCAATCGAAGGCAAGGGGTCTGGGGCCATGAAGTGTTCGGCCGACGGCGAAAAATTTTCACAACTGCAAATAAACGACGTGCTGCTCGTTCCCGGTTTGGGGACAAATTTATTGTCGGTTCGGAAAATGACCAACGACGGCTACGAAATTATTTTTAAAAAGGATAGCTGCAGCATCGTAAAAGATGGAAAGGTGAAAGCAGTCGCGCGCGCCCCCTCAAATTCAGATCTCTACGAGATAAAGACAGCGCAAAGGGCCTGTACGGCCAATCAAGTCGTAAAAGAAAAAATCAGTGAAGGACACACCGAAAGCTGCCAACATGTTTGGCACCGACGTCTCGGGCATCGAAATCCAGATGCTATAAAGGAGATGGCAGCGAAGGGTCTTGCTACCGGCATCCAGGTAGTCGATTGCGGTATGCGGGAAATCTGCGAGTGCTGTTTGAAGGGCAAGATGCCACGCTTAGCATTTCCAAAACAGTCATTTAGCAAGACAAAGGCTCCACTCGATTTAATTCACACAGACGTCTGCTCAATGCCGGAGCTCACGGTCGTTCGTAAAAAGTATGTTTTAACCATCATCGATGATTTTTCGAGATACACGCACTTGTATCTTTTAGAGCATAAGAATGAAGCTACGAAATTCATCAAGCAGTTTGTGCAGATGGGGAAAACTCAGTTCAACAAGACCTTCAAGATGATCAGATCAGATCGAGGCCGTGAATACGTAAATAATGATTTACGCGGATATCTGCAAAAGGAAGGGATTCGCATTCAGTACACCGCGCCCTATTCGCCGCCGCAAAACGGCGTCGCAGAAAGAAAAAACAGGTATTTGACAGACGCTACAAGATGTATGCTTTCGGACGCTCAGCTAGGCAAACAGTTTTGGGGTGAGGCAATTCACACTGCATGTTATTTGCAAAACAGATCGCCTACGCGAGCGACAGGTAAATCACCATTTGAATTATGGTACGGCATCAAACCAGACTTAAAGCATCTACACATTTTTGGCTGCGTAGCTTACAGACACATCGACGATCAGCAGCGAAAAAAGTTAGATGACAAAGCCGAGAAATTAATTTTCGTCGGCTACTGCGAAGAATCGAAAGCTTATCGCCTTCTCGACATCAAGACAAATGGCATAAAGATAAGTCGAGATGTGCATTTCGGTGACACTTTGAAGAAAGACGATTCTACACAGTTTGAGATTATATTCTCGAAATGCGGCAACTGCGATGAAGACCTCGAAAATATTCAAGACAATGACAGCAGTTCAAGCGAATCAACACACGGCAATGAAGATGGGTCAGACAACGAAGATTTTACTTCGGCAGAAGAAGGGAGCGGCAGCGGTTTGAGTGGATTCGCGCCGCCCGCTCGTATACCTGATGCAGCCCCAGCAGCGGTCAGGCGCTCCAACAGGTCAAACAGAGGCGTGCCGCCCGCCAGGTATGAAGCTACAGCTAATTTAGTAAAAGAACAGCCCGACCCGCTAACTGTGACCGAGGCCTTATCAAGGCCCGATAAAGACGACTGCCAGAAAGCCATGGATGAAGAGATCGAGTCTTTACGATCAAATGGCACATGGGAAATCGTGCCGCGACCTAGCGAACAAAACATCGTCAGCTGTAAATGGGTGTTTAAGACAAAACGCAACGTGAAAGGAGAAGTGGAGAGATATAAGGCTCGCCTCGTGGCTCGAGGCTTCTCTCAAAAATACGGTGTCGATTATGACGAGGTATTTGCCCCCGTTGTGAAACAAACGACTTTTCGGACACTTCTCACCCTCGCAGGTCAAAGGGACATGGTCGTAAAACACTTCGATGCCAAGACAGCCTTTCTTAACGGAAAGTTAAAAGAATGTATCTACATGTATCAGCCAGAGGGATACATTGAGAAAAACAAAGAAGACGTATGCAGATTAATTAAAGGCATTTATGGCTTAAAACAAGCCGCTAAAGTATGGCACGATCAACTCAGCGATTATCTACAAGAATACGGTTTTGTACAAAGCATTGCTGATCCTTGCTTGTATATTAAAATTGACAATAGTTACATCATTTATTTGATAATTTATGTAGATGATTTTTTGATTGCGGCCAAAAACACCAAATTAATCGATCAAGTTGCAGAATTTTTACGTCAAAAATTTCACCTAAAAGATCTCGGCATTTTAAGTTATTATCTAGGCATGGAAATACGGAGAAATGCAGATGGCATTTTTTGTATCAAGCAGTCGACTTACATTCAAAGTATATTGAATCGTTTTGGCCTCCAGGACGCAAAAATTTCACGTATTCCACTAGATCAAGGCTATTTTAAAAACAGACAGATAAATCAAGAACCAATGCCGAACAGCGAAAGATATCAGCAATTAATCGGATCATTGCTTTATTTAGCAGTGAATACAAGACCAGACATTGCTGCTAGCGTAACAATTTTGAGCCAGTACAATAAGGCGCCTACGATGACCGATTGAACCGAAGCGAAAAGAATCGCTCGTTATTTAAAGGGCACAGCAGACTACGAGCTTCGTCTAGGGGAGAAAAACGAAGCCCTCGGACTAATTGGCTATGCAGATGCAGACTACGGCGAAGATCGTAAAACCAGAAAGTCCCACAGCGGCTACCTGTTTCAGTTATTTGGTTCGCCGATCAGCTGGGCATGTCGTAAACAAGACTGCGTTGCCGATTCATCAACGCATGCAGAATACATCGCTCTTGCGGAAGCAACTCGCGAAGGTTTGTGGATACGCTATCTACTTGAAGATTTCGAACGAAAAACACAAGAGACCACGGTAATTTATGAAGATAACCAGAGCTGTTTAAAGCTTGTCGAAAATGGAAAATTCAGCAGCCGCAGCAAACACATCGACATAAAATACCATTTCATCAGAGACATAAAGAAGAAGAGCCTCATGAACTACGAGTACTGCCAAACAGATGAAATGATTGCTGACATGCTAACAAAGCCATTAGGAAAAAACAAGCTACGATACTTTGCAGAAAAAGGCGGATTAGTATGTCAATAAATCACTGCAGGTGTGCGTTCGTTGAGGAAGGGTGTTGGAGTACGGCAACGATGCGCACACTAAATATAATTGTACCTGTGCGAAATAAAAATGCCAGGTAGACGGGAAACCAAGAGAACCAAATTTTATTGCTCTTCCCCTTCCGTCTGAAGAGCCCCGAAGGATGACCCACCACGGTCAGTCCGCCACCAGCCCACGCGACAGCCAGTCGCATTCAGCAGTTCACATCCAGTTATCAGTGTTTATACAAAAGTGTTTTTTACAGTCCATTCATTTATAATTGAACGAAAGACTTTTTCAAGTGCATTTTATATACTGCGTTACGTGCATACTTTTATTCATGTATTATTGTGCTTCATTTATGTATTATTAATAAAGTCAATCTAATAATACTTATTGTTTATTAACATTTAACAACAAATAGCTTAAAAAAATATTAGTCCGGAAATACAGTTAATTTAATTCCATAATATCATAATTATCGTATTGTAATACAAGTAAATGAGTTAATGGTGTCCACCTGATCATATTATAAAATTGGTTGTTACTTGCAACTTATTGCTTAATTTCAAAACAATTGGAATAATGTACTTCATGTACTCGAATATTTTCAACGGAAACATTTCATCCAAAGGATTCTACAATTATACCACGTTTCACTGCGCTATTTTTAGCTTTTCTGTTTCTGCCGTGCGCAAATTTTGATCTAAAAAGCGTTGCGGATTATTTACATACATTTTATATTACACATTAAGCTACTCGGGGTCGATGATTTCACTTGCAAAACAAAATTTTCGTTAATATTTTTTTATTTTCAGTGGAAATGACATAATTTCAGACAAAATTCAGATTATAATTTTAAACAAGACTCTCTGGAAATTTTGATCTTAAAATCTTCGTTTTAAGAAACACAATTTAGAAGTTATATCGAAAATGAATTTTGTTATATTCCAGGATATTCTTTTGATATCAGAACATTACATTTATGATTCTCAAAAAAATGTTTGAGTTCCATGAACCCATTCTTACTAATAGCAATATTAAATATAAATAGTTTTCATTTTAGTCCCACAAATGAAATTCTATTTTTGTTCTAGGCGAATTCTTCAAGCTGCCAAAAGAGGTAATGCCAGTCAAACTTTTTATTGGGTAGCTAGTGATGGCTGGGGTAAACAACAAAAACTTGTCGAAGGAGTGGAAGATGTTGCCGAGGGAGCTATTACAGTGGAGCTACAATCTAATTCTATACCTGGATTCGACAAATATATGATGTCCTTGACTCCAGAAAAAAATAGTAGGAATCCGTGGTTTGAGCAATATTGGGAGGATACATTTGGATGTGTGCTTGAGAAAAACATTCCACTTGAAACAAACCATACATTCAATGTCTGCAGTGCAGATTTAAGACTGTCACAAAGTGTTGGGTGAGTGAATTTCTTTAATTCCATCATTCTTTTAGCATTATCCATGTATGTTGAAGATTGTAAAAATGTTATTCAGACAATTATAGTTGCGAATTTCTAGCATATATTTCTTTCGATTGGGTTACGTCATATGGAAAATATCTTCTGTAACTGTAATATTCAAATATAGATCTAAATATTGTTGTAGAATTTCAAGAAAAATACTCAAAAGTTATTGATGAATACAATTCATCATTATTTGTATAAATTTATAGTTATATGGTAATTTATATCGGTAATTATCGTTGAGACGGAATAGGAAAAAAAGTAATTATTATCTACGATCATAGTACAATAAGCATTCATTATGTCATCAAAAACCAGTTCATTCTTCCCGATTATTCAATCCAATAAATGTAACTAAATTTCAAGAAAGTATACAGTATGCTTATAAACTAGAGTTATTTGCTAATTTTTGTTAGGTTGGCATTTTTTGAAATAATGGAAAATGAGCATGTAGCGTTATTTGCTAATTTTTGTTAGGTTCATAAACAATATTTTTTCAAATATTACAGGCAGTTTGCAACCAGAAAATATGATACACTATCTATATATTTTCAAATTCCATACTCTAATAAAGCATAAATCTACCTGTATAAACCTCTCCACTCAATTGATTCTACATTTATTGAAATAAAAATTTATCGCAAAATTATTTTTCCCGCAAAAATAATCAACATGAATAAGTAACTTATGAATCGCATGCAATTATATGTTCAAATTGTCTTTAGGTAGTTACATAACTACGTAATTTGCTCTTTGTTGAGTTTTTTCTTGGTGGCTTATCGTGCCTCGCCTGTCATTCCATATGGCTAAGAAAACTCAAAATGGAAATCAAAATAATTTCGAAATACAATACTAAAGTGTAGTGATGCTACAATCAGATGTCACTGAAATTGTTATTTACTGCATTTCTTATTTGATGAACTATTTGATTTCTCAAATCCAAATCCAAAAAGACTGGTGCAATAACGGTGGTACTGATAATACTTACGTGAATGAAATAATTCTGAATATTATGAAATAGTTTTACCTTTGTTGGTTGTTTATGAAACTTTACTTCGTAAATTAATATAATAAGCACGAAGTAAAGTTAAATATTTCATATTTTTGTTCTTCTGTTTTAAATAGTTGCTGTTTTTATATGATGATATTATGTAAATTCTTCTAACAACGTAACAGCAACGTAACAAACCAAGTAAATTTATAATTCTCTTCTCGTTGATGCGTTGATTTGATAGTGTATATTTTACTACTCCGCATCACACTTAATCTGATAATAAGCTCTTGAAATTGAAATTGAAATTTTATGAATATCAAATTCAAATTAATCGTGAAAATTAGAACAAATATGAAAACTTGCCTTTCAAATTTGCAATAATAGTTTCAACTATGAAGACCTACCCTTCACATTCTCATGCGTGGACAGTATAGCATCTTGAATCTTTGAAAGGCTTATTATATTCGTATTTTCGTACAGTATCTCGTTGGTAGACAATATATATCAACCAAACTTATAAATGGAAGTCCAACCAGATGAGGTTTGGGAATTGACCGAGAAAACTTTCTGAATGATTTCCGTCCATTTGGCCCTTCCACGTCTAAAACATGATGACAGTATCTAAAAATTCGGTAATCTGATTCGATCCTACCATAGATTAAGTATTTGGGCATTTGATAAATCTCTATAAACTTATAACGAATCTTATACAGCGAATTTCAAATAATACTTTTAACATAAAAGAAGTTTGTACCAAATTGGGTCTAGAATTCTCACGCTAGCTAGCAATAATTGTTATTTTCGCTTCCTATATTCATAGGATTGTGTACTTACACTGGATTCATGGAGGTCAAACCAATAGTCAGAATGACCATCTTAACGTTTTTCTGAACCAAGAGGTTTCTAGCATCCCAGTTTAAGTCGAACCGTCTTATTCGCCGGATCTTGCTCCGTGCGATTTCTATATGATTCTTAAAGTAAAAACGAAGTCACAAGTTACAATATTTTAGACTTTTGGCATTTTTTGAAATAATGGAAAATGAGCATGTAGCGTTGTAGGGGTTAGAAGAGTGGTATAAATTGAAAGTGATAAGTAAAAATATATCAATTCAAAATATAACGTTTCACAGCATCAGTTTTGTTAGTAAATAGCCAAGCCTCATGTATGGAATAGTACTATTTTTAAAGTGAGCTATGATTTTCTGAATTAAATTCATTAACCGTTGCATTATAAAAATATTCGTTGATATTTGAATCTCAAATAAAATCCACTCTGTGATGGTCACATTATATTAAATTGATTTAATTACACGTATAACGCAAATAAAAGTTGTTTGCGTGTTTTTTAAATTACAAACTGACAGTTCTCGCTAATTGGTCTCTAAGCGATGTTTCCCTGGGTAGTTACTCAGTGCGATAGTTCCTTTGGTTCAATCAAATTAATTCTAGATTTTAATGTGAACAAGCGGTACTTCAAACAAATAAGTATTTTGATTGAATAGAAGATTTTCATAATTAGTTTTCAGAAACTTGATTAACAGAACAGACGACATGGTTAAAATCGTAAAAATTAATTTACTGTCCTGCTGTCAGCGGAATATTATGGTTTTGATGCGAATTCTACTTTCTTGAACTTCAACGTATTAGCTCGTTCTCTTTAAATGAAGTTTTGATATATAATTTGTTAGGTTGATATCATTAGAATTAACGTCAGAAGTGGACAACATTTGACAAACTCAGTTTCATCTTTAAGGATAAACATGGCTACTTCCGAGATCTCGGGAGAAAATAAGAAACACAGAAAGACCCAGAAAGTCCGAAGAAATGAAAACATAAATAATAATGTAGAAGTCAGCATCCCTCCAACGCAGTGAGCTTATTAAGTTGTGAATGGAGATAAGTGACATATTATAATCATGTATCATATAACATGCTATGTAACTAGCGTGCGATATTTGTTAGGAACAATATGAAACCAGGTTATACTATTATATCGAAGCCAATATAGCTCAGTTTTTCAAATCATAATATTACCAATAATAAAACAATGTTGTTAATTATACCAACTACATTTATGATCAATTTATACGCTGAAAATCAGCTGGTCAACATAGATTTGAACTTGGTTCAAAATGGAACCTCACAAGAACCGAATACCTAGTTCTCCTATGTATAGATGTCGAAAAACTAATTGGCTGAAACGAAAATTATGTGAGAAATTTATTTATAAATAATTTTGTAATTTTTTATGATAGATCATTTTATTTTGTACACATGTTCCGAAAACCACGTCCTTTTAAATACATTTAGCTATCTGCCCAGTGACGGATTAACCCTTAATCAAATTAAGCAATTTCCTAGGGCATCACGTCTGTGGGGGCACCAGAAGAAGCACAAAAATAAACCGTCCTTAGGGCATCATGTCTCACTCTCATCTCACGTCACCAAAAACAAACCTAAAAAAGTTTCTAGGACTAATTTGAAAATTCGCGCGTTTTGAGTTGTCATAGAGTCGAACTCTATGGTGGAGTCCGACTTAGGCCGTGTTCCGAGTCGAGTCCTTGCTATGAGCGCTAACTTCATTCAAATGAATTATTACCGTATCACAGGTATGACACTCCATACAAAAAGCGCGATTTGACCTGTCATTGTAGTGGTAAACGTTCTGTACACGCGCGCATGTGTGGGTAAGGTTAGGGATGGTTACAATATTATCAGGCGTCAGGTAACATAATCAAAGAAAGAAATAAAACTAAACACACACCCTGGGATACACTAAACAGTACAAATAAAGTGATAATGACTCAATAAACCGCTAACATACCTTTAAAGTCGCGGAACTAGTACAAGTTTTCACAGAGACTGGAAATTTGTAAAAATATCTTTGGTTGTAATTCGATTCATTACACAGATCAAAATTTCCGCCCTATTATGAAAATTTGATTAAACCACCTTTCGAATGCGTCCTCACCCCTTCGAACTTGCACCCCGATTGGCCCACGAGCTCGGGCGAGCGAAGGGGGCGTGACGTCACGAACGCGTTTTGGTCTGGGTCGGAGAGTGTCACTTCTGTACGGAGTACTATTACTAATTCTGTGACCGTATGAGTGCTATGAAGTTGCAGCGTAAGCCTTGTAATCGTGTCAACGAAACACGGCCCTAGAGTCATAACCCCGCGCTCTTACAATTTTTGTCGATAATTCATTGTGTTGTATATTTTTAGCCCATTTTTAAATGATTGAATTAATTAGAAGGGAAGCATTTTGTCTTTGTTTGTGTAACAGGCTACTAACATATATCAGAACCAAGTTCTGTTTATAATATTGTGTTCGCTTAGGTACGTAAAGTTTTATTTTGTTTTGAAAATGTCCAAAGTCAAAATAATATCTAAAGTATTTTGTTTCATTCAAGTAATCACTTTTGGTTATGTAAATTTACTCAAACCAATCGAAGCTGAAGGTTTCTGCAAGCTAGGAAATAGTTAGTTTTTTCTAGGAAGGTAAATTAGTATGAGAGGTCAATGACCGCACGTCAATGATACCTACTAAAAACGGCTACCGATATCTAGCGATCGGGTGTGTTTCTTTAATTTAAAAGCTAATAGATATTGTTACAAGCTTTTACTAAACTTGAAGTAAGTTTATAATTTTGTACGGACGGAATATTGGGATCGATTTTTTTGAGTGAGTTCCAGCAACGGCGGTCCGATTGAGCTGAAATTAGGTATGAAGAACAATAAATACTCAAGATATTAAGATATATTCCCTCCCGCCCGGTGATAATGAATAGGCTCTATCTATCAGGAATTGGTATTGATCTGATAATCAGGTCCAGAGAAGGAGCTGCATTTACCAGATTCGTCTTGTTGTTTTTACTCGACTGCGGGAGGGTAATGTGTTTGTCAGTCTATGTATTTACTTAAGTAAAAGCTCGTGACTAATTTTTTTTTTTTCGATAATTACTTGTTTTAAGATAATAATCATAAGGATGATGAATAGAGAAGTTCACCGTTGCAGTTTCTTTCTTTAGAATAGAATTTTCGAATGTCGCTAAGATAGGCATCGAATGTTTTTCGTTTGCAAAATAATAGGCTAGAACAGTTACATAGCTAAAAAAATAATATCTCATTACTTAATTTTAGCTTGAATTGAATTAAATCTATAAGAGCTTTGAAGCCTTCGGCTTCGGAGTAATTAGGTTCCATTTTACAGCGTTTAGTCTTTTTAATCATTTATTTCTTCATTTATTTCTAGGGGTATCCCTAGATTAAATCATGGAGCGTTCGCAATTGAGTGGTGCACAAAAACGAAAACACGCAGAAGAGAATAAAAGAAAAATAGCAGAAACAATAAGTAAAACAAAAAAGTTAACAAGTTTTTTCCGTCCCGATCACCGCCATCAGTTGATATTCCAATTCCAGGGACGTCAAAAAACAGTGAAAAAAATTTCACGATTCAAGAACCTTCTGATTCTGGAAGCTTGAATAATACTGAAGATAGAAAAGACGAAACTGTAATTAACAGAGCACCAAATTAAGAAAATAACCCAGGGCTAAGGCGTGAATTTTCAAACGTTGACGTGTAATATTGGCTATTTTGCGGACCAAATGACTGTCAAAATCATAATAGTTCATTTGAGAAATCCCGTCGAACTTATGGTTCAACGTCGCGTTACTGCCATGAAAAAGTATTTATTGGCCAAAAGCCTAATGGCGAAAACTACAAAAGAGAGCGGCTACTTTATTCGCCTTCTACAGGATCCCTTTACTGTTTTGTATGTAAGCTTTTTGGTTCAGATAAATCTTCAGTTTTTGGTAGTTCAACAGGTTTTAGTGGAGGAACACCAAAGTAATGATTGAAGGTCACGAAAAGAGTTCTAGTCACAGAGATTGTCTATTAACATATTTAACACCCAGGAAAGGTTTGAGCTTGCATCAAGGTTTTGATAAGCAAGTTCATGAAGAGAATGTTTACTGGGAGCACGTATTACAGCGAGTTATAGCTGTTATTCGCACATTGGCAGAAAGAGGCCTTCCTTTTCGCGGTGCAGTAGAGAAATTTGGATCTCCTCAGAATGGAAATTTTCTAGCGTTACTGGAACTTATAAGTCAATTTGATCCCTTTTTAGCGGCACACATAACCAAATATGGAAACACCGGAAAAGGAAACGTCTCTTATTTATCTAAAACGATTTACGAAGAGTTGATTATGATAATGGCCCAAGAAGTACATGGGAAAATTATATCGCAGATAAAAGATTCTAGATATTACAGTCTTTCAGTAGATTCTTCGCCGGATTTGACGCACATGGACCAGCTCAGTGTAGTTATTCGCTATATAAAAGATGGGCAGCCAGTAGTGCGATTTCTTAGATTTATTGAGTTGAAAACGCATCACACAGGAGATGAACTGGCAAAGCAGACTCTTCAATACCTTGAAGAACATTGTGGATTAGATTTTTCAAAATGTAGAGGCCAGTCTTATGACAATGCTTCAAATATGTCTGGGCGTTACAATGGCATGCAGCAGAAGATTCTAGAGGCGAATCCGTTTGCAATATATCTCCCATGCGCAGCCCATTCGCTCAATTTAGTGGGTCGAAGCGCCGTGGATTGTTGCCTAGCAGCTGTAAATTTTTTTTCATTAGTTCAAAATCTATACAATTTTTTTTCTGGTTCAACCATAAGGTGGCGCATATTAACAGATCATTTGGGTAATTAAAGTGTTTTGAAATCTTCATCAGAAACGAGTTGGGAAGCACACGCTAAAGCGACATCAGCTATTTCACAGACATATAATAAAATTATAGATGCATTAGACGTCATTTCTGTGGATGACATGCAAAAAGGAGAAACCAGAAGCAGCTAATTTGTCGAATAAACTACAAGAATTGGAGTACTCATGTTGGTCATGTGGGACGAAGTTTTGCAAACCTTCCAAAAAGTCAGCAAGGTATTATAAGACCCAGAAGTTACTCTAGAGACTTGCGCTAATCTCTACGAATCACTCGTGAGTTTTTTAGAAAAATTGAGATGCGGCTTTGATTCTTTCGAAGCCCGCGCAAAAGAAAAGCTACCAGATGCGGAATATAAAGACAGCCGTCAAAGACAAAGAAAGAAAATGCCCAATGATGGTTCAACTCCTGAAGTAAGTTTCAGACAAATTAGCAGACAAATTCTCATTCTTAAATAAAATATCCGATGCCGATAAGATTATGTGTCCCGATCAAACTGCAGAATACAGTGAGCACAGCACCAATCTAGTAAACACATATCCAGAAGACCTTAACACCGAATTAATAACAGAAATTCAACAGTTTCATTCATATGTCATAAGTAAAATAAGTTCCAGACCCAGTGATTCGGCTCCCACAAGTTTACATCAAACTCACGCGCAATTGTATAAAATAATACATGATGATAAGATTGAATCAGTTTTCCCTAACGTGGAAACAGTCCTGCGTATATTTTTATCGCTTATGATAACAAATTGCTCAGCGGAACGTTCTTTTTCAAAATTAAAAATATTAAAAAATGAAAAAAGGACAAAGATGATCCAAGAAAGGCTCGATAATTTATCAATATTGTACATAGAGTCCGATATGTTAAAAACGTTAGATGTTAATACTATCTTGCGTCAATTCAATGCCCGGAAAAGCCGCAAGGCGCATTTCAATAAATAAATAAAATTATGCTTTGGTTTTCATTGTTGTCGCACCTACTCCACTTCTAAAGTACGTTACATCTCGTCATCTTATTTTACAAAAAACCAATGTTTTTAGGCGGTAAAGATTTAAAGACCGATTCTAGTTGGCATACGGATAGGGGGGCCCACAGGCATGGATTGCTTAGGGCATCAAGTAGTCTTAATTCGTCACTGTATCTGCCCATTTCACAGAATTGATCCACGCTAGAGAAATAAAGATTTTCTCTAATCTCTTTCCAAATATTTTGTTGAAATTTGAAAATAACATCCAGAAAATTTATCAAAATGCCTGAGCTATGATTATTTTCGAATGTTTGTCTCTATATACATTTATTTTTGTTTTATTAAGAAATATATTTTATATTCTCAACATTTATTTGCTAGTGTAAATTACTTATTGTTAGTTAACTCAGCTCCGAGCAAAATAATTTTACTACATTATCAACATCCTCGATATCTGAAATATACTCTCAAGAATCATGAACACCAAAAGTAAATCTGATGTGGAAACTCCTGAAATATTTATTACTCACCTCGGACAATCACTTAAATCAGTATGAAAAGTACTCTCAATATTACTAAAATATGAATCTTTACATGACTCAAAATGTATCTGGAAGTTTCGTATCTTATGTTTGGATATTCTATGCCGTCAATTTTTGAGATATTCGGTTACGGATAGAACAACGCAAGTTCCGTCATCATAAGACTAGTGTGTCCGTTTTTAGAATAGATGCGGTCTATTATAAGAGAAAAGTAGGTGCTCTAAAAGCTAAGCTATCACAAATTGTGTGTAACGTAATTTTTTCTTATACCGCAATAATCATCACAAGTTCTAAAATTCTGGACGCTAGCAACAGAAATGGTGCTTCATTACTAGATCAAATCGTAACGGGTGACCAATTTCTAGACAAAATTATAGCCAAGTTCATACCAACGATCAAGAAAATATTTGCAAACCCTGTCACCAAGTGATATTATGAAGATTATCTTTTAGAATATACAAGGTGTGTTTCTGGTTGATTTTCTCGAACTCTAAACACTTAGATATTTGCCCCATGTAGACAGCGTCACAATTAGTACAAGGCACTTGATATATAATATTACTTCTTTTGTTTTTTTTTTGTTTTTAAATTTTAATTTAGTGAAATATTTGGATAATGTATTATGCCCTCTATGACTTATATATCATATTTATTGAAATAATTCGATTATTGTTGGGAAAGTCCTTGTACATATGGTAAGGAAAAATGTTTTATGTTTTGATGTTTCGTTTCTGTTTTGGTTTTAAATTGATTGTAGTATCTGTTAATCCTTTTCTTGAATATATTATTTATCGTTTTTTATGGATAATTATTTTCTTTCACTGCAGTTTTTGCTTTTTGAATAGCTAAGCATCTTAATGCAGGATCTGATAGTTGGATAGATCTATCCGCCAAACTTTTTTTCACTGATCTTTCTTGTGACATAGGATGACACAAATTGAAGTTCAAATATGTTGAGGACCAAGTTGGTTTCGTATACCATTCTGTTCTTATGTTATTGAAAATTTTATATAATGTGACATCAAGAAAATTGATTCTATTATTTTGCTCAACCTTGATTGTGAATTGAAGTTTTTCATGATAAGAATTGAATTTTCACTTATGTTTTCAATTTTAATCTTTGATACAGCAGTAATTAGTAATTAATCATCTACATATCGAAAAAAAAAAGGAATATTTATATCAAGTTTGCTTAGAACCGTTTCCTCAATATCTTCCATTATCAATTGTGCTATAATACTAATAATGGAAGCCTCCAAAGCACAACCATCAATTTGTTTGTATATTTCATTTTCATATTTGAAATATGTTGTTGTAAGTGTGAGTTCTATAGCTTTTATAAATTCATTTTGAGATATTTTTGTATATTCCTTTAATTTTGTCCCTTTTTTTTCTTTGTAATCCCATGTGTTTTTGATATAGTATTTGTTTTGATATAAAATTTTTTTCAAATAATTAGATAATGGGGGGAGAGGAGTTTGAACAATCGGTCGAAGGGGAATGTCAGGTTTGTGGAGTTTTGGTAAACCATATATTTTAGGGGTTGAGGCATTGTTTTATCGTTCAATAATTTCATCATTTTATTATCATAAACTTCTGATTTCATGATAACAGTTTTACTAGATTTATCTGCTTTAAAAATTTTGAGATTTCTATTTTTACTTATGAATTCTTTGGCTTTAGTATATTAGTATAGTCATAGAGGACATAATACATTATCCAAATATTTCAATAAATTAAAATCTAAAACACCAAAAAAACAAAAGAAGTAATATTATATATCAAGTGCCTATACGATAAAAAAAAACAACCATAACAAACCATAAAATATCGGTAAAACATAAATTCAATTATAAGATTCAAAAATTCTTCAAATGGAATCTAATACTCGAAAAAGAGAATTTTTAGAAATGGTTCACATTCATAAGAACCAAAAAGCTATAAATGATAAAAAAGATCTAAATAATTTAAGTATAATTTATAGCTCTACTTTGTAAATTCTAATAAATTTAATATATTTGAGATGTGGAAACCAAGGAAATATTGATTTTTCTTCTTAGAACAAAGTTCTATGTTTATTTTATCTTTATTTTGATATTCATGATGAAGGTGACCTATAGATCAATATAAATAAGCAAATTGTCAGTGTCAATATCTTATTTTGATTAAGACTTAAAGAAAAGTCGAAACTTCAAAATTTATCTTTCTTTTAAAAACTATAAAAAAAAACTAATTTTGAAACAGAAGAGACCTTAGGATACGGTTGAGTGTTTTTTGGATATTTGATTAAATTTATGGTATTACAATTATTGTTAAGTAGAGAAATTATGGTATTTGGAAAGTTGTTAGTTAGTCTTCCGTTTTTGTACTTTTCACAGTTAAACGTTTAGATTTTCGTTACAAGTTTCACATATTGGTTGGTTTTCTCGGTTAAATAAATATGAGTGTTGTCACTTCAGTGTGCCCTATCCTTAAACAATCGATATTTATTTGGTTTGTGCGATTTTTAAAACTGTTTTTCCATTGTTGGACGGATGGTCTTATAGAATTTAATATCCACTGCGATCCTTTTCACTCACTTTGCCACTTGCACTGAACTTTTGTTTTGATTGTCTCTTTATAGTCGCTTCCTATCTCTTCTCGTACAATTATTTCAATGGCTTGTATTGAGCTCATGGAGTCTGTAATTATAGCTGTTCTATTATATTGATTTCTTCTAGCGATGATTAGTGCCTGTAATATGGCCTAAAGTTCTCCAATGTGGACGTTATTATGTGGATATAGTTTAAATGTGTGTATTTACTACTACTACAGCTCCTAGGCCATTAGGTGTTTTGGGATGTGTTGGCGTACAGAAAATGGAGTTCTTTGAAGCTTACTTCCTCAAGAGTATGGAACCATCGTGTTATTAGAGAACGGTTTGTTTCTTCTCCTTTAAAGGAGTTCATGACGTTGATGGTGGGAATAGGGATTGTCCAAGAAGGGGGATATTTATGATGATTGGAAAGAAGTCTGGTTATTCAAGTGTTAGAGTGTTTGTATATTGGCAAATTCTTTCATAGAACGGAATATTTGTTTATTTGTTTTCGAATAGGTGTTTGAAGCGATCTGTGTTAATTTTTTGATTAACAGGGTTATTTGACAGGACTGATGTTGCATAGTTCATACTACAGTGAGATAGTAAAGGCTTTCAATCGGTGTTGTTCGAAATACACCAATAGCGATTCTTAGTGAAGTGCATTGTAAGTTGTTTAATATATGTTTTCTCACATGATGCATAAACGATGGAGTAATAGTCGATTCGTGATCTTATATAGATTTATCAGACACGAAAAATCAGCGCCTCCTTTATGGCTGGCAATTGTTTTGGCAGACTTTCTTGAGGTGATTAATATGTTGTTTCCATGTAAGATAATACTCAGAAACTTGAATATTTACACAAATTCTTCCCTTTCAAGGTCAGTACGGGCATTTCTTGTATAAATTTTCTGGAGAAGTTAATACACTTTGTTTTGGTTTCAGAGAATTTCAATCCGTTGGAGTCAGACCAGCTGCTGAATTTGTCAAGTGCAGTTTGTATATGTGTTTGAATAGTAGTCGTGTTTTTTGCAAACAGTATCAAATCATCAGCGTACAATATACCTTTAATTAACAGAGAGCATTTGTCGAGTATATCGGAGATCGCGATGATAAAGAGGGTAGAACTTATTGTAGATCCTGGTGCAATCCCATGATTCTGTATTTGTTTATAAGAGAGGTTTTTATCTATTCTTACTTGGAAGTATCTATCTGTGAAATGTTTCCTCTTAGGCACCAATGATGTAAGTTTGAGATTATGTTGGGTCTCCAGACCATTTCGTATGCCCTAGAAATATCCATGGCCAATCCTTCGTTTATTTCAGATTCGAGGTCTATCAGATGATCGGTTGTGCATATATTTTGCCGAAATTCACTTTGTTCTGGTACCAATAAGTTATTCTGTTCTAGTTCCCAGAGCAGTCTACGATCCATCAATGTTACAATGATTTTGCACCGAGTGTTAGTTCGTAGTATATTGGACGATATGAGTCTGGTTTGGTTCTCGTTTTGTCGGCTTTCAAAAGTGGAATTATCACGACTTCGCGCCAGCTTGTAGGGAAGACCTCATTAATCCAAATGTAGTTGTATAGTTTTAATAGGTAATCTTTGGTAATAATTGAAAGTTTTTGTAAAAATATTACAAGAATTTGGTCTGGACCAGGAGCCGTCTTTTTTTGTGATCTCAGCGTTTCATACATTTCTGTCATCATAATTGATGGGATTTGCTTCAGTTTCAGTAAAATCTATTAATTTTTCTTTCTTGATATCTCTTTTAGTTTGTATAAATGTTATGTTCATATTGTAAGGCTAAAATTTCTACTATTTCACTTAGTTTTGTGATAGCTAGGAATGAAATTCTTAGTGGTTGTTTGATTCCTGATATTTTCCGGATATTTTGCCAAACTAAGGATGATGGTGTTGAACATGTTATTGTAGACACGAATTTAGTCCATGATTCGCGAATGATGTTATGTCACTCCGAAAAATACTTTTTAAAAAACGAAAAATTACAAAAAAACTTGGTTTCTATATAACGTAATTCTTTTTATACATTTTATGAAAATACAACGTAATCATTTATTTTATTATAACTCACCAGACCAGACCAACTATCCAGAGTTTAAAATAATAGAAAAATTCATGAAATCTCTTGTATCTTGTTTTTTCTCATATTCTTCATTAATATTCTTTTGTTTTTTTCTGTGTACTATAAGGATTACTAAAATCATGGTTGAAAATAATCGTATGTGGGCCAATTGGTAATTTTTGGATATCTTCATATACGAAAACTTCTTGGAAAGTTGAATTGAATTCTGGAAAGTGTTAAGTTTAGGTAAACTAATTACTGTTTCAATTTTCTCAAGAATATTATATATCATCTGGAAACTAATAGAAAATTGTGAAACGAGTTGTTCTATTGCAAAATAATGATAAGTTTCTACTTCGTCTATTATGTGTTCATAACTTCTGTAAATCGTTGATACGTGAAGTTGATATTAATTGGTTATAGGCTAATATTTTGAAATTGTTTTTAAAGTTGCTTATGGACGACTGGAGTAAAGTTATTTGATCATGAATAAGAGATTTCAACTTGTTTTGATTATTAGATCAAGATGTAATAGCTTCATCGTAGCGTTTTGCATCATTGTTGTCTAAATTTCCGATTATTAATTTTATTGCAGATCCTAATCCGTCGAATAAGAATCTTTTTGATCGATTATCCCAAAATGGATTCAATTGTTTCAATTGAAGACTTATTTTATGTTCAATTAATTTTGTTAGGTGATGAGAATTTGGGAAATGAAAAGTGACATTATAAAATGATTTATAAAGATTGTTATACTGCTCTTTCTAGGTGAGAAATTCTTTGTTTATGTTTGTTATATCGAAAATATATATAAAGTCCAGTAATTCGTTTTAATTTGTGCTATTCCTATATGAAGAGGAAAGAGGCCAGGGTTGTCATTTAGGTTATGGAAGAAGGTTGTGTCTAGTTTCGTTCTGGAGATCCAGAAGAGAAATCTGTAATAGGAGGTAACAGGAGGTTTCTTTAATTTTTTAATGTGTACTACTTATTCATCATTTTTTTTATTTCCTTTCAATGTTTTTGTAGATATTTCTACCTTATTTATATATAAAATTTTTGTTATAGTAAAAGGTCCTGAAAATCTTTTATCCTTTTTATTTCTACTCTTTTGGTTTTGGTTGAATACAGTTTGACCTAATTTAAAATCTATATTCAAGTCACTTATGTTTTCCCGATCGTCTTAGTAAATATATTCTAGTTTTTCTTCATTATACTATACATTATACCTTCATTATGATTTTGTAACAAGAGTATTTGTTCTTCTGTGTCTTTAATAGTATTAAGTACTTTTATTCATTTAATTAATTTTGGTCCGTTAGCAGAGAAATGTTATAAATAGACAATGTCGAAATCACGATATAAATTTTTATTATGAAAATATATGTAAAAAGTTTTATTCAAATCGGTATATTCGGCTATAAAACAGAAAATAAATTTTTTTATTATCTGATTCAGGAATTTATCATTTCATCTATATATCGTTACTATTGTTCTCTTTTGCTGAGTGTCTAGTTTCATCGGCAGAGTCGTCGTTCGAATCATGTTTTCTCCAAACGATTCGGGAGTATTTAAGTCATTACTATCATTATCTTTTTGAAAATTTGGAGGTTGCATTTGAACATCAGAAATATTATTCACCTTGAGAATCTCCGGGGTTATTGATTCGGTTTCTAATGCGTTGATAGGAATTCGAGATAAACTATCAGCATTGGAATATAATTTGCCCTTTTTGTAAAAAATTTCAGAATCATATTTCTCTAGCTTCAATCGCCTACGAAATAATTTGGAATTAGGTTTTTTGAGACTAAATAACCAAAAAAGAGGTTTGTGACCAGTGTAAATATGAAATTGTCTACCGTATAGATAAGGCCTGAAGTGTTTACATATCCACACAATGGCAAGTAGTTCTTTTTCTGTAACTGAATAATTTATTTCTGATTGATTCAAAGTTCTAGAAGCATATGCTATGGGTTTATTATTGGGTACATTTCCTTGGGATAAAACAGCTCCTATTGCATATTTACTGCATCAGTTGTAAGAATAATTGTTTTTAAAAATCGGGATATTGTAAAATTGGATCATTGGTTGAAATTTCTTCACAAGTTTGGAATTAATTTAGGAAATCTTCATCATGTATGATATTAGATCCTATTTTTAATCTTTTTGTTATTGGTTTTGTTTGTTTAGCAAAGTCTGGTATGAAACGTCGGTAGTAACCTAAGAATCCTAGAAAACTTTTAATTTCCGTCTGATTTTTGGGAATCGGATAATTTTTTATGGCGAAATATTGTCTAAATAAACTATACAAGTCTCTTCAGTCAAATCTCGTAATATGTATCCACGACATTTTGGAATGTAGATGGACCATTTTTAAGTCCGAAACTCATACGTTTGAAGTGAAAATGTCCTTGTGGGATGCTGAAGGCTGTTTTGTCAATGTCTTACGGGTCAATTTCTATCTGATGAAATCCACTAGCAAGATCAGGGGCTGTGAAGTCATTGGCTCTATCTAGTCTATCTAATATATCATGTATTCGTGGAATGGGATATCGAATTTGAATAGTCTTTTCATTCAGCTTTCTATAGTCGATAACAAGTCGCCATTTCTTCTTTCCAGGAGCGTCTAATTTTTTTGGTACAATCCAAATTGGTGGAAAAATGAGGATGTAGAAGGTTGAATGATACCTTCATCTAACATATCCATGATTTGTCTGTTCACTTCTTCTCTATGAATCTCGGGAAATCGTATATATGGGTGTATTGTCAGTAAAGTTTATTTATGTTTTATTTGATTTGTAAAACAGAGAAGTATTTCGTCGCAATAAAAGATATCATAAATTTCTGATAGCTTCTTTCTCCTCTTTGTCACTTGAATGACTATGGAATAATTTTTTATTACAATATGATTTTTATGCGAATCAAAATTTAAAAGGATAATTGTTGTTGTTGTCCTAATTTGTTCTTGGTGAATATTAATGCTTACATTTAATTGTTTTAACAAATCTACACCAGGTAATCCTCTTATATAAGTATTTGAAGCTAAATTATTATAATTTTCTAGTGGAATTCTCCGTTAGTTAATAATACTTAGTGAATTTAATTTTGCAATAATTAGACTGCGTGCATCTTAGCAACGCATGCCAAAATTATAAGGTGGTTCATTTTTGAAAGATTTCGAATTAATTAAATCTTTGACATCTTTTCATGTTCTTAACTCTATTCTAGAATCAATTAATATCTGAGCTCGTCCTGTGAGTTTTCCCAGGATAGCTTTTAATAAAAATGTATTTAAAGCTACGTCAGTTTCACTACCAAAAACTGATATTAGACTTTCACATTTTCCTATAAATATTGTTAAAGTGTGAGGATTTCCATCGTAAGAAGGAATTGAATCTAAGGAAAGTTTAAGTAATTGATAATTAACTGGTGTAGAAGCCATTTCCAAATTATTATTACTATTAGTGAGTTTTGAATTTGTAGGACTATCTGTTTCACTTAAAGTTAGACTTCTCTCTAATAATTTTTCTAAGTCACTTTTATTATCTTCTAACTCTAGTTCTTTAAACTAATTCTTATAGGTTTAATCGATGTAGTATTGAGCCCAAGATGTAATCCTCGTTTTTCTTTTCTTCTTCTAAGTGGTTGAACGGTTCTGAACTATCTGCTTATTTTCGATATTCCCTCGAACAATACAGGTATCTCAAAGTTCGATATACACTCAAATTAAACCGGTCAAAAGTTCGATATTTTCGGTTAGTCGTTAACACGAAAAATTAACGTGCTATACGTTGAATCAAGAAAATTCTATTGACTGCGTCAATGATATTATGTCACTCCGAAAAGTACTTTTTAATAACGAAAAATTACAATACAAGGTAATCATTTATTTTATTGTGACTCAGTCTTTATCGTTTCTTAACTCGCGTCTACTTTATTTCATAATATATGTTGCTTGAGCTCTTTATTTTTTATATTCGATCAAATTTTCTATTGAGTTATGTCGCTTAAATGTTTAAAGTGTTCATATGTTCTGATTGCGTTCTGACAATCTTTGTTCCACCAAGGTAGTGATTTGTGGTTTACTAATATTTTACTATATCCTATGTGTGTTTTTGCCGCTTCTATAGCAGTAGATGTGAAAGTTTCTATAAGATTTTCCACGTTTGTGATTGGCATGTCTTTTGTAGTTCTAATCTTAGTGTAAGCTGTTTCGCTAAATTTTGCCCAATTAGCTTTTTTTAGGTTCCAACTATTATTCTCAGACTAATTTGATCAATATAAAATCGTCATCTGGAAATTATCGCTTCCAATAAATGGTATGTATGGCAAGCCTTATCGGTCTTCCGTCGTGGAAGATGTTAAAATTTAGAGAATTTGTCATGTTTTATATCGATTCACCTTTAGCTGTAGTGTGATTTGATCCCCATAGAGAATTGTGAGCGTCAAAGTCACCTAAGATTAATTAGGGGCTTGGAATAGTTTCTAGAACTTATTCTAGTTCTGATATATCGACGCTTTGGTCTGGAGGTATATATAGAGATGATATATATATATATATATATATATATATATATATATATATATATATATATTCTTTGTGGTATATCTATGGCTACAGTTATTAATTTAATGTTATTTACGTTTAAATTGATTTTTTGTGGTCATATATTGCTACACCTCCAGATGCTTTCCCATTTTATATACGGTTTTTACGAAAACATGTATATTTTTTTTAATAAGTAATAATGCTGATTTTCAAAATTTGTTTCTTGTAAGTATATTATTGTGTTTTTTTTTTTCGAATAATGGTGGTGCTGACTCCATTAATTTATTGAAATTACCTATCGGTGTACCCGTTATGTTACTTACTTGGCTTTTTTGATTAATTTATTCGTTTTGTTACGAAATGTATCGTTTTTTTGTGGTGTAGATGAGAATGGAGGGGTGATGTCAGATGTCAGATATCATTGTGTTTGTGTTCGTATGAATTTCTGCCAATGCTGTCATTTTTTTGCGTTTTTAATATTGTTTGTGGATTGAATATCATATTCTGGATTGGTAGGAGTAATGTATGATGAATTGTCTTTTGCTGGATTAGAAAAGGTCGGGTCAGAAGTCAGTGGTGGGTTGGTTGTTTGGCTGGAGATATTTGTTGAGCTTGACGTACTATATTGTATTTTTGATGGTGTTTTATCAGGTGTAATGTTTGTTGCTGAGTTTTGACAAATTACAATTATTAAAGTTATGTCTTAAAACATTGCATATAGAGCAAGAATGGCTATCATGTTATAGAAAGATTCGGTATGATGTGTTTTCGAAGTTGATATTAATTGAGGTTGGTATTAGTATTTACGTGAGAGATATGTAATCGATACAGCGAAAACTTAGAATGTGTTTAAATTTCGGATTAGATGTACCTATTTTGAGAATATGATTGAAGAAGACAAGTGAAGGCCTAACTGATTAAGTTCTTGTTCGGTAATTTGGTGAGATATAGTTGGACAAACGTTGGACAAAAACAATCTTTCAGTAGGTGTTATAAGTCTAAGTACAGGAAGAATTTCGTTATTGTCTTTAATCATTCCATTGCATTTTGTTAGGAGCTCGTTTACATCTTACATCTTTTGTTGATAGGTATATGCATATTCTATTATTGGTTATTATTGATGTAAATATGATTTTATTGGGGTTGATGATAGTGCCTATGGCTATTGGGTATTTTTCTAGTTTTACTCCGTTTAGTGAACTGATTACTATTGCTTGTTGTTTTATTGAAAAATTAGTTTTTTGTTGTTTAATAATAGATGAGTAGGATTGTGGGGAGTTGTTTGGCGGGATGGTATAATGATTGTTTATGTTGTTTCCATCCATCTTCTTTGATTTTGATTATCATATTTTCGTACTTAAGCCGGTGCTGTTCACTGGAAGTTGATTTGCTATCAAGCGACCGGTTTTGTGTCTGAAATAAAAACAATCGAGTTTTATTTATACTGTTCAAATGTTAAATTCATAGCAATTCATACTATAGTCAAATTTGACAATTTTTATGAATAGTGACATTACAAAATAAGATGAAATGATTTGTTTGCATCCTGAACACTAAGGATTATAGGTTGTTCAGCAGTATTGAGTTTTTCGGTAATCTGCTATTTGTCAGACTTTAATTAACCAATTTATTATTCAGTATTTATATTCGGAAATTAATTTGCAAAATCCAATTTTATAGTACAATTACTGACATTTCAGTGAACTCAATGGAAAATAGATATAAATGTACATAATGTCCTCAGCAATTCAAACATTCGGTTCCTAAAACTTTATAATGTACACAACTTTTTATTTTCATCCAGCAGATTAGAAAAAGTCATACTTTTCTAAAATATTTGGAAGCAATTATTCGGACATCAATATCGACGATACTTTTCACAACATATTCTATAGCTCCATAGCAGCGATCCGTTGTAATATCGGAAAATTGCGAAATAGCGGTATTGACATATAAATTTTTGTCAGCAAAAAACATAAAAGGCGCTAAAATGATAAACGATTATAAACTACTGAACAGGCTATGTTGTGGTGAAAAGGCTTTATCTACATATTTATCACGATTCATATTATATATTTCAGATATTGAACGTTGAGAACTATGAAATCCTCAACTGATTTGGCCAATAAGTTATTGGATTAATGCTTGAATATTGTTACCAATTATAATTTATATAAAATATATAAACCTAGTACATTGATGTTATTTGGAAATCTACCGAATTACCAATAAAAAGCACTTCTCAAAAACGCCAAAAACGATCTTTCTGAAATTGGACTGGTCACATGATAACAAAATAACATATTAACAAAATATAACATAGCACAAAAATAAATTTCATGATTTGTCTTTTTATTTGATTGAATAAAATTAGGTGTAGTGCTACAGTATAAAGAACGTTTGTCGTATTCTGTCGAACTATTTCTGTTTTTATTCGAACGAATGATGTGGTTACAATTACATCGAATACGGTGTAATACATTGAAATGTTTATATGTATAATTTTAGATATAACGAAATAGAATCTTCAATTTTTAAGCTCTTTACTTTTTAAGAAATACATCAATTGTTCATGTTTCCGTTGAATAGACATTCAGTTGTTCCATTTTAGTCTGTTAGTAGTCTGTATCTTATGACTGAAGCAAGAGGATCACAAAAGACTTATGTGTTCCTTGAAAGCCAAAGAACTGAACTTGACGTAGAATGTTCCACTAAAACTCCAGTTGAAAACTTACAAAGAGATTACAAAACGACATAAAATATAATTCTAAAATTTTATTGTATACGGGACTTTATGCAAAAACTTCGGCAGTAAATAGTAGTGGAAATAATGCTGTGGTATAAAAAAATTCAAGTTATAGGCATCTAAAGTTGCAAAATCAGAGCTAATATCTAAGTGTTTTTCTAAATTATACATTTAAACATTATTAATTTCTAATAGATGATTACGTATTTCCATCTAGTGTGTTTGACAGAATAAATAATTTTACAGTACTATCTGTCCAGGGTGGCTCATCCCCAATGGTGAACAATTCATAACATACTTTTACAGGGACAACCTGTATTTGTTAGTAGAATTGAATTTTTTAATCGATTTTTTAAGAAAAAGTTACTTTTTGTTCAACTCGATCAATTTTCTGGTTAAGGAGATATAAAGATTTCGCCATAAAAAGACATTCTAAAGAAATCTATCAAAAATTGTAAGCATTGAAATTGAAATATTGAAAAATTCAGTTGGTTAGTCCACAACTTATCAAATAAAAACAAAAATAAACTATAATAAATGTTCGAAGTTTCATACACTTCCATAGTCTACGGAGGATATAAATGTTTACTGATGAAGGTAGTTTGACACGAGATGGTTTTATTAATATAATTTGCATTTAACGCTACTTAAAATTTCTCCAAAATGATTTGCCATCCATTTTCGTGATGTTTCTCCAAAAATTCGCAGAGACATGTAGTTCATGCACGATGGATCCCCTCCCCACTCCCTACATGATGTAAAAAATTATCTCAATAATATTTTCCCTTATAGGAGGATTGTTCGGGGAAGTCCATTTGCATACCTCGTTCCCCTGAATTAAATACAATTGATTAATTTTTTAGAGATATCTTGAAAGCTTGGTAAATGTAACACAGGTGAAAACAAGGAACGAAATGATCGATGGAATAAACTTGTGACTCTATAAAACAGAATTCAAAGAAATATCCTCCGTAGGCTCCGGAAGTTCTCCGGAACTTCTAACGTTTATTATAGATTTTTTTTGTTTTCATTTGATAAGTTGTGGGCTAACTAACTAAATGTTTCTACATTCATATGTTTCCTTATGTAAGTAACACGATGTTCGACAGTATGCAGTTCCATTAGAAATATTTGATTGTGTTTCAATATCTTTTGTAAGTATTTTCAGTCAATAATCACAATTTGTGATAATTATCTGTCTTTTATGTTGAACGGTTTCCTTGTCATGGCAATGATCTAAAAATCTACTTATCTCCAAAACCATAAATTTTATCGAGTTAAATAGAGAGTAACTATTTGTTGATAAATCGATCAAAAAATTCATTTTTGCTATCTTTAAATTTTAGATGTTGTCCTGGTCTTCAGATAGTAGTGTAAAATTATTACTTAAAATCTTTAAATGTATAATACAATCTTATAAAGAAAGATCAATGACTGCCCAAAGGAAAGGCTTATTGATGGTTGCCGCTGCCTACAGGATCGTATCGGCCGAGGCAGTTCAGGTTATAGCAGGATTTCCACCGATTGGTGCTCATGACAGCTGAGAGATGCTTCCTTTATAAAATAGGGGGCAGGTTAGCCGGCAACAAACGGATGGCAGGAGAGAGAACATTCAAAAAGTGGCAGAAGAAGTGGGATAGTCTGGAGACGAAAGCCCAGTGGACGAAAACTCTAATAAGAGACATAAGAAGCTGGGTCGTGTGCAAACATAGAACCACCATAGAGTGGTAGAATGAAGGAACTACTAGGCGGAGACTTGCCACCAGCAACTGAGATCATAGGTGCAATACTTAAGGACAGGGAGACCTGGAAGGCGGTAACGAATTTTATGACCGAAGTGATGACCAAAAAGGAGAAAGAGAATAGGATCACCCAAGGATAGAAACTTAGTGGAAAAAGGAAACATGGGAGGTACGCTGATGTAATGACAACTTGTCCTTCCGGCGTACGCAACTCCCAAAGGATTTAGTAAGGAGGAGGGTGGTTTAGTGGGTGAGAGTCCCACACAAACTCACAGCATTGCACCTGCCCGCTGTGAGGACGGCATTAGCTTCCACCCCACCCCAGGGCCAAAATAAAGGTATCGCTTGTGGAATTTCACGCCCCCACAATATAAAAAATAGCTGATAAAGCAATGTCCATTTAAGTTATCTATGTGAAATCTAAGAGCACATTTCCCATGCTGTGATACTTTCACATAAAAGAATGGAAATGTTTGATGCAATAGTAAAGATCAGTGTCAATTATTGGATAGGTAGAAGATTGGCGAAAAGCAACAGCAGAAGCACAATGAAATTAGGCGACATTGTCGATCAGTAGGATTAGATGGAAAAGTGTCAGAAGCTGAACTGGGAGATATTTTGTTTTAAAAATATAATTTAAATGAGATTAGAATGTATTGGGGGGGGGGGGGGAGGATAGAAGACAACTGAAAATTATTACTTCAAACGTACTGGGTACAAATTTAATTGTATAATTTTGATTTATATTGAGACCACGGGCTTTTAAATAAGTTAGCATGAGTTGTGTCATATCTAACTGCATATTCGACTCCCAGAAATGTTTTTTAAATTGTGGCTATTTTAGAACAACTAAAACTCCACAATTAATGTCACTCAATTTATTACTATCTAAGTTATAATCACTATCTTTTACCAATAAGATTTTGTTGGCAGAGACTCAGCGATTTCTTGAGGTCCAGAAGTCTGTCCATTCATGATATAGAGCGTTACATAAGTTATCTGATAAGCTTTTATACATGACTGACCATATTAGAGTGTGACATGATTGAAATTGACCCAGTGTTTCCATTATCACAGAATACGTTCACAATGGTAGGTAACATCAAGGATATAAATTAAAATTTATCTAAATGTGTCTCATTGGCAGTGTAATATAGATAAAACGTACCCTTTTTATAATCTGTAGCAATCTAGACTGGGAAATTGTTTTACATTAGATGTATTACTATTGTAAAACTAGTTTATTTTGATTTTTACAATGTAAAAGGTATACAAGGTCGCTCAAAATTATCTCTATTCTTTATTATTAAAAACAATTTACGAATAAAAATAATAATTATCACCTTCATGTTTCTTCAATAAGACTTCTTATGAGATAGTTTTTAGTTAACCGTTGTCCGGTCAAGGTGAGTCCAATAGACTCACCGAGCAAAGTTTTTTTAAATATCTACTGTAGTATTTGTCTCATTCAAAATTCCTTCCATGACTTTGTACATAATCATGGTCGGTACATATGCCTGATCATAAAATAAAAATAAAACTTTTTGTATGCATAAAAAATTATTCGGATAGTTTTTTGAAATGTTACACGCGATGAGAGCATCAGTGCGTATGTCCCTGTCCCATAATGCATCCGTCATGCTATTTTTAGCATCACTTGTCACATCGTGTTAGTTAGTGTTACTTTGCATCTGCTTTCAAACCACCGTTCTTGCGAGTTTATCTGAATTCATATATTCTACACAGTTCTGGTAAATAGAATTATTACTTATTATTGTAGTTGAATATTTACAATCTTATAATGAACAATATGGGCTGTCTGACAGAGAACTTCAAGAAATTATTGAAAATTTGTCTGATGTCGATGACGAACCCTATGACATTAATTATTCTGACTGGGAATTTGAATCAGAAGACGATAATGTATCTGTAGCAAGCGAAGAACCTGACATACCATCACTAGGTTTTACTGGTAAAGACGGAACGTAGTGATCACATGAGCCTGATCGTACTAGGCGCACAAGGGCTTGTAATATAATTACGAATCAATTACATAAGGTGTGTCTTCCACCAGGTAAACTTCTAGAAGAACCAGTTTTTACTTGTATATGACAAATGAAGTCGTAGAAAAAATAGTCAATTTTACAAATTCTGAAGCAACTCGTGTCTTATCCCCTGATGCAAAATGGAAATGTTGTGATAAGATAGAGATGTATGCATTTTTTGGACTGTTGTTCACTGCCGGTCATTTGAAATTCAACAACAATTTATGATGTTTTATGGAATCCAATTTATGGGCCGCCAATCTTCCGAGCAACCATGGGCTTGAATAAATTCAAATCACTTTTACGCTTTATAAGATTTGATAATAAAGAAACCAGATCTCAGCCTCGTGAAAATGACAAGCTCGCCGCAATCCGCGACATATGGAACGAAATAAATAAAAATTTGGAAAATTATTATTTGCCTGGTGTCAATCTAACTGTCGATGAACAATCAGTTCCTTACAGAGGACGATGCCCGTTCAAACAATATATGCCGTCGAAACCGGATAACTATGGCATGAAGATCTGGTGGATATGTGATTCGGATACTTATCCACTAAACGGTATTCCTTATTGCGGAAATTAAGGCAACACTATTACACAAGGACTGGGAAAAAAAGTGGTTGAGTCACTGACTGAGCCCTACCAGAAAACAAACAGAAACGTGACATTCGAAAATTATTTTACTGATTTATCGTTAGCATATAGTTTACTTTCAAATGGAGTCACCATGATAGGAACAGTAAAAAAAGAACAAAAGATTCGTCACCCAAGAATTTCAACCACATAAGGATCGTGAAGTAGAATCTTCGATTTTTGGGTTTAGCAAGAAAGCCGTACTGGTATCGTACGTACAAAAACCTCGAAAAAGCGTAATTTTGTTGACGACAATGCTTTTCACCAAAGAACTCAGTGGTGTGAAAAATAAACCTCGAATCATTCTAGAATATAACAAAACCAAAGGCGGCGTGGACACATTAGACCAAATGGTTCACGAATACATGTGTAAAAGACGCACAAACCGTTGGCCTTTCGCATTTTTTATGAATATGTTAGATGTGGTTGGGATAGCAGGTTATGTGATATGGACAAACCTACATTCTGAATGGAATTCTCAGAAGCACAAGGAAAGTCTCCTATTACTTGTGTCTTTAGCAGAAGGACTAATAATACCCCAAATACGCAGAAGAAAAAGTTTTGGACTAACAAAGGAAATCAGAGCAGCAATGAAGCCATTTTTGCCAGAAACGCAAGACCAATGAAAAACATCAAGGAGTGTAGAGTCTTCACTGCCTCGTAAAAAAAGGTGTCATATGTGTCTGCTCAAAAAAGGTAGAATGCAGAAACAAATTTTCACTTGTTGCAAGAAAAGCATTTGTAGCGAACATTCTCATATCAAACGAACTTGTTTTTGTTGTTCAGAAACATTATAATTTTCTCTTGTGCATGCGTATAATTCTTTGTACCTAGTATTATAAAGTAAAAGTTATTAAATTTTTCATTGCATTACCATTGACTTTTATTAATATATAGCATATACATAATCAATAGGCATACAATATCTGAAGTGAACTCTTATCAAATATTGCATTTTAGCGCGTTGAGTCCAACGCACTCAAACTATCCGTTTACGTCACTAGCGCAGACTATCCGGATAAGGGTTGAATTGAAGTATTTGCTATTGCACTCTATGTAGTCCTACAATAGTTACATGACTTTTACTTTTGGTACACATATGCAGTGCTTGTTTTTATTACTTGGCGAAATTGTTATTTTTGATAAATTCTGTACTCCTCTTTCTAGATTCCACTTGAACAATTTATTTGCTTGATATTGTTAGTGTTTGGGGTACTACATACTTAAATTTTAACTGACTGTAGAAAATACTATAGAAAAATTTAGAAGAATAGTAAATAGTCAAATAATCACTTGTGTGGTATGCTTCAAGTAGAAATAAATCCTATAGTGACCTCGCTTTTATCTCCCTTAATCGAAGATGCTAATTTTCCAACAAACTTATTCATATCAATATAAAAAGATATATATATATATATATATATATATATATATATATATATAGATATTTTGAAAACGTAAGACTGAAATTCCATATTTCCATATAGGATAAATTCACTAGGTGGATCGTTACAACAATTCTGGTTATTAAGTCAATAATGATAATTTTAAAAATAATTTCACAGAACGGATGATGAAATATGTAGGAAATGGAATTGCAGTTAAAAATAAAAAAAATTTAGAGCACAGTAGAATGGTCTGAGAAATACCGATCCTTGCTTGTGAAGCCTTTGTCTCTCTTCCAAAATATATCCATAATCAAGAAGGGAATTTTGTGGTTATTGTTTATAGGTATAGTTCGCAAGTAATTTGGATTATCTAATGCACCGCACGATTTTTTGTGGTGCTCCCCGATCTCTCCAAATTATTTTATAAATGAACTCCTCAGTCTTTCATTAGAATCATAAACACCAATATTTGAATCAAAAATTGATAATTTCCATCTAATCAAACTTTGCTAGTAATGTCGCATAAAGCTTTTCAATTTCATTTTTTGGGAATCTGTAATCTATTTCAAGATTTTCTACACGCTCTTAAACTAACTCCATTTTCATTATTTACTTTCCTTGAAGGACATTCTTATTGTTTCATCGGCTTTTGGCTACAAATCTAGATATAAATCACTTCTCGATCATTCAAAATTATTGTTTCAATTTTATTCATGCATTTCCATTATTTTTTATTTCAATAATCAAAACGAAAGTCTCCTGAATTTTTTCTTCTCTGCGGGAGGAAAATTTAAGAAACGATTACACCGATAAAAAACCAAATATATCCAATATAATTATTTTACTTCTATTCTATAATATTATTCGATTATAACAACTATATTATGCTAAGTGTTGATAAAATTGTTACAGATATGAACAAGAAAGTAAAGTACAGTTTGTAGTAGACGCAGTATTTGCATTTGCGTTGGCACTTCACAATCTTTACGAAGATTTGTGCAAAGACTACAATCAAACAGGAGTATGTCCGGCAATGACACAATACGATGGCGGAGACTTCTACAAGAAATATTTACTCAACGTTTCTTTTACTGGTAAGATATTCTGTTATTTTGTCAAAAAAAGTTTGAATCCAAACAATACATTTGCATTAGAAACTGAGTATTAAAATATGGTTACAATACAACGGTATACAATAGTTTATGGTACCTGTTTCTCTACAATTATAATTAAATGACAACTTGAATGGTAACTTGTCTTTCGATATATTTCCTTACTAAAACTGCTATCATAAATGTGCGCGTAGCCATTATTCATCTAAGTCTGCGAAAGCTCCTCTAAAATTGACTCCGAACACTTCTATAATCGACATATTACTGCCGATTCTTCAGTTTTCCAAACTATGATACATAGTTCCACGTCTTCCTCCTACTTCTCGTTGCTATGTCATTCCAAAGCTTCTAAATATCAAATTCTGTATAATTATACAATGTCAATTCAAAAGCGAACAATACCTCGATTTCATCCACTAGAAACTATTAATAAATAAGCATAGCCACGTCATATTATTCTTGAAGAGAACAATTTGTGGTCTGGTTCAATTGAATTACATGAAGCTTCTGGTTGGAGCAGAAAGAAGGTCGTTCAACTACTCTCTCAAAAATAGCAAATTATTTTAAGTATAACTATTTTCAATAACTGATAAAACATCAGTCAAAATTCATATTCAGTTATATAAAAATTTTATTAAAGTATGGCAACCCTCATGTGAATATGTATAATCTGACGTACACAGAATCTATTGTCGTACGAGTGCTATTTAAGTTGTTTGCAGATGCTTGAAACACTTATTTTGGTGATAAAATGGAATTAAATCGCGAACATTTTCATGCAATGATTTTCTATAGCATTCGACATGGATAAAACCAACAGCAGTGTGCCGATCAACTCGCATCGACTTTTAGTGATGAAGCACCATCTCGAACAACCGTGTTGGTTTTACAAATTCAGTCATGGTCACACTTCGCTAAAGGATGATTTTCGTGAGGGTCGTCCAAAATCGGCTGTTGTTTCAGAAAACATCGATGCTGTGCTGTGCGGAAATTGATATTGCAGGATCGTCATGTAACATAGCGTGAGATTGAAGCATAGGGTATTAGTTACAGTAGCACACATACAATATTGTATCAATATTTGGCTGCCAAAAGATTTGTTCCCGTTGGATACCGCAAATTTTGGTACAAAGGAATGCTAAAAACATTTGAACGCCGTGCTTCAAAAAATGTCTATAATATCGTGACAGGCGACGAATCCTGAATCTATGCATATGAGCCCGAAACTTAACAACAATCGTTGTAAGGCTTTTTCAAGACGAACCAAATCCAACAAAAGTTGTCCGCGAAGCACTTCGAAGCAAATGATGGCCTGTTTTTTCGGAATAACCGTTCAATTAGAACAACGTAGAATGGTCAATTCTAAATGGAAAATCAGGAAAACCAATCGCAGAAGACGAATCATTCTTCACCACGACAATGTGAGGTCTCACACATCAGTTCAAACAAAGGCATTTTTGTATAGTCAAAACATCGAATTGGTGAGTCATCCGTCGTACAATCATTGTTTGGCACATAATGATTTCTTCTTATTCCCGCAGGTCTAAAATAAATTACGAGGTCAACGTTTTTCTACCTTTGAAAAAGAAGTTAATGCGTTCAAATCACATGTTTTGGAGGTACCTCTATCGAAATGGAATATATACTTCTCTACAAATCTTCCAAACGTCGAGGATGTGTTTGATAAATAATCAATTTTATATGCTTCCATAAGAAGGAATCTAGAGCCATGTTGGCTTTTCTATTGCTCCTATTCGACCAATCGATCTACCAATGTTCTACTGGAAAAATAATATCGTAGAACTCCCTCTTATTGAAGTAAATAAGATCTTCTTGCAAAATTATGTTACAAACACATGAATTTGTTTCATACATTATTTGTCATTAAGAGGCTTATGATTTATTTGAATAAGTTTGAGTAGAAGTCACTAATTACATTTCCTCATTGGATAAAAGGCCAATGAAAATATTTCCAATAATGGCAGTTCAAACTTTCATTTTCATTTTACGCAAATTATCAGTGTCAATATCATATTTTGATAAAGACTTAAGGAAAAGTCGAAACGACAAATTTTATCTTTCTTTTAAAATTATTAAAAATATTTTTAGATTATAGTGACATGTATACTGAATGACTGATATTCTTTTGTGCAATTTGGGGTATGCTTCACACCTTCGCAAGGGTAGTAACGAATCAACCACAATCATTTGCCAAATATGGTCCTCTAACTTCTCTAAGTTTAGATCCGGTGATTATGTCTCTCTGATAATGAATCATAAAGACTAATATCATTAGAAGAAAACGACATAATGAAGGCAGAAACGAAAGCAAACCCATGACAGGCAATCGAGAAAATCTCATACACCCTTAATTTGCTTTGGTCGACCATCCAAGAGTATTTACAGCAGATTGGAAAAGTAAGCAGAACAGGTGTTTGGATTACCCATAATCTGTCTAAAGAGTACAAAGCCAACTGATCCATTACATGCAACGTATAACCTACTTTAACGGCACCATACAGAACTGTTTTTTCATCGATGGACTATAGGAGACGAAAAATTAGTAGTCCTATTTAATAAACTATAATTCAAGAATCGGTGTTTTTTCTCAAATGAATCATCATGGAGTGTTACGAAGCCAGGTTTCGTGAAGATCTTCCATTACTAATTATGCTATAGCACTTGATATACAGTGCTTTTCAGATAAAAGTATCCACCTTTAATAACTTTTGTAATACTGGTATTTAGAAAAAATCCAAAAACACGTCAATTTATGTTGGAAGGGGCAAGCATTATGGCTTATTTAAACTTACTGGAAAAGCCACCCCCTCACCCCTAGCAGCATCCCCTTTATTTTTTTAAATTACTTGTCATATTTTTTATGTAAAATTTGGATACTCCTCTTTGAGCTGATTTCAAAAATGTATAATACTTGTAGGTTGAAGTGGTTAGTTTATGAGATAAACAATTTTTCTTTTAAGAGCACAAATTTTACTTATTATTTACTTTCACCTTATTTGCCTGTAATAAAATGGGTTGTACAACAGTTCAAACTCTTTAATCTTTTTAACTGTGCTATTTATTCTACTTAAAAAATCCAAACAACAAAAAACTCTACTTTTTATTAAAGTTTGACATTGTCAACTAGAATTTGTAGTCACTATTGATAGTGTAATTTGATACATTATTTATTTTGTTTCTCTGAAATGGTTTACTCTTTGCAAGAAAGAATTGAAATTGTAGGTTTATACTACCAAAATAATAATTGTGCAAGAGCTGCTGCTAGAATATTTAACGAATTACATGACGGAAGACATGCAACTCATAAGTATGTAATTCAACTGATGTGAATAAGCGAGAGGGACTGACTCGAAAATAACGAAGCAATCCAAGTGGCAATTTTAGCGCAAGTCAGCTTAGAGGCTCAACAACCCCAATCGTTGTCAACAATAAGTAGAGCGATCGGTGTTTCATCTTCTACAGTTTTCCGAGTTCTACATAAATTCAAGTACCACCCATACAAAGTTAAGTTGGTGCACGAGTTGAATGAAGATGATTTTGATCGTCGTCTAGAGTTTTGCGAATCAATGACGCAAATTATCAATAACAATCCACAATTGTTAAACAATATTTGCTTTTCTGATGAATGCTCATGGTCATTAAATGGCTTAGTAAGTAGGCGTAATTGTAGATATTGGGCTGAAAGTGATCCACATATTATGCGTGAATTCCGTACACAACATCCCCAAAAGTTAAACGTTTGGTGTGGTATCCTAGGTGACCACATTGTCGGACCTTTCTTCATCAACGGAAATTTAAATGGTGAATCATATCTTGAGTTACTCAGGGAAGGGGTTGACCCACGTGGTATAATAATAATAGAAAATGATGATAACCTTTCCGAAGATTTACTGGTATTTCAACAAGACGGAGCTCCCCCACACTATGCTATGCCTGTCCGACAATTTTTAAACGAAACATTCCCCGCTCGTTGGATAGGTAGAAGGGGGCAGATGATGGAGTGGCCACCTAGGTCACCGGATTTAACACCCCTAGACTTCTTTTTATGGGGGTATTTAAAAACAAAAGTTTATGCTACCCAACCAGAATCTCTGGATGATTTACGAGAGAGGATAGAAAATGAATGTCGACAATTAAATCCAGCCGTATTAAGCAATGTCAGAGAGGCATTTCAAAATAGATTATACCATTGTATGGAAGTGAATGGTACTCATTTTGAACACTTATTGTAACTTCATAATAAATAGCACAGTTAAAAAGATTAAAGAGTTTGAACTGTTGTACAAACCATTTTAGTACAGGCAAATAAGGTGAAAGTAAATAATAAGTAAAATTTGTGCTCTTAAAAGAAAAATTGTTTATCTCATAAACTAACCACTTTAACCTACAAGTATTATACATTTTTGAAATCAGCTCAAAGAGGAGTATCCAAATTTTACATAAAAAATATGACAAGTAATTTAAAAAAATAAAGGGGATGCTGCTAGGGGTGAGGGGGTGGCTTTTCCAGTAAGTTTAAATAAGCCATAATGCTTGCCCCTTCCAACATAAATTGACGTGTTTTTGGATTTTTTCTAAATACCAGTATTACAAAAGTTATTAAAGGTGGATACTTTTATCTGAAAAGCACTGTATATGATCCCATAGCACAACTATGAATTTGTTATATATTTTATCGTAAAATTTGAAGTAGTAGTGTGAGTGGGTAGTTGTAAGTTGTTGTAAGTTGTAAGTGTGAATTCTATAACCTTAATAAATTCGTTTTGAGGTATGTTAGACTGTTCTTCAATTATGTACCATTTTTTTATCAATATATATTTAACAATTGATCATACACGTAACGAAATAACCCGAGGGTGTCCCATAAGTAAAGTCGGATTTCATATGTGAAAATTCCTAGGCATCATTTTGAACTTATTAAGACCATTTTCTCTTTGTTTATTGACGACACAGTACGTTTTTATAATAAATAGATAGAGTTTATTATATTTTTTTTAATATCAACCTGTTATGTTTAAGTATCATTATAATATTTTATTTTATCTTCATATTATTTTATTTTACTAATTCCATAATAACAGTTCCATTAGTTTGAGTGCTTCCAAAATTTTGAGTTGATCTCTTTTGTTTGATAAATTCCCCAATTCTCATTATATTTTGAGATATAATCTCTCTCTTGTTTTTTTTTCTCAATTTATCTTTGAAATTAGTGATAATATTATAAGTATCAGATCTCATTTTATTTTTAGTTGCATTATTCATATGATTGGTGCATTGGTGGTATTGATTATTGCATAAGATATTTGTAATTCTCTTTTATTAGAAATAGCTTGTGTTATATTGGAATACAAAGATGGAACATTTGTATTTCAGCAGTAGTTAAATTTCATATGTATCTCTATATCTGTATCTTTATCTCAATAGGTTGTTTTTAAAATTTTTGGATAATGTTGTTGGGAATTAGTTTACATATTTTAATTTTTATGTCTTTCAATTCCTTTTTTAATTTCCTAATTAGAATTGTGGACTCCGTGATAGATAGTATGGTTTAAAAAAGAACGTAGATAAAACGTAATTTTAATATTAATGGTATAAACGAGTATTTTAAATGAGATAATTTTGAATTTAGAAACGTAGTTATCAACTATCTTTTATGCATCTTAGTAGAAAAATTCTTCGGTTTTTCTATTTTTTCAAAGGATATTTTCGTAATTTTTCATGTTTTGTTTGGTTTTTTCTGTCTATATATATTCAATGTTATGACTTATTAGAGCTTTTAAGACCCTAGACCTTTTTATGTTTTAAGTTGTTAGCTGCCGAAGCACTTCGGTGCAAATGGTCGCCTATTTTTTCGAAATAACTAGACGTCTTGCTACAATTTCATTAGAGCAACGTAGAATAGTCAATTCTGAATAGTACACTAGCATTTTTTTGGTAGAAGTGTTCATAAAAATCAGGGAAAACAAACGCAGAAGACGAATCATTCTCCACCATGACATTGCGAGGTCTCACACATTAGTTCGAGAAAAACTTTTTTGATCAGTCAAAACATCGATTTCATGGGTCATCCATCCACTGTACAGTCTTAGTGTGGCACCCAATGATTGCTTCTTATTCCCGCAAATCAAAAATAAATTACTAGGTCAACGTTTTTCTACACTTGAAGAAGTGGTTGATGCGTTACAAATCAGATGTTTTCGAGGTACCTTAATCGGAATTGAAAAAATTGTTCAATTGGTTCAAACGCATATAAAAGTGTTTTCAAAAGCTATGATCTACCGATAACAACAAAAACATTATTATACGTCGAATCATGAATCATATCGAAGTCGAATCATGAGCGTTGACTAAAGCTTCGGTGAAGAAGTCGAAATCTTTTGAGATGTGGTGTCATAGAAGGATTGAAGGAACATCATGGATGGAAAATTCCGAATTACTATAAGGACTGAACCATAATAATATCAAAAAAAGAAAATTGGATTGAGAGGACTGAGACAAAACTCTTGGTTAGGTTAAGTTAACTACCATCAGATTATTCCGGTTAGCAGCAACAAAGTTAGAATACCCATGCTAGTCGCCAACATTAGGACAACTTATTACTAGAAAAAGGAGAAGAAAAAACTGAAATATAAAAAGAGTTTAATTCATGTAGTTGTTGAACAGTCAACTTCAATAGGAAAAAAGTTTGTTGTATTTTTCGTACCAAGTTTTTTTCTCTTGATATTTTTACTCAGTTTTTATCATTTTTGTGTACAATTAAATTGAACCGTCTAGTTTATACATTTGTATATTGAAAATATTCCTTTCCACTTGAAGAAACCAAATGGCTTCGTCAAACAAGCTGCGAAAATAGAATGCAAAGTAAAACTGAAGTATATTAATGGTGTATTGCAAAATATCTGAAAGATTACATGTCATAAAGTAATTTGAGGAGCCTGTCAAGAGGTAACTAGCCACTTGTTTTACCTATTCTAGTTGTTTGCTTCGCATCGAAGTTCATTCGGATATCTCCAGTGAAACCCTATGGTTTCAACGGGAAGGCACTTCTCCACATTTTGGTATTATTGTCAAAAAATAGCTAGATGAAATATTGGATTGTATAAAGTAGTATTGAATGGCCATCAAGATCCTCAGACTAAAACCTATCAGAATACTATATTTGTGGATATCTGAAAGATAAGGTTTATCAAAATAGGTCGGTTAACCCTGGTAGTCTAAAATAACTTCTAATTACATAGTGACATCAGCTTCATACTCGGTAGTATATTTTTATCTTTAAGAAAGAAAATGAATCATTTTTAAAAACTGTTCTAAATTCTATTCACGTGTTTTGAACAAACCTAATTATTTCAAATTAGATGAACCTCGCTATCTAAAACCGTATCAGAAAAATTAGATTATATGAAACTATAAAAACAATAGTTTTCCACTTTCAGAGCTTTTTCTAATGAGGGGAATTATTATACAAAGCTACACACTTCATAGGTCAAATAAATTTCGATGAAATTTTCCATGTGTGAAAAGTGTAACAATAAATATGCTATTAAAAAGACCTTCAACATGTTCAAATTTTCAAATTTATTCCTGCTTCATTATTCTTTTGTTTATTAGTTAAGAAATGAATGTCAAATTTCCCGTTGAAGTGGTGTTAAGCTTTAAGTTTAGGTTCTAGTTCATACTCTGAAGACAATAACTTGGTTATCGAAGCACGCGTGCGACAGTTTTGATGTAATGGCAGTGTAAATGTGTTGTTAGTGAAAAAATTCAATTCTGATATGATAATCTCTTGGGAATCCATTTTTTAAAGTTGTAAAACTATAGCAATATAAAATTTCTTCGTAGAAAATTCTAATTAAGTGTGGTTGTTTTACTATAGCTGTACCAAATCTTTTTTAATCAGATAACTCGAAAACGGTCATTATTTTGTAGATCAATGAAATAAATTTTTCCACAGAAATGATACCCGAACGAAATAAGTGGAATATAAATATATAAGTGATAACAATTTGTCACCCTTACTAAAATAGTTTATATCCAATTTTCAAGTCATTATTCCGAAAAATTGTATCTAAGTAAGAAGCAGACTATATTTCTTACCCTCTGAGCTGTTCTTTATCGAAAAGTATGTGGATGATTGAATTGTATATTTTTAAATTAATAATATATTTCTGCTACAAATGCTTTAACATGTTCCACTTCCTTCCCGCTTCCATACGTTCAAAACAGAGAATTTCTCACACTATTATAGGTAGAAATTATTCCTTACTGTTATTTTTTACTAAAACAGTTCAGATTTCTAAAATATTGGAAAAGCACATCCAAATATTGCTCGAAAAACATCAGATGTGAAAATTTGCTCTGAAGCACATCAAGATATTCGATACTGAGGAGTATCATAATTATAAAAAATTTGTTGATATAATCAAATAAGTAAAATTACACGCATATTAAAATATCTTTCAAAATTATCAAAATCACTCGGAGCACGACCTTTACCTACCTACTCCACGTTCAGAATTAGTTAAGGACTCGATATTTTCCAATGCAAAAAAATGCGCAATCACTTGCCAATTGAATCGATATCATCTTTTCACGCATTCCGCAATAATTTGAGGGAATATTTACTGGAAACTGCCTTCTACTCCGTAAATGATTTCTATTCTAATTATAATATTTAATTCTGGTCATGCTACATACTGCTTTAATTTTTGCTATGGACTTATTTAATAATTATTACCTTCCACTATTAGCTATAATTTAGTTACTCGTTATGGTTTTATTATGTATATTGAAATTTTATTTCATTTGTTTTATCTTTATTAAGTTATTTTTATGTTTGTTTTTTAGTTTTTCCAAGCTTTGGTCCACAAATTGTAAAAATTTTTTGACAATAAAGCATTTCTCTCTCTCCCTCTCAATTTATTTATTTCAAATGTTGGTTAAATATACGTTTCGTTACCAGATGGAACTGGAATAGGAGTATACGGGTCCAGAACCAAACACTCTGAATGTTTGGGCAGCGCACCAAGCAGAAATTTATGTAATTGAAAAATGTGTTCGATTCAATCTATAGAGGAACTATCGCAAATAGGAGATCATCATTCTGTCCGATAGTCAAGCAACCATCAGAGCTCCAAGCTCCAATATCATAAAATCCAAACTCGTTTGGGATTTGCTGGAAAAATTGAACGAGCTAGGCAAGAAAAATAAAATTACCCTATAATGGATTTCGGGACACACGGGAGCGAAGGGGAATGAAATAGCTGATAAGTTCGCTAAAGCGGGGGTAGACAAGTCCTTCATGGGATAGAATAGATAGGAGCGAAACCAATTATTAGGACAACCTACAAGGGTTGAGATCGGCAGACTCTTCTAGAAAACTATAACCAGAGTAGATCTGCAAAATGTATCAACCTAACTAATCAATACTAACAGGAACTCTATCGGGGACCTATCACCTCAACAAACACCTAAAGACGTTAAGCATAGCAGATAATGCGGCGTACAGGTTTTTTGTACAGAGGACGAAACCTCTATCCAAATTCTATCGAAGTGTGAAACACTAAGGAACTCCAGAGTAATACACCTGGGAGCGTATAAAATAGAAAGCGAAGATCTCTGACAATTAAAGCCATGCTTCTCTCTAGACTTTTTAAAAGGAGTTGAATTGATGAATCAGCAGTAAATTCTCCAGTACGGCAGCAAGAAAGGGGGACACAATAGATCCTTTGGGTCGCAGTGAATACGAGACCCCAAATCCATACATACATACAAACATACGTCTTATTATTCTTCGTGAATTAAATTTTGATCTACTTTGTCATCGTTAGCTTCTAATAACGTTCTCTCTATCCCGTTCTCACTTTTTTAATGTATTATCTAATAGGTATAACCAAAGTAAAATTTAAGAGTTAAGAGAAGCTCAGGGTAATATGGTTTTATATTTTATGAAAAAAGATTTAAATCTCATGATGCTGATGAAGTTATATTCTTGATTTCATAAATGAGTGCCCGTTAATACTGTTAGTATAGGAGAATATTGCGAGAAACTCAAAAAATCAAGAAAGTTGGCATTATATGTTTCTGCACATTTTTCGAGATTCTAATATAATACAATTAAAAATAATGCTGTGACTTTGAAACACAATATTTATCCAAGTTACTCCAAGTTCAAATCCTTGAAAAAAAAATTTGATCTTTCAGAAGAATACGTTTCAGTTACAGATAATGGCGCTAAAATTATTTTTAAAAAGTTTACTTGATCGTACTTCATAAAGAATTTTACAAGCTGTCAGTCACAAAATCACAAATTCAACCTTTCCAAATTTAACTTTGATAAGCATCAAATCCATCTCAGAACAAACATTATTCTTCTGAAAATCACAGTAACAATTCTTCAGTTTGAATTATGAGCGTAATACCAATTGAACTGTTTAACCTTGAAAATGAACAAATAATCTGGGAAAACGAATTTGCTTCATCCTCGTAACTCTGTTTTACTGATGTTACAATAAAAAAAGTGACCTTAGTAAAAGTTGCTGGAAACAGGTTATAAGGTTCCAATTAAAAAAGTCATTCCTGGGCCACATCAAAATTGAAATTGATTCCTCGTTGAAAAATAAT
Source organism: Diorhabda elongata (assembly GCA_026230145.1). Classification (NCBI taxonomy): domain Eukaryota; kingdom Metazoa; phylum Arthropoda; class Insecta; order Coleoptera; family Chrysomelidae; genus Diorhabda; species Diorhabda elongata. The sequence goes on along the minus strand of CM047937.1, from coordinate 21,327,194 downwards.
AGGAGATCACGTTTAACTTTTTTCTTACGGCCAAAAGTCTGGTCATTAAACTACAATGTCCTATAATTTGGTGTTTTGCCTCAGTGTGCAGCGCCGCCGCATAGATAAATTGTTAACTTGATAAATTTTTACCAAATTGCAAAGCTATGCAGTTAGTAATACTGTTGTTTATCTAGGTGCTTACGGAGTAGTATTTAGCCGAGTACTTCATATACTTCTATATATTTTTCTTCATTTAGTTATATTTCCTTTCCACTAGCTTCCTGCCCGATCTTCAAGAATGTCCTTCTAGTTATTATCGTCTGATCATCGGCGCATGCCAATATTTGGAGGTCTTTAGTAATAATTGTACCTGTCAGCTAGTAGTCTTTTATTACTTTGTTTAGTGATATATTAAATAGAGTTGTTGACAGTCTGTCACACCCTGTCTGATTCTGAGATCTATAAATTTTTTTGCAATTTTAACATGTCTTTTAGTGGTATGTCTCTTTTCAGACAATCGAAAGCTTGTTTGAAGTCTATAATTAGAAAGTGGATATTCATATCTTGATCTTAACAGTTTTCTATAATTTGATTTAGAATGTGAATAGCACCTATTGCTGATCTTCCGGCCCCACATCCATATTGACATTCTCCTAGATGAGTCTTCGTATACTTTTTTAATCTCGTATTAACTATGGAAGTAAAAATATTGTAGACCGTTTTTAGTAGGGTAACAGATCTGTAATTAGAGCACATTTTTGGGTTTCCTTTTCTGAATATGAGATATATAGCTCCACTATATTTTTTTGTTTGTCCAGTCTAGTTCAGTTAACTTTTATACCTAGTCTATTCTGTAGTTTACTTCACCCGTATCTCATTGACGATCTAATCTGGTCTTCATGTTTTCTTAGTTTCAATGTTCTAGAGCTATCATCTACTTCATTGAGCGTTGGTGGTTGTTCTTCTCCGTCTATTCCGTCTATAAAAATCCTTTATGTGTTCAAATTATTTTCTCCCGATATTATTTTAACGTGTTGTTACCACGCTGTGCTGTCTGCCTGTACTGTAGCTTTTTCCAATTTTGATGTTCAATGTATTGGTCAATTTTTTTGTTGTTTCTGTTGTTCTCTTTTAATTCTTCCATTATTTTATTGATCCACACTTGCTCTCTCTTGCTTTTGCTTAACTTTGCGTTTCTCTTCCTCAGTCTTCTATAATTTTCATAATTTTCAAATTTTTTTGTCCCTAGCTATGTTACTCTTGCCATTTTCTTTTCACTGTTAGCTATTTGGCCATCTATATTAGACTATTGGCTTTTCTTTCTTTTAAATTTTTAGTGTGCTATTTGCTGTTACCAAAATACTTTTCTTTATATTTTGTTAGTTCATGTTCATTCTAGATTTTTCAGAGTTTATCAATCTTATTCGTCTATTAATTCTTGTGGACTATCTTTCAGTTTTCCTATGTTCCATCTCTTTTCATTTGATTTATTTTTTTTTGTTAGGCTTTCATTTCAGTTATCACCAGAAATCTACATTTGCTCCTCGAAATGATCGTATATCGTATTAGTTTCTCTTTGTTTTATACTGAAACGTGATCGTTTTTCCTGAGATCATCCATGATGCCTTATGCTCCTTTAGTGTTTATAGTTGGTGCGTACTATCTGCATATTCAATTCTATGGCCATATAACAAACTCTATATACATTGTCATTTGTTATTTCTCGTTCCAATGGAGACGTCATTCATTACCAATTTCGTATCGTTCCTAATATTTGCTTATTCTCCTGCTTTGTCTTATTATACGGAAAGGTTATTTATGTCGAAATGGAAGATAGATGATTAATAGCCAAGACAGTGGAAATCTTAGACATATAGAGAGAAATTTTTTAAAACTATTAATATTGGATTGAGGTTAGGCTGAAGTAAACACCATACATAAGAGAAAATGATATTATAGATAGCCACACAAATGAAGATTGAATTGGGGAAAATAAATAATAAAAAAGGCTAGAAGTGAATGAGTGAACTGTTGTTAAAATTAAATTAGAAGTAGACTAACTTTGAGATATTATAAAAAAGAGTAGTATTATTGACATAAGAGAGACCGGAATTTCAACAGTATTGAGATGTTATCCTAAATGGTGAGTTATAAATCACGTTAGAACTTTGCTTGAGACTTTTGATCACATGACAAATTTTGTATCAATTGTAAATGATGTAATATTCACTTCTCAAAACGTCAAGGTCACTTCTTTATCGTCGGATAGCGTCCAATTTTTGATGAAAAGCATAAATCAATATCAATCAGATATTTTCCATCAAATAGAAGCCGCAATATCACGACTATTAATCCTCTTTAACACATTTATTATGGAATTAGAAATGAACAAGTTGAATTCCGAAATATAGTCAAAGTATTAGATTTCAGTATGTGTTAAATGACAAGTATGTGCAAATTTCTCGTGAATTGTTAATAATTTTGGCAATGTCAAAAATCAACTCTGTTTTCATTTATTTGAAAATTTGATGTAATATTGAATAATTACACTATGATTGTACACAAAATGTGATTAATGGAGTGGCTGAAAATATCTTGATGGGAAGGAACTTGCATTGGATCTTTTCAGACATATACACATATTCGCTTATCTGTTTTACTAAAACGAAGTAATTCGAGTATATTGGAATATTAGGATGGTGAAAATACAATTGAATTTTCAAAAATATAATAAATTGATTACAGTAATTCCAAACGATAAGTTCTCATTTCAGAACTAGGTAGTAGTATTCTTTTTGTCCAGGGCACGAAATGGTTCAAAATGTATTTGCAAGTGTACAAATACTAGTCAGTAAACTCAACGGATATAAGTTCGATTAAGCATGTGTAGAATGTAATTGACAAAGCAATATTTCTAAGAATTAATTTGACAGTCACAATAATTTGGAATGAGTTGGAGATTTTAGTATTAGATTTCAGTATGTGTTAAATGACAAGTATGTGCAAATTTCTCGTGAATTGTTAATAATTTTGGCAATGTCAAAAATCAACTCTGTTTTCATTTATTTGAAAATTTGATGTAATATTGAATAATTACACTATGATTGTACACAAAATGTGATTAATGGAGTGGCTGAAAATATCTTGATGGGAAGGAACTTGCATTGGATCTTTTCAGACATATACACATATTCGCTTATCTGTTTTACTAAAACGAAGTAATTCGAGTATATTGGAATATTAGGATGGTGAAAATACAATTGAATTTTCAAAAATATAATAAATTGATTACAGTAATTCCAAACGATAAGTTCTCATTTCAGAACTAGGTAGTAGTATTCTTTTTGTCCAGGGCACGAAATGGTTCAAAATGTATTTGCAAGTGTACAAATACTAGTCAGTAAACTCAACGGATATAAGTTCGATTAAGCATGTGTAGAATGTAATTGACAAAGCAATATTTCTAAGAATTAATTTGACAGTCACAATAATTTGGAATGAGTTGGAGATTTTAGTATTAGATTTCAGTATGTGTTAAATGACAAGTATGTGCAAATTTCTCGTGAATTGTTAATAATTTTGGCAATGTCAAAAATCAACTCTGTTTTCATTTATTTGAAAAATTGATGTAATATTGAATAATTACACTATGATTGTACACAAAATGTGATTAATGGAGTGGCTGAAAATATCTTGATGGGAAGGAACTTGCATTGGATCTTTTCAGACATATACACATATTCGCTTATCTGTTTTACTAAAACAAAGTAATTCGAGTATATTGGAATATTAGGATGGTGAAAATACAATTGAATTTTCAAAAATATAATAAATTGATTACAGTAATTCCAAATGATAAGTTCTCATTTCAGAACTAGGTAGTAGTATTCTTTTTGTCCAGGGCACGAAATGGTTCAAAATGTATTTGCAAGTGTACAAATACTAGTCAGTAAACTCAACGGATATAAGTTCGATTAAGCATGTGTAGAATGTAATTGACAAAGCAATATTTCTAAGAATTAATTTGACAGTCACAATAATTTGGAATGAGTTGGAGATTTTATTAAAAAAAAGTTCCTTGGAAAACGAAACACGGTAGACTGAAACATTGTAATAAAACAAGCGGACACCTCAGTTAATTTTGCTCTGCTTTTATTTGATAATTTTTTGATGCAACTGGCTTAGTAAGTCCGGGTAATATGTTGCGTTGACGATTGCATTTTATTTCTAAAAGTCAACCAAAAACCCTCGTAGTCACAAAATATGTTTTCTGTGGTAGTAGAAGTCACAAGACTTTCATCTTGTGGGTCATCTTCTAATGATTCTAGTTTCCAGCGAACAACTTAGACCACTTTCTAATTATTGAAAATAACGGACACAAGTCACCGTAATGAGTTTACATTCTATTTTTAGTTTTTGTTGGTGTTAATCCTTCTTTAGTCAAAAATTTGATGACGACGCGAAACTCATCTTGAGACATTTTCATAAACAACTTGACTAAGTATTCTATAAGCTCTACTATAATCAAATGGATCGAAGCAGCAATTTGAAACTTGGTGTGAAGCTTGTTGATACTGACGCGTGCATAAAGATTTTTGCAAACGTACTCTAGGTAAACTGTTTACCTTCAGTCTATGAAGACGATAACTTGGTTATCGAAACGCTCGTCAGACAGTGTAATCGTGAGTGTTGGTCTAGTGGTGGTGTGAACAGTGTATTCAGTATAAATATCGCCAACTGGTAGCTCTATCTTACTGACTTAAATTGTCTCATAAGTGTTCAATAGGGTTAGATCAAGACCCTGCGCTGGCCAATCCAAACTATGCTTATCTTGGAGGTAATTTTTCATCGTTCTAGCTACGTTTGGACGTGCATATCATTACTTAATAGCATTTTTTTCTCTGTAAATAAGGCATATGGCATTAGATGAGGTTCTGAAATATCTTCTATGGAGCATTATGCTGTCAAACGACAACCACGAATCACTTATCGGTACGAACGACCTTGATTCTTGATTCTTTATGAAAATTCTCCATTCACGGTTGCCCATATTTTGCAAATTGACGACGTTGACTGTGATGGCAAAGTAAAACTACGCAAATAGATACTTAGTATCAATGTTTTTTTGTGTTATAAATTAATTTACTCTTAATTTACTAGTATACAATTTGGATACAAATCGCTCTTTTGTACAGTGTACTTTACTGTAAAGATGTTGACTACAACAGTTTTGCTTGTTACAGATTTAGCCGGTAGTCCTGTCAAATTTGACACTTGCGGAGATGGTTTGGCTAGATATGATATTCTCAACTACCAAAGACTACTCAATGCCTCAGGATATCATTATCGTGTAAGTAAATTTATCCGTTTTGCAAACGTTTTGATTTTGTCAGATAGCAGAACTGTCGTTTTGATAGCTATGTTATTGTAGACCTCAAATAATTTTATTGTGTCTTTTTCATATGTTTGTTACTTCATATTTTCTTTTAATTAGAAAGAAATGAATATTCTATACACAACTATGCATAATAATAAATATAGTTAAAAAAACTGAAAAACAAACTTCTAAAGCACATGAAGCTAAAACGTTGAAAATTACTTGAAATAAGCTTAAAACAAATAGTAAATGTGAAATACTAGTATTATTGTGAAATAGCGTCGGGCGCTTGATCTACGAGAAATACGCAACAAAACAAATGACATTTTTTTCACAATAATACTAGTATTTTTCATTTATTATTGTTTTAAGCATATTTTAACAATTATTTATAACTTTCTAGTTTGATGTGCTTTGAAAACGTTTTTTATTAGTTTTTTCAAATTATATTTATATTTAATTTTAGCGAGTACATGAAAGATTTTATAGGATGAACAGCTCCGACGATGTGAAGGAATGGTGTAAGAAATGTACGTCTTGCGCTACGAAAATGGACCACATCGTATAAGGAGGCACCCATGAAACAGTATATTGTTGGATTGCCTTAGATATCGCTGACCCATTTACGATGAAAGAAAGTGGTGGTAAATATCTACATCCTAATCGTGATGGATTATTTTACATAATGGGTGGAAATTTACGCGATCCCGAATTAAGAGGCTACAACTGTTGTGGAAGTATTGGTGAAAGAACTTATCAGCCGATATGATAAGCCCTTGAAAGTCCACAGGGATCTAGTAAGAAACTTGGAGAGCCATGTGTTCTAGGAAATCTGTGACTAGCTGGGAATAAATAAGACCAGGACTACCGCATTACATCCACAACCAGATGGAATAAAGAAAAATTAAGATCAGAATCTATTAATGAGTCCACCGGTGAAACACCTGTAAAAATCTAGTTTAGACGTAAAATGAGGCTTTCTTGTGATAAAGAGTATTGAAATAAAGGCGGACACCCACGATAGATATTTCAATTACAGCAGCAGTGAAGAAACAGAACTAACTATTTAACAACTACGAATAAATATATTAAAAAACAGTGAGTGAACTGAAAAATTACATTGCAGCTAGTGAAACTCGACTACTAGTAAAACTTTAAAACAAGGTCAAGTTATTACACCAGTGCTGCGTCCACTTAATTTTTTTAGCAATCTAATCTCACAAATACTCAACTGATATTATAATCTATTTAATGAGCTACAAAATAATATACAATATTATGTAAAAACATGCATAAAAAATAATGATTTATTATAAATAATAATAATTTTAAATGTAATAAAAACAAATTTTACAAAAATACAAAAAAAGTATATAATTAATAAAACATTATGAAAAGTCAAAGCGACGGTTGAGCTTGTTTATCAGCACAAATTTTCTCAAACCGTGGTATCATTTAAGAAATCGCGGTTCACAGGTTCTTTCCAATCACTAAGCGATATCGATACTTCTTAAGACAGCTACTGTAGAAAATAGTCGTTTTAGAAAGGTAAGATGTTACAAACAGCAATAAAATTTCTAAAGCTTTGTTTTCCAAAGTAGGAAAATCGCCCTTTACTCGTAGCTCAAAAAGTAATATATTATTTTCGTCTTGAAACATCTGCTTTAATTTGCTATCACTAGATAATTCAATTATCATTTCCTGCTCTGCTATCGTAAGACCAAAATCATTATATTTTCCAATCACATACGGGTTTCTAATCCATTCATATTTGGATATTTCAAGTGCTCTAAAGTAAAACGAGAATTGCTTTCATAGATTGGTCAAATGATTATTAATAAGAAATTTACTTTCTTCTCTTTCATCAGCAAGACAGGTAATTTTGAAAATGGAAAACATGTCATAGCTATTATTTTTCAAACTCATTATCCACAGTTCCAATTTTTTCATAAATTCAGTGATCTTGTGTTTCTGCGTAAAGCATGTATTTGAGGCCCTTGCATTGATTTATTTAAAGTACTGAGTCTTTGAAAAATATCAACTGAATACGCAAGTGACACAAGGAGTTTCGTGTCAAAAACAAGTTTGCTTTTTCTCTATTATTATCAGTGAAAAATATGGCGATCTCTTCTTTTAGCTCAAACAGCTGTTGAAGTACTTTGGTACGAGAAGCCAACGTGCCTCACAATAATATAGAAGTGATCTATATTCTGAACCCATGTCACCACAAAATTTTGCGAAAAGTCTTTCTTTTAATGGGCTATTTTTGAAAAAACTCACAACTCTTATAATAACTTCACTACTGCTACTACAATAACTACTGTAGATCTTCACCCATATCCCTTGAAACAAGAGATTATCTATGAATTATCAATGATATTAAAAACTTCACTTGCGATAGTGTTGCATTCAATAGGCTTACAGTCTTCTCTAACATCAGTTTCCATAACATATCTTACATATATTATCAAGAGTGCATCCTATGTTATTATGAGAAGCTTCATCTACTTGCCACGCGAAACAAGATAGTTTTACTTTTTCTATTAATCGATCGCAAAGGTCTCCAGGTATATCGGATATTCGTCTTCCCACCGTATTATCTGTTGATCAGCATAAATAACTTGGGCTCTTCCAATAACAATATTCATATTATTCAATTCAAAAGGTTACTGATAAATGTACGAGAAAGTAAAAAATGTGTTAGTAGTGAAAAAAATGTTATTTTATTGTTTCAGACATTTATAACCCTGGCACTAAGTGCTCGTGCCGATAAACTACCTCAACAATAAAATAACATTTCTTGTTTAATAATGTACTGTATGAAATTTACCTCAATATTAATTTAGAAGTTACCAAAGGGAAGTGTTTCATTCTATATGTCAACGTGTTTGTAGCAAAAACTACTAACGAACTAATTCTGTTCATAGACAATAGAAAAACAAACATATGCTTCTGTTTAGTGAAGTTTGGCGCGACTAAGCACGAGAATACCTAGGATGTTCCAAGTGCTTGTCTTTTGTTTCCTCACTCCGCCGGCGCTCGGCTTCAAACGCGAAAGCGAGATATTTTCTTCCCAGCAAGAGTATGGATGACACCTATTCGAATTTTTTGGTTTGGATTCGAAAATGATATTCTGGATATTCTACATGCCCAGTCTCGTGCCCCCTAGGTGGGGCGTGCCCCACAGGTTGGGAACCACTCTCATTATTTTTGGACAGAATATAAACACTATAGAAGTGTCTCCCGCATTAATCTCCAGGCAAATAAAACAACCATTAGATATTCAAATGAAGGAAACTGACATTGGTGACGTTTACCCATTGAGCAAAACTAAAAATTACTCAATAAAAATTGAGTTGGTATCCTATTCAAAAAGAAATACTACAAACTGCCACAAATTCGAATAAACGAAAGTAAAATTCCTGAGAGCACATCTTCATAAAACCATACAACACCAACCGCTACATAAGAGCTAATAAGTTATACGTAAATAACATCGTATATACCGTCGAAGATTTGACATACGAAGAAGATCCAATATCATCGAATGAACGAATACAGTATAACAGATTACAACAAAAGAAACAGGAGCAGAGCATTACATCCCAAAATTAGATGCAACGAAAAAAATAGACATACAAACTGCGCAGCAATTCTCCAAAGAAGCTACTAGAGGTAGGCTCAGATGGAACATGTTGAAAAAGATGTCAATTAAAATAACTTTATTACCTTTTATCTTCTCCAATCAAATAGTTCCCTATATGCGTTTCTGTATATGCGGACATATTTATTTACTTGTATTATTTTGGATTCATAATTAGATAGATTAATATATACGTGATGTGAATTACACATCTTTTAATACCCTTTAACTCGAATGCATAAAACAACTCAATAAATTGATGGACTTAGGGAATACAGGAAATAGTTCTCTCAAAATTCTACAACAAAACATCAGAAGCATGAAAAAAACTTTGAGGAAATGATCACTCTACTTGTGCAAATAAATACTAACTTTGAATCTATAATTCTAACAGAAACTTTTACAGTAACAAATACAGAGCTATTCAAATTAGAAGGGTACTATTCTGTGTACGCATAGTATCCTATTGCAATCTATAACTTTTTGGAAGTCGAAATAAAAATAAACAACAGAGAAATCATGCTTTCTTCTGTATACAGACCTCCGTCAACAAACCCAGAAACGTTTATACAAAACCTTGGTACTTATTTTGAATATATAAAAAACAATTAATCAAACCTCCAAACTTTTGCAGGGTATATAAATATCAATACATTACAAAATGAAGAAAAACATCGCGTCGCATCCTTTGAAAGACTTACGAAAAATGCCTTGAGAGGGTTATCTTGGAAAATATGCCTGGTTTATTTGGATTACATCGTGGTATTGGGAAAGACATTTGAGAAACATCTTAGGAATTTAGAAGACGTATTCAAGCGACTTCAAGCTACCCAGCTCATGCTAAATCCAAAGAAGTAATAGGTATTCTATTATCGAGTTAACTATATAGGCCATATAGTGAGCAATGAACGAGTGGCAGTGGATCAAGAGAAAATTATCTCCATACAGCAATGGCCGCAACCAAACGATAAACATCAAATTGGGAGTTTCCTATAAGAAAATTTGGAGATATTGCCAATCCACTAACTCGACTTACAGAAGAAGCAAAAGCTTTTCACTGGGATGAAGACTGTCAAAGAAAGAGTGCTGGGATACTTCAGTAACGTACTCTCGAAACCAGAACGGAATTACTGTGTGAAGTCCGTGGAGAATTTTTACCAGTATCTTTATGTGAGGAAGTTCTTTATCCGGAATAACCATGCAGGATTCAATTGATTGATGCAGTTCAAGAATCCTGAGGGCCAGATCTCCAGACATATTGAACGCCTTCAAGAGTACAAGAGTACATCGACCCGGTGTCAGCCATCGAAATGCCGACTCCCTACATTACAATATAAATTGGAAGAGGTATTGTCATAAGTACCCTGGCATTATTATTCTTTTGTATTTTAATTCTACCTTATAAAATGGCTATTGATGTATTGAAATCTGAACGATTGGAATTGGTAAAAAAATTTATTTGTCACTGCCTTAATATTATATTGCTTATTTTCTATGTCAATTACCACACCCTCTAATAACTGAATATTATAACTTATTTGTCTTATAATTTTCATAGAAAACTTATTTATATATATTGTTATCGAATGAACATTTTGAGTATGGAACTTTTCACAAATTCGGAATGTAATGAACTACTTTGACAGTAGATGACTAGACAACGGATGAAGTTATGAAATCAGAAAGTGTATAATTGTACGTTATTCCATATTTTTCATTTATCTACACAACTGTAAGTGGTGCCTTTTATTATCAAACAAAAATAAGAATCCACTTTCATAATGTTCACGTCAAAAAACCTGATACTATATAGTGAGAGAAATAAAGTAATGAAAAATGATACGAAATTCAAAAATAAAATAACGAGTGGAACTGCATTGATGAATTAGATCATCTACTCTTTAGGGATCTTTACTTATATTTCTGTATTATCTTATTGTTTTATATTTACTCTCCTTTTTTAATGCAGTGCATGCTGCATATTTCTTGCTCTTTTAACCAATGAATTTCCAATATCACAATATTTTAAGAATTAGTAGGAGTGGTCTCAGAAGTTCCATAAATATTTTATTTGGTCTATAATTCTTGAGTCAACTGGAAACAACGACAAGACAATTTCAAATAATGGTAAACAAATAATTTGTCAAACTTTTAGTATATACCTCCAGTAAAAAGTTTGTAGAATGACCCGATTTCCCGAATTCAGCTAAATCGATTTGCTTACGAAAACCCGGATAAGAATTGACACACGATCATACTCAATTCAGCGTTTCTCTATTTCTCCAAAACCCACTAAAGGCTAGTATCTAGTCTATGAACTTCATAAATGTATTGGTTTGTTTCAAATATTCTGAAGCCACATTCCTTATGTCGAAAATGATTATTTCAGAACTAAATACGACACTTTTATATTGACCGAATCAAATCCATTTTATAAGTCAGCCTCAAAAAAGTTTATTCGAAAAATCAAAAGTTTGAAGTTAAGCAATTACTGAAATGTTTTGAGAACATAAAATAAAGCAGAAAAGCGATAGAAAACTACGATTTGAAGTTCCAGTGGTGTAACATAAAATTTATCGAATCAATAAAAATGTGTATTTTGAACACAGAAAAATTTTGCCCTATGAATATTCTTTTAATTTTAGATATTCTATGAATTATTCCGCCACGGAAAAAATTGCTGGAATCGATTGATATTATTATTATTATTAAGTAGCATTTGATGTTATCTGCATACTTTTTGATCTATATATATATATATATATATTTCTCTGAGCAAAATTGAATCCTATTTTACAAATTATTTTTTATTTTAGTATTTTAACATTATGCTTAGATTTTATGTTTAAGGAAACTTAACATTTAGCTGAAAGATATTTTAGAAAAGGAAAAGTAAGTCCTACCTCTGTTTTATGACCCCAGATAACGTGAATAATTAAATCGTGAAAATAGTGAACTTAAATAATAATTTGTGATCGAAATCAAACTTGTAAAAGTACTTGTTAGACATTCCACAATTAAGTGATAATTGTAGTGTGTGTATAAAAATATTTTAAATAGAAGATATATTAAGTGAATTATTTTATTGTGAGTGAATTGAGATAATTCGACACAATGACAAATTCGAACTTAAACTCGCAAAGAGGAATAACTCCTTTTAATGGACAGAATTATAGTATTTGGAAGAAGAGAGTGCGCCTACTGTTGAAAGAGCACCATATACTCAGCATTATTGACGAAGAAATTCCTGTGTTTCCAAATGATAAATGGAATAAAAAGAATGACGTTGCCCATAGTATTGTCGGTTCGCTTTTGGCGGACTCGCTGCTTCATTTTACGGATGTGACATATGCTAAGAATATTTTCGAAAAATTAGATTCTGTATATGATCGAAAAAGTCTTCCAACACAAATGATGATGAATCAAAGACTTTCAGAATTAAAATTAGCGCCTGATATGCCACTAAGAGAACACTTTTCAATTTTTGATACGTACGTAAATGATCTGCTAGCGTCTGGATCAATAATAGATGAAGCAGGTAAAGTACTTAGTTTATTAAAAACACTTCCATCATCGTATGAAGCAGTATCTATTGCAATCGAAAAAGGACAAAATCGTGATACTAGTACAAAAATATTAGTTGCCGAAAATAGTGATAAATCGAGTTTCCCTTCCGGAGATCAAATTATAATGGAAAATCAAAATTTAAGAATGGTCACAAGCCATCCAAGAATTTTAAAAACTCTTTTAAAAGTAAAAATAAAACAAAATGCTATCAGTGTGGCCGCATAGGACATATAAGAAGAGATTGCATTTACTTTAAGAAAAACCAAGAGTACAACGAACGAAAAACAACTAAGGCTGCTCAAATCAAAATAAAATTGTTTTCTTGCTAGATTCCGGAGCATCCGATCATATTATATACAGAGAAGACATCGCCAGAACATTTGAGCCACTTGAAACACCAATTAAAATTTTGGTTGCCAAGAGCGAGCAGTACATTTCAGCAACCAAACGAGGTTCAATTAATGTGACAACCAACAAAGACGTAAAGGTGACAATTGGAGAAGTTCTTTACAGTCCAGAAGTCCCATACAATCTACTGTCGGTTTCCAAGCTCCAAAAGTCAGGCATGGTCATCTTGTTCGATCAGCATGGAGTAAAGATAAGTAAAAATGGTACACTTATCATGCAAGGTAAGCCACTAAATAGTTTGACGCAAATAAACTTTACTATTGAAAATTACGAAATAAATTCTGTCGTCAAAATACTCGACAATATGAAAATAAATTATGACATTTGGCATAAGAGATTAGGTCATATAAGTAAGGATAAATTTGTAAAATTAAAGATACATAATATGATAGACGATTTCGAAGAAATAAAAGAAATTAATCCGATTGATAAGATATGTGAAGCTTGTATTAATGGCAAGCAAACTCGATTACCTTTCAATAAAGTTAAAAATCGAGATCATGTAAGAAGACCATTGTTTATTGTAGATTCTGATGTATGTGGTCCAATCACTCCGACGGCACTAAATGATAAAAATTATTTTGTCTTATTTCTTGATCATTATACTCATTATTGTGTAGTATATTTGCTTAAACATAAATCAGAGGTGTTTTCAGTATTTAAAGATTTTGTCGCGAAATCACATTTCAATATCAAATTAAATTACTTATACATAGATAACGGTAGAGAATATTTATCAAATGATATGAAAGATTACTGTAAAAATAAAGGCATAACTTATCATTTAACAGTTCCGCGAACTCCTCAATTAAATGGCGCTGCTAAACGTTTGGTTAGAACAATTACAGAAAAAGCTCGGTCAATGATAGCTGGATCTTGTTTAGATAAAGTTTTCTGGGGTGATGCAGTTTTAACAGCAACTTACTTGATAAATATTATTCCGAGTAGAGCATTAAAAATAATGAAGACACCTTATGAGTTGTGGCATAGCAAAAAGCCTTTGTTTAAATATTTAAAAGTATTTGGTTCTACTGTATATGTACATGATAAACTCAATAAAACTAAATTCGATAATAAATTTTGGAAAGGTGTACTGGTTGGTTATGAACCAAATGGTTACAGAGTATGGGATATAGAATCTCATAAACATGCCGTTGTAAGGGATGTTATTGTGGGCGAGACAAACAATTTGGTGTCTCGGTCAGTTATAAAATCTGACAGAACAAATAAGGGTTCCGCAGATGAAACTGATTCATTTGAAGTTTCAGTGATGGAAAATAAATCTGGTAATGATGAACCAGATAGTTTCAATAAATCTGATATTGAGAAATCAGATAGTGTATATAAATCTGATGATGATAAATCTGATATTGAGAAATCAGATAGTGTATGTAAAACTGGTAATGATAAACCAGGTAATGAATCTGATAATGAGAAATCAGATGTACTCTGTGATCCCAGAAATAAATTTCCAAGATTAGAAATAGAAAATAATGATTTTGACGCCAGTCGTCGGAGGAGTGAAAGGATCAGAGGTCTTCCTAGAATATCATATGATGAATCTGGTAGTCCAGAAGAATGTATGTTATCAGCTAAAATAATAATAAGTGCTGTACCGAAGTCATTTGATGAAATTAAAAATAGGCCGGATAGAGTTCAATGGGAACAAGCTATTGAAAGGGAACTTAATTCACTTGATACAAATAATACTTGGACATTAATACCAAGACCTATTGATAAAAATATTGTAGACTGTAAATGGGTATTTACAATTAAGAATAATGAATTTGGTAGTCCTTGTAAATATAAAGCTCGTTTAGTAGCAAGAGGTTTTAGTCAGGAATATATGGTAGACTATGACGAAACTTTTGCGCCAGTTGCTAGAATATCTAGTTTTAGATTCATTGTCGCTTTTGCCAACCAGAATAATCTGTTACTACACCATATGGATGTGAAAACAGCATTTTTTGATGGCAAATTAAAAGAAGAAATTTTTATGAGAGTACCTGAGAGTGTTCAATGTAAAAAGGGTCAGGTCTGTAAATTAAACAAAGCACTTTATGGTTTGAAGCAGGCAGCCCGGTGTTGGTTTGAGGTATTTGACAAAACTTTAAAATCAATGAATTTTCAAAATTCTCCAGTAGATCGGTGCATTTATATCTTAGATTTGGGGGATATTTCCAGGAATATTTATGTCGTACTATATGTTGATGATCTTGTTATTGCCACTCTGAATAATGATACGACGAATAGTTTAAAAGAATATTTAACGCATAAATTTCAAATGGTAGATCTTAAAGAAATAAGATTATTTCTAGGTATAAGAGTTTCCAGAACAGAGTCAGTCATAACATTAGATCAAAGTGCGTATGTAAAATTAGTTCTAGAAAAATTTAAGATGCAAGATTGTGATCCAGAAAATAGTCCTCTTGAAAACAAAATAGATTATGAAGCTTTAAATTTAGATAAAAATTGTAATAAGCCATATCGAAGTATTATTGGTTGTTTGATGTATTTAATGATTTGTACTCGCCCAGATCTGAGTTTTTCAGTCAATATTGTTAGTAGATATATGAACAAAAATAATATTAAATTATGGCAATATTTAAAAAGAATCTTAAGATATTTAAAGGGCACAATCGATTTAGAATTAGTATATACTAGAAGTCATTATAAAAATATAATAAGTGGATATGCTGATGCTGATTGGGCGGGTGATATTAATGATAGAAAAAGTACGACGGGTTATCTTTTTAAATTATACAAAAATTGTACTATCTGTTGGGCTACGAAGCGGCAGACTTCCGTGGCAGGCTCTACTCCGGAAGCTGAATATATGGCTTTGTATGAGGCTGCACGAGAAGCTCTGTGGTTGCGATCAGTAGCATAGAGTATAAAAATAATTATATCAGGTCCTATAATAATATATGAAGATAACAATGGATGCATAAGTATTGCAAATAATCCATCAAGTCACAAAAGATCGAAACATATCGATATAAGATATCACTATTCTCGAGATAAAGAAGAAAAGGGACTAATCAAATTAATTTATATGCCTACAGATCAGCAGATAGCCGATGTATTGACTAAATCACTGACAGGGGCAAAATTTATGGAGTTCAGAACAAAAATGGACTTGAAATAGTTTTTAAGAATTTTTTTTTTTTAACACTATTGTAAATTGGTCTGGTAAGGTTTTCCCATAAGATGTTGGGTTTTCCCTTAAACCCTTAAGCAACAAATGTTGGACCAGGTAGAGTCATATAAGTTGATGGACTACGTTGAGAGAAGGGTCATTACGGTTTTTATTCAAGTAAAGATAATATTGTAAGAAATGTATGGGGTACTTAATACTTAGGATTTTAGTTGTAAAATATTATTATGTAGACTGTATTTTTACAAGTTTGTTTTTATGTAAGGGATTCATTTTTGAGAGGGCGTGTTGAATTTCTCTGAGCAAAATTGAATCCTATTTTACAAATTATTTTTTATTTTAGTATTTTAACATTATGCTTAGATTTTATGTTTAAGGAAACTTCACATTTAGTTGAAAGATATTTTAGAAAAGGAAAAGTAAGTCCTACCTCTGTTTTATGACCCCGGACACATGGGACACACAAAGGACTCTTTTACTTTTCGGAGTAATGCATATATTTTAGTAAAACATCTGTAATTTTACGATTCTTAAGGAGAGGCTTAGACCTCATTGTAAATATTTTATTATTAGTTTTTAGTTAGTACAAACCGACTCTTTCAAGCGTGAGGACGCTTCTCGAAATTGTAGTCTTTTAAATAAAGACTTAATATATGAATGTTAAACACTGTGTATTTCATTTATAAATATAAAACCTAATAATCACGATTACCTATCCATAACTTTCAACATATATATATATATATATATATATATATATATATATATATATATATATATATGTATATATATATTCATTGTGGTATGAACTTGAAAAGCTGAAAAACGTCTCCATCTAAGCTTATGCTGCTACTGCTGCTACTCGCGTTGGACTACGCTCCACAAATAAACCGCTCCTCAGATGTTCATGTTCAACGATGCCGCTCATTTCTCGCCTAGCAATACAAATATCTATGTAACCCATTGCCGAATGCTGGAAGGGGGTGACGGGTAAGGCAAATGTAAATACATACTTCGTGCGGTCCTGATATTGCAGAATTTACAAAAAGATTGTAAGAATTCCGTAGGAAACTGATTGTAGCATACATAATATTATCTAAATTCTCTTGTACGTTTTTTCTATCATTTTGAAATTAGATCTAATCGTATTCTCAATAAGTTCTGTCACATATATCTATTTTTCACAATTTGGATACTATATCACTTCTCTAGACGGTCAATGTTGTTTTTCTTTTGATAAATTTTCGGTCCCGTGTGTGCTTCAACCGTTATTTTGCCCCGATAGAAAGTTAAAAACTCGGAGATATGATAAATTGACTCGAAACAAATGTCACATCTTTTTTTAAAAAAAGAAACAACTGACAAAAATAACTAAGTTACGTTTTATCAAAGTTTATTCCACTCTAAGTCGAAAAAAGTAAGACAGAAAAAACAAAATAAATATACAAACTTGTTTATAGATCCTTTTCTCAATCATACTGTATTGATAATAAAGAAAGGATTGCGAAACGGTTCGCTTAGCTTTAAAAGTCACGTATTACGATTTCCTTCCGCATCTTTTTTAGGATTGCATGGAAAAGACCGTAGGCGATCATCAATGGGATCAGTTCAAACAAGTTACAATCTAAAAAAATATACTCGTTAAATTACTTTTGACGAGGGTTGCTCCGAATTATATTCCATGGAAAAATGAGGTATGATGTTCTTTGAAGAGGTTATTATTTTACTTCATGATTTTTTAAAAAAGTGTCTATCTACATTGTTTCATGTAGGATGAGAATCATTTAATCTAGACAGGTTTATTGAATGATAATGAACTAGGAGCAGAGATTCTCGATACATTGTTCTCTGTTGTTTTATTCTCTTTTTAGTATCATTGAAATTTACAGATTTTGTATTGTGTAAATAATTTCTCTGACATCCTTTCTAAGTAGAACTTCACCTTAGTTTGAATTTCTATTATCTCTTATCATTCATATGTTCTTTTTTTGATTTTTGCTATTTATCCAATATACATAACCAAAGAATGAGAAACTCCAGAAGAATGACCCTGGTAAGGTTGAACAGCCGGCTTATACTAGAATTCCATAAAAAGGATAAGAAATACAGGTATACATTTTATTCTTCAGAAAAATCTTCTATATGTTGAACGCATAGTCACCGAGCTTTGAATGCGATATTCAAATTGTGTCTGTTATTATCAATACACCGGATACATCTTTCCAGTATAAGGACGAGTATATTGGCAACAGCACAAAATATTGCTTTTAAGGTGGATAAGGGTCACATTTTAAGATATAAACCAAACCTCATTATAGTAGAAAATAAGAACTGTGTCAAGAATTTCAAAAATCTGTTCACATGAGTTGTCGATTGAATTGTATTCCTATATTAATTTCAATTAATAAAATTTGAGATCTTTATGAAGGATAAATCTCAAAAAACGTGTAGAAAACTCTACAATAGCAGCATGTCGCTCTAGCAACCATATTAATAAACACTGAGTGATAGGATGATATGAATTGAAGTTTAAATACCTATCTTGTAACGTAAGTTGGTTCTGTGTAACATTTTGTTTTTTTTTATTATTGATTTTATCAAGTCTATATTGTGAATTTTATGTCTGTGTTTTGAATTGATCAAATTAATAAAGCATACCTATAGATTTCACAACAATAACAACTGTAATCATATTCCAACAAATTATCCCTTTTGTTAAACTAAATCAAAGAACAAAACTTAAATTACAAACACAAATCATATGTTGTATACTCGATATTATGTTTAAAGTTCAAAAATTATATAGCAATTTCTACATAATAAATGTAAAATACAATAAACGATAACAAATACATATACTGAAAACGATTCAAAGGTTCTACAAAAATATGTACAAAATGGAAAACACGAAATTTATATTTAAAACACATAAAAATCCAAATTTTCACAAACTAACAACCTAAATGATATATGTATATGCCGTAGGCATTTGGCAGAATCCGGTATTCTACAGACTGCCGGCAGATGGAAGAATGTATCATCGAAATCACCTGTCTTCCAACTGCCTAACAAACATATTTTTCTTTAACAACGTTATGTTTGGTACGACTCCTACTAACATAATAATTTTCTCTAATTCAATTTTCACAATACATTTTTGTCGTCAAGTTTATATATCGAGCGGTATCTACTTTCATAATACATTTTTTCACGTTACTATTACTATTTTCATACAACTTTTATATGTTACACGGCTTCTGTTTTCATAAAACTTCAATCTAACCTAACCTAACATAACCTAACGCATCTTTCTCTTATTGTAGCTGTCAACCGAATGACTGCTAGTTATCGATAATTTTCTCATCCGCTGGCATTCTGTCAACTTCCTAGGCAGTCAGCAGACCACCGTCCAAGAAATGTTACCTAAATCGTATTAATTTTAGGTCTCTTCTAATTCTAATAAAACATAAAATCAAGACGATTTAGAAACAATATATCAATAGATCTAAGAAATAAGAAATAAAAAAAAATGTTAACTATAACTATTCAGTCTAGATGAAACTAATATATTATTATACATCTCTTCTCTCTCTCTCTTCTAGCCGTTTTCTATCCTTTGGATATAGGCCTCTCTCATATTTTTCCAGTTTTCCCTGTTCTGTGCCACTTGGTACCAGTTACGTCCGGCTGTTCTCTTGATATCATCATACCATCTTTGTTGTGGTCTGCCGGTGCTTCTTTTCTCCCCCCAAGGTCTCCATCTTGTTATTTTTCCGCTCCAGTTGGTGTTATTTCGAGCAATATGTCCGGCCCAGTTCCATTTAAGACTACCTATTCGCCTCACTATGTCCTCGATTTTGGTTCTATTTCTTATCCACTCATTGGTTTTATGGTCTTTAAGCGTTATTCCTATCATTTTCCGTTCTATTGATCTTTGATGTACCTTTAATTTATTTAAGATTTTCTTTGTTAGGACCCATGTTTCACATCCGTAGGTTGTTACTGGGAGAATGCATTCCATGTAAACCTTGGTTTTTAGTTTGAGGGGTAGGTTGGAGTTGAAGACGTGTCGCATCTTCCCGTAGGCCGCCCATCCTAGATGTATTCTGTGGTTAATTTCAAGTTCTTGATTGGTTTTACCCAATGTTAATTCTTGACCTAGGTAGATATAAGAGTTCACTTTCTTTATCTGTTGTCCTCGCACATTTATACTCTCTTTGTTTGTCCGTTGGTTTGTCATGAATTTGGTTTTAGAAATGTTCATTTCTAGGCCTACTTTTCTTGCTTCTTGTTGTAGTTCTATAAGCATGTATTCTAATTCTTCACTGTTTGGGGCAAAAATGGCAATGTCATCGGCAAATCTTAGGTTACTTAGTTTTTCTCCCGATATATCAATTCCTCTGTCTTCCCAATGTAGGCTCTTAAAAACGTCTTCTAGCACCAGTGTAAACAATTTGGGTGACACAATGTCTCCTTGTCTAACGCCTCTTTTAATTATGATTTCCTCAGTGTCTTCATATAGCCTTACTTTCATTTTTGAGTTGTCGTTTAGTGTCTGTATAATGTCAATATATCGTTGGTCTATTCTTGCATTTTTCATTGACCTGATAATTGCCCAAAATTCAACTGTGTCGAAGGCCTTTCTAAAATCTATGAAGGCGATCCATAATGGGATGTTATATTCCGTTACTTTTTCGTTCAGTGTCCTTACGGTGTGGAGATGTTCTATTGTACTCATGCCTTTTCTGAAGCCCGCCTGCTCATAGGGTTGGTATGCGTCGAGTTTGAATTCAAGGCGGTTTGCTATTATTCTCATAAAAAGCTTGTAGATCTGTGATAGCAGGCTGATTGGTCTATAGTTTTCTAGGTTGCTTGGATCACCTTTCTTATATATCAGTATGACTATCGCGGTGTTCCAATCCTGTGGTATTCTTCCCTCAGTTAGGCATGTATTAAATAATGATTTAAGCTCTCTTATCAGTAGGCTTCCACCTTCCTTCAACATTTCCGGTATGATGTTATCGTCACCTGCCGCCTTTCCGTTTTTTAGTTGATTTAAAGCTTTTACAATTTCTTCCTCTTCAATCTCAGGTAGGTCCTCGGAGCCAACGTTAAATATCCTGTTTTTATGGTCACTGTTTGCTTTTCTAACATCCTCATTGTCTATTTTGGACTCGTACAGACCTGTGTAGAACTTCTCTGTTACCTTGAGTATCTCTCTTCGATCTTCTGTTATGTTACCTTGTCCGTCTCTCAATTTGATCATTTCTTTTTTATGTGCGTTTTCTTTTTTAAAGATGTTCAGACCTCTGTTTTGCTGTATCAACTCCTCTATTCGATTTTCTTGATACTTTCGTATGTCCTGCTTGGCCATTTTCCTTGCTGTTTTGTTTAGTTCGGCATACTCTACTGTATTCCTTTTGTTGTCTTTAATGAGCTCTCTCCTTTTTTCCAGTAGCTGTTTGGTTTGTGTTGTAAACTTTTCTATTCTTTTAGTTTTTGATGATACTAAACTTGTAGTTGTTTCTTTCAGTTCTTTTACCAGTCTATTGTTTGTTTCGTCCAAGCTCTCGTGTGATGATGTTGTTTCCTTTGTTAGTCGTTCTGTCAATCTTTTGCTATATATTGACTTGTTGTCTCTTATTGTATCAGGATCTATACGGTATTGCGTGCTGTTGAATTTTTTTGCTCTTTCCAATTTTGTGTTTAATACGATCCTGCACCGGACTAATCTGTGGTCGCTGCCCGTATTAAAGGAATTAAGAACGTCAACTTCTTGGACGATATGTTTATTTGGTGTTAGCACGTAGTCTATTTCGTTTTTTGTAATTCCATCCGGGCTGGCCCAGGTCCATTTTTTGTGAGGTCTTTTTTTGAAAAACGTATTCATTATGTATAGTTGTTCTTTTTCCAGGAAATTTGCAAGCATCGTCCCTCTTTCATTTCGTTTCCCCAGTCCAAATTGTCCAACATACTGTGAGCTATTACACTGCTCTCCTATTCTTGCGTTGAAGTCTCCTATTATCAGCGTGTATCTTGTCTTATTTTCTGTTAGGCTCTGTGTGATTTCATCATACAGCACCTCGATCTCTTCGTCCTCATGACTACTTGTTGGGGCATAGATTTGAACGACTTTAATTGTTATATTGGAGTTAATCTTAAGTGTTATGTATATTACTCTATCTGATATGGCTTTAAGTATTTGAAGATTTGGGGAGATTCGTTTGTTGATAAGAAAACCCACACCACCCAGACTATTATCTTCTCTTCCTTTGTAGAATAGGATATGTCCTGATCTTAGTCTAATGGATTCTTCACCTCTTCTCCTTGTTTCTGATATTCCCAGAATATCCCAGTTTATTCTGTCCAGTTCGTACTGTAGTTCCGTTAACCTTTCCTCATTTCCAATTGACCTAGCGTTATAAGTTGCAATGTGAAGTTAGCAGCCTTGTTTTACCCAGGGATTCTTAGCACCCCCTGCTCTACGACTGGTCTGACCGCTACCTTGGCCAGGGTCGTTCGAGCCGCTGGGCACTGGGGGCCATTGTTTTTGGTATGTCTTCATATGAGAGGGGTTTAGCCATAAAACACCACGTTGGCCAGACGTCTTGGTGAGTGTAGGTTCAGCCGCCCCTAACCTGGGGAGCCGTCGCTGTTTGCAGCCGCCCACTCTGGGTCAGACGCTGCAGATTTTTCCTGTTGGTCCACGGGGCGTATTTGATTTCCGCCCTACCACCCATATCTGGGAAGCATTCCCCTATCCGCCACCCGGGGACGCGCTCTCTAGGAGTTACAGGCTCTCCCGAGAGATTATTATACATATATGTATTTAATTCCCAAAAATTGGAAAACGTGGTATAACTAGTTCTCGAAGATGAAATAAAGTACTTTCTTGACTAATGCCGTGACGAATATTGAATTATATCTCATGTGAGGGCTATCGATTCTTTTGATATCTATTTATCGATATCAAAATTTTATAGCTGGAGATTGCAAGAAAAAAGGTATAATCCGTTGATCACATCTTGATATTCATATGGTAGGTGGCCTATTAATTCATATAATTATAAAAGTAGCCAATATCTGGTGATATTTTCTACATTATTTAACAAAATATTCTTAAAAACGAGGTCATTTTTCAAAAGACTACGTATGTTTATTTCTATGCACAGACTACTGCAATGAGTGATTTCATATGAAATGCAATAAATTTTGAATAAGGACTGTGGGAAAGTACAATTCAGTCGTAAATTTACAAAGTGTTCACCATGAATTTATACCCCACTTATCGTATAAGAATATGACCGTTTTGGCATGCGGAAGAATTGAGACGGGTCATCTACATTTTCTGAAGAAATCACATTAATAGGATTGGAAATAAATTCACTATGTCAAGTGGATTAGACATATAACGTATCTACTAAGAAATTTTAGAGAAAAATTTCAAAAAATTTGAAAATGATATAATTACATAATTGAAAATAATTTTTGGTGTAAGCCTTAAGAACTTGAAATTCATTGATAAGTATGGTGGTAATGTCAATATTACATTTCAACCGTACGTTAGTTATCTCTATTTGCATTGAGGCAATTGCAGCACTGCCGCTTACACGGTATCGGTCAATTCACACATAGATATAATATGGATTCATTGTTGTTAAGAAACATTTGGAAGTAAATTTCAAAAGTTTTCTTCTCAAATTTGTTTTCATGCCAAAAAACTGCTTACTACCACTACACCAACAATCTTAAAAGGTCAAACCATAATCGGCTGACAAACGTAAATAGGGAACCCATCATTAAGAATTGTTAGAAAATAATTTCAGTGGAATTAAATACAAATTTGTTGCTTCAAAGTTTTATTTTTAACTTAAAAGCTGGAGTGGCAGTTACATTCTCCTCACAATTTAAACAAGGAATTTCAGTTGGTGTCGGTGTTTTATCTATTATTTTATTAAAAATAGATTGAATATTGTGTTATTTAAAGATACCACAGAGTAACTGATTGTATAGAAGGTTAAGATGTATAAATAGGTGAGATAGAAATGTCAGAAATGACGTTTCATGATATTGATATAACTATAGAGGGAAAATAGTATCAATTTCGTTTTATGGAACCAATGAAATTATATCATCTACATACTCTCTAATGAAGAATAATTTGAAGGATAAAACAGATATTACAAAGTCCAAACTATAATCCATCACCCGTTTGGGGTTCCAAAGATTATGTAATGGATTATATTTGTATTTGTAATATCCTGTAATTATTCATCATTAGAAAGATGTATAAGATATAATTTCATCTCTTCCATATAATGAAATAAATAATTTACTATTTGACTTCAATAGC
Source organism: Diorhabda elongata (assembly GCA_026230145.1). Taxonomy (NCBI): domain Eukaryota; kingdom Metazoa; phylum Arthropoda; class Insecta; order Coleoptera; family Chrysomelidae; genus Diorhabda; species Diorhabda elongata. The sequence goes on along the minus strand of CM047937.1, from coordinate 21,302,707 downwards.
TTCGATCCTTATATACAATGAAAAAAAGGAAAATACTGATAAATCATCAGGCGCGGATCTAGGCCCGAATTTTGAGAGGGGAGCTTTAAGATATTTAAAAGGTACTGGTATTTTAGAAAATTGAGACTAGGGTAGCTCTCAATCAAAACACCATATGCAAAGAATATTAAAAACTGTATTCATAGACATTTACCATAACGATAAGCTTACACTACTTTAGTTTGATTTCTGATTTTAAAAAATTATGAAATATAAATTATCAAATAAATTTTTATTGTTTGGAACAGAGCACTTGGGGATTTGGAGGAGGGAACGTTCCCCCAGTCCTCCCCCCCGTGGATCCACGTTTGTAAATAATTACCATTTCTTATATATATATATATATATATATATATATATATATATATATATATATATATATATGTATGGTATTCCCTTCCTCTGCTTTGTTAAGAATCCACGTTTCGCCTCCATAGCTCACTGTTGGTGTTATTATTGTAAAGATGTAACTTCGCCTTTCTGGAGATCCTCACTTTCAGATTTTCTCCCTCGTCACTGTCGCCCTTGATAACTACCCCAAGATATACATAACTTTGAATTTGTTCTAAGCTCATTGCCTTTTCTTCGTTCAATTGTATTGACAAACTTCTCTCTCTTTTTCTTGGTGGTGTTGTCATTATCATGAACTTCGATTTATCTCCGTTGACTCGTAGATTCACTATCTCTGCCATTTCTATAAAGGCTCTGCAGGTTCCTTAAGATCGTTTTGCGATGTTAAAAAGTTTACTAAATCGTCTGCGTCTGCCAGTAGTTGCGTTGCTCTTGTTTTTAGTGACCCTGTTCTGTTCAAACCGATTTCACGTATTATCCATTCTAATACTATACTGAACAACGTAGTGAATAGAGGATCTCCCTGTTTTAGTCCTCTGTTAGTCTGGAAACATTTTGATATTCTATTGGAAATCTATGAACACTGAGTAAATTGGCAGATCGTATTCATATCCCATTCTTTGCGTTTGTCTCAGAGTGAAAATGTGGTCTGTGACTGATGTTCCAGATCTGAAGCCGCATTGGTAGTCTCCGAACAAATTTTCTCCATATACTCTCAAACTTTATCTATGGCCTTAGTCAAAATTTTGAAGTTTGTATCTAGTAGCGCTATACCTCTGTAGTTTCTGCATTCATTTCTTTTTACTTGTGTATTGGTACCATATTGCCATTTTCCACATTTCTGGTATTGTCTCTTGTTCCCACATATTGTTTATTAAATGATATATTATCGTCCTCACTGCAGTTCCACCATACTTTCTGGCTCTTCTTCGTCCCTTCCCGGGGACTTGCCGTTTTTGTCTCTGAACTGTTCCCAGTATTTCCTCCTTTGTTAGTAGCAATATATTTTCGATATTATTCCATTCTTGGGTTGTTAACTCCTCCTATTGTCTGCCTTCGTTTTATGCGTTTAATGTATCTTTGATATGCTCTTTCCGACCTTGGATTATTTCCCTTCTCTAATTTTCTATATTCATAATGTTATGCTCAGTTTACCTTTTATTGTATTTTATTTATTTAAAGAAATTCTTCATTTCTTTGTTTAGAAAACTTACTTCAATGCGTCTAATTCAGGTCTCCAAAACTTTGCATTTATTTGCTCTACACGTCTTTTTCGTTGTCATTCTTTGCTCTTCTTATAGTTTTTTCATCTTTATCTGTTCCGGTCTGTAACACTTTCTGTTTTGCTCGTTTCCCTTCTCAATTTCTTCTTTACATTTGGCATCAAACCATTCGTCCCTTTTTCTCTGTTTCATTTTCTTTAGTACTATTTCAATTGCCGCCTTTTTTATGGTTTTCTCTAAATGTTTCCATTCTTCATTCATATTATGGCTCTGTTATTCTGCTAGAGCTCTCTCCAGTTATTTTTCAAAATTTTTTTGTTGTTATATTATGAGCTTTCATCATGTAGTCTCTTCTTTGTGATTCAATGAATATTTTCCTATATCCAATTTTTACCCTTTTCCTCTTGATTGGCCAATCTAACAAAATATATTTTCTCTCCTAACTTCATAGAGCTTTTTACTGCGATATTTACGTGCAGTTATTTTTCTAGGAAGTTTTTCTTAGAGTTATCTGTTTCCATTGTTACTTCTTGGACACTTACATTATTCTTCCTTTCCTGATATTCCAAGTGCTCCAGTCAGTTATTCATGTCTATAATGTTTTTTTTTTCATTATACTATTGACCTGTTTTCTTTCTTCATTTGTTTTATTTCTTCTCTGTATTCCCTTTGTTTTCCTCGTATTTTCTTGATCTCCTCGGCCATTTCCTCCACTTTATCTCTTATAAGTTTTATCATAATCATCGTATTACATATGGTGTGTTCTATTTTTCCTAGATTCGTTGACGGCGACCTTCCGAGTTTTTTTAAATTTTTATTCTTCAGTTTCCCAATCTTCCTCTCAGCTTTTTATAATTTTCATTATTTAAAGATTTCCTAGTCCGTTTCTGGTTTTGAATATTTTGTTTACCACTAAAAAGTTCCAGTTGTTCAGTTCTGATCTACGTAGAAACTTGTTCTTTGCTATCACACCGCGCAAAAAGTCCTCGGCCGGCTATCCCATCGGACCTTGAACTTTTATCATATGTTTGACTTTCTTAAATTCAATGTAAATATATTTATTATAACTCAATAAACTATGATTAATATTATTTGCTACTTATCAGAAAATTTAGCAGTTTATACTTTAACAGTTGATAATAAAAGCTTTGTTGATTTAAATTGTTCGTTAGTGTCTTTTCTTTTAGAAAGCAGGACATCTTCATGTAAATTTTGTGTATCTCTGCATCTACGGTTTAAAACCATATATTCCATTAATGATGGATTTACGATAAGTTTCCTATAACGTTCATTCTCCAGGTATAAAAAGCGCTTTTTCAATTGTAATCTTACTGAGTCATCAGTGTAAATTGCAACTAGAACTATTTTTCGGATGGAAAATGGGTAAGGAATATACTCGGAAGCAAAGGAGGAACCTTTAGAACTTCATTTGTGACAATATCTAACGGTATAAAAATAGATATCTGTCATAAATATCAACTTATAGTTCAAACTCCTGCCTTTTCATCCAGAAATTATTTCTAAGGTTTATAAAAAATACTTTCCCGTTCTGTATACCTCCAATAAGGAAATACAAATTTCTAATAAAGATTCCAATAAGCATTGAAAAGGTAATTAAAAATCACTAAAATTATGTTTTTATTCAATGAAACTTGTCTTAGGAATCAAGATTTAATTTTTCCTATAAAAAGAGATGATAATTATGAATCTATGAAATTTGAAAATCTACCATAATATATGAAAAACAGCGATAGAACGCCGTCATTTCTGATGTTAAAAAAAATTACTGGTTCAATTGTTGGTTTATTCACGGTTTATTTGAGTCTGTACCGTATATCAAATTAAATGTGAAACAATACAAATAATGGTAAATTGATTCATTGAAGCAAATGGGCTAAACTTACAAAAATCGATGTGTTGATGCTGGGAGGGCTTAGAATATCACAAAGGAATACAGAAATTTATTACATGTAACTATTTGTTAATAACAAAAGGCAATATCTAATTCGTCCTTACTGCTTTCTCAAGCTAAAATATACCAGTTAAATATTAACCGAAGAAGATTTTGTCTTTGTTATCAAGTTGCCATTTCATAAACTTACTTCAAAAATTACTTTCTTTTTCATTTCTTTTTTTTGTAATATCAAGTTGGTATTAACTGCATTTTCATATCACTTTCACTGATCACTCCATCAATTTATACATAATTATTTGAATTTGGCAATGAACTACTAAGAAATTAGAACAAGTTTCTGATTGCGATCTTTTGACTTAGTACGCAATTCGCATGATCTTATTGTTCAATTTCAATCTATTGTTACGAACTCGTTCATACACCTTGAAGCCTGTCCTGTCCGGTTACAAAGTTGATGAACTCGCGTTTGATATTGTTTGTTTACACGTTTTTATCACAGTGGCGATTTGTTTACATTGCTTTTTGAACCAATTCCTAGGAAGGCCTATTTTTATTTGTTTGTTTTTCACTTTCTCGAATTCTTGAAATTTTTTTCTGTTATAAGTTTGTTCTTGTTTATTAGCGAGGAAGTTAGTAATAATCTGGATGACATCATGCACACATTGGGATAGACAAGTAACCAATGAATTCAAATAAATTCTATAAGTTAGTTAAGTCTATTCACACAAATTAAGTGAGTAAGACACAGTGTGTATAATTTCACCCCACCGTTACAAATAGTTTAAATAAATAAGAAAAACATTACACACAACATGTTATTTTCGTTCAGGAGAAAAATGGTATTATGGAAATAGTTAATTGAGAAAATGTATGATGAAACATATTCTTTTATGAATATCATAATAGAATGGGACGTACAAAATAATGCTATGCTTGTATAAAATCAATTTAATGAACGTCCAAAGAAAATGTAATGATGAAGGTTTTTTCATTTGAACGTAACTTCATTAGCGATGCTAGTCAGTATTTTAGTATAAATTCTGAATCAAATAATTAAAATTTTCTCCCACTGAAACTTAATTATGTGCAGAAATATTTATTGTTGATAATATACGTTGTAAACAGTCTGTATCTGTAATAGTGTCTATACCGTTTGGATTGCACTAATATCGAATCCATTCGTTATATTAAAATAAAATCGCCTTAAGCAGAGCAATAAGAGAAACATTGCATGACTTGGATCATCAATTTTTCTAATGAAAAAAGTTTCTTATCAATTGGCGATTTCTGTTCGGTCTACATCATTCAGTATCAAAATATTATACCCTCAAATTTGAATATTATTATTATTATTATTATTATTATTATTATTATTATTATTATTATTTAGCTCACCCATTATGTGTGGGTTTTTTTTATTTCATTGAAAAATATAAAATTGAAAATAAATCGTGTATTCATCATCGTATATATATTTTAGCATGTTTTCTTATAATAAAATATTTTCTCGGTTAATATGACTTAAATCAAAAATATATTTATTTGTGACTAATTAACGTGAAACACAATACAGCTTTCATTTTTTGTTTCAGAAAGTTGGGAAATGGTTTAATTATCTTCAACTTGATCCAAATCACTTGGTTTTCGAGAATAATGCCACTACTGTTCCAACATCAGCATGTTCCCTTCCTTGTGAACCCGGCATGATTAAAAAACAGCAGGTAACTAACGTATATTGTGTTCATCGATTCTGGGTATCTATTCATAGAACACTTCATTGAAATTCGAGAAAATTATGCGCATTATTTCACTCTATTTTTTAAGATACACTAATATGAGTTCATACGTGAAAAAATATCACGTTTGTTTTTCAAATTTTCAGGGTATGTCTATACTTTTGAATGACTGTTCAATTAGAAGAAGCATCCATCCTAAAGCGAATAAGCTTCTTCGGTTGTAAACTCATATTATCGTAATGCGAAATGATTCAACGAATTCATCCGAAACTTCTGAAAAAAATGTTATATTAATTTGTGCACATTTGATTATAGAGAGGCACAGTTGCCACCTTGTTATTCGCATTCAAATACCTAAATATTCCTGCAAAGCATTATATTAGCTAGGTGTATTGTATATTGAATGTATGAATCTCAAGATATGTCAAATGACAATTCGTTTTCCCAGAACATGCTCGAATATATCAGCGTTATAAAGTGACCTTTGACAGTAATACTTCAAATGAATCATAGGTTTAACACGCAGAGTGCCATAATGAAAACACAAATATTGATGTCTTTTTGGCCAATTTTTTTTATTATATTACTTTATTTTGAGTCAAATTAGAATGAAAATGTCGTCGGATGGCATTCATCCCCCACGGCCTCAAGCGACTGATATGCTTTATAAGCCGTGGGGGGGAAAAGCCAACCGATGCGCATTCTTGTTTATTTCTGTGTTGTTTGGTGCCTTTGCCGCTTAGTATTTGCTCTGACTTGGTGGAGTTCACCAAGTACTTCAGCAAAGCGTGTAGTTTTTCTAGAAGTATCCAGTTCCACTTCTAATTCTCAATCACTCCTACTGCCAGCTGACACTGACAATGTAGATGATATTATAGAAGAAGTTATTCGAAAAAATCTTAACTACACTGAAGAAAACGCTGACGAAGGAAAAGTTCTGACAAATATTATTTGGTCGCCTGTTACAGGAAAAACTTGAATAAATTTCCTTACACCGCGACCGTAAAAAATTCAGGAATTTGTGTTGCTTATTACGAGTTTTATGAGAAATCGCCGTATGATTTTTACAAAATAATGTATACTAAAGAATTATTTGATTTTTTTGGGAAAAAAAACTAATTTATACGCCGAACAAGAGGCAAAATCAAGAGCTCGTATTAATTATTGGGAGGAAACCAGGCGTGAAAAAAGGGAACAATTTCTTGGGTGTATTATGCTTATTGGTCGACTAATAAGATTTATACGAATTTCCTAAAAACTATCATGCCAAAAAATCGTTTTCAGATGTTATTGATGACATGGCATTTCACAAATAACCAAAATATTCGAGAACGTGTCATATTGTACAAAATACCTCCTTTTGTGACAAATCTTCTAGAATGATTTCAAGCTCCAATTGTTCCAGGCGAATTTATATGTATAGATGGAACCTTAGTGCCTTTCAAAGGCAGGTTAAAATTTAAGGAATATATTTGCAACAAGCGCTATAAATTTGGAATAACACTTTTCAAGCTCTGTTTGAAAAATGGCTACCTTTATGATCTTTCCATTTACTGCGGACAAGAAAGAAATCCAAATCAAGAATGTCGTCTTGAAATTAACCGTAAACTTACTAAATCAAGGTAAAACAATTGTTGTTTCTAACTAATATAGAGCATAGGATGATTACTGATAAAAGACTGTTGTGTGATATAAAATGGTGAACAAAGTACACCACGCGTGTAGTTATGTAAGTATATTTTGATAACCTAATATATTATTTTGCTTACAAAAAATAAATTTTTATGGCATTTTAGGTTTATAATAGTATTTCTAGACATATTTTAAAATACAGTAAATCATTTTTAGGGATCGGGTACCCGTGAAAAACCCAAATGATCTTACTGAAGACGAGATTCAGGCTATGGTTCAGACTATATGTGACGAACCTGAGGATGAAGATGAAGCTGGAAAATCAGATACCTCTGACGATGAGCTTATACAGGAAAGTGATCATGACACAGAATCGGAACAAGCTACCCTTTAGCCGTGAATCTTTTTAAAGATAAAACAACAATTGTTTGAACAATGAGAAAAAATAAAAGGGAACTGCACTGAGATTTTTTACCTAGTAAAACCAAAGAAGTGGCTCGTCTCTCTCTCTTTGGGTTCCGAAAAGACATCACTATTGTTTCATACGTACGAAAAAAAAGCTAGAGCAGTCATACTACTTTATACTGTGCATGATGATTCTGCAATTGATCCTGTAACAAAGAAACCGGCAAAAATTCGAAGATGAGCTATCAGCAAAAATACGGGGAAGGTGTTTTGCCAGGCATAAAATCAGGGTGCCAACAATGAAGTGTCGCGTATATAATAGAGCGGTGTGCAAAGAACATGCAAATACAATAATTGTCCAGAATGCAACAATAACGGAAACATCACAGATGAAATTTAGTGAGTAGATGTGATAAGGTATGCTTTTTAAGATATTATTTGTGTAAAAATGCATATTGTGTGTTTTTTATATTTGTTCAAAAATTTTTCATTAGTTTTTATAAGAAGTTTTGATGAGAAGAACTTACAGCATATTTATTATTTTGTTCGTGTACTAAATACACCACGCATGTATTTGTGTTAAAATATGAAGCGCCTGTAGTTAGGTTAAAAAATGTACTTGTTTAAAATAGTGCTAGTTGATAAAATCGCTCAAATTCCGAAATATATATTCTCAGTATAATATGATACAATACAATTTGAGAAGTACCAATCAAAGAATTTAATATTTTTGCTACTATCACAAAAGTTTCATATTTATGTAGCTACTTATCATAATTATTTTCATACACTAAATAGCGGTTAGTCCTTTGTGGAATTCTACTGTCCAAAATTTTAGTTCATAAGCCTTAATTTATCTAAAAATTGTCAAGAGAGTGAGTTTGCTCAGTTTATTTTCTGTTCTAAATGAAAGGACCCCTTTTATCATTATTAAGAAAGACAGCAAAATCTCGAGATGTCCTTTCATTCGAAAGAATAATCATCTTTTTATTTGACGAGTATGAATGCATTTACAAAATGGTAAAAACCATAATGTTCTTCACATGAAGTATTTTAGTAGAGAAGTGTGTCATTTATACGTACAGGCATAAATCTATGGTATAAGCGAATCAATGCTGGTATATGTTCAATACAGCTATGTAAGCAAATTAACGACGAAACGATTTACTAATAAAAAGTACTTTGATTTTAAATGTTTACATTCCAAGTTATAAGAGAGAGACTAAGAGAGTATTTAACAAAACAAACGAGATCTAGGATAAAACTAAATTTCGAAAAAATGGTTCTGGATAAATGTAAGTGTAGATAATTGGTAATTATACTAATATTATAAATGTGACCGATTGACTGTTTGTTCCTCAATCACAAAAAATCTATGTTGTTGGCTTCTTCCTCATTTTTCCTTAAGGACTACTTCACTATCTTTGAGGTTTTGTAAATTTGAACATAAGACTATATTCTATCCATTTTATATTTAAAAGCGAAAAATACACTGAAACTTTAATGCGTAGTAATTTTGCTTGGAGATGTGAGAGTTTTAGCACATACAAAGTCACACTGATTGTCGGAAAGCCACAATCGGCTAATATAAGAAACGCGAAGCAATTACCGCCAAAGGAGTTTTTGATGCCTTTGAAGTTAACAAGAAAATATTTTTTCTCCATTCTCCGCGTACATTCTGAGGGAAATTGGATAGCATTTGGCAGAGATAGTTTTTGCCTGAATAACTACAAGATTCTTCATAATTCGAAAAAAATTTACGTTGTGGTTAAAAAATTGAAAACTTTGTTTTAATTTTTTCTCTTTTGCAATAAGTATATGTCTTTTTTGTGCACGCTGGCTTATAATTTGGTAATTTGTTTTTTCATGCTATCACGACAATAATTATGATAACAATTTAGTATAAAGAACATGAATATAAAATGACAATAAAAGTCTTATACCTAAAAAAAGGTATCATTTTTTTTATTTTTGCGATATGCAAGGAATTCAGAAAAATCAAAAAAATTACTAATGTATTTGGTAATCCCATAGCTGTATACACTTCTCTACACGTCTAAGCATCGACAAAGAAGTGCTTGATATCCACTTGTGGTAACTTGTTCCAAGCAATCTATTGCCCCGCAAATAAACCTCTTAAATATCATAAATTATTAATTGATACAAGAACAAAGTTGGATACAATTGTTCGCATTTGTGTATCAATCCTTTCACTATTTCCTTGTATGGATATCATCTCTCAATACAAATGGAAATAAGCCATTGGTTAATTGAACCGCAGTTATTTGAGATTGATGAGGATTCGAATGTTAAAAATTTAACTGTATACGCCTATAAAATGAAGATTAACCGCTGCAATTTTATTACTTACAATTCCATCAAACTAAATGATTTGTTTGATGCATCCAAAGATGATTTATTGTCATTTCAAATATTGAGTAAGCTCCAATTTATAAATTTTCTGTTTGTAGTTTCATGTATGTACGGAAATGAAGGCTATATATTCTAATTTCCTGGCAAATCTATAAGCGTAAATCTAGAAAGTTCTATCACGATTAATATATGATAAGAATATGAGAAAGAACTGCATACAAACTATTTAAAAATAAATGCATCTACAAATATTTGTAACTCTCTATTTTAAATGATCACAGATAATGTGCTGTTACTCCTACATCAAAATTAGATAAATTTGCGTTATGATATTCAATCCAGTTAATCTAAAAAGGGCCAAAAATGAATCTTAGTTGTCCTTTCTTGTTTCTAAACCGAGTAAAATCACAAAAGGATATGAAAAAATGAGACTCTGATGACTGTTAGCTGAACTCAAAGTAAATCATCTAATAAAAAACGATGAATCAGGTTGCGAGAAAACCGACACATTGATGTGAACGTACTTTACGGACTCACTTCCTAGTATTTTTCTTATGAAGATACTCGTAGATAGATAGAGATAAGAATTTTTCTGTACTTGCAGAAAGATGGGAAATTTTAAGATACCAACAGATGTAATAAACGTATAACCAATAGTCAATGGTGAGCTTGTTATTGTTGATTTCGTATTGATATAAAGCAAAGTGGAAGAATGGGGTAAGACTGATTCATTTGTATTGAGAAATGTGATGCTTATAGCTTTTGATGACGACAAATTCTTATGGAACACTGGGAAGTGGAATTAATGTGAATATAAGGCAGTGATAGATTAATCGTTATAATCTTTATTTTCACAAATATATAGAGTTGAATAATGGAATTAATTTTTATATTGGGAAGGCCATATTGTAAAAGCAGAATGTATAATATGACTTAGTCGCTAAACATAAATTGAAGGACTTTATCTAGAATGCTAAATGAATAGTTACATTATATGACAAAAGTTTCGTAGTAGATAAAAAGAAGGTAATTTGAGGTATTATCTTCTAATATTCATCCACTTTGATCATTTTAAACCAAGTCTCAAGAGCACGTTGAAACTTACAAATTTCCAGCTCTTGGGTTTAAACAAAGATAAATCGTCACATTTATTTAAGTCTTCATTTTGTAATCCCCTTTATATATGCAAATATTCGTATCAAATAACATGAGCAGGATAGAGCACAAAGTGTCACCTCCTTATTGGAAATATATTCCGTCTACGTAAAACACAACTTACTGCGATTACCTTGGAGCTCTGTTTTCACTTCGATAATCATGAGTTATGTTGTGCAGGACCGTCGTATTGAGAATCGATCCAATTTTGAATTCTATGTTGAGAGAAAAAATGTTTTTGCAGAGTATTTTATGTACTTAAATGGCGAAAATTTAAACCGATCGTATATGAAAAAAGAAATATTACATGATATATGTTATTAAATAACAATTTTTCTACGACCGTGCGTTTTAACCCACTTTCCCGCACCCATTTTAGTTTTGAAAGTGTGCGGGAAAGTAAAATTATGCAAATTTTAACCTTATTAGATATAGTTTTTTACTTCGGAGGTTATAACTATTGTTACTACAGGGAAATAAATATTTACGAAATAGTCCATCAAATAAAATTTAAACCTTTCCTAACTTTTTGAAGCATGTCTAATTTTTTGAAAATATAAAATAATAAAGATATTTTTCATATAACCATATACATTCTTCAAAGGAATGTCACAAAACAACTATCAAACCCGGGTTTGATATCAGTTGCTATGACAACCCAGGCGTGTAATTGTTACTAAAACGTCAAAGTTGTCCAAAACGTCTTGGAAGTGACCAAATAAGTACCATCTTCTTCTAAATTAAACCATATTAAACCGAATCCGATACAATAATATTAATGGATTCATCCGACGAAGAACTTCCCGAAGCCATTTTGAGAAGCAATACAACCATTGTGTTACATGGTGTAAGGAGAAAGTGGCCAAAACTTATAAGGAAGTTTTTGGTGTATTTTTCAGACCTAAGTAAGGTTTTGAAATTTAATACATTATGGTTCCGCTATTCGATGGTAAAAATTTTAGTGAAAATAAAACAAAATTTGAATATAGGAAACTTCCATAAGCTAACGTCGTTTCTTAAACAGAAAAATATTGGTTTTCGAGCACAGAAAGCTCAAGTTTTTACCAAAGAAGATATATCTCGATGAGGTATACCTGATGATTAAAGTGAGTACCATTTTTGCACTGACTGGCGTTATTACCTCATAATGGGCGGTCAACCCAAATTTATAATTTTTTGGTCATTTAAAGCAAAAGATTTATCTACATGGTTTTGTTATGTCCATTATGACAAGAACACCTCACTGTTTTTATCAGTGAATTTATTGGTCATATACTTTGTCCCAAATAACAATAGTAATACCACTAGTGACTGATTTTTTGCAATAATTGAATTGCTTCTTTCGAACAACTCTGTTTAGTTATGAAATAAAAAAACAGACGGTATTTCCATGAACAAAGTGTAATATTGAAAACTTCATATTTGACAGAATTAGTGGAATATATTTAATAGAATTTGATGTAATACAGGGAAGTCTATTTGTTTACTACTCAATTTATTATACTTGACTAAAAATAACTTCCTGTAATTATTATTTTCTACCAATAATAATACATTCTATTAGTAGTAGTGGTAGGAGTTACTGACGAGGCATTATGAAATGAGTGAAATACGTAAGGAAGCCTTGTACCCAAAGGAATTATTAGTCTATTGAAATGATGCATTTTTATAGGCCTCGCCTTGCGTTTCTGAAAGGTTGCAGTTTTATAATTGGGATGAATGTATGGTAACACTAGTAACTTAACTCCAAGTTTGTGACATTGCAGCCCTTGTACGTACATCAGTCGTCATTTTCAAAAAATAGATGATAACGCCTTTATCGCAATATCTATTATATATATTCCACATTGTCAAAATAAAATTTGAAAAAACAGTTTACGGTATGATCTTGACACAGTTCAGAGTTTTTCAAATTCAAGTGAGCCACTTGGTATCTGCATAATTTTTATCACCACTTTTGAGGATTTAGGAGATTATTATCATATGCAATATATTTGTCTTTGTTGTCAAATTTTTCCTTTAAAAATGTAACTACTAGGATATAATACAAATAAAAACCTCTCAGCCTCTGACAACGCGTTAGGCGCTAAGTTAAATTGTTACGCGTAAAAAGATACAATTCTATTTCTGTTCTATTCTTTCAATACAAACTTTGAACATTTAGACGTAGGAAATAAATTACATAATTTCCAGATATTTCCCGAATAACAAATAACATATCAATTATTCTTCTTTACTGAACCTATTTTATTAGTGATTTTTTTTTATTGAATTACTAAGAGCTGCTTTTTGTTAAAAACTACTTAATCAATGACCATTTTACAAACGTTTACAAACAAGTAACATTTCAAACAAATTTGGACAAACTTAATTAATATATTGTAGATGGAAACATTAATTTTTTATTTCATCTGTTAGTTTAAGTCTTCAACAAGTAACAAGCCTTATCTATTCAATTTTTTTATTTTATTGTTTAGTTGAAACACAAATAACAAATTGATAATTTTGACAGATCTTAAACAAGAGTGAAATAATAACCTTAAAAATAGCAAGTTTTTATCATATCAAACCACTTATTTCATTGAGAATAGTAAGTAATGGACATTTTAATTGGTCTTTTGTGATAGGGATTGCGATAAATAAAATTGAGACACAAAAATACAAAGGTTTATTTGATGCAAATATTAATAAAATATTTCAACACTCATATAATTATAATCATATACATTGGTAATAGAAAAATAATATTAAAAGCCATTCCATAATTTGTTCTGTCTTCTTGTCAATGGCTTTTTTCTTAATCAAAAGTTGTCTAACTAATATATTTAATAACAATAATGATAAGGATACATTAAATTTCTTCAGTTCTTTTTTGGATAATATGTTTGCTTGTCAATTTTTCGTTTTCTGCATTTTTTTTCAGGCCGTCATATAATAAGTCAATATGTCGAATTCATTTTCTTCCAAGGTTCTGCTAAAATTTCTCCATTCTGCAAAAATTACCTATAAATAAAGTATCCATGAAAATCTTAAATTCATTGAATTTTTAGTACTTCTCTTATTTCATCCAGATCACGGGGGGGGGGTGAGGGTATCTTTTTTGTTTGAAGTCTTCTGTATAAATTTGATCACATCATTCTGGTAATACTTCTTAGGTACTTGTAGACGGTTGGTTAATGATCAATTTATCTCCACTGCTTGATGATGGACCTTAAACAGAATCGCTTTTTGCCTTCTCAAATATGGCATGAATATGCTTCCACAGGGCAGATTTGATGCGATTTTCTGGACACTGGAATTTATACCGATGTTTATATATTTTGTATCGGCTACACATACCATCGGTATCAAACAATTCATTGTAAGATACAATTCAAAACAACATTCTGAAGCAGATTTTACCTTTAAATTTCAACAATTTGATAATTTCACCATATATTATTTTGACATTAACACTTTTTTCCACATTTTTTCTTTTACAATATTATCTAACAAATCTACTAATTTTACAATACTAGAACACGAATAATACCCTGAGTTATATAACAAGTGCCCAAATCATAATCCTATCTTTGTTTTGAAAATAATATCTAAATACGATACATTATATTGAGGCGAATGTATTTTTCACACTCTTTGTCTCAATATTTAAAATACTTGTCCCTCTTTTTATTTCAAATATTTTGATATTCGTTTCTTCCAATATACTTCTCATTTCTGCTTTCATTTTATTCCTAGTTTCCAGCTTCTTTTCACCTTCCTCAAATATTCCAGTTTTTAATAATATGCCACGTACAGAGAAGTCTTCTTGGTGAAGAGGGGGTGCCATTCGTCATACATCAATTAATTATTCCAACTTATTCCGAAGAGAACTGAAACAAATGTCTTGCACATTTTGATCTAATATATTTGTTAGTGAGAATGCTACTGGAAAACTCATATTTAGTTCATATTTGACTAAAACTCTTGTTAAATTCCAATTCCTTTTATTGGTACCGTAAGTTCTATCTATTCAAATTGTAACGTGAATATATCTAAGCTTTTTTTTCTACAACCCCTTAGAACTCTACTGCAAAACCTTAACCTCTAGACGTGGGTAATTTTCATCTGAAATTGATCAAAGCTATTCCTTCACCACTAATCTACTTGTTAATAATCATAATGGTCTAATTTTACACAATGTCATAGTATTAAAACTAAATGAACTATTGTAATACTGAAAAAACCTATCTCTTAAAATGAATTTGTAGCTATTGAATTACTGTACAAGAGTGATGACCATGGTAAAATACCGTAAAGTAGTGTAAAAAACAGTTCTCGTGTCTACAAACCATTTTCATAAGTGCAAACATAGTTTTCAGTGAAAAACTACAAACACTAGTGCAAATTGACAACCTCATATAGTGACCTCAAAGTAAGCAGCTCTTAAATCATCAAACAACGAATTTGACATTTGAACAGTATAAATAAAACTCGATTGTTTTTATTCCAGACACAAAACCGGTCGCTTGATAGCAAATCAACTTCCAGTGAACAGCACCGGCTTAAGTAAGAAAATATGATAATCAAAATCAAAGAAGATGGATGGAAACAACATAAACAATCATTATACCATCCCGCCAAACAACTCCACAATCCTACTCATCCATTATTAAACAACAAAAAACTAATTTTCCAATAAAACAACAAGCAATAGTAATCAGCTCACTAAACGGAGTAAAACTAGAAGAATACCCAATAGTCATAGGCACTATCATCAACCCCAATAAAATCATATTTTCATCAAGAATCAATTAGGCCTTCACTTGTCTTCTTCAATCACATTACTCAAAATTGGTACACCAAATCACAAGTTTTCGCCGTATCGTCTACATATCTCCACCGAAATACCAATACCAACCTCAATTAATATCAACTTCGAAAACACACCATACCGAATCTTTCTATCACATGATAGCCATTCGTGCTCTATATGCAATGTTTTAAGACATAACTCTGATAATTGTAATTTGTCAAAACGCAGCAACAAACATTACACCTGATAAAACACCATCAAAAATACAATATAGTACGTCAAGCTCAACAAATATCTCCAATCTAACAACCAACACACCACTGACCTCTAACGCGACCTTAACTAATACAACAAATATTAACAACCAAACAAAAGACAAACTTTAAGTTACACGGAAACAGTTGATTTCTTAGAAATTGCAATAAGATCAAAAGACCTACTAAATATATCAAAAATATATACAGAAGACACAAAAGGCTTTCTAAAACATCTTTCAAACCTACATCCATATTATAGAAACAAAAGAATGAAAAGCATCAGTACAAGGATCAAAAAAAATTATGGGACAACTAAACCTATACCCATCATTCATCGCACAAGAAATCGAAGAAACGTCAATCGATTCATCTCAGGAATAATGTCTAAGGCTAAATCAATTCTACCTACTCCTCGAACTATCATCCAGTATACTATGCTTACAACACTTATTGTTGAACTGTCGAAAGTACAAAAACGAAAGACTAACTAACAACTTTCCAAACACCATAATTTCTCTACTCAACAATAATTGTAATACCACAAATTTAATCATATATCTAAAAGACATACAACAATATTGTGAACAAATTGTGAATAACTGAAAAGGCGCTAATAACCTTTAAAGTTTATGCGACAATAAATATATAAAATAAATATTACTGTACTAACTAATTTCGAGTCAGATTCAGTGAATTTTTACCAAATATAAAAGAATTGGATCCTTAGAAGTCCTGACATATAGATAAAACAACCATAGTCAAGCTTTGAGTGTATGAGATCTCTGTAAACTCGGCACTATAATTTCGTTGGAGCCCCATTGAAGGTGGCTGGGGGCTTTAATTAAGTTCAGCCTCTTTAGGAAAATGCCTTTTACATCATAAATATGGTGATTCCAGTTGAGTCAAGAATCAAAAGTCATACCAAGGATTTTGCGCTGTTTCACAATAGGTAGAGGGGAGTTATTTTGTTTGTATTGAATAAGTTTATTCAGTATTGCACTTCTGGATATAGAGTCAAAAGCGCCTTCAATGTCGAAAATAGCTGCAATGATGGTTATTTGATGCAGAGGAGATATTTGTTTGCACGAGAACAAGGTTGTCGTGTGTCGATCGATTATGAGTAGTGCAAGTGAGTGAGATTGGACGGAAAGACTTAGGGGATGATGTGGATTTTCCTGCTTTTTTTAATTGGGATGATTATAGAGTTGCGCTATGCATCAGGGAGTTGATGAGTATTCCAAATAATGTTATAGATATAGAAGCTTGGAGAGAGACGAATCGGGTAGTTTTTTAACAAATATATACAGGACATGGAGTGTGGAGGAGGGCTGAAAATGTGAGTTATGAAAATCGGATGCTGGATTATGGATGCTCAAATTTACTTGTGTTGTGCGAGTGTCAGAGATTTTTGGCTGTCGGTGATAAGCAGATCGTTAGATAATAAAGAAGGAATTTTTTGATATTAGTTTTTTTGCCTTGGATTTCTGCAATTTTTTTCCAAACTTGACTGGGGTCTGTATTGTGGGATGAAGTATAACTTTGCCAAGCAGATTTCTTACTTCGCTTGACAATAAATTTAGCTTTAGCTTTAAGGGAACATGATTCAGGAGAATAGTCGAATTGTTTATGTATAACGGAGCGTGATTCAGGGCTTATGAAGTGACAACCGTTTTTCGTCAGTTTAGATTTTTTGGTCTTCTTTTTCGCAGGGTTTCTGGAGCTGGATGTTGAAAATTCGGGGGGAGGCATTGGAACTGGATGAATATCAGTAGGAGACTGTCGAGGCTGCTGTCATTCTAACGGGGACGTTTTTCGCTATTTTTTTATAATGAAATTAGAGAGGGAAAACGAGAAAGGGTGTCTTCCGAGGATACTACGAGAATAACTGAAATATTAGTAGTAGCAGTAGGGTCAGCACAAGAGGAGCGGATGAGATTGGCCGAATTATTTGATTTGGGAGAAGGATCTTGAGAGATGGAAGTGTTGGGTCATGAATCAGCAGTGTGCCCAGCCTGTTTGCAGAGAAAGCATTTAAGTTTGTCGGTAGAAATGAATATTGTGTGTGTTGTATTTTCATGACTAATGACAGTCGAAGTTTGAATGCATGTGCGTATTCATCACCAGGTGAGCCACATTTGACGTATGATATAGGAGAAGTTAGTGATATCCCTAAGTCGTAGTTGTAGTTGTAGTGCTTTCTCGATGAAGGAATGGGGAATGGATGGACAAACATTGTAAATGAGTATTCTTTTGGTTGGAGATATAAGCCGACGTATAGGGATTAAAATGGAATTAACTAGGATGCTCTGGTTGGTGTTTAGAAGTTCGTCGACTTGAGTCGTCGATGATAAATAAATGCATATGCGACCGTGTGATATTCTGAAGACGATGCTACATATTCCTTTAATGTAGTACACTAGTGATAGACCAGTGTTGGGGATAGAAGGCATAATGATGGCCTAATCTCGTGAGGGCACAGAAGGCGGTAGAGATTTTGCTGAGGTAGCTGCAGCATATGATAAAGGTGGAGAGTGAATATTTGGATTTTTCAGGTTAGTATGATATTTGGAGGTGTAGGTGGTAGTGGTTATTAAGTTTTGTGGTAGTGACGGGAGGTTAGACATATTGCTGTGATGTTGGTTGCCAAAATCACAGTCAATAGTTGAAAAAAAAAATGAAAAACGTTAGTTAATATATAAGTAAATCTCAGCTCGAGAAATAACAAACAGTCTCTGTCTCAGTGATTGGCCTATTTATTTCCGGATAAGTGAATAATTTTCAAGTACATTTACCAAATTTTGTAGTAAAAACGCTCTTTCAACAATTTGTGGTATCACATTTTAATTATGACAAAAAACGAAGAATTTATTATTGGTAGAAATTAACTTAACGATCTGAAAACGAGGTATACAGAAAAAATGGTTACGATCTTAAACACATATAAACGAACAATATTCGCTCTGAAGATACTATTAAAATATTAAGAAACAGTAAATCTCAACTAGTCACAATCAACTATCAGATAGATTAAAAAAATTGAACCGGTACTGGACAGTTATATAGTAAATAACATATTGAATCTATCTATAGGAATTACATTTGAAAACATTCATATAGAAGTAGACTCAGAAAATCAGTTTGCACAATTTGAAGTGAATTAATTTGGAATTATTTCGTATGCAGAAATAATAGGCACATGAAATTAGTAATTTACGCTCTGAAAACGCAAATAAAACATCAAATAAAATTAACTTACCGGTTATTAATCTGCTTATATTTAGAGGCGAACCTGAAGTTTGGTTGCAATTTTAAGATACATTCGAAACATTGATTTGTAATGATACAAATTTAAACAATGTTCAAAAATATTATTACCTGAAATCATGATTAAAACAAGAAGCTGAGGCAATGATTTCATTGTTGTAGGTCAATATTGACAATAATTATATTACAGCCTGGGAGACTCCAAAGGAACGTTTTCAAAATAACAAATGAAAAGTACACAAATATTCGCATTATTCGAATTACCAGTTGTTCAGAAAGAATCATTCTCTCAGTTAAGAAAATTATTTAAATTTGAAAAAATTCAATGCGTATCAAAATAATATCAGTATCAATACTAATTCAGTGGGATTCACTTTTAATATATCTATTATCATCTAAGCTGGACAGTAATACAAATCGTAAATGGGAATATTGATAAAGAAGCATTATCCACTGTTAAGAGTTTTTCAAAATTTCTTGTTCAGAGATGTGTACTTTTAGAAACTTTATATACAACAAAAGATAATAATTAAGTAAGCAGTAACGAATCACAAATTAAATCAAAGAATTATCAATTTCTAAATCGAACAAATGAAAGCGGAAAATGTACTTATTGTAACGATGCCCATTTATTATAAGTTGTTTAATCAACCTCATCCAGTTTTCCTACAATTAGGCAATCAAATTATCAGCATTCAAATACTTTCACAATTATCAGACAATCGGGAAATTCTATTCGATTGTAGTTCTTTGCTCATTGAATAAAGGTTTAGAAGTTGTTTTACTCGTAGCAATGGCCATTATACACATACTCGACAAGTCTGGAAGTCAGCATCAAGCGATTTTACTCAAATCAATCATTATATAAAATCGACTAAAGAATTACGAAATAGTTGATATCAAACATGTACAACATTTTTTTTTCTTGATCAAATTACTGTGAACCTACAGTAATTTGATCAAATATAACGTTACCTGATAAAACATTTTACATACTGAGAAAAATAGATGTACTCCTCTGTGCATTATTATTGTACGAAGTAGTACTGAAGACAAAACTAGGATAGATTGTTACTGGAGGTACATGGCAAACACTTCAGGAAACAGACAAACTGCAATTTATCAACTATTTCAATTCAAGATCAACTGAAACAATTTTTGGAAATCGAAAATTTAATTATTGAGAGAGGATGACTCATGAAGGAGAAGAGTGTAAAAGAGAATTCAAAGAAAACGTGAAACAGGATGAACAGAGAAGTTTTGTTGTGCCCATTTTGACGAAATCAAATATACTAAATCTTGATGAATTGTATGACATAGCACTCAAAAGATTCTATCAATTGGAGAAAAAACTAGAAAAAGATCCAACAATGAAACAGCTTTACTAAAATTTTATGAATGAGCATTACAAATTAGGACATATGTAACCCGTCACTCAAGATGATAACGATAGTTTAATTACAAATCTAAGAGCTCTTCAGAAACCTCCACAATCTTTCTTTGAATGATTTGCCTGAAGCTTGGACCAACAATTCAGTCAGAACTATTCACAGTACTATCTTTTATATGGCATCAACACTGTAGAAAATGCTGTCACGCAGAAATTAGAATTACATTATCTGAGGTAGGATTCACGTTAAGAAAATGGCACTCAAATAATCAAACTATTTCTACAGATCACCCTAAATCAGATATTCAACATCTCATCTCAAGTAATAACACAAACAAGACACTTGGTATTCACTGGCATTCAAGGCAAGTTTCTCTTTATTATATAGGTTTGTTCCAACCGTTCTCAGAACGGTTATTGAAATTGTTTGAATGATATTATTTCGTAATCGCCGATTATGCAGGGTTCTTGTAACGATCCCCAACATATGCAAGGTTGGAACGGAATCATTACAGTTTTAGAATCGATTTTAGATAACTCACAATACAATGTGTCAATTATCTACTGACTTAAGTTATTTTGATTCATTTGTGTTTGCAACGTGTTCGTGAGAGTTATAGTTTTTAAATATTTTTATTGATATAAATATATTTTTTCATTGTACCATATTCTGAAAACGTATGATTCATTCAGTGGTAAGTATATTCGACATGCTTACATTTTATTAGTATTCTTTTCGATTTTTATGGAAGTATTTCTATTTTAGATCTACAAGAATTTATTGTGATGCCTTCAGCATCACATGCTTTATCTGAAAACACTCATAGAACATTTTCCAAGTCAGGAGTGCCAGAACTAAACCTAAGTATTAAAAAAATACAAAGGAATATAACAACTTTAGAAAAAATGAGAAAAGAAAGAAAAGAATACCATAATGCTAAATTACTCTTGCAAAAGAGAAAAATTGAAATCATAGAAGAAAGGAATTTATTAATAAATGTAGTTACCAGTGCAGCTGCAAAATAATAGTAAAGAATCTTTTAAATATGAATATTTTAATTATAATTTCATGTAATCCAGAATTTCCTTATTTTTAGTTGTAGAACAAAATTTCTATTTCTATAACTTTTCTCAGTGAAAAGATTGCTTGGAACTTAGAAAAGAATCATTATTTATCTCTTGAAAAAATCTTCTAATGATTAGAAATATTTTTCAAGCTAATCTTGCATCAGCAAGACTTGGGAATACATACTTGGAAATTAAATTAAAAAACAAGTCTGAATAATATTTATATATTTTTAATAATTTTAATTGAACGAGGTACAACAATAATACAAACATAGTTAAGATTATACAAAAAAATATATTGTGAAAGTATGTTCTTTGAGCATTTGATACTTCAATTTGAACAAACAATAACATGACATTTAGGTAATAAAATGAGTTATATACTTTGTTATCAAATATTTACATTTACAATTCATTAGTTACCCTGGTTTTAATGGCAGAAGCTCCAGGGTCACCTAAATTTTCGTGCAATGGCATTTCCTGATTTGACCCCTCACGATCATCATTCATAATAAACTCATCATCTGGAGCAATATTGTGTAAAACAAATATGAGGTGATAAATCAGTCTGATATTTCATACTTATGGTACAATTGCCGGAATTTTTGTTTTAAGAACTCCAAAAGAATGTTCGATTATGTATTTATTTTTAGCCAACTTAATATTACAATTGATTTGTCTTCTTGTCAAGTTGCCATTATATCGACTATCCCCTAAAATAAAGAACCCTCTACATTCTACCTCCATACTACTAGCTAAAGGAGAGACTCGAATCACCTGGCTATCATGCACAGATCCTGGATACCCTATAAATATATCAATAATCTTCCTCCTATGATCACAAACAGCTTGCATCTGGAATATAAACATATTTTTTAATTTTTCATATAAGTAGCTCGCGCACATAATCATGTATGTATGTAGTGGATACCTCAGTAAAAATTACACAAACTGACATTACCTGAATTGAATAGAATCTATTTCGATTAATATAGGAATCAGGATCATTTGCAGGTTTATCTATTTTGATATGACACCCGTCAATGGCTCCTATAACATTTGGAAATCCATTAGTTCTAAATTGTTCTTCACTAACTATCCTTTTTCATTTCATTTTCATTTGGCCATTTTATTACTTCAACAGACAAATTACTCAAAAAGAGTGTAAGGCGTTTTATAATTCTATTGATAGAACTAATTGTAACATCAAACCTATCAGCTTCATCCCGAAAGCTTGCAGTTTGGTGACATACATACCATAAATATATAAGCACCTAAAATAATATTATTTTTGATTAACCATAATATCCGTTAATCACAATAGAGAAAAACTACATAATAAATATGAAACTAGAAATGTAACTATACTGTCCAGTTTGTTTATGAAAATTAGGACTGATTTCAAACATACAAACCTTTGACTTATCTGAATTGCAACATTTCTAGATAATCTGAAATGTTCGAATATTCTCCAACTGTATTCTCTAAAATTAATATTTATGCAAATGATTATTTCTGTCTCAATTTCCAATCTGCAAAGTCTCACCCAAGTAATTCTCATTGTTAATTCTAGGTTCGTTAACCAGAAGTTCCAGATCATCACCGGTTTCAAAATCAGATTGAATATCGCTATCATTTTCGTCACTCATTTCATTTGTTTACACAAAGTTGAAATGGAAAGATGATATAATTTTCTAACACGTACCCAGACAAATCACAATTTGACTACAGATGCTACGCCAACGTCTAAAAAGTCAAATTGATGACAACGCGCATGTCAGGACAAATCGTTCTTGTCACAGTACTTGCTGCCGGCCAAGGATCGAAAGGACCGTCCTTGTAACGGTTCACAAACGATACCTAAGTCAGTTGGAACACAAAACAGAATCGTTCGTATAACGGTAACTGCCCGGTTGGAACACTAAACATTGGACGAGTGTTCGATGGGTTGGAACAAACCCCATAATATCAATTTTTTCACAACCCTTGGTTCTTAGTACAAGCTTTGTCAAGAATCCATGGGGACTTATTGGCCCGTGTACAATCAAAGCAAAGGTAATACTGCTAGAATTATGGAAATTAAACATCGACTGGAATGGAATCTTACCAAACAGTCAAGCAATACTATACGATGGCTCAAATTCTCAAAATAATTGAATAAAATAAATGAAATCAGTATTTCACAGCAGATTAGAACACAAAAAAATGTTTTGGAACCTACAATAACAATGTCAGAATTAGATTCTACGTTGGTCATTGTTTTAAACCACATAATATCGAATTCTGCAAGCTGAAGATTCTCTTGCCGCTGACAAGCAAAGTTGTACCTGATATACACGCTGAATCTTGGATGTTGATGAGTCCACCTTTGTTTTTGATAGAACCAGAATATGAGGTCTCTTCCACTGCAGATATTGGTGTAAAGCTTTTATATTCCTGCTAAGACCTCGTATATTGCAGAAATGTACTTAAAGATATTTTTGCATGATAGAGCCTCTAGATCAGCCTCCACTTTTTGGTCCAGAAGGTGCTATAGTACTATTTTTTGTCCTTTTTTTCCATCCTTGAAACCGGACGCATCGGCACAGCTACCAAAATTAAAACCCTTAGGATCAATTCACGTCGCCTAATTCCAATACCGGGTATCTCACCGGACGAATCGAATGGACCACATCTACCTCCCCTTCATCCATAATATATCTCTAAAAGGATCAGTATTTCTCCAGTACTCAAAAAATTTCTTGTACTAATTTGGAGCAGTGATTAATGTTTCGTTTAATTTTAATAAGCACTAAAGGTATTAGATCAATCACAATTGAAAAACATCTGGTGTTTTTGCGATATTATCAACTGTCAGGTTTTTGATTGGTCAGATAGTGTGAAAATTCTGATATAAGTGAAACAGAATTCCCCCTATTGTTTCTCCGTCATCGATTTCGATTTTAATTAGTACGGCACTTAGAGATTGAACTGTATATTGCAGAAATGTACTTAAAGATATTTTTGCATGATAGAGCCTCTAGATCAGCCTCCACTTTTTGGTCCAGAAGGTGCTATAGTACTATTTTTTGTCCTTTTTTTCCATCCTTGAAACCGGACGCATCGGCACAGCTACCAAAATTAAAACCCTTAGGATCAATTCACGTCGCCTAATTCCAATACCGGGTATCTCACCGGACGAATCGAATGGACCACATCTACCTCCCCTTCATCCATAATATATCTCTAAAAGGATCAGTATTTCTCCAGTACTCAAAAAATTTCTTGTACTAATTTGGAGCAGTGATTAATGTTTCGTTTAATTTTAATAAGCACTAAAGGTATTAGATCAATCACAATTGAAAAACATCTGGTGTTTTTGCGATATTATCAACTGTCAGGTTTTTGATTGGTCAGATAGTGTGAAAATTCTGATATAAGTGAAACAGAATTCCCCCTATTGTTTCTCCGTCATCGATTTCGATTTTAATTAGTACGGCACTTAGAGATTGAACTGTAGCATTTATGTTTATCACAATTTCTTACGTTCGATTGATATTAACACTGGTAAAATAGGTTGTTATGTGTGAGATTGAATATCAAAGTTAAAGTGCGGTTAAAATTTATCCAAAAATTAAACTATCAATATTTCATCATTCATCCTTATCTAAACTAACCTATAAAAATTTAATGTCATTCATAATCCAACCAAATAAAAAAAATTAATAAAAATTGCTATAGTAACCAGAAACAATATTTAAATCAATCAATATTTCTATCAACGTCACTTTGAATATTGAATTTTGAATCCTATGAATTTAAAATTTTTATAAGAATTTATTCAATTTAAAGCCAACACAAATCTCATTAATTATTGTATAAAAAATTTCATTATTGTTATACATTTATACATCTTTCTTATATTGTGCTTGACCATAATTTCAGTCCCAAACAATGAATATTGCTCATAATATAGCTGACAAAGACTTCGCAAATATATATATATATATATATATATATATATATATATATATATATATATATATATATATGTCACCTACGCCATTGTCCTTAGGTGGACAGTATATTGTGCTGATTAAGAACTTATTTTATTGTAGAATTGCTTAGCTTGTGTTTACCAAAAGATTATTTAATTCACGTTTGTAATAAAAATATCAGTCTTGTAATTGAAGTTGTTGGTAGAATGTTAGAAATAAAGTTAGTTTTTAAAAACACGGTTCCAGTAAATTAAAAGTTAAGTTGCGCAGTCAGTAGGAGGATAGTCAATCGAAAGTTAAAGCATATAACATTCGGTTCGTTTCTACGATTTGTTGACTATTCGAACAAGTAAAGTTAAATTATTGGAACTCTTAGTTGGGCGAACTGAGTAACTCAACTAGAAGATCTGTGTTGTGCTAGAAACCGGAAGAATCAAGAGGATATTGGTTGTTCGTGTGCAGTTCGAGCCAATGGAAAGGATCTTCATTCTATTGCTCTAAGTGTTTTTAATGTCATATAGAGGAAATATTAATTATTTACTTGACACATCTGACTCAAATTCTGATTCAATTAACTCAAATTCAGGCTCGAACTCTGTTAATACTAAAATAAAATTTAACTTAGCATCACCAAAACTTTTTTCCACGAATAATTTTAATAAAATGGCTACTCCACAATTACCTATTTTAAAAAAAGAGTATCTTGATATGATACCCGAATTTGATGGAAACAATGCATTACTTCCTAGGTTTATAGAAATTTCAGAGAAATTAGTAAGTAAGTTTTATAATACTGTGGATGTAGGGGATTTTCAAAACGAATATTTGATGTCCAGCATCTTAGCAAAAATAAAAGGTGAAGCAGCCATAAACATTTCTTCTTGTACGATAAGAACTTGGGAAAATCTAAAAGATGCACTTCTTAATACTTACGCTGACAAAAGAGATATTTACACTTTAAACGCCTTTCGAATTTTATAATAGAATTCAACATTTATTAAATCTTCAAATTTCTTATCTCACGACACATTCTAATGTTAGTGAACATTTAATTTTGGGTAATTACTTTAAAAATTTGGCTCTCAGAGTATTGTTACGCGGTTTAAAAGAACCTTTAGGCACATTAATGCGTACGAAAAAGCCAGAAAATTTGAATATTGCTTCAAATGTTCTCACAAATTATTTTCAAGTTTGTATGACCCAGAATAATCATCCGAAAAATGTTTTTTCATCCTTGAATACGCAAAATAATTCACATAAAAAGAAAACCAATTTCCAAAATAATGTGGCATATAAGCAGCCACCTCCTAGGCAAAATTCTATGCAGAATTATCAAAATACTAATCGAAATTCCGCAAAAAACCCGCAAAATCGTCCATCAACGTCCCATTTAATAGGAATAATACAAACTTTTCTAATAATGGTCAAAACGTCTTTAAACCCAATCAGAACCAAAGATTTCCAAATCCAACTCCAATGAGAATGTCTACAAGCAATACATCTAGACCCCAACCTCAAAATTATCAAAATAGGTTCCAACACAATTCTAATCAACCTAGAAATTTTATCTCGGAAGAACTCCATAATATAGACGATGCTGATTGCACTAATGATGAATCCTATAATTTTTTAGAGACACCAGCCTCGGAACCAAACCAAATATTATCGAATTGTTAAACTTAAATAATTCAGAAAGCGTGTTACCCTATATAATTTTTCCAGAACAAAGTTTTAATTGATACTGGTAGCAAAAGATCCTTTGTGACACCAGCAGTTGCTGAGAAATATTTCAAAAAATCTTATGTCAAAAAACCCTTCCATGTAAAATCTGCCTTTGATAGCAGTCAACAAAATTTCTGCACACTCATTCCAATCCCTAAAATGTTTAATTATAGGAAATCGCTCAATTTAGAATATTGAGTTTTCAAATTACACGATCATTTTGATTGTTTGTTAGGATTGGATAATTTAAAAAAACCTTAATGCAATTATCAATTTAAATAATAATTTGCTTATGACTCCTTATAGTCAAATTAAATTGAATTACTTTGACATTAAAACTGGATCCACGAATTGTATAGTAGTACCTCCACGTTGTGAACAATTAATTAAATTAAATATTGAAAATGTAAAAAATGGTAATGTAATTATACCATATACACGAATTGGGAAATTAGAAATCCCTGAATGTTTAACAAAAGTTGAAAATAATATAGCTTTATGTACAATTTTAAATCCTTCAGAATCCAACTTTCGAGTAGATTTAAGCCCTTCTATTAGTGTTAAGACATTCGATGAATACGAACAAACTCTCAACCCAAATTTTAATGAAATTTATTGTGAAAATGTTAAATTTGATGTTTCGAAAGTTAGAACTGAACACATGAAATCCGAAGAGAAACAATCTGTATTAAAATTAATTCAAGAGTATAGTGATATTTTTCATGTTGAAGGAAATCAGCTCACCTTCACAAGTAAAATAAAACATCACATTAAAACTTCTAATGAAATACCTATTTACTCAAAATCATACAGGTACCCTGAGATTCACCGAACGGAAATTCAAAATCAAATACGAAAAATGTTAAATGATAATATTATTAGACCATCCAATTCTCCATGGTCTAGCAACATTTGAATAGTCCCAAAGAAGCTAGATGCTTCTCAAAAGCCGAGGTTTCGACTCGTTGTTGACTATCGAAAACTGAATGAGATCACAATTGGAGATCGATATCCATTGCCAGATATCACAACGTTACTAGATAAGCTTGGACGTTGTCAATATTTTACAACATTAGATCTCGCTTCTGGTTTCCATCAGATCGAAATGGCTGAGGAGGATATTCCGAAAACAGCCTTTAATGTAGAAAATGGGCACTATGAATATGTGCGCATGCCAATGGGTCTGAAAGGAGCTCCTGCAACCTTTCAAAGGGTCATGGACAATATCCTAATGGGTATACAGAACGAAAAATGTTTGGTGTACCTTGATGATATAATTGTGGTCAGTACCAGTTTACAAGAACACATCACACATTTAAAAGAAGTATTCAATAGATTAAGAGAGTCTAATTTAAATTACAAATTGATAAATGCGAATTCTTGCGAAAAGAAGTAGCATATCTGGGACATATTGTCACGCCAGAAGGTGTAAAACCGAACCCAGATAAAATTTTAGCAATTCAAAAATTTCCAATACCAAAAAATTCTAAACAATTAAAAGGTTTCCTTGGAATCCTAGGGTATTACCGAAAATTTATAAAAGATTTTTCAAAATTAACTAAACCATTAACTATTAGACTGAAAAAAGATGCAATTATTAATGTAAACGATTCAGATTACGTCGAATGCTTTGAAATCTGTAAAAATCTGTTGATGAATTAACCAATACTTCAATATCCAGATTTTACAAAACCCTTTAACTTTACCACAGACGCCAGCAATTATGCTTTAGGTGCTGTTCTAAGTCAAGGCAAAATAGGCTCTGATTTACCTGTGGCTTACGCCAGCAGAACCCTAAATGATTCAGAATGCAACTATTCTGTAATCGAGAAAGAACTTCTTGCCATAGTTTGGGCAACCAAATACTTCCGCCCCTATCTTTTTGGCAAAAAATTTACAATAGTTACCGATTATAAACCACTCCAGTGGTTATTATCACTTAAAGATCCAAGTTCAAAACTTGTTAGATGGCGCTTGAAACTTGAGGAATATGATTATGATATTGTATACAAAAAGGGTGCCTTAAATACCAATAGCGATTGTTTATCCCGAATTCAAATAAATATCAATGAAACTGAATTACAAGAACCTCAACGTTCTAAAAAATTATTAGTTTATATGGACAAATTTAATAAAAAACTCTCATCAACTACCGATGATAATGTATCGCTAATAGTTGAAACAGATAATGAAAGTAATAATAATGAGAATGACGACAAAGATATAACTGTTCATACAAATGAGGAAAATCCTGTAATTGGTATACCAATTTCAGATTCAGCGATAAATGATGGTAAAAATCAATCAATATTTTCAGAAGTAAATTTCGAACCTGCCGTACCTACTATTATGAAACTGTATGAAAATAAACGAAGAATTGTTGTGCAATTATCTAAAAACAATTTTGAGCAAGATGTCATTAATTTCGTGAAAGAATACATAGTACCAAAAACTAAATATTTTATTTATTTCGAAGACCCAATTTAAGAAAAATTCAGTGTCGTTCTACAAAATCACTTTCAAGATTCTCAAATTGACTTTGTTAAATGTGATAAAAAATTAATAGATGTTCCTTCAAATGAAATTAAAGAAGTAATTCAAAATTACCACGAAGGTAAGACTAATCATAGAGGACTAGATGAAACTGAAAATCAATTAAAAGCTTTGTATTACTGGCCAAATCAAAGAGCATCTATACAAACTTATATAAACGAATGTGAAGTTTGCCAGTTAAGCAAATATGATAGAAAACCAATAAAACCATTTTTAAATGTTACCCCCACAGCTACTAAACCTTTCCAAATTTTGCATTTAGACACGATAACTTTAGAAAATAGTAAATTTCTTACGATAATAG
This sequence comes from Diorhabda elongata, assembly GCA_026230145.1. Lineage (NCBI taxonomy): Eukaryota > Metazoa > Arthropoda > Insecta > Coleoptera > Chrysomelidae > Diorhabda > Diorhabda elongata. Next base: position 21,272,548 of record CM047937.1, on the reverse strand, counting down.
ATTCATTTTCCAAATATGGTCAAATGTATGAATTAAAATCTAGACAAGGAATAGAGGTAGCTCATAGTCTAATTAAATATTTTACACACCACCATATACCAGAACAAATAATTTCGGACAATGGAACTGAGCTAAAAAATTCTGTTGTAAAAGAACTATTAGAAACACATTAAATTAAAATTCATTTCATAAGTTCCCAACATAACAAATAATTACCGTACACATAAACAGTAACACACCTTTCGATATAGAAATTGATCAACAAGTAGTTAATAATTATATACAAAATCATAAAGATAAAATGAAAATTTTATACTCGAATTTAAATAAAAAATTACAGGAAAATAAATCAAAAGTAATCTCTAAAGCAAATAAAAGCCGTGAAGAATTACCAGATACAATACCCACTACAGTGTATGTACGTAATAAACAGGCACAAGGTAAAACCAAAAATAAATATAAAAGTGAAGAAATCAAAAGCAAAAATACCCGACTAAAAACAGCTAAAATCGCTACTAGACACAAAAATACTTCAGAAAATATTCATCTTTCAAACATAAAACGTCCTAAAAAGACTCCTTATAAATTTATTTTAGGTTCGTCACCGCCGGAGACACAACAGTCAATATAAAAGATGTTACCCATAATTTGGGAATACTTCCCATAAATCTTGGATATGCCAAGCTCCAGTCATACCTTTGTTCATTTTTATAATTTAAGTCCACTACTCGTAGAATATAATAAGTTACGTACACAATATAATCACGTTAAATATAATATGTCTAATAATACATTTTTTCATTCTGAAACAGAAAATATTGTAAATATAATAGAGTACACTAGGATTAGTATAGAAGAAAAATTTGATAACATTAATATTCATTCTACCTTAGATAGACCAAAGAGAGGGTTAATTAACGGTCTTGGATCAACAGTAAAAACAATTACAGGAAACTTGGACTCTGAAGATGGAGAAAGAATTAATTCAATTATGGAAAATTTAAAACAAAACCAAGAAAACTTGCAAAATCAAATAAGAATGCAATATTCTGTTAGTCGCCAAATAATTGATAATTTTAATAAGACAATTCAGGACATTAAGTATAATGAGAAATTATTAAAAACGAAAATATTTGAGATAAGAGATATTCTAGATTTTCAAGCAAATGCTGCAAATATTAAATATTTAAAAGAGTTATTCAACGAACTTCTTATCACATTCAATGTTGAAAATTCCTTGACCTTCTGTAAACTTAGAACATTACATCCAAGTATTATAAAATCTCACGATTTATTTGTAGAGTTGCAAAAAGTGCATTATTATTACCAAGCGGAATTACCCTTTGAATTAAAACATAAAAATATTTTAGAATTTGAAGCCGTCATAGACGTAGTTTGTAAAGTAGAAAATAATCAAATTCAATATTTTTTATCGATACCCATTAACTATGATATTTTATTTAATCTTTTTTATATGTTACCTATACCTACAGAAATTGAATCAGAATACATAACATTAATACCTAATTCAAAATTTTTACTTAAATCAAATAATGTCATTAAACCTCTAAATGACATTTGTACTCGCGGCAATATTTTTCAATGTCCTAACCATTTGCAAGACAATAATAATTATGGATGCGAAGAAAACATATTGCTAGCAGGAAATTACACATATTGTCAATATACAAAAATTGAAATAATTAAGATTCACATTGAAATTATTCCGGAGATAAATCAATTTTTGGCAATATTTCCCGTAGAAGAAAAATTAATCATAAAATGTAATCAAGAAACTGAAGTGAGAACTCTTAAAGGATTTATTTAATAGAAAATTCATCATGTAAAATTATATTTAGGAACCAAGAGTTAATATTTCAACAAAAAACGTTTGGACAACCTTTTGTAATAAATGGATTAAATTTGAAATTAAATCAATTAAACGTTTCTCCAATGAAGATTGATTTAAAAAGATTAAAATTAAAGGATATTCCAAATCAACTGGTAACGCCAATATTCACGGATAACACTAATTTTCACATTCCCAGTATTTGGACTATTCTTCTTTATATAGCATTGATATTGGCCTTCTTGTGGATTTTGTATAAGAGGAAACATTCAGGAAGGACAAGTAAGAATCACCCGCAGGCAACAGAAGATGGGATCCAGCTTCCTGGAGAAGGTTCCTTCTAAAGGGGGAGGTGTCACCTACGCCATTGCCCTTAGGTGGACAGTATATTGTGCTGATTGAGAACTTATTTTATTGTAGAATTGCTTAGCTTGTGTTTACCAAAAGATTATTTAATTCGCGTTTGTTATAAAAAATATCAGTCTTGTAATTGAAGTTGTTGGTAGAATTTATGTTAGAAATAAAGTTAGTTTTTAAAAACACGGTTCCAGTAAATTAAAAGTTAAGTTTTATATATATATATATATATATATATATATATATATATATATATATATATATATATATATTCTTGTATTTTAAACTTAAAAAGTTCTCGCATTTCCCTCGACAGAATCGATATTTCGGAAACAAACTCAACGGCCGTGGACTTGACCGCTTTGCTTTTTCATTGTAAATTCTAGGAATGTAATATAACGCAATACATATTTTGAATTAATCAGACCTAATCAAATTCTAGTCTAAGTAAAAAATCATTACAGAAAGTTGGTTGTAAAGACGGAATGTATAGTTAAAGGTGGTCGTTAAGAATTAAATGTTTTGCGACGCATCCTAAAAATCTTCTTTTTGATGAAGAAAAACTGATCAAATTTTTGTTTAAAATCAAAAGTTTTTGAGAATTTCTAATGAAAAATGCAATTTTATTCCAAATATGAAAAATTATTCTCAAATCAATAAAAATAACAATATTTGATCAAAATAACAATAAACAAAAATCTAAATTCGAAAATTTTTTCATTTGATTTAGTCTATTGAATAAAAAAATGAAAGATATATTCAAATTGATATTTGATTATATTAAAATTACATTCGTACTTTATTTTGATATCTGGATGCCTCCAAGTAAGCCTTCTTTTGTATTTTACATTCTCTTCTATAATCATCTAAGATTTGAATGAGGATTTGTTTCTGTCCTTCATTTTTTGTAAACAAATCGTTGTAGTTTTGTATTAGTTTATTAGTGTTAACATTTAATTAACTTAGACCGTGGTGAGGCAAAAAATTTCCCAGTGCTTTTTCATCAAAAAGAAGCTTTTCAGAGGGCGTCGCAGAAGATTTCATTTTTGACGACCACCCTGGTGTAGTTACTATTTGTGATCATTTAAGTGATAATAGGCATCGATCGATCCATCAGCTTGAAGATACCAACCAGCCACATTTGTAAGAGTAAGTGAAGAAAGCGTAGAACAATTGCGATAGTAGCACAAAAAAATTGTACGCCTAATCTTGAAGAGCAATTCTTGTGATGATCATTTGGAGAGTTTTACAGAGACACTTACATCTACGTTCTTAATGTCTGGGTTTGTTACAATCTCTGAACCCTAAACCCTATAGAGCAAGCACATGTCAACTTAGCTAACAAAATGTGACTCCATGAGAATTTTCTATCAGTAAATCAATCGACATTTTAATTTAAGGGGAATTTGATTTCTCTCGTCGAATCTAGAGCTGATAAAATCCCCCCGCTATTGTACAATCCTCAAAATTGAACATAAGAAAGTAGAAGATTAGGTAACTACACACGATAGCTTGATTGTGCGCTAGAAGCCTTGTGACAGAGTTTTTCATCCCTCAATTTCATACCTGTCATTCCTACTTTTGAAGGTTCATAAAAGATTGTGTGTATATGCTTCTACTACGGGCTAACCTTCTCAATGTACGACAACAGGATTTAATCAACTGTTCCAAAAATTACTCAAGAGGCAATAATTATAAAGTATTGACATCTCTCTATATATCTCAAATAACAAATTATAATAAGAAAACATTGAGTTGTTGCTACTCAATTATTAATAATGAATAATTCCCATTAAAACGAAATTTGAAGAGATATGAATTCTCTTCATATAAATTAACTTTTTTAAAAATATTTACTACTCAACTTACTTTTCCATGGTACTATTCAAATAATACGTATTTAGAGAAAAATTTCGTTTGTTCTAGGGCGACACATGCTGCTGGATATGCGACAAGTGCGAGGAATACGAATTTGTATATGATGAATTCACATGTAAGGATTGTGGCCCAGGCTATTGGCCGTATATAGACAAATTATCTTGCTATGCACTAGAATTGCAGTACATGCGTTGGAACACTCCTTATGCCTTTGTTCCTGCCGCTTTCTCATGCCTGGGAATTTTAGTAACTTTCGCAGTAATTATTTTATTTGTCAAGCATAACGATACACCATTAGTCCGAGCTTCCGGAAGGGAACTCAGCTACATGTTGCTGTTTGGAATCTTGCTCTGTTATTTGAACACCTTCGCTTTACTTGCAAAACCTACAACGGAAATTTGTATAACACAGAGATTCGGCATTGGAGTAGGTTTTTCTATAATATATGGGGCACTCCTAACAAAAACTAATAGAATTTCTCGTATATTTGACTCTGCGTCAAAATCCGCCCAACGACCAAGTTACATTAGTCCTAAATCACAAGTGATTATCACATGTTCCTTAATTGCTGTTCAAATTATACTCACGCTCGTATGGATGATTGTTGAACCACCAGGGACGCGATTCCATTATCCCACAAGGAATCAGGTAAATGAATAGATATTTCAGTAATTCAAATCATAGTAGCTAAACGTTTAACCTAGTCCCATACTAAACATATTTTGGACGCAGAAAAATGAATGTAAATATAAAAAACATAAATTGGCTTCAGCTAGGGCCATTTTTTCAGTTGTGTAATGGAGAAAGAGAAACTTTGGCTATGATCATAAATTGTATCACAATCCATAATATAAGCATTGTTACTTTTCTACCAAGTCATCATTAACATCTAAACTTTTATCAAATTGTATATCCCGTCATAAACGAAGTCTGTCACCTGATCGTTATATCAGTTAAAAGAATTTTGGAAACATATGAAAGTTTGATGGAGAGAATTCATGGATGTATGTTGGAAACTCGAGTACTTCCTAATGAAAAGTTTCTTGCTGCATATTTGTTTTTGCCTAACATTTTCGCCTCCAAAGAACAGTCTTCACCTGTGACGTACAAAAGCTTCAATAACCTTTCATAGTACATTTCAGTATTTATAGTTATATTTCTAATGAAACTCATCAATATCTGGCCTTCCTTCATTGAAAATTTCATCATAAACTTCTGTCACAACCTAAGTTGTTGGTCAAATTCAGCAGGACCGACTTTTTTGTATTACAAAAAAAATATACAAGTGAATTGCAAAGTGGCTGGCTGATTGATATGACGACAATCAAAGCAAATTAATAATAAAACTAATACTGAAAAAGACGTGAAATGTAATGGTGGTTTAATAATAATAACAGCTATATAATAACTATATCTGCACAAATGAAGAAAGTCAAACACCTGAGTCAACGTATTGCGAACACGATTCGGATGATGCCGAACACAAGTTCTTCGCGTGTAATCAATGGAGGGGTTTGAGAGAGGAAGTAAAAAAGACTTTTGGTGGTCTAAGCCCTAACAATATCCAGGTGATACTTCGCAAGGTACGCAAGGTAAAATGTTGGCAACTGGTAGCCCCCTACAAAGAAAGAATTCCTTAACAAAAGAATGTAGATGGCTGTCTTGTATAATGATATAGAAAACGGAACACATACACGGGAACAGATCCCCTAGCTCCTTGTTGGACGGAAATGACAGAAATACCCTCAAATATGATACGCAGTCGGTTCTTACTTTAAAAATGAGTCTTGTCGTTTTGATAAGAGTCTTATAGTTAACTATTTGATCTAGAGGAAGTCTTTAGAAGAAAGTATTTAACTTTCTTTTTGGTTGAAATAGTAACAATGTTTATTATTCCACTTAATGTTAAAGTTAGATGTCTATTTTGTTGTTGTTCATTTCAATTTTTCAAGTGATAAACTAGGCAAGGAAATTTGTGGGTGTTGTAAGTTGTAAGATCTATACATGTTGAAATAATTGAAGTATCATCGGTCGATTTTGCCAGAATTGTTTGAAATGACTGTCAAGCATAATGATTAAAACATAATTCAAGATAAGTTTTTTATGAAACATATGATGAGACGTAATAACTTGGAAGAAAATGCAGCAGTTTAAGGTAGAATCATATGATTTTTCATGTACATAAATATCTACCTTCGTTAATCTCCACCTCTAGAGAATCAATAATCAGGAGAATATTTCTTTCTAAATTCTAATAAATATTATGATAAGTGATTATTTGAGGTTTCCTGCCAACATAATTTTCCGGGATGTGTGATCATCATCTTTTGAGGATATTATTATTTTAGGTCTATGTTACATAGACACAAAATATTTTTCTAGAAAAATGTCATAAAACCATGCCTTTTTTAAATAGGTTGGAAAATGTCTGTAATTAGGGATTTTAATGGTAGCTTCGAAGTTATGATTTCGACAACTTGAGAATAACGATGGCATTGATATATGAGCTTATAAAGTCAACATATCACCTATTGAAGATAAGATCATCGAAGCCATTACTCTTCTGGAAAAGGTAGTCTATTGATAGTCTTCAATCAAAATATTTCATTTTGTGGTCATCATACCACCTATTGAATAGACTTCGGATAAGTTTCATATTTCTTTCTTTGATTTGTTTGTGTTTCTAAATGTTCTTGATTTTTTAGGTCTTTTCTGTTTATTAGTTTTTTTTGATAATTTTTAAAAGATACCAATCTGTTCTTATGTTATTGTAAGTTTTATAAAATGTGACATCAAGAAACTTGATTCCATTATTTTGCTCGACCTCGATTGTAATCAAATAATAGAATCAATTTTCTTGACGTCACATTAAATAAAATTAACAATAACATAAGAACAAAATGATATATCAGATCCTGAATTTAGATGCTTAGCTATTCAAAAAGCAAAAACTGCATTAAAAGAAAATAATTATCCGGAAAAAATGATTAACAACATATTCAAGAAAAGTATAAACAGATACTACAATCAATTAAAAAACAAAATAGAAACGAAACATCAAAACATAAAACGTTTTTCCTTACCATATGTACAAGGACTTTTCCAACAACTATCGAATTATTTCAATAAATATGATATTAATATAAGTCATAAAGGACATAATACATTATCCAAATATTTCATTAAATTGAAATCTAAAACATCAAAAAACAAAAGAAGTGATATTATATATCAAGTGCCTTGTACTAATTTTATCATAAAAAAGACCTAAATAATTTAAGTTGGATTTATAGATCTATTTTGTAAATTCTAATAAAACTACAATTGATTTAATTGATTACTGCTATATATTTGAGATGTAAGGACCAATGAAAAATTAATTTTTCTTATTAGATCAAAGTTCTAGTTTGATTTTATTCTTATTTTGATATTCATGATGAAGGTGATATTTAAATCAATATAAATAAACAAATTGTCAGTCAATATCATGAGACCTAAAATCAAGAACATTTATAAATGTGAATATATATATATATATATATATATATATATATATATATATATATATATATATATGTACAGTGCTTTTCAGATAAAATAATAACTTTTGTAATAATGGTATTTAGAAAAAATCCAAAAACACGTCAATTTATGTTGGAAGGGGCAAGCATTATGGCTTATTTAAACTTACTGGAAAAGCCACCCCCTCACCCCTAGCAGCATCCCCTTTATTTTTTTAAATTACTTTTCATATTTTTTATGTAAAATTTGGATACTCCTCTTTGAGCTGATTTCAAAAATGTATAATACTTGTAGGTTAAAGTGGTTAGTTTATGAGATAAACAATTTTTCTTTTAAGAGCACAAATTTTACTTATTATTTACTTTCACTTTATTTGCCTGTACTAAAATGGGTTGTACAACAGTTCAAACACTTTATCTTTTTAACTGTGCTATTTATTATGAAGTTACAATAAGTGTTCAAAATGAGTACCATCCACTTCCATACAATGGTATAATCTATTTTGAAATGCCTCTCTGACATTGCTTAATACGGCTGGATTTAATTGTCGACATTCATTTTCTATCCTCTCTCGTAAATCATCCAGAGATTCTGGTTGGGTAGCATAAACTTTTGTTTTTAAATACCCCCATAAAAAGAAGTCTAGGGGTGTTAAATCCGGTGACCTAGGTGGCCACTCCATCATCTGCCCCCTTCTACCTATCCAACGAGCGGGGAATGTTTCGTTTAAAAATTGTCGGACAGGCATAGCATAGTGTGGGGGAGCTCCGTCTTGTTGGAATACCAGTAAATCTTCGGAAAGGTTATCATCATTTTCTATTATTATTGTAATACGTGGGTCAACCCCTTCCCTGAGTAACTCAAGATATGATTCACCATTTAAATTTCCGTTGATGAAGAAAGGTCCGACAATGTGGTCACCTAGGATACCACACCAAACGTTCAACTTTTGGGGATGTTGTGTATGGAATTCACGCATAATATGTGGATCACTTTCAGCCCAATATCTACAATTATGCCTACTTACTAAGCCATTTAATGACCATGAGCATTCATCAGAAAAGCAAATATTGTTTAGCAATTGTGGATTGTTATTGATAATTTGCGTCATTGATTCGCAAAACTCTAGACGACGATCAAAATCATCTTCATTCAACTCGTGCACCAACTTAACTTTGTATGGGTGGTACTTGAATTTATGTAGAACTCGGAAAACTGTAGAATATGAAACACCGATCGCTCTACTTATTGTTGACAACGATTGGGGTTGTTGAGCCTCTAAGCTGACTTGCCCTAAAATTGCCACTTGGATTGCTTCGTTATTTACGAGTCCCTCTCGCTTATGCACTTTATTGCAAACAGACCCTGTTGTGGTAAATTTCTCCATCAGTTGAATTACATACTTATGAGTTGCATGTCTTCCGTCATGTAATTCGTTAAATATTCAGCAGCTCTTGCACAATTATTATTTTGGTAGTATAAACCTACAATTTCAATTCTTTCTTGCAAAGAGTAAACCATTTCAGAGAAACAAAATAAATAATGTATCAAATTACACTATCAATAGTGACTACAAATTCTAGTTGACAATGTCAAACTTTAATAAAAAGTAGAGTTTTTTGTTGTTTGGATTTTTTAAGTAGAATAAATAGCACAGTTAAAAAGATTAAAGAGTTTGAACTGTTGTACAACCCATTTTAGTACAGGCAAATAAGGTGAAAGTAAATAATAAGTAAAATTTGTGCTCTTAAAAGAAAAATTGTTTATCTCATAAACTAACCACTTTAACCTACAAGTATTATACATTTTTGAAATCAGGAGTATCCAAATTTTACATAAAAAATATGAAAAGTAATTTAAAAAAATAAAGGGGATGCTGCTAGGGGTGAGGGGGTGGCTTTTCCAGTAAGTTTAAATAAGCCATAATGCTTGCCCCTTCCAACATAAATTGACGTGTTTTTGGATTTTTTCTAAATACCAGTATTACAAAAGTTATTAAAGGTGGATACTTTTATCTGAAAAGCACTGTATATATATATATATATATATATATATATATATATATACATATATATATATATATATATATATATATATATACATATATATATATATATATATATATATATATATATATATATATATATATATATATCTTCCATTCTATTTATGGTATATATTTTCTCGAAAAATCAAGGACGCAGTAAAAGTGATATATGGGTGTTTGTTTCCCTTCACAACAAAGACGTCGCAGAAATTTTGCTTAGCATCCAAAAAAATTGAAAATTTTCTAATAAATCAGAAATATTGTCCTTTTCCAACGACAAGACAAACAAACTCTCACACTTTATTTATGATTATCTAGCGTATGCTGGGAATTTCACAAATACGACTATGGGTGACAAATAAAGACATGTTATTAGATATCGATTTTTTGCGTATCAACTATTAGACGTTGATAAGCTTACCTTTTGTTGTATGATGTTATTAATTGGAGATATATTCAACAAATAAAGAAATGTAAAATTGCAATATTGAAGTGGAAACATTCAGCACAAAGAACGAAAATGGAAATAATTTATTGGATAAATGAGAAAAAACTACTGCTAGTGAAAAAGAAAAATTGATTCAATGAGTTGTGGGATAGAACAAAGAGAGTTTTGGAAGAGCTGCGGAAGTACAAGAAAAACCATAAACAATTTTTCCACTGATATCAAAGATGGTCGATATGCTGTATCACAAGTACCAAGACGAATAGTACAAATATTGTTTGTTGTTGTGGTTTCGTCTACTTGTGTTAAGCGTAATAAATTTGCTTGACTTGAAGATAAAACAATTATCACTATGTTGACAGGAGTAGAATTGTGGCCTATCGAGAAGTGTGTCTTTAATATTGCGAAATATCCCGTAGACTTAACTTAATGACAGAATATTTGTGTGTGTGGCAGAGGAATGTAGATGAACATGGATAAAACCAACTACTATCCGAAGCCTAACTACGAGCAATAATATATGCACTTGAGGTAGATTTTTTTGGTCAGGGCCGTCAGTGTAATTGTTTGGAGGGTTGTTGCTTATGGTAGCCTATGTCGAACAAGTGCCTTCATTGCCTAATATAAACCGGCGTCAACCAGTACACTTTAAGCAGGATAAAGCTTGTCCCCAAATTGTACGTCAAACTAACTGTAGAGTTGTTTAAAGAAGCTGACGTTGATTTCTTTCCTTAGATCCCTCGGTTACCAGATTCAAATACCATTGTGAGAGGTATGATGGGGAAGAGACTACACCACTGAGTATATTAAATACAACATGATCTTATACATACTTTGTTTCAGGTTATTCTAAAGTGCAAGATCCAGGATATGTCGTTCTTATTCAGTCAGTTGTATAATATGGTTTTGATCACAACTTGTACAGTATACGCAGTAAAAACTCGAAAAATACCAGAAAATTTCAACGAGTCTAAGTTTATTGGGTTCACCATGTACACTACTTGCATCATATGGCTGGCATTTATTCCAATTTACTTTGGAACAGGAAACGCTTATGAGGTGAGTGTTTTCTACATAAATTTAACTTTATTTAGCGAAATACCACTGTCATTATTAATTTCTTCCAATAGAAAGGAATTTCTTATTATATTCATGACATAACCGCTAAAGTATTCAAGTTCACTACTGAGATATTAACTATTGGTTTTTTTCAAGTTGATCCACTTTAACGCTAAAATCTATTTCAATATGAGAAATAAATAGAATATTAGTTATTCTATTGTTCTATTGTTGGTTAACATTATTCAGGTTTTATATCAGAATTCCGCTGTCGTGGTAAGTCGCTCATTAGCCCCCGTTTATTTCTGACGTAGCGTAGTTGAATATTGCTGAAAACCATTTTGATCAAATTTTAAAATAATTTTATGTAAGTGGATTGAGTTCAACCAGCTGTGAAAATATAGCGACTGAATGTTTTGACGAAATCGATTGTTGAGTTATCGATTACCATTATTGCTAATCTTTCTTTGGAGATTGGAAGTTACACATACCTACTTCGGTCATGATTTAACATTTCTCTCTTATTGATTGAGATCGTCAACGAAGTGAGACATCAGAACATCCCATTAGTCCAAAGGTAGAAAAGAACCTCCAATTAACGATTTAGTTTTTTTCTTTCGGTTCTTGTACTGTCTAACTTTGATTCCAGTATTTGCATGAATGTTGATTGATTATTGAATCAGCAATTGGATTTCTATTCTTCATAGTGATATGACGACACCATTCGCAACCATTAGTATATATTGCTTAACTATTTAGAATTAGTTTACATGTAACCAGAATGGCCGAGTTTTGGATTGTGGTTCTACAGATTTGTATATTTATATATTGTCTTGTAAAACCTTCAGTTTATGTGAAAGGTTTCTCATACTTAAATTTATAACTTTCCAAAATGTTTACAATTTTTATCAAATTCCAAAAATAATTTCAATTTTTGTAGTTAAAAATAATTTATTATCAGTTACTAGTTTAACAATATTTTTTATTCAGTAAATAATAAATTGGAAATTGGAAAGTGCCCATAATTGATTTCAAGGAAAAATTGAATGTTAATGAAAATATGAAATGAAGGTAAGTTGAGTGGGAATTTCTGACACTGTTGGTGATATTTAAATCAAACCCTAGTTTACTTTCAGTCTAAAGTCGATAACTTGGTTATCGAGACGCATGTTGGGGGTAGTGGTAGTAGTGAACTTTGTAATCAGTATTAAGGTTAGTATCACCCTCATAGTCTAAGATCCCACCGTTTGATCTTGAAGGTATCTATTTTTTTAAAGAAATTAATTTTAAAGGAATCTTGAGGATGTATGGAGTGGATTAAGGATAGGTTGCCTTGTAAAAATTAGCTGCAGTAACCTGTAATTAATTTTAATGTCATTAATATAATAATAAGATGTGCAGCTATATGTTTTTTTCAGTCAATCTTACAGCATTTGAAGTAAAATGATGTCACAAATCAAAATAAAAATGGTTGCCCGCTCTCAGTTTTTTTTTTTTAATTTTTTATGTAAAATTGAAGTGTTATATACATTGAACATGAAAATGCATTGTTGCCAGTTGCATAATGGCCGCAAACAGAGGTTGCCATGATGCACGCATTGATACGTGCGATGAATAAGGACAAAGCTTAGCAGCTGCGACACTTATACACTTTATGTTCAGGTTTGGCATTTCGTAGTTTCACTTCATTATGCCCAAAAATTTATGTTTAATAAAGAATAAGTGAAAAAATAATAAAACTTTTTCACAGCTTTATACATTTGTTAACAGCACGTAACAGTGCGTGCATCTTCTCTCTTGTGCTTCCATTCACTAGAAACGAGATTCGTTCACATAAATCATGGCAACCTCTGTTTACGGCCATTGTGCAATTGGCATCCATGGCTTATCATGTTCAATGTTTATAAAACTTTAATTTTCCATGAAAATTTAAAAAAAAAACTGTGAATATGGTTAATTAACAATAATATACCTGTTTACACCTGGCAACCCTAATGCAGCGGCCGACTGAGAGCTGGCAACCATTTTTATTTTGATTTTTGACATAATTTTATTTTATATGCTGTAAGATTAACCTAAAAAACATATAGCTCAAATCATATTAGTATATTATTGACATTAAAATTGATTACAGGTAATTGCGGCTAATTTTCACAAGGCAACCTATTTTAATCCACTCCATACATCCTTTAAAATTAATTTCATCCAAAAAAGATACCTGAAAGATCAAGCGGTGGGATCTTAGACATCTACATTGATATGGTCATGGGCTAACTACTCATAACATTGTTGTGGGCTTATTGTTTTTGTGATGTGTTGGATAAAGAAACACAGAATTGTAATGAGTAAAGACATGTATAAAATGCAAAAAATTTAACTTCAATATATAATAACTAACAAATTATTGAAATGAATCCAACTAACATTTTATATATTTTAAATAAAAACATAACTTATAACAAGCATAATGACATATGAAATACTAATGAGATTTATGTAATTGAGATTTTCCACTGACAATAGTTTGTAGTTGTGGACTAATTTTACGTGTACCAATTATTAAAAGAGATTTAATATGCTCATCAGTTAATTTAGATCTGTAAACACAAATAATTAGTACCAAAAACAGAAAACAGCCCACGAGCAAATTTATGCAAATTATCAAATTGTGTCAGTGGAAGACTCTTATAAAATTCCAACAAAGATGAGTTTTGATATTTGTTCTTAATTATATCACTGCACTGTAGATGAATCATTTCCATGTGATGTTCTGGGGCTAGGGTTTCAATGTCAGTATCAGAAGGATTCTGAAAAATCTTAATTTGATTCGCAATGGCATCAAAGTCCGAGAAACGAGTATCAAAATTTATTTTCAAAGCACTCAGTTTCGATTGCAAAATCGATAGGAAACTCAGTCTCAGTGGTGGGGCTGAATATTTCACATGTTTTAAAATGTGAAAAACATTTACTTCGTAGTTGTGATTGAAACAGTATCAATTTCTTCCGGAATGATTTGATTTTCTCATTTTCATTTTCTCCAATCTCTTCAATAACTTGTCGGAATTATCGGCGATTCAGCCCAAAAGATCTGATAAAATTAACAGTTGATATGACTGGTTCCAAAACTTCAGACATATCCAAACATTTTCTGCACAAAGACTGTTGAATGATAAAATGTAAGACAAAAGGTTTTGAACCATCGTTATTTTCTACAGCATTTGACACAAGAGCGACCACTCCTTTATCTTTCCCACTCATGTTTTTGCATCCATCGGTTGTAATACATTTCAAGTTTTTCCATCGAAGGTTCCTTTGATTAATATCCATTTCAACTCCTTTAAAAATATCTGTACCAGTAGTTGTGCCATGAACACTATACATATCAAGAAGTTCTTCATGCACTTCATAACTTTTATCTACTCCTCGAATATAATTCAACACCTGAGCAGTATCTGACACATTCGTTGACTCATCCAAGGCCAAAGAAAACCACTCAACATGTCCATTTTTGTCCAACAGGGTATATTTTCAGCGATGTTTTCTACCCTTCGAGCCACAGTGTTTGCTGACATACTGACAGTTTTTAATAAATTTAACTTTTCAGACACATTTCTTCGGCTACTGCAATTATGCATTCTTTAATCATTTCTCCATCGGTGAATGGTTTTCCACGTTTTGCAATTTCAAGAGCTACACGAAAACTGGCACGAGTTGCAGCCTTTTGTTCAGTTTTGAGTTTTGTAAATGAAGATTGCTGCGATGTCAATCCGCGCTTCATAGCTTCGAATTTTTCTGTCCGCAAACTTCCTGTATATTTTGAGTAATTTTGAAAATGTTTTCTTTCATGATGATGTTATATTCTTTGAAAACAGCTATGCTTTCATTGCAAATCAAACATAGCGCCATTTTACTGGACTCAATTACGAAATACTGAATGTTCCATTGAATAATATGCAGTGTTGCCATTTTGCGGACTTTAGTCCGATTTGCAGCTTTTTTTAATCGTTGCGTACTTTTTCATGTTATCATTAGTGGACTATTTCACTTTTTACCACCGGCAACAATGATAATATGGTTTTAGCTCTCGGAACTTACTGGAGTAATCAGTATGGCCCTAAGGCTGGAAAGTTTGGAGACCCCTGTCTTAGACTATCAACACTCTCACATTTTTTCAAAGAGTTGATTAGTGTTAGTGTTATGGTACCTTTCTCATAGAAATAATGTTCAAGATATTTTCTAACATTTATCATACTATATAGTTTAATGCCACTTATAGGTAGGAGATCTTCTGGAGTGGAAGAATTGTTCTGATGGTTTTGATGAAAGCTAATAATATGAGAACATAGCAAAACAAGTTGTGCATTCTTAAGAAGCTAAGTTATTTAATGTTTTTCGTTTTCCGAGTTACCTAGAATGATAAAATTTGTTCCACGAGTTTTTAATGGAAGAGGATGTTTTCACATTTCACAAGGAGCTATATATACTGTGATATACTCTTAGAAATTTGGAAACAGCTTCAGGTTTATATTAGCAAGATAGCTGGACTTGGTGCTCAGATTAAGGGCGGAGGGATTCCCAAACAGGGTCTATTTCATTGACCTGCTCGCATACCTGACTGGGCTCTGTCTATTAACATGGAAATTGAGGTATTTCCAAGCCATCTACAAAATAAAATTTAAGGGCTGTCCAGAAAGTAGGCCTGATCACTATGACTGCTGCACTAGTCACAGAAATTGATATAAAGATTTACTCCAAGTCTTCCACAGATTACACAGATTTTATTGCTTGAAACTGTGAAATAATCCAGATTACTGCGACTTTTGTGTTAAAAGGATGCCAAAATTGCTCACATAACTCTAGAAAGTTGGCGAATGGGTACAGATTTGACATTTCAGGACGCCTACAACAGATATTATTGAAGAGACGTAATTGTTCATGTTCATGAAATGAGGAAATGAAAACCAAGAAAATGTTTGCAAATATTTTGACATGGACCCGAACTCGGTGCCACAACAAACTCTGAGGTATACTGTCAAGATCTATGTAAGCTTATGAGATCAGTTCAAAATAACCACCGTCGAGAAAAGTTGACATTGTTTGCGCATGACAATGATTGCCCCTATATATATATATATATATATATATATATATATATATATATATATATATATATATATATATATGCATGCCAAAGTGTTAGTTTAAGGACAAAATATTTCCGTAAGTGATTGTTTGAGGACATTTTGTCAATTTGAGGACTGTCCCCAAAGTTTTTATATGCCTAACTGTTGTTTTGAGGACTTGGGCAGTTTGGGGACTATCAAAGTTGGTGTTTGAGAACACTATTGAGCAAAATGGGGACCACACTGAGCAATTCGGGGACAGCATATAGCAATTCGAGGACTGAATCGAATAAGAGAACCATTGTTTATTTAGCATTAAATCCAGCAAATTTAAGGATGATTCGCGTTAGCAACTATTCTAATAGAGACTCAATCATTTGGACTATTATGATTTTTCTATTAAAACTTAGGAAAGTGGCTAAGATAGTCAGACGATTTTTGTTATTTGCCTAATAACAAAACCCGTTCACTCTCATCAGTTCTTGAACTTTGGCCAAAAATTTGAACCCCAAATTGTACTTTATAGCTACGTATCAAAATTTTCAGTTTTAGCAAATAATTAAATTTATGTTCTTTCTTGTGACATTCTCCGACTTTAGACAATTTATTTTATTAGGAATGTAAGTTACAGGGGCTGTTTCTTTCTAACACTATGTCGCTTATGGACTGTGTGTAGAATCCTATGTCACCATGAAATATTCCTAACACCTATATTTCAAGAAATGCTGCTCCAAAAGTAGTGCAAATATGAATGAGAAAACTTATAGTATATTTCATTAAGACTTCTATCGGTTTATTTCGTTACTCGTTTGCTTGAAAAGAGAACTGTTGGGTATTGTCCAAAAAATATTTTTAACAGAGAATTTATTCAATGTTTACCTTAAGCACCAGACGAGACATTTTTGGTACTCATGGTGTATGAGATCGATTTTTATTAAGAATTTTAAAAATACAACCAATAAACACAACGTACCATCATAAAAAAAGGTTTAGTAACTTGACAGAATAAGATTAATCATATAATAGTAATTAAGCGCCAAAGTGGGTATGTGAGGTATTATTGTCCATATATTTGTCGAAAAAGGTAGGTACCTTATTTATTTTGTTACTTTTAGTTCATATGAAAATGATATTTTCTAAATAAAATTTGAATTATTTCTTTTTGTGAAAATTAATTTGGCACTGAACTGCATCGGGAGTACTTATAATCTGACAGAACAACGAGTAAGTTTATTTGGATGTGTCCACTCACCGATCCCAAGTTAAGATAAGTAACCATTGACCAAACATACCAACAGATCCCCAACCGTCTACTTCAAAGTCAGATAATCATAATGATAGTTTTCAAGAAGTTCAAACTTCATCGACCTTAACGGCAGACGCCAACAGTCTAACGAAGGAAAATAATTTTAACTTTAAAAATCGTACAATTAATATTAACCCGTTCGGTATTACTTGACTAACGTTTAATATGACATCCAATATATTATCTAGTTTATGTTTAGAATTAGGTTATTGTTTGTCGGCTGGATTTTGGACGGGTCACCAGTCACTCCCGTTTCACATAACAGCTGTGCACAAGGAAGGCAACTCAATACAATAATTTTTGTTTGATTATATATATATATATATATATATATATACGCCATTGCCCTTAGGTGAACAGTATATTGTGCTGATTAAGAACTTATTTTATGGTAGAATTGCTTAGCTTGTGTTTACTAAAAGATTATAAAATTCACGATTGTAATAAGAAAAATTAATGTTGTAATTGAAGTTGTTGATAGAATTTATGTCAGAAATAAAGTTAGTTTTTAAAAACACGGTTCCAGTTAATTAAAAGTTAAGTGGCGCAGTCAGTAGGATAGTTAATCGAAAGTTAAAGCATATAACATTCGGTTCGTTTCTACGATTTGTTGACTATTCGAATAAGTAAAATTAAATTATTGGAACTCTTAATTGAGCGAACTGAGTAACTCAACTAGAAGATCTGTGTTGTGCCAGAAACCGGAAGAATCAAGAGGATATTGGCTGTTCCTGTGCAGTCCGAGCCAATGGAAAGGATCTTCATTCTATTGCTGTAAGTGTTTTTAATGTCATATAGAGGAAATATTTACCTGACACATCTGACTCAAATTCTGATTCAATTAACTCAAATTCAGGCTCAAACTCTGTTAATACTAAAATAAAATTTAACTTAGCATCATCAAAACTTTTTTCTACGAATTATTTTACTCCACAATTGCCTATTTCAAAAAAAAAGTATCTTGATATTATACTTTTATACTTTTATAATACTGTGGATGTAGGGGATTTTCAAAACGAATATTTGATGTCCAGTATCTTAGCAAAAATAAAAGGTGAAGCAGCCATAAACATTTCTTCTTGTACGATAAGAACTTGGGAAAATCTGAAAGATGCACTTCTTAATACTTACGCTGACAAAAGAGATATTTACACTTTAAATATAGAACTTTCAGAAATGAAACAAGGTAATGAAACGCCTTTCGAAGTTTATAATAGAATTCAACATTTATTAAATCATCAAATTTCTTATCTCATGACACATTATAATGTTAGTGAACATTTAATTTTGGGTAATTACTTTAAAAATTTGGCTCTCAGAGTATTGCTACGCGGTTTAAAAGAACCTTTAGGCACATTAATGCGTACGATAAATCCAGAAAATTTGAATATTGCTTTAAATGTACTTACAAATGTTTTTCAAGTTTATATGACCCACAATAATCATCCGAAAAATGTTTTTTCATCCTTGAATACCCAAAAGAATTCATATAAAAATAAAACCACTTTCCAAAATAATGTGGCATATAGGCAGCCACCTCCTAGGCAAAATTCTATGCAGAATTATCAAAATACTAATCGAAATTCCGCATCAAAGCCGCAAAATCATCCATCAACTCTTTCTAATAGGAATAATACAAACCTTTCTAATAATGGTCAAAACGTCTTTAAACCCAACCAGAGCCAAATATTTCCTAATCCAACTTCAATGAGTATGTTTACAAGTATTACATCTAGACCCCAACCTCAAAATTATCAAAATAGGTTCCAACACAATCCGAATCAACCTAGAAATTTTATTTCGGAAGAACTCCATAATATAGACAATTCTGATTGCACTAATGATAAATCCGATAATTTTTTAGAGACACCAGCCTCGGAACCAAACCAAACATTATCGAATTGTTAAGCTTAAATAATTCAGAAAGCGTGTTTTCCTATATAATTTTTCCAGAACAAAATCTTAAAGTTTAAATTGATACTGGTAGCACAAGATCCTTTGTGACACCAGCAGTTGCTGAGAAATATTTCAAAAAAACTTATGTCAAAAAACCCTTCCATGTAAAATCTGCCTTTGATAGCAGTCAACAAAATTTCTGCACACTCATTCCAATCCCTAAAATGTTTAATTATAGGCAACCGCTCAATTTAGAATATTGAGTTTTCAAATTACACGATCATTTTGATTGTTTATGAGGATTGGATAATTTAAAAAAACCTTAATGCAATTATCGATTTAAATAATAATTTGCTTATGACTCCTTATAGTCAAATTAAATTGAATTACTTTGACATTAAAACTGGATCCACGAATTGTATAGTAGTGCCTCCACGTTGTGAACAAGTAATTAAATTAAATATTGAAAATGTGAAAAATGGTAATGTTATTATACCATATACACGAATTGGGAAATTAGAAATCCCGGAATGTTTAACAAAAGTTGAAAATAATATAGCTTTATGTACAATTTTAAATCCTACAGAATCCAACTTTCGAGTAGATTTAACCTCTTCTATTAGTGTTGATGAATACAAACAACCCCTCAACCCAAATTTTAATGAAATTTATTGTGAAAATGTTAAATTTGATGTTTCGAAAGTTAGAACTGAACATATGAATTCCGAAGAGAAACAATCTGTATTAAAATTAATTCAACAGTATAGTGATATTTTTCATATTGTAGGAAATCAGCTCACCTTCACGAGTAAAATAAAACACCACATTAAAACTTCTAATGAAATACCTATTTACTCAAAATCATACAGGTACCCTGAGATTCACCGAACGGAAATTCAAAATCAAATACGCAAAATGTTAAGTGATAATATTATTAGACTATCCAATTCTCCATGGTATAGCAACATTTAGATAGTTCCAAAGAAACTAGATGCTTCTCAAAACCCGAAGTTTTGACTCGTTGTTGACTATCGAAAACTGAGTGAGATCACAATTGGAAATCGATATCCCTTGCCAGATATCACAACGTTACCATATAAGCTTGGACGTTGTCAATATTTTACAACATTAGATCTCGCTTCTGGTTTCCAGAAGATGCATTTATCAATGAAAATGATTCAGATTACATCGAATGCTTTGAAATGTGTAAAAATCTGTAGATGAATGAACCAATACTTCAATATCCAGATTTTACAAAACCCTTTAATCTTAGCACAGACGCCAGCAATTATGCTTTAGGTGCTGTTCTAAGTCAAGGAAAAATAGGCTCTGATTTACCTGTGGCTTACGCCAGCAGAAGCCTAAATGATTCAGAATGCAACTATTCTGTAATCGAGAAAGAACTTCTTGCCATAGTTTGGGCAACCAAATACTTCCGCCTCTATCTTTTTTGAAGAAAATTTACAATAGTTACCGATCATGAACCACAAAAAAATTATTAGTTTATATGGACAAATTTAATAAAAAACTCTCATCAACTACCGATGATAATGTATCGCTAATAGTTGAAACAGATAATAAAAGTAATAATAATGAGAATGACGACAAAGATATAACTGTTCATACAAATGAGGAAAATCCTGTAATTGATATACCAATTTCAGATTCAGCGATAAATGTTGGTAAAAATCAATTAATATTTTCAGAAGTAAATTTCGAACCTGCCGTACCTACTATTATGAAACTGTATGAAAATAAACGAAGAATTGTTGTGCAATTATCTAAAAACAATTTTGAGCAAGATGTGAAAGAATACATAGTACCAAAAACTAAATATTTTATTTATTTCGAAGACCCAATTTAAGAAAAATTCAGTGTCGTTCTACAAAATCACTTTCAAGATTCTCAAATTGACTTTGTTAAATGTAATAAAAAATTAATTGATGTTCCTTTAAATGAAATTAAAGAAGTAATTCAAAATTACCACGAAGGTAAGACTAATCATAGAGGACTAGATGAAACTGAAAATCAATTAAAAGCTTTGTATTACTGGCCAAATCAAAGAGCATCTATACAAACTTATATAAACGAATGTGAAGTTTGCCAGTTAAGCAAATATGATAGAAAACCAATAAAACCATTTTTAAATGTTACCCCCACAGCTACTAAACCTTTCCAAATTTTGCATTTAGACACGATAACCTTAGAAAATAGTAAATTTCTTACGATAATAGATTCATTTTCCAAATATGGTCAAATGTATGAATTAAAATCTAGACAAGGAATAGAGTTAGCTCATAGTCTGATTAAATATTTTACACACCACTATATACCAGAACAAATAATTTCGGACAATGGAACTGAGCTAAAAAATTCTGTTGTAAAAAAACTATTAGAAACACATAAAATTAAAATTCATTTCATAAGTTCCCAACATCCAGAATCGAATGGAATTGCTGAAAGATTCCACTCTACGATTATAGAACACGTCAGACTTTTGATAATCAAAAAGATTTTATAAATGAGACTATTGAAAATAAAATACTTTACGCATATTAGCCTATAATAATAGCGTTCATTCTGTAACAAAATTGAAACCAAACGAAATAATTACCGTACACATAAACAGTAACACACCTTTCGATATAGAAATTGATCATCAAGTAGTTAATAATTATATACAAAATCATAAAGATAAAATGAAAATTTTATACTCGAATTTAAATAAAAAATTACAGGAAAATAAATCAAAAGTAATCTCTAAAGCAAATAAAAGCCGTGAAGAATTACCAGATACAATACCCACTACAGTGTATGTACGTAATAAACAGGCACAAGGTAAAACCAAAAATAAATATAAAAGTGAAGAAATCAAAAGCAAAAATACCCGACTAAAAACAGCTAAAATCGCTACTAGACACAAAAATACTTCAGAAAATATTCATCTTTCAAACATAAAACGTCCTAAAAAGACTCCTTATAAATTTATTTTAGGTTCGTCACCGCCGGAGACACAACAGTCAATATAAAAGATGTTACCCATAATTTGGGAATACTTCCCATAAATCTTGGATATGCCAAGCTCCAGTCATACCTTTGTTCATTTTTATAATTTAAGTCCACTACTCGTAGAATATAATAAGTTACGTACACAATATAATCACGTTCAATATAATATGTCTAATAAAACATTTTTTCATTCTGAAACAGAAAATATTGTAAATATAATAGAGTACACTAGGATTAGTATAGAAGAAAAATTTGATAACATTAATATTCATTCTACCTTAGATAGACCAAAGAGAGGGTTAATTAACGGTCTTGGATCAATAGTAAAAACAATTACAGGAAACTTGGACTCTGAAGATGGAGAAAGAATTAATTCAATTATGGAACATTTAAAACAAAACCAAGAAAACTTGCAAAATCAAATAAGAATGCAATATTCTGTTAGTCGCCAAATAATTGATAATTTTAATAAGACAATTCAGGACATTAAGTATAATGAGAAATTATTAAAAACGAAAATATTTGAGATAAGAGATATTCTAGATTTTCAAGCAAATGCTGCAAATATTAAATATTTAAAAGAGTTATTCAACGAACTTCTTATCACATTCAATGTAATTCAAGACATTTTAGAAACGGTTGAAAATTCCTTGACCTTCTGTAAACTTAGAACATTACATCCAAGTATTATAAAATCTCACGATTTATTTGTAGAGTTGCAAAAAGTGCATTATTATTACCAAGCGGAATTACCCTTTGAATTAAAACATAAAAATATTTTGGAATTCAAAGCCGTAGTTTGTAAAGTAGAAAATAACCAAAAACAATATTTTTATCGATACCCATTAACTATGATATTTTATTTAATCTTTTTTATATGTTACCTGTACCTACAGAAATTGAATCAGAATTCTTAACATTAATACCTAATTCAAAATTTTTACTTAAATCAAATAATGTCATAAAACTTATAAATGACATTTGCACTCGTGGCAATATTTTTCAATGTCCTAACCATTTGCAAGACAATAATAATTATGGATGCGAAGAAAACATATTGCTAGCAGGAAATTCTACATATTGTCAATATACAAAATTTGAAATAATTAAGAATCACATTGAAATTATTCCGGAGATAAATCAATTTTTGGCAATATTTCCCGTAGAAGAAAAATTAATCATAAAATGTAAGCAAGAAACTGAAGTGAATTAATTACACGTTTCTCCAATGAAGATTGATTTAAAAGGGTTAAAATTAAAGGATATTCCAAATCAACTGGTAACGCCAATATTCACGGGAAACACTAATTCTCACATTCCCAGTACTTCGACTATTCTTCTTTATATAGCATTGATATTGGCGTTCTTGTGGATTTTTTATGAGAGGAAACATTTAGGAAGGACAAGTAAGAATCACTGAAGGCAACAGAAGATGGGATCCAGCTTCCAGGAGAAGGTTCCTTCTAAAGGGGGAGGTGTCACCTACGCCATTGCCCTTAGGTGAACACTATATTGTGCTGATTAAGAACTTATTTTATGGTAGAATTGCTTAGCTTGTGTTTACTAAAAGATTATAAAGTTCACGATTGTAATAAGAAATATTAGTCTTGTAATTGAAGTTGTTGATAGAATTTATGTCAGAAATAAAGTTAGTTTTTAAAAACACGTTTCCAGTTAATTAAAAGTTAAGCATATATATATATATATATATATATATAAATGCAGCAAAATGTCCTTGATTTTAGGTCTCTTCTGTTTTAAAATTAGTTATTAGTTTTTTACAAAAACTAATCAAAATATGGTATTGACACTGACAATTTGCTTATTTATATTGATTTATAAATTACCTTTATAATGAATATCAAAATACGGATGAAATCAACTTAGAACTTTGTTCCAATAAGAAAAATTAATTTTTCCTTGATCCCTATATCTCAAATATATAGCAGTAATCAATTAAATTATTTGTATTTTTATTAGAATTTACAAAATAGAACTATAAATTTTACTTAAATTATTTAGATCTTTTCTATGATATATACATTTTGACTTATTAGACCAGTGATTCAAATAGACTTCTCTTTTCATGATGAGTTAATCGAATTAATAAAGTTTCAGCATAACGCTAATTTATATAGAAAGATGCTTTATTTTATTTTTTCGAGGTTTAATAATGAGAATACACTTACTAAGAAAATAATTAGACAGTTTTACTCCAACCTTGAGTCATCATATCTTTTGATATAGGCGTAATTATGGAGCATTTTGCCTGTTAGCTATTTAGTTCCATTTTCTGACCAAGATGAATGTTTCAAATATCTGTAAGGTACTCAAATAACAGTCATATGTCAAACGTTCTAAGTACCATTAAAAATGTCGAACAAATAAAACTCTCAAAACAGCTTAAAAAGTAGTGGGTTTTTCTATTGTTAATAATTGTATTCAGAAGTCATTGATTATTCTCATTGAAATTAGATACATCTATATGAAAACAGAAGGTTAGGGTGTTAGATGTAAAATTTGTCTGAAACAATATTGAAATCACTGCTGAATAGAATTATGCCATAATGCAAAAGGTAGATCTCTATTTTCCAAGTAAAGTAGTCTTCTATCAACAGAAAGTTGGTGTAAGATTTGTCTGTAACATCATTAACATCACTGCAAAGTAAAATTATGTCATAATGAAGGAGGTGGATACCCATTAAACACGTAATATAGTCATTTCCGATGCAGCTACGTTATGTTAAATGCGGTTAGTAGCCAAAATTGTAGATATTGAAGTGATTTTCATTTTAGATAGCTGTGAAAACATAGAACACGAAAGCTTTCGAAAGTTAATGTTTGAGCAGGTATTATTGGTACTACTGTTATTGGACCATTCTTTGTAGAAGGAAATTTGAAAGAATCAATGAGAGAAGGGAACAAAAGAGTTCCCAGTCAGGTCTCACCTTTATCGTCTTTGAACTATTTTATCATTGTGTTCAAGATACACCAGGTAATCAGGATAAACTGGCTAATAGAATAATTTCTTTATGTGGACTGTCAACTAGAAAAATGAAGGAAATTTGATAATAAGTTATTATTATATACCCCATATCATTTCATTCAATAACACGTACAAATAAAGTTAACATAATGCGGTATTAAGAATGTGCTATATAAAAAATAAGTGAATAGGCTGCTTTAAAGTAACGGTGCATCTTCTAATTGATCTAGGCAGATGGCATGAATTATTCCACAAACATTTTTATTCGACATTTTTAATAAGCCTAACACAAAAAGAGCTATTAGCAAGTTGCATTACTTTATTAATACACTGTATAAATTATAGCCAATTCCATGAAATGAAATTTCTTCAGTGTCTCTGTGCTTTGTCTAATTTATTATCTATTATATCATCCATATAATGATAATCGAAATGTTGTGTCATTTTTTTCGAAAATTTTATGTTCGTGTTGGAAAGTAATGAAGAAATTTTATCCTCCGAAATCTCGTCAAAAGTCAATAGTTATATATCTAATGGTCGAAATTTTTTATTATTGTTAAGGAGTCCTGTCATTCTTTTACTGTTTCTATATCTTTATTGTTATTCTTATTAAATTCCTACAATGAGTAATAATAAACCATCAATAACTATATCGGAATCTTAGGAGTTAGCTCATGAAATTGGAAGGGATGAAATGGTATACGTAGAATTCTCATCACTAAATAGAATATCTGAAACAGGATTTAATAAAACTCCCATATTTATTTCGTAAATCAGTGATTAGCGTCAATATCTCAATTTTACGAATTAATGAATTGTTACTTATGTAACTAGTAGAGAAAAGTACGATTTTCCGTAGCAAGCAGATTCCTTCGCAAGGAGCGGAGCAACTTGCTAAAAAGGATGCGATTTACGGAAAATAGTATTCTCCAACGTGTTTCACATAATATATTTTTGGGCTAGGAAAATATGTTTCATATCGTTGACATAATATTTTTTCTTAAGAGGCCTCAATTTCAATCCCATTCATATTAGATTTTAGGAGAAAGGGTCCATAGTCAGCTTCGAGACTGTAAGTAGATATCCAATACGTAATTGTGGTTCAATTGATTAATTTTGTTAATGACTTGGTTACCGTCAAATCGAAAACTGTTTGCTCTTTGACTTTGTTTATTTTGGAGTTCGTCTAGTTATATTTGGAAATTTTTTCATATGATGACCGGCCAATAATACACTTAACAGAGTAAAGCTGAAATAGAGCAATAAGTGTTAATCCACAGTAATTGTTCTGGATAGCAAACTTTCTGAAAGTCTTAGAAATGAGGTGAAGGGACATCCCGGAAACCTTACGCTCGTATGGTAAGCCATTGAAGGCAGAAGAGGTCTCAGCTCTCATGATGTGAATATTCGAAGGTATCCTCAAACACAAACTAACTTATCTATCTCTGGTCTGGATTAAGATAACTAACGAAAAATACTATAGTGGCACTAGAAGGAGAGGACTAGCACTAAGGAGAGCAACAAGATCTCTAAGGATAACACCTATGGCTGCTTTTTAGGCCCATCCAAGTATCGGTCATCAACATGCATATTGCCACTACCGGATAAAAGACACACTCGAGATAAAACTACCAATATGTGTAACTACCATCGGCCGGAGGAACTCGACGTGGAGGGAATCATTATTAAGCCCCCTGAAAAGAACCCCAAGTTCAACCATACCAACCGGCCAAATAGGGAAATTTTATCACGAAATACTAAAAGTGTCGATATCTGCGTAACAGTAGAATTTATGTATAGGGTAGTTCATAACAAAGTTAATCTAAATGTCTAAGGAATTCATGAACTGATATAATATACAGGATATTCTATTTTGCAAATCCAACATAGCTGTAACTACACATGGCAATCATTCAATACCTTTTGGAATCTCAACTCTCTCAACATTTTTGTCATTTGAGGATATTTACGTGTGTACTTTGATCTAATAACTAACCATGGGTAGATAATTAGGATACGAGGGTTGCTACTTAGTTTTGAGATTGACAAATAAAAATAAATATTCATAATTGGATATTATTTAAAATATTCTACATTAAGATCCATACACAAACCAATTCTCGAAGGTTTTTTTATATTCTGTACTCCAAAACCGCTTCTTTAGGTGTAGAAAAACATTGAGCTCGCAGTTTATTTTTGATCTGCGAAAATAATAAGATGTTAGTTTAATCCACGTTGAGAGTCATAGATTCAGTTCCATTAGCTTACTAATATCAATGTTTCTTTAAACAACTCAAATAGCTCTCGTATGACACTACGTTTTGTGTACGCTCACCATTAAAAATGTCTATGAGGGCTACGTTGAATTTGACATATTCACATTAGTGTTGCCATATCTCAATATTTAAAGTGAGTTGTGTGAGTAAAAAAAATAATTGGAGCTTAAAAAATATAATGACATCAGGCTACCTGTTGAATTATTCATTCAACATATCAACAAAGTATTAGTAGTTCAAAAATGCAATAAAAGAAAAGTGTCTCTTCAAAGCAATACCAATTATTACACTATTTTGATATAATGCCTAATCTGCCGCTAAATACTTCTGATATGCTTAACATTTCACGTGATAATAATAAAGATAATAATGAAAATCGATATAAAAATGAACACCTAAAAAATAAGGAAAATAGTTTTGGATAGTTCTAAAATCTCAATAAATTATTTGTTTAGAGAGAATGCTGATTTTATAGTCTCAGGTGTCGATTTTGTTGCAGACCCAACTGACCACTCTATGCGTGGCGACCAGTATGAATGCTACAGTCGCTTTAGTCTGTCTCTATTCTCCGAAAGTTTACATCATCGTTCTCCATCCTGACAAAAATGTACGAAAACTAACGATGAATAGCGCAGCATACAAAAAATATAATTCCAGCTCGGCACCTACGTCAACGTATGCACCAGCACCTTCGTCGACACAGAAAGGTGAGTTACTTTGCATGTATAAACATTTTATATTCTCTAAAATGTGTACTCAAGTAAAAACTAAATATTTGATTCTTTAATCTGCGAATATTGTATTGAATTGAATTGAATCTCAAAACGTCCACAAAGTTCTGAATTACTTTGAAATATCTTATCGTAGGATATCGAATTCTTCTTTTTTATCAGTCTACTTCACTTAACTCAATTGCTGTTATCACTATATCTTATAGTGATAACAGCAATTGAGAGTACACTCAGAATATTTTGTAAATGTCAGGATTTGATAATATTAATCCTTAATTTCCTATTACCGTTAACCACACTTACTGAAACTGATTTTTCTTTTCATGAATCAGATTCATAAAACTAATTTAAGGTATTAATTATTAATATCATGATTTTCCAGATCGTCCATAAGTGAGATCTCAGATCTCAGATCTGAAAAAAAAATACTTGAAAAATTTACTATTTAGTTTAATTTATATTAATTCATTGAAATAATTCCACAAAAGTTTTTCGATCCCTTATATTGCTTACAGTTTGAACCATATTTTTGATCAAGTAAGTGGTATTTTTGAAAAAAATGGTAAGTAATGGTACAATGAGGCATCAGTTAAACCACTTTTAGAAGTTGTATCCGCCCCCACTAGAGGATTGGCATGATTTATTTGAAAATCAGCCGTTAAGAAATAAGTGTGCTTTGCATATTTGTAAATATAAAAAATGAGCCAATAAATATAGAAAGGTGAATTTTAATTTAATGGTTTAATATGACGTATATTGATGCTACATTTTAGCTAATTTACCTCTCTCAATTTCAACCAATCGTCGAATATATCGTTATTGATATTTAGTTTCACAATTAGAATTGATCGTCGATATACATATAGTACAGTATCAAACGTTGTACGTCTTAAAGAGAACAGCATAATACTGTTATGCTGAAAACTATGCCAATTATGGAGTCTTTATCTAGTGTCACTCTGCACCAAGTTAGCTTTTCTATACTACTATCTACTAGTATTTACGATGAGAAGTGTAGGTTTTGACATTCTCTACAAAGCTCTACTTGGATCTGCATTCAGAACTTTCTTATTGTTACTGTCAATTGCTCCCGTATGATGATGAAGGATTATGACTCAGAGAACCACTCTCTTTTTTATTAATACGTGGAAATCTTGGAGGTTAGATAAGGATCTCATTATATCTAGGAATTCATTACAGCATAATTTATGTTTGACCATAAAATAAAAAATTACATATATATGCAGATCGAACTTTTTTGATAAACGAGGTGCATCCAATTCCAAGGAGCAAACAACAACCATCCAGATCGCTGACCGGTCTCCACTAAAGACGATTCTTACTGCTATCCACACTTCTAATTGCGAATCATCAGTCAGGTGAATCGAGCTGTTGTATGTTTGAATTTCATTATTCGGAAGCATGGTCTGCTATTGGTCAAAGGAGAAAACAACTACTTCCCTAGCTCATACCGCGATAAATATTGAGAAGAACGTGACTTCCATGAATCTTAATGTCTCGCAACTACAGAGAGGTGTAATTCACCAGATAAGTAGTGTATATGAGAATCCCCTTCTTTAAAACCGCTGTCTGTGGCTTCCTTGTCTTATCGTTTTTATCAATGTCTATGGTGGCTGGAAACTACTTTGGACAGATATCTGCCATTGGTCTTGTTCATTCTCTCGATTGTGGATTGTGATTGTGGATGTAATGCGGTCGTCCTGGACTTCTTCATTCCCAGCTGATCACAGATTTCCTGGAACATATGGCTCTCTAAGTTTCTTCCTTGATCGCTGTGGACTTCCGAGGACTCACCGTATCGATTGATAAATTATTACATCAATACTTCTGCCACTGTTGTGACCTTTTGAATCGCCTAAATCTCCACCCACTTTATAAAATAATCTATTACGACTGGAATGTATTCAGCACCACTTTCTGTCGTCGGAAATAGTCCAGAGATATCTAAAGTAATCCTGTCGAAAGTGCGTCCAACATTATACTGTTTCATAGGTGCCTTTCTTTCACGAACTTTTCTTCACTACCAGGTGACTTCCCGATGGACTGTCGTGTAACTTCCTCAGTATCTTGGCTACTCTTGTTCTCGGAATGACTATCTGTTTTCTGTTATAGGAACTATCATCATTCTCCTGATCTTCTTTGATCCTTGTGGGTGACCATTCTTCGTTGACCACTGTAGTTCTTGAAACTACGGTTTCCTTCAATTCGGCTTTGTTACATTGGGGACAGTTTGCTGGGCACATTCGTCTAGACAGGGAGTCGGCATTTCGGTGGCTGACTCCGGCTCGATTTTAGATATCAAAACAAGAATTATGAACTTTCTTTCATGAATATAGTGGTAAAAGTGTTCCACGGACTACATTAACGCCACAAGTTCTCTTCTCGTGACACAGTAGTTCCGTTCTGGTTTCGAAAGAACTTCACTGAAGTATCCCAGCACTCATTTTTGCTCTCCTCGGATCTGTAAAAGCACTCCTCCAATCGCTACACCTCTAATAATGGATCTTCCAATATCGGCGTGGTTAAATGTCTCTTCAAGGTCTCGAACGCTGTTTGACATGTCTTCATTCCATTGAAAAGTTCTTGCTTCTTCTGTGAGTCGCATTAGTGGCTTATCTCCAAATTGGGTCATGAATTTTCGATCCAAAAAACTCCTAATTTGATGTTTATCGCTTGGTTGCGGCCATTGCTGTATGGAAACAATTTCTCTGGATCCACTGCTACTCGTTCATTGCTCACTATATGGCCTATATAGTTAACTCGGTATTAGAATACCTGGCACTTCTTTGGACTTAGCATGAGCTGGGCAGCTTGAAGTCGCTTGAATACGTCTTCCAAATTCTTTATAGCTTGATAGCTGTCTTTCTTGGTAACGTTGTTCAACTGACTGAAAAAATCCCCCCCACTATAGTTCATGGGAATTGTTGGTTGTCGTTGTTTGGTGGACTATAGACGCTACTGGTACGCAAGACTCAATCCTACTTTCCTTTTTGATGGTAATCGGGTAATCGTTTACATTTATCACACGTACTTTTCCAGTTAGTACTCCTTTGCTAACCTCTTCGTCGTGGTTCCATAGCTCAATCATAACGGGTGTACGTTCTTCCATGACCCCCAGTAGCCGCGCTACTATCATGGTTTCGCTTCGTGTAGGATGAGCAGAATTTTCCTGTTCAGCTGCTAACACCGTGTTACTGTCAGATAGATGAAGGAATACTTCTTCAGAACCCACTTTAGATGTTTTGTTTCCAAAATGAAATTGGAAAACATGATTAACTTATGTGTAAACTTTTCTGCAATAATTGCTAGTTGGACTTGTGTTTCTCCGTGAACGTTGGCACTCTTACATGTGGCGATCTTAGTTGGTAATAGCTTTTTCTTGGAGCTTATCAGATCGGGTCTTATGATGTTTTAGATGTTCGTAATCATATCGCATGTTCAACCTCTTCTTCAGCTGTTCGAATCGGTTTATTCAAGAGGTATCGTCTGGAGTACATTTGACGCGTCTCCACGCGTTGCAATAGTTAAGCTCACTGCTTTTTCTTTATCGGACCAATTATTTACTCCAGAGGCTATCTCAAACTGCCATTGTTTTCGGTCTTGAATACTTCTTGTGTATTGCAGAATTTTATTCGTTCGATATACTTCCCTTCTAGTAAAATACCTTCTGTTCTCGAATTTTCAATCTTCATTTCTAACTCCTTGATTTTCTCTTCAATCGTCATTTTATTCTTCAGATTCTTGATATCAGATTTTATCTTCTCATTTATCGTGTTCATCTTATGCTTTATATCGGATTATATCTTCTCATTCATAGTTGTCACCTTATTCTCGATATCCAATTTAAGAGATGACATTTTATTTTCCATATCAGCGACCATATCAGTTTTCAATGACAAAATATCCGCAGAAATATTGTTCTCCATAGTCGAAATCCTCTCGTCCATATTAGCAGAGATATCGTTCTATAAAGTTGAAATATCGTCTTTCATGGTCGGAATCTTCTAGTCCATTTGAAAAGAAATTGACGAGATCAAGGTGAAAGACTTCCTACTATTTCACTCTTCTTATCAGACTTTCCAACTGGCGATTCTCCAGTTCGGCTTTCAGTTCCATCACTTTCAGATAACTTAGACTCTTGACCATATTTATATCACTATTTATTTACAATACCCTACACCTAACACCAATGTAATGTAATGTTTTTCTTATTTAGTTATACTTATACTCTGAGGACATTCTGGACACAACTGATAAATTGGTAACACCATACGTTGTTTGCCACTGTAGTACGCATTAAATCACTTTCATACCACTTCGCCGCTATACCATCGCCACGCCAAATGTTCACCATCGCTATACCACGTACCATTCCAATACCTCACCACTAGCACACCATTTTAGTGCGCGCCTTGGTTTAAAAAAATACCTCACTACCGATATTCCAAGTCATAGTCGATTCGAGCCAACGGATAACTGTCCTTCTTTTTATAGACTGACATTAAATGAGAGACTCATGAACGGGTGATAGATTCTGTCACCATATTTTCCTGTATTTCTTTAGCATTTATATGGTTTAGTTTAAGTAGATTAGAGTATCGACTAGGCGTAATCAGGCCACGTTTTCGTTGAAGAAATCTGCAATTATCAGCTTAAAGTCATAGTTGACATCTGGCGAATTGAGGAAAGTACACTTACACAAATTCTTTTATTTGTGTCTACCTTGATGGTAATTGAATTATAATTAACATTTAGTAAGCAAATTAAAATTTCTTTGGCAGTTTTAACCATCAACTATATTGGTAGGAGAACGGTCCACAATTACCTACAATATTCTCTAGTTCTCTAGACGAATCAATGATATTCTCACAAAATTTCCCTTGGTAATATAAGCAAAAAGGTGGGCTGAACTGACTCATATTCTTCACCGTAAAACACAAATATTTTTTATAGGAGTATTAATATTCTAATTTTGTAATCCTCTTTCCACATTGTATTAATTTGATAATATTTTTATCAAATTGTTATTTCCATGTCTCATACAGAAGTTCTGTTCCTTTAAAAAACGCATCAATTCTTTTCATTCCCATATATTCCATGGTATTCTACATAAACCGCAAATTGTTTGAATACAAATAGCTGAACCGAGTCATTGTTTTAACCACGGTTTTATATACATATATATTTAAAACCGTTTCTATAATCCTCGCTTTTTGGTCATTTCATGCGATATGGGATACGTAAAAGTTGAACAATTTTAGAGTGAATTTTGTACTCAATTTCTCTACATCATTGACGAAGCTAGTAATTTCGTTCAATTTTGTTATACTATAAATTATGATTTCCATATTTTTTAAAGAGTAACTCTGTTAACTCTGAAATAAGTCTTAAAGAAGAAATATAAAAATAAATCTGCAATTTTCATATAAAATTGGTTGGCTTGCAGACTGGATGCGTCTCATGGAAACGTATTAAAGAGAAAATTGTTATATTCTATATACAGTTCAATTTTGCAATAACTAGAATGGAGATCAATATAACAAATTATAGGTTCGCGCCCTATGTTCATATCATGTAGATTGAAACAATATTTTGAAAAAAGAGCAGAAAATGTGTAGTTGAGATCATAAAAAACACGAAGAGAATCTTGTTATTGTGAGAGACCGGATTTCAGAGCAATATTTACAATGCTTTTGTATTACAGTATAGTATACAGTATTTTCATATTATTGGGTTGGCAGAGTTTCCTATTTAGTACTAAAATACTACATATATCTTTCGTTGATGGATACAGAATACAATGTCATATGCTTTGAAAAAACTGAAGAAAAGTCAGAAAATTGGAATCGATTCTATCACCAAAGTGAATAAATTATCTTGTAAAACGAAGAATATCGTCAATATTATGTCTATAAAAATACTGTCCAAAGCAATAATAATATATAGACTCCGATAAAAATTGAAGTACGTGGGGCCATCTATGATATCCCAGCTTAACATAGAAAAAAAGGTAGTCAATAAAGAACCTGTGATTACTTTTCAATATATCTTTCCTTTATTTTCACACACTTTTCAGAACGTGACTAAAGCTTCCATGTTAAAAATATGATGCACCTTTAGAATGAAGATGTTCCTTTATTTCATCGCCACTGTTGAGTTTAGTTTGACGGAGGCCAGATATATATATATATATATATATATATATATATATATATATATATATATATATATAAATTTACTGAGTTTTCGAATCCTTATGTTGTTAAATACAATATAAGTATTGAGATATTGATTCTGGTTACTATTGGAATTTTCATAGGTTAGATGATGAGCTTTTAAATAATGAAGTTGTTTGTAATCAGAAAACAATATTCAAACTTAAAAATGATCTCTCACAATTTAAAAACAAAATAATTTATACAACAAATTAATCCATTTCTGAAATTTTTTCGAGCAGAAAACAAATTATTTATAATAAATTATTTCATAAAATTAAAAACAAAGAGAGAGAGAGATACCTAAGGATATTTTACTGTTTCTATCGTTAGGGCCTAAATTCAGTATCGAATCTATAATTACTAAAGATATTTCAATCAAAACTATGTTAACCAATATTAATTACATATCTCCTTCCATACAAAATGAACAAGAAAGCAATGTCGTTATAGCCAAAGCAACTAATATTTCAACTAACCACATTCATGAATCAAAACAGTCTGTTTTTAGAGATCCACTACATAAAACAAAAAATCCAAGTTTAATAGTCGTACCATCTGACAACGTTAATGTCACAGTCATTATGGATAAATAACAGTATTTAGATTTATCCAAAGAATTTATTCACAATAATACATCATACAAAGAACTTAATAATGATGCAACTCTAAAAACAACTAATAATTGTTACAAATTAATAAAAAAAGGTTTTAACAAAAAACAAATTGACTACTGTTTACCAAAAATTCATAAATCTTCTCTATCTGCTGGGTACATTGTAGCATCAATTAACACTTCCATCGAACCCCTTACAAATTAGTTGGTGAAATTTGGACTAAATATTATGATTACCACAATGATCATTATCTAAAAAACTCGTTTAAAATCAAAGAAACTTTTAATAACATGATATTTCCACCAAATAATGTATTGTTAGGATTGGATGTAATATCCCTATTTAGTAATGTACACTTAAATATATGTCTACAATATAAATGGAGCCATATAAGTAAAAATTACAAACTTAATAGAGACATTCTATTAGAATTAATATAATCCATTTTTAACAATATATATTTCCCTTATAATAATAAAATCAAATTTTTGGAACACCGATATTCCCTATATTAGATTATGTATTGGACTTTGTAATATCTGTTTTACCCTTCAAATTATTCTTCATTAAAAAATATGTAGGTGATATAATTTTATCCCCTCCATATAATGAAATGGATAATTTTTTATTTTCTTTATACTAAATTTATAAGAAACGAAAATAATTAAATTTTAATTGACTGGTTAGGTTCTGGAAGATATATCAGTTATCATTCATATCACCCACGTAACAATAAAATTAATTTAATCAAACAGATTCAATTTTTCATGAAAAAAATATTAGAATTCATTACAAACTACTTTATGAAAACTCATATCCTCCATATCTTTTAAAACGAATTTTTTATAATACATCTAACACTGACATAATCATTGAATCAACATTTTCAAACGTTTCTATTCCATATATTTATACACCTTTACCATATATAAAATCAGTTACTCCTAAACTTGCTGGAATCTGTAAACAACACAATATTAAGTTAGCATAGAGTCAAACCCTTAATATTCAATCCATTTTTACTAAAGTATCAATAAATTTTCTAGCATAGTAGATGAAATACCTTGTTTAAATTGTGACAAAAAGTAAGTTGGTCAGTCGAAATATATATATATATATATATATATATATATATATATATATATATATATATATATCTTTGATATCTTTGTGAAGCCACATTATAGTACATTAGCACTGCCTTTCAAAGACAGGGTAATATGTCGCGTTCACGGTTGTATTTGATTCCTCAAAGTCAATCAAAAGAATACCCTAGTCACAAAATATTATAGCCATCACTTTTTTGTGCTTCTCGTGACCTTTGCTTTTTTTGCACAGACTTTCCGATGCCACTCCATGGAATCTTCTTTGGATATAGATGATAGTAAAAGACCATAAATTCAGTATCCGTTATTGATCGAATAACAATTTCTTGGTACTCACGGCAAAGCTCTAAGAATCACTCTAATTGACGATGCTTTTGCACTGCGATGAAACTTACACTAATTTTATTTATATTTAAATGCTCATATTGGATACTAGACATTAGAAATGTCGGTCTGTGCTGCAACTTCCTTTGTTTATAAGCGCCGGTCATTTAGAATAATTTCTTTCACGAAATTAATGTTTTCTGGTGTAGTCACCGTCACAGGACCTCTCACACGTGGGTCATCTTCTAAAGATTCTTGTCTTCAATGGGTTAAACCAATTTTTTATTGTTGAAATGATGGAAACAAGTTAACGTAAACAGCCTCCATATTGTTTTTGATTGGTGTTACTCCTCCTTAATTGAAAAATTTCATATCATTGTCAGACTCAATTTAAGACATTTTTCTTGACTGAGGGCTCGTTTGAGCTGTACTAAAATAAAGTGGATCGAGCTAACAAGTTGAAACTTTGTGTAAAGCTTTTAACTGATACGTATATAAAGATTTTTACGAAAGGACTCTATTTATTATATGAGGCCAAGAGCTCGTATGTACTCGTATGTACAAGTGACAATCGAGTTACATCATGATCATGATCATGATCACGCTGGAACCCGTTGGTAACTGAAAACATAACTGGCTACATATAATTTTGGTCCACAGTAGCTACACGATATCGGTTGATTCGTCACCGGTACGTGCCTCCAAGCACCCAAGGAAAAATCGCAATATATAGAACTTTAGATCAGAAATTATTCTCATGAATAATTTAACATACGTTTACTGGATATTGGTAGCTCTAATTTTAGAAGATGAGGCAGCAACAGTGTTGTTCTCGTTCAGGTTTTCGAGTGAGCATATTTCATATATATAAACATAAATAAATTGTGTTTATTTTAATTCGACTTGGATAATATGCTTGATCTCCTAATAACGCTTCGTATTTGAAGAGCATCAAAAGAGTGATGTAATTTGAATATGAAATATTTGAGGGAACCAAACTTTATCTAAGAGTAACCGAACGGCATATTTACATCAAATTATAAGTGCTGAAAAATACTATCAAGTCAGAAGCGCTACGCTATTCATTTAAAAACTTTACGCATAAATTTCATCGTTTCTTAGATTGTACGCAGCCGCTTTTTTTCTTTAGATCCATTTTCTCTCTGGCTGTATGTCCATCGTAATTTATAGGCGTTAGTGCCTATTAAACGAAACTTTTATACTTTACATAAATGTGCTAATCTTGTTCGATTTTTAACTTAGCTTATTTTATAGAATAAAATTCTTAGCTTCTATTGAAGATTTTTAACTATAGAGTAAGAGACTGATTCTGTAAATCTTTTATAAATTTCAGGAAAGCCTATCATCTGTCTGTAATTGTAATTAATTTTTATTCTATCAAAAATCTCAGTTAATATTATTTTATTTTCACTTTGTAAGGGTATTTCTCATCAGGATAACGGGCAGTGAAAAACTATCTCTATGTGGGCAATTTTTTAAGCAACAAGTTTACAAAACCTCGAGTTATTTGTTCCAACAAGATCTGCGTTATTTTAAAAGAATACGCCCCCGTATCAAATTATACGTAGTTCTGTAAAATCAATATTTATGAGAAATAGCAAATATCACTAGAGAAACATTTTACTTTTCCGACATAAACCAGCGAGGACAGGAAATAAACTCGAATAAAATATCTAATGAGTTAAGAAATGCATGGAACTGTGTCTCTCTTGGCAGACATTCAGATATATTGCAGTTTCAAGGAATAATTGGAAATCTTAGATCAATTTTTTAGCATCATCATGACCATGCTTGAAGTACGCTTTGAAAACAATGAGAGTATATGATCTGCACCCTTGTTTACAGAAAAAAGTTTTCTTCTTTCATTGTTCAAAAAAAAACTATTTACCAACGCCTACTGATACATATATTGTTACTGAGAGTTCGATTTGTGTTTCTATTTGGAAATGTGAAATTATAACTAGCTATTTTGACAGGAGTAGAATTGTGTCCCATCGGAGGTTGTCTCCTATCGCCAAATAGCCCGCAATAAGCTTCAGACACTAGCTCTGCGAGACCGTTTTGTTATTACGCCTCAAGTTACTGAACCATTGCTCAAGGAGGTAGATACCTATACATTATCTAATCACAATCGATCATTTATCACTACTCACAATTAGTCCTAGCTTTGACGAATAACTGTCATCAGCGTTTGGGCTGGTGCAAAGAATTAAAGCAGTAAGAGGCAAGATAGTGTAATATATGTTTAGTATCATATAAGGGTAAGATGCCGTCATTACACGTGTTTATTCGAGGTAGTTTCACGGCTGGATGTAAGCCTGATGTAAGACTTGCATCTTATGGAAACATAAAGGTCGCTAAATTATTTTATCTGGGTGTAATAGTTCTGATGTCATTGAGAATACTTTTTCAGTAGGTGTTCATGAATGTTCGATTTAACCACATTAAAAAATCAGATTCAGTTAGGATATTAATAATCAATCTGTTGAACTAGCTCTCTTATTTCCGTTATAATCAATTCTAGAATATTGAAAATGTTATAATACCATATAATGTGTATTTCACTCATACTGACGAATTTTTCCCTTCTAGTTTTAGAGAATCGATGTAAGCATCTTTAACACTGATTGAAAGAATATGCTACCCTCATTCATCAACAAGAATTTACACATCTTGAAATGAATTGGGGATATTTACACAAGAAATAAAGTATAATGTATGTGATAAAATGATTTTGATTCTTCCAGTAACAAGATCTTTGTCTATAAATTTTGTTATATCCGTTTGGTTTTGTCACGATCCTGACAATAAGATTATTTGATCTTCCACGGTCTCTACAGAGACTTGAGGAGTCACTCTTAAAAATTAAAAGCTCATATCTAACAGAAAGTACTTACTGAAGTTATTTTCTTCGATCTTGGAATCCGAGAACATATTGTTTTTGATAATAAGGATAGACTTTCCACTTTTCCCTTGAAAAAGAGCTATTCGATTCTTAGAAATAATGATATATCTTATACAGGGTGTCTCTAAATTCACATTTGTCCTATATGGACAAATATATTCGGACTAAAACAAATTGAATGATGAAAACAAGAATTTTGGTATTGTGACATCCCTAATGAGAAAGGAAGATCCAAAATTCAAAGTTAAATAGATCCGATTTCACTGAAACAATTTACGGACGCATTTAGGTGAGGTTTGTTAGATATTTATTAGTTATGTTATCATTACCATAGATACGATTTTATAGGGTCCTTATTTTATAAATATAATAGAATGAAAGTATTGATGCGTTCAAACATAATAGCAATAGATACCGCTAGGGAGTAAACACGATTTTATAGTTTTAAATAGATTTAATTATCCAATATTCTACCCCTAAACTTTAATGTCCTTATTCAAGTGTTGTTCTAATTGATTGATTCCATCCCAGAAGTGAAGATCTGAAAATCATTCCTACGGTACTATCTATTCCTTTTGTGAAAATTGATTTCCGTGTATGAATTTTTCGAGATGTTAGATCAGCTAGATGTTGGAGCAAGTAAGCCCAATCTGACGAATAGGGCGTATGTTGTAGCAGTTCATACTTTGATATTTTTTTATGAATTATCACATCCAATTGATCCAAAATATATTGTGTTTATTGTTTACCAATGAGAGGGTAATAGACAAAAAAATCTTTTTCATGCCAATAAAAATAATTCCTTTTTCACCTCCTTCCTAGATTTGTGCACTCGCTTTGGTGCCTAAATACCAAGTTCGGACCACTCTTCGCCCTCTGCATTCTATTTATAATAAAGGTGGAAGGCCCATGTCTCATTTACAGTCTTTCAATAACCCAGCTTGAAATGCCCATGGATAAAATTCATGGTTAAGAGCTCCAGTACATTTTCAACAATCATTCGACGAAAGGTCACACCCGTTAGAGACGTAGTACCACTAATAAAACCAAAAAACTAAAACGAAGAACTGAATGGTGCCAACTTATTGAACATCTGGTTGGTTTCCAAATCGACGGCACTCTAATACAAAAACTGAAAGATGCCTCAGACAAAGATTAAACCCCCATCAAACAACAAAAGATACCATCCTACGCTCTATGTCATGCAATAAGAGCCAATTATTTATGTTGTTGAAGTAGAGACAAACTAATGTTTGAAAAGATACAATTCATAGATTATGTGGGGGAATATTAAGGAAGCCCAACTCTAATTAAGAAATCACATTCACTGATAAGTGTACATTCACTCATCTTCCATCTTGCTTTAATGGAGATATGATAGCCCTTATTTACGAGGTATAGTCAAAAGAATGCTACAAGTCGCAGCTCTTGAAAGACTTATGTTACAACTTATGCGCAGCTATTCAGTAACTAGAGCAAAGAATCTGCTCGTACCTCACATACACACTATGTGCTCGCTAAGTTCTTTGTACGTTATCTTATAAGCCACACGATTGATGTGCGGTCTCACATTTCTTCCCAGTTGTCATCCTAACGACTAATACTTCATCGATCCCACTGTTACGGGAGACAAAGCTTACGTTTATCGTATTCAAAATACCTACCATGGAATGAAAAAACCCTAGGTCACCAAAGACTTGGAAATTTTAAGTTACACCATCTACCGGTGAAGTTATGACACTTAAAATATTTGATTCATGAGTTGTTATTCTATATAAAATGGAGTCAAACCATCAACACAGTTCATCATTGTATCAATTGTACAATGTGAAGCGAAGCCATTTGACGCAAAGGCTGAGCATGTTGAGTGATGCTGTCATCCTCCTGTATGACAATGCTATATTGGGGCTCCATAGTTAAAAATCACGAATGTGCGAATTAGTTGATTTTCGCATATGTAGATATTATGATTGCATTTTGATTGAAGTACCCAATGCCCAAATCCACATAGTTAAGGAGCTATCAATTTACAATTTAGTTAATCGACATCAAAAATGCTGCTTATGAAATAAGTCGGTTCCTGTATTTATAATTACATTTTATCCTAAAGAAACATAACTGCTGTTTGCATGAAGTCAGATGGCTGTGAAAGACAACAAAATAATTCCATTTTTGCTGTTATGTGTTCATACCTTTTGATGATACACTCAATTTTACAAACAGTAGATCACAAATTTTTTGAAACAGACTATACAGAAATACAATGCCATTCCATTCACTCTAATAAAGAAAAGAGATCAAAATATACTCCAATGTACATACCTAAAGAGAGGGCACCGTCAATACAAAGCGACATCCAACCCCATTTGTAATGAAAACTATGCTCCTTGCACACTTTTACGACATTTAAGTCATTTTTAGAAATATTTCATTTCAAATTTCATGGATGTGTTTGTTAACTGTATTATGATAAGATACACTCATCAAAAGTCGACTTTAACGAATAAGTTGAAAATAATATTGAAGAAGCAGGGGACGATATTGTGGAGAATTATTGTCGCTAAAGAGCGCTTATTCGCTGTGAGGGAAGGCATGGTAGGGGAAATTAAATCGACTGAAGCGTTCGCAGTGGTCACTTTGAGCTTTACGGGGGGCTATTATAACCGAAATTATAAACAAATCCACGTTAAAATTTTTTGTTTGTTTTAATTATAATAAATTAAATAAAAATGGGTCACCAGAATTTATGTGTAGTGAATTGTAAAAATACTAGCAGAAAAAGTAAGTGCAAATTTTATAAATTTCCAACCGCTACATAAATCAACGGACTCGGTGGATAGCTGCAATTAAAAGGTTTAAGTAAGTAGTATCATAACCTTATTGTTAACAAAAATAATAATTCGAAGTATTGTAAATCTTTGTAAAATTGTTAAGTTTAATAGAAGTCAATCATTTTTCTGGAATTCTGTTATAAAAAAGTAAAACTAAAATTTATAAATGAATAAATTTTAATATTATAAAAATGTAATGATTAAAAGAAAAATGAATTACAGTGAAAATTTTTTTATTTTGCAAACAGTTTAATTGATACTGTGATAAAATTAATAAAAAATATAATTTTTAACGTTTATAGATCACCGTGGATTCCCAAGGCATATGATTATATTTGTAGTGATCATTTTATTGGAGGTAAGAAATCAGATGAGGAGTTGAGTTCTAGCTACATTCCAACAATATTTCCTCCAATTTACAGGTCTCGAAAAATAAATGAATCTTCTGCCGTGAACAGGTAAAAATGATATGGTAAAACTAGATCAATATTTATAACATAATAATAATTTCAGATACAAATACAAGCGTTTATTTAATCGGCGGATGAAAATAACATCACCTTCAAAATCAAGTTTCGAGCTCACTGTAGTAGAAGAAATGATAAATGAATATGATAATCCTCCGATTGTGTCTTTAAAAGTTGACCAAGAGTGTCAAGTTGATTTTTATTCAAATTCTGATGTCAATTCTCAAACGTTTATTTGCACTCGCTATGTTACACATGATTTCTGTCATGTTGAAACTCAGACAGAAATAGTTGAAGATACTAGGCCGATAAAAATACATATTAGTAATGAAAAATTTGTTAATAAAGAATGTGGTACTGATAAAAAAACTTTGGCTGATAAGGAAAGTCAAGGGGATAATAAACTCTTCAATATTTCCTTATCTCCTTGAAAAAACAGTTTAAAGCAACTTAACCTCATATATGTTTACTGCATTCTGTTATATATTTTATAATTATACTTACTTGTGTTTTTGGCTTCTCAAGATAATTATAAAATTGTAGTAAATATTGAATTGTCACATTTATTTTTGACGACTAATTCATTACTATTTATCATACTTTTTTTCCAAAAATTTTCTGTTTATCTAGTTAGCGGCACATTTAACATGA
Organism: Diorhabda elongata; assembly: GCA_026230145.1. NCBI lineage: Eukaryota > Metazoa > Arthropoda > Insecta > Coleoptera > Chrysomelidae > Diorhabda > Diorhabda elongata. The sequence continues at coordinate 21,228,906 of CM047937.1, read as the reverse complement.
AAATTTTATGTTGTACATACTTTTCGCGTTAAAATGGTACTTCATTCCGTACTGTCTGTCAAGAAGTTTCTAGTCAAGTGCAACATCCCAGTAGACCATCTATCTTATTTGCCGGATCTTACACCAACCGACCTCTACCTCTATCTTAATGTCAAATCTGTATCAAGAGGAACAATATTTAAGTCTGTTGAAGATGTGAAAGAAAAGGCGGTGCGCGTCTGAAGGAAATAATAGGTAAATAGTTCCTACACTGTTTCGAACAAAGGAAGTTTTGCATGGATCACTACAGAGATAGAGGAGGACTATAAATACACATAATATCAAAATAGAATATTTTCTTCACAAGTGTCCTTATTTAATAGTCATACCTTGTGAGTCTAACCGACAGCATATATATCAGATATTTTAAATGACCACAAACATTCGAAAATTAGAAATGCATGCTACAAACAATTCTTTTTAGAAAAAACTTGAGGAGTAAATCACATCATGTTCACAATTGTAAAAATCCAGTGCAAATAAACGAAAAAGTTCAATCATTCCTAAGATTTTTCATTTATATTTAAAACGATGTGAGGCTACAAACAAATGAGAAAAAATTAGTAAATTGGAGACTATATATTTATTTTCGGACCCTACAGAAACTAGTAAATGCATTTTGTTCTAATTACAAAAAAAGCCCCTCTACACTTGTGAGTGTAGATAAGTTGGATTGCTCGTCTACAACTCTGTAACAATTATCAAGGGCATTCTCACTATTACTGAATCAAATGCAAAAAAAATAGCGAATGAACAAAAACTAATGACCATTTTTAATTTAATAATAAAATATTTTCTTGCTGCTACCATTTTTTTTATCATATTAATAAAGTATTTTCCATTTAAATTTCGTCAATCGAAATATTGTACTACATCAGACCTACACATGTTATTGAAAATTTCAGATATGTAGAAAAACATAACTTGGTGGAAATTAATACAAATTGAAACGTCATTTCAGATAGAGCGAGTCCATAAGATCCTGATATTTTAGCTCTATAGAATTTATCGAGCGTTTCTGCAATATTACTTTCGGAAAATAATTTTTATTAAGGTCATCCAATAAGAGTATCTTAGCAAGATGACTCAATCGTTGAGGTTAAATTTCTTCCTACCGATACAATTTTTCAGGTTTCGAATCAACAAATATTAACTCGGGGATAAAATTAATTCATTCGTTTTTTTTTTGAATGAAAACTCTGTAAGTTCTCCTAATATTCGCCATAGATTGTTTTACCTTTTTCAAGACAATTAATATGAATTATGTAGTATACATTCCAAACCAAATTTGATATTTTACGGCATTGATTCATCTCGATAAACTTAGTGTTTCAAGTGGGAATTATATTTTTCGGTTTACGAAAAATATTTTTAAAAATGCTATTGACACAAAAATTACAATTATTTTTATGTTATGGAATGAATACAATTAATATCACAAGCGAACTAACTATATTTAACTTAAAATTGTTTCCAATAATCATATTTTATAGTAAAATAAATGCTGACAAATGTTGATGAAATTATTTTATTGTGACACAGCCGTTATCGTTTCTTAACTCTTAAGACCGAAAAGAAAACTATGGGGTTTTTCCAGAGTTTGAAATAATAGAAAACTTCTTGAAATCTCTTGTATCTTGTTTTTTCTCATCTTCTTCATTAATCTTCTTTTGTTTATTTCTATGTACCAAAAAGATTACTAAAATCATGGTTAAAAATACTATAATATATAACATAGGTGAAGAACCTGAGGCCTACACGAGGTTCTTGTGCGGCCCTTTGCCACCTAGTACAAAATGCGCGAAAAATCGTACCAAAGACAGTCATATTGTAACATGACGTCAGAATACTAGTCTGAAACGGTCCTTAACACGCATGAGCGAGGCTCTGGCCCACAGACCAGCCGTTTTAGACTTGGACACTCAATGTTAGTTTTTTAAACAGTTTTTAGCGCCCCCAAGCTGCAATAAGAATGAACTAAACGAAAAAAAGCCGGTTTATGTGTGTGTGTGTTTTTGCTTATTTTTTTCTTTTTACTTTTTTTATTTAGAAGGAATATTGGAAATTAAAAAATTGTAGAATTTTCAGGTAAGTGAAAAATTATTTATTCGGAGATTTCAGAATTCAATTATGCTTTTTTCAGAGTATTGCAGAAATGTTGGTTTTATATCCAAATAAATAATTTTTCACTCCACTGAAAGTTCCACAATGTTTATGTAATTTACATATTTAAAAGAAACGAATAATGTTCTGTGTAATATTTATTTGAAAATAAATTAAAATTACAAAATACTATTGACAAAATTTGTCATACAGAGCCAACTACCTTGTCTAAGAAATGAACAAAACTTGGTTTCAAATCTACCATTTGAGTGTCACACCTTGCTTTGGCTTCTCTGACTAGTATCTCTCAACGCTTCCCTGTTGCGATCATCAGCAAACTGTAGTTAACAGTGCGTGCTTATAACAGTTACACGGTTTCATTGTAATTCTAGAAAGTATACACTTTTTTAAAGATATTATTTGATATTCGTTTTTTTATCCATTAAGTCAAATAGTAAGAGAAGAAAATTAGGTGATCAAAACAGAACATTTAATGAAGAATGGGAGTTGGATTTTTTCTTTACTGCTGAGAAAGATAAAATGATGTGTCTGTCTTTCAATACAGTTTAAAGTACTTTAAAAAAAGAGAATGCAAATAAACACTACTTGACTCATAAAGAGCATAAATATTTCGCTTTAGAAGGTGAATCACGAAAAGCTGCACTTCAAAAGTTGAAAAATGAGAAGCATCATCAGCAGACATCTTTTAGTGCCCTTGTAAATCAAAATTCCGCTGCAGTTGCTGTTACGTATAAAATAGCACATATACTTGGAAAAACCATTTAGTGACATTGAAATAATTAAAGAATGTATTGTTGAAGCAGTGAGTATGTTAGATCCAAGAAATATCGACAAATACAAACAATTACCTCTTTCAAGAAGAACTGTAACAGATCGACAGCACGAATTAGTTCAAAATGTAACAGAGCAACTTCATACAAATATATAAAATGAAGATGTTTATTTTTCAATTACTCTAGATGAAAGCACTGATAAAACAGATTCGGCACAAGTTTTATATTTTATTCGTGATATAACAAAAAATTTTCAATGTTACGAAGAACTACTTGCGTTGGGTACACTAAGAAGAACTCGCGGAGCCGATATTTTCGAAGAAGTATGTAAGAAATTACAGTTAAATGTCAGTAATTTAGTCAGTGTCTGCACCGATGGCACACCTTCCCTGAGAGGTAAAAAAGAAGGATACGTTGCTTTGTTCAAAAAGGAAAAATTAAATTGAAAAAATTGATGTCATTCCACTGCATTTTGCATCAGCAAAATCTTTGCGCAAAATCTACCATTTTGCAAGACACTCTGGATATGTTGACCTACCATACTACTGCAAGGTTCACTGGCTATTCAACAGGTCAAGTTTTGATAAAAGTTTTGTCTTTACGACGACAAATTTTAAACAATGTGATCTATCAGATGAAGTATTTCTCAGAAACCTTGCATTTTTGTCTGATAAGATGACAAAACAAAACAATTTAAATATTTGCCTGCAAGGTGAAATGAGGTATATTTATGAAATGTGGCAAAAGATCCAAGTGTTTAGAGGAAAATTATCATTTTTCAAAACATTGCCTTGTCGATCGGAAATATCTGCACAACAACACTTCCCGGATATTCTATGAATATGTAGGTGTCTTGGATTGTTTAATAGAAGAGTATACTAATAGATTTTCTGATTTTGACGAGCACACTCCTGCTATGAAACTGGGATTTGAACCACATTTAATAGATTTATCCGAGGCTCCTGTAGAACTACAAATGGAGTTAATTTATTTAGAGTATTTAGAGATAGTATCATAAAATTCCTTTTCAACGCTAAAAAGGATCCAATAGAAATCTGGAAAAATGCTGTTGAATATCCATGCCTTCGAGAACATGCTCGCCGTTTACTTTCCTGCTTCGGAAGTACCTACTGTTGCAAGACAACATTTTCTCTCATGTCAAAAATAACAACAAATTTAAGAAAGCAAATTACAGATGCACATTTAGAGGATCAATTAAAGCTGTGTGTCACGAAGCCAAATAAATCACTAACTTAGAGAATAAAAAATATATTTTATTGTATTTTTTTATAATATTTTTATACTATTTTATACGTATATTATATTTAAAATTTTGTAGTATTATATTTTATATATTCTATATAATGCAATAAATTGTTAAATCTATAGAAAAACTATAATAATTTCACGAAAGTCACTTTCTTTGGTCAATCAGCTAATGCGGCTAATGGTAAAAAGTTCTCAGTTCTCGACTATTGCTATTTCTAAAACGAAAATAATATAGTTACCTTCACTGTAAATTTTTCTCTCAATAATTTATTCGAATAATTGTTATTTGTTATTTGATTATAATAAGAGATTTCAACTTGTTTTGATTATTTGATTGTTAGATAAAGATGTAATAGGTTCATCGTAGCGTTTTGCATCATTGTTGTCTAAATTTCCGATTATAAATTTTATTGCAGATCCTAATCCGTCGAATAAAGGTCTTTTTGATCGATTATCCCAAAATAGATATAATTGTTTCAATTGAAGGGTTATTTTATGTTCAATTGATAATGTTAGGTGATAAGAGTTTTGAAAATGAAAAGTGAAATTATAAAATTCAGGAGATTGATAATGATTTATATAGATTGTTATATTGCTCTTATTTTGAAGTGAGAAATTCTTTGTTTATGTTTGTTATATCGAAAATATATATAAAGTCCAGTAATTCATTTTAATTTGTGATGTTCCTATATGAAGAGGAAAGAGGCCAGGGTTGTGATTTAGGTTATGGCAAAAGGTTGTGTCTGGTTTCGCTCTGGAGATCCAGAAGAGACATCTGTAACAGGAGGTTTCTTTCATTCTTCAATGTGTACTACTTGTTTATCATTTTTTTCTTTATTCCGTTTCAATGTTTTTCTAGATATTTCTACTCTATTTCTATCTGAAAATTTTGTTATAGTATAAGGTCCTAAAAACCTTTTATCCTTTTTATTTCTACTCTTTGGGTTGTGTTTGAATATAGTTTGGCCTAATTTAAAATCTATATTCAAGTCACTTTTTATATTCGTTTTTTCTACTACCTTTTGTTTCTTTTTATTTATGTTTTCCCGATCGTCTTAGTAAATATATATTTTTTCTTTGTGTTTATGAATGTAATCTGAATAAAATGAATGAGATATGAAAATTTCATTAGGGTTTCTAGAGTTAGTATGTTCAAAAGTAAGTTTGAAAGGTGAGAAATTTGTAGCACTATATATCGAATAGTTATAGGCAATTATAGCATCATCCATTAAATCATTTTCATTTAGGTGAATTTCTCTTAAAAGTCTTAAGTGTTCTATTAAAGTGGAGTGTAATCTTTCGGCTATTGAGCTTGATTCATGGTGACCTGGGGTCGTAAAATGAAACTTTTATTTTATGAAGAGCTAGGAGTTCTTCATGTGTTTCATTATTAAACTCGGTGCCTTTATCCACTATTATCAATTGAGGAATGCCAAAAGAAACGAAGTATTTTATTAGTGCTTATAACTACTGCGGAATTAATATTGCCTGTGCAAATTTCATAAAAGCATCAATTAAAGTTGAATACTTTTTTTCATCAATAATAAAAACATCCATATGAATAATTTGGGAGGGTTTCTTGGCTGTTTCTGTCAACATAAGAGGAACATAAGGATTATGTCTAGAATATTCATTTTTCTGACAAAAAATAATATTAATATAGTTTGTGACTGCGTTTTTCATATTTTTCCAATAATAAAGTTCACGTAATTGTTCTAAAGTTTCATTAATTCCTCTGTGGTTATTTTTACCTTCATTATAATTTTTTAACAAAAGTATTTGTTCTTCTGTGTCTTTAGTAGTATTGAGTAATTTAATTAATTGGCACAGAAATGTTTTAATTTAAAGACATTGTTGAAATCACGATAAAAATTTTTATTATGAAAATATATGTAAAAAGTATTATTCAAATCGGTATAGTCCGCTATAAAACAGAAAATAAACTTTTTATCATCTGATTCATGAATTTTTAATTTTATTATTTTTTGATTTTCGTGGGAAACATCTAGTTTCATCGTCAGAGTCGTCGTTCGAATCATATTTTGTCCAAAAGAGAGTATTTAAGTCATTACTATCATTATCTTTTTGAAAATTTGGAGGTTGTTTTTGAACATCAGAAATAATATTTGCCTTTGATTGATTGGTATTACTTGTCTATCTATGGGAATATTTTCGGTTAGTTGTTGTAAGAAATCTAAAATGTTGTCTTAAGATTCTCCAGTGTTATTATTTATTGATTCGGTTTCTAACGTTGATAGGAATTCGAGATATACAATCAGCATTGGAATTTAATTTGCCCTTTTTGTACAAAATTTTAGAATCATATTCCTTTAGCTTCAATCGCCATTGGACTAATTTGGAATTAGGTTCTTTGAAACTAAAAAAACCAAAAAAGAGGTTTGTGATCAGTGAAATTGTATACCGTATAGATAAGACCTGAAGTGTTTACATGCTCAAATAATGGCAAGCAGCTCTTTTTCTATAACTGATTAATTCAAATTCCTAGAAGCATATGCTATGGATTTGTCATTGGGTACGTTTACTTGGGATAAAACAGCTCCTATTACATATTTACTTGCATAAGTTGTAACAATATATTTGTTAATAATCGGGATATTGAAAAATCGGATCATTGGTTAAAATTTCTTCACAAGTTTGGAATTAATTTAGAAAATCTTCATCATGTATGATTTTAGGTCATTTTTTTAAACATTTTGTTATTGGTTTTGTTAGTTTAGCAAAGTCGGGTATAAAACGTCGGTAGTAACCTAAGAGTCCTAGAAAACTTTTAATTTCTGTCTGATTTTTGGGAATCGATAATATTTTTTGGCTGAAATTTTGTCTGGGCTAGGTTTTACGCCGTCGGGTGTGATTATATGTCCTAAATACATAATGGTTTTCTTCAAAAATTCCGATTTATTGATCTGAACTTTCAAATTGTGTTGTCTTCATCTGTCAAATACAGATTTCAATTTTTTCTAGCTGTTCCTGATGGGATGTGCTATATATTAAAAGTCGTCTAAATAAACTATACAAGTCTCTTCAGTCAAAACTCGTAATACGTTATCCATGACATTTTGGAAAGTAGATGGGTCGTTTTTAAGTCTTAAACTCATTCTTTGGAGTGACAATGTCCTTGTGAGGTGCTGAAGGCGGTTTTGTCAATATCTTGCGGGTCAATTTCTATCTGATGAAATCCACTAGCAAGATCAGGAGTTGTGAAGTCATTGACTCTATCTAGTCTATCTAATATATCATATATTCGTGGAATGGGATATCGATTCTGGATAGTCTTTTCATTCAGCTTTCTATAGTCGATAACAAGTCGCCATTTCTTCTTGCCAGAAGCGTCTAATTTTTTTGGTACAATCCAAATTGGTGAAGAAAAGGAGGATGTAGAAGGTTCAATGATACCTTCATCTAACATTTTCATGATTTGTCTGTCCACTTCTTCTCTATGAATCTCGGAAAGTCTGTGAGATTTCGTATATATGGATGTATTGTCAGTGAAGTTTATTTTATGTTTTATTTGATTTGTAAAACTGAGAAGTATTCCGTCGCAGTAAAAGATATCTCTATAATTATAATATAAATTCAAATATAATATAAATCTGATATCTTCTTTCTCCTCTTTGTTACAATGTTCAAGTCTAAGATTTTTCAAATTTTCTTTCAATTTATTTTGTTGAATAGTCCGTATCAGATTCGCATTCTAATTTATTAACAAAATTTACTTCAAGTGGATTTATAATTTCGATTTCAAAAGGTTAATCAATATTCAATTTTACTGGATTTTCATTGCTATTTATAATTGTAGTTGTAGCAAAAGTATTATCAATTTTTATTAAAGCTCTAGGCATTTATAAGTAATTTGTTATACGTTGAATTTTCGCACGGATATTCAAATGAATTTGAAGTTTCAGAATTATAATTTATTTCTTTAGATTTAGGATGAAATTTACTTGTGCCTGATGATGTGTCCATAAATTCTGGCTTATATAATTTTGTGAATTATTAGGTCTATCATCTTGTTGTCTAGGAATGTTTTAACATTGACAATTTGGTTGACGTTGTTGCTTTTGGAATTTCGTTTGACGGTTTGGATTTTGGAAAATCTGTTGACAATTTTGGTTTTGAATAAAGGGATGACGCTGAATAGGAAAATTATTGGGTCGCCAATTGTAGGAATTATTATTATGTTGTTAATTCGGTCTAAAGTGATGTGAATTCATAGAATTTGGTTGATGTGGCTGAAAAGTTTAAAGAGACTGAATATTACTGAAATTGGTGAAAAATAGGCGTTGGTTATCTATAATTAGTTTTAGCAGGAGTTATTCTCAAACTAGGACTAAAAGTAGTGTTTGAGTTCAATTGATTACTTCTTTGAGTTGAATACATGAAATAACTAAACTCATTGCTTTCTCTAAACTATCTGGTACACTTAATCTAACGTTTGTTTGTAAAGGTAGAGGTAATCCTCTTATATAAGTTTTTGAAGCTAAATTATTATAATTTTCTAGTGGAATTCTCCGTTAGTTAATAATACTTAGTGAATTTAATTTTGCAATAATTAGACTGCGTGCATCTTAGCAACGCATGCCAAAATTATAAGGTGATTCATTTTTGAAAGATTTCAAATTAATTAAATCTTGAATAAGACAATCAATATTTCGTTGATCGCCAAAACTTAAGCTTAAAGCATCTTTGACTTCTTTTCATGTTCTTAACTCTATTCTAGAATCAATTAATATCTGAGCTCGTTCTGTGAGTTTTCCCAGGATAGCTTTTAATAAAATTGTATTTAAAGTTACGTCAGTTTCACTAGCAAAAACTGATACTAGACTTTCACAATTTCCTATAAATATTGTTAATGTGTGAGGATTTCCATCGTACGAAGGAATTAAATCTAAGTAAAGTTTAAGTAATTGATAATTAATTGGTGTAGAAGGAATTTCTAAATTATTATTATTATTATTATTATTATTATTATTATTATTGAGTATAGAATTTGTAGGACTATCTATTTCACTTAAAGTTAGACTTCTCTCTAATATTTTTTCTAAATCACCTATATTAAGTCAGTCATAAAATTACTATCGGAAAAGGAAAAGGAAATTAAGGAAAAATATTGGTACTTACAGAAGGAAAACTTTTGTCATCTTCTAATTTTACTTCTTAATTTTGTTTCAATCGATGTAGTATTGAGCCGAAGATGTAATCCTCGTTTTTCTTTTCTTCTTCTAAGTGGTTGAACGGTTCTGAACTATCTGCTTATTTTCGATATTCCCTCGAACAATACAGGTATCTCAAAGTTCGATATACACTCAAATTAATCCGGTCAAAAGTTCGATATTTTCGGTTAGTCGTTAATACGAAATATTAACGTGATATTGACTACGCCAATAATATTATGTCACTCCGAAAAATACTTTTTAAAAATGAAAAATTACAATCATTTATTTTATTGTGACTCGGCCTTTGTCGTTTCTCAACTCGCGTAATCACTAGGAATTCAGACCACGGAGTTAGGTGAGATGTCTTTAGTTGCCACAGTCTGTTACACTTTTAATTTCACATCGATCATTTAGGGTGTATAGACCTGAACTAGGCTTCCAACGGCCAATTCTTGAACGGTCTTACCGAAATTCAATAAACCTTTTTTATACAATTGAAATTTAGTTTAGTTTAGTTTAAGGTGATAGTTTTTTTCCGTAAAACTTTTTAGCATTAGATTACATAACTTTCTCAAATTATAATTAGGGCCAAATAAAAAATGCTTAATAAATGTTAAGTATGATATGTCTCAATTATTTTGTAACGGTTTCCACGATTTTCAACAATTCTGATTTTTTCAGTTTAGTTTTCCTGTATATATTTACATTACACATACACATATATTCAACACAATGATGTTCTTCAAAACAAAAATATTTGAAATGAATCACATTCAATGCGATAAGAAATGGAAAATCGTCTGGCAAAATTGATGATGCTGTGTAATAAGAAATATGACAGAAGAATTTTATGTGTATGAGGTTTACGGAAAGAAAATTATTATAGGCTTTAATAGAAAAAATTGATTTTCCCTATGGATTATGATCGCTCCATTTGTTGTAGAGAAAAAATCTTTTACACAACGTCGAAGTAAGATTATGGAATCGATGAACAACGTAATAATCAGATAATGTACACTAAGGTTGCAACGAAGCATTAGCCACAGGTCTAATGAGAATAAATATTACATATAAGAAATGTATATTTTGTATTCATCAATTATAGAGTGCATTTTATTAAAAATTTATTAGACTCAAGTATTAGCTGTGGACACACTGTTTACATTACCATCACTACACCAACACTTACAATTACACTATCTGACACGCGTTTCGATAACCAAGTTATCTTCTTTAGAGATTAAATTATTAACTATTAACTTGACGATTAGTAGTGTAGTAGTTGAGGAATAAATGTGAAGATTTCCGCCAAGGAAGTTTTCCCGCTGGAAGTATTTTCGCGGGGCAAGGTTTATCAGTGAAAGCATTTAGTATAAAAAATGTAAGTTGCGTAGCTACGTTTTAGTTTACTTTCATTCTTTGAAGACTATAACTTCTTTGTCGAAACGTCAGACAGTCTAATTGTGAGTGTTGATATAGTGGTAGTGTCAACAGTTTGGTAAGTATAAATATCACCAACGTTTCCAAAAATTCCAGCCCAATAATTATTGACTCCATCTCAAACATAGTATTACTCAGAATAAATAGAATTGAAATTGTGATTCGATCTAAAAGTAACTTCAGACTGCACCAAACTGTATTAATTCGGCAAGGATTCAATGTATTAGTCACAAATTGAAATGTATCCTGCAACTATGATAGATAAATGCAATAATAAATATTCAGGATTCCTTTTTTTGAATAATTGTTGGTAATGTTTGTTTCTTTTTTTTAGTATTAATTATCATTTACTCTCAAATTGCTGCTCTTCTGATAATTTTTCTTCTGTATTTTTATGTGATTCTAAGTAGTGTGTATTGTATTATTTTGTAGCATGTCGTTTGTGAATCGGATTTTTTCAAAGGAAAAATTGAAATTGTTTATCTAATTTAGATTTTAATTGAATTTTTGTTTTTATTTTGAATAAAGAGTAATACAGTGATTTACTTGATAATGAATAAATGGAATTTTAATGTTAACTATACTAATAATAATTCCTTGAAGATTTTCTACTGCCATTTGAAATTCTTGGAACAGAGTCGAATGAAGCTAAAATTATGAATCAAATAAATCAAATTTTCCTTATCCACTCAAAAATGAAAGCAACGATTTCCTCTATTTGTGTTAATAGTCAACGAATCAGATAAGAAGCAATTTATGGATCGGAACAGTTAATAAACCAGTCTTTTGGTATCATCAGGTAGGCAGTTTGAAGCCGTGGCAACTTAAAGTACACTAAAATGAGGAGTAGGTAGAGCGATGCACAAAACCCCTTGAAAATGGTTTATTGTAAATAAAAATACTTTTTTTTAAAAAGTTAAAAGTGTCTCAAAGAACATTTCTGGCGTTGCGAACGGGATCAAATTCTTACAGAAACACAAGTTTAGTTGTTAAACGAGACGATCCATCGAACCAAGGCGAGAAAAACGTAGTAGGCGGACATCAAGACATCACCAGTGATCATCCTCTTGTAAGTACAATGTTCCTTTTCACCTTATTTATGAGCACTTTTGGCGATATTTCTAAAAGTAACTTACATTTATTATTGTCAAATCTCTATAAACCCTTTGGACAGTTCTACTTCAGCTAATAGTTCTCGGTCTTCTAAAACTCGAATTTTAAAACTTCGAAACACTGATAGCTTGAATATGTCTCTTCAAAACAATGATATCTCCAGCCTCTATACCACTCTACCTGAATTTAGTTAGTTTCAACATTTGTAAAATCGGTAGATAACTCAATTACGTTCATTCGGTCACAGAATCTCACTCAACCTCAAGAATTCATATTGAATGCCAATATTATCTCTCGTATAAAAGGTAAGCCTCCAGATTTTTTAAACTACTCAAATTCAAAACTTTGGACAGATGCACGTCCAGCATTACTAGTTAAATACGGAGATCAACACTCCGAAGATATTTTATTAACTCAATTATCTACAACAGTTCAGTACGATAATGAAACCTATGACCAATATCACCAAAGAATTTTTAATAATTTGAATGATTTTTTGCTTCAACATATAGCTCTTAGTGATAATGTAGAAACTGTAAAATATTGCTTTCAAAACGTTTTGCACTGGTGTTAACGAGCCATATTGGGAATATTTATCACATCTTCAAATGAATTCTCTCGATGAAGCCCTACAAAAATGTATCTCCTACGATAATCATAAAAATCAACAATTATATATGAACTTTTTGAGGAGTCAACAAAATCGAAGATTACCCTCTATCCAAAAATCCAAACAATATTCCATTCCTTCAAACCACAATAGACTTAATCAAACTTTCACGCGGAACCCTACTATTAACCTAAGTCCCCCACGAAAGAGCCCTTTTTCAAATCTCCCTACTTCTCCAATAAATAGAATTCAAAATAACCACCTCTTTAGAATTAATCAAAGTTTCAATAGATATCAGCTTAACAATACTTTTGGTAATAACCATAAATTTAATAATCCATCTACCAGCAATTCTTTTGGAAATAATCCAAACCCCCTTGCTCCACAACACCAAAGAAATTTTCTAACTTCTCGAAATGTCCCACAACCAATGAGTGGTGTACAAACTATTTCTACTAGAAACCGTACTTCCACGAGAAAATTTTTTAATTTTAATGTTAATTGCCATCAAAATGAAAACTTCAACCCTAACGATACTTTGGACTTTGACGATACAAATGACAATTTTCAATCCAGACGTTCAGGACAAAAATTTTTACGAAGCCACTCACGAAGCACCAATTCAATAAATAAAATTATGCCAAAAACAAAACTAAAAGTTTTATTTGATACAGGAGGCTCAGGTACAATCATATCTTCTAAACCTTCTACCTTTTTCAACTCAAATCACATTTATAATAAGCCCTTTACGTTGACGTCCATGAAAATAACACGGAAGTATAACTCCAATATTAAAACACCCTTACTCAAAGAATTTAACATTTTAGAACCCATCGACGCTAGAATTGCCGATTGGAGTAAAGACTTCGACATACCATTAGGAAATTATGACGTAGAACACGTAGAACGCTTGCAAGCTTGGATAGATTATCAAAGTAAATTACTTACATTGAAACGTCTTAATATTACTATTCCTTTTGACACCTTGCATAATAAAATTACTGAAGACATCTTCAATAGCGACATTCTCCTACCCGAAACTATAATAAATAATATTAAAATTCTTGAATCTATTCATACCGCTACAAACGGTTATATTAACGATTTACCAACTCCATGTCGAGCATTTACATAAATACGAAATATGTAACGGTCCAAATAAATTCGATTCTTCATTAATCCATACTCAGCATTTGAACCAAGAAGAAAACGATAAAATTTTGAAGCTTTGTAATAAATATAAGGATAATTCCGATTTAACTTTTACTTCAGCCATTAAGCACCAAATTAGAACAAAAGATGAAAACCCAATTTACGTGAAATGTTTCCGACATCCGAAAGCCATGCCAGAAGAAATTTCAAGACAGGTTAATCAATTACTCGGCAAAAAATTATTAGACCCCCAATATCTCCTTATTCCGCCCCTGTTTGGGTTGTACCAAAAACTGAAGCTTCCGACAGGAAAAAATTCCGTATGAATATTGACTACCGCAAATTAAACGGAAACACGTCGAATATAACTATAATCTTCCCAATACAGAGGACATTTTAGATAATGTAGGAAAAGCCATATATTTTACTACCCTTGATCTAGCCCAAGGCTTCCATCAAATTGAAGTCCACCCAAACTCAATCGAAAAAACAGCTTTTTCCGTACCCCATAGCCACTCCGAGTTTTTACGAATGCCATTTGGTCTTAAAAACGGACCTTCCACTCTCGAAAAATTGATTGATAACATTCTCCGACCTTTTCTCCACAAATGTTGTTTCGTCTATATGGACAACGTCATCATCTTCTCTAAGTCTCTTCAAGAACACTTGATTCACATCGCTGCAATCTTTGAAACATTTCGAAAGGCAAATTTGAAAATTAAATTAGACAAATCTGAATTTCTGACGAAAGAAGTCGCTTTCGTTGGTCACATTGTGACTCCTGAAGGCATTAAGCCTAATCCTAGTAAACTAAAGGCCATTAAAAACTTTCCTATTCCAAAGACTGTGAAAGAAGTCAGATCATTCTTAGGACTCATTGGATATTACTGAAGATTCATCTCTAATTCCCCTGTTGAATGATTCCATTCCACCCTTATAGAAAAACTTGGAACAGTACGAGACCAAAATCCAGATGATCCCTTAGATGATACTTTCACACATGCAATTTTAATTTATAATCAATCAATCCACAGTTCCACTAACTTCTCACCTTTTTCAATTCTCTATGGCCCCTATGCCGAAGAAATACATTTCGATTTTGATCTCCCGCTATACGAAACATACAACTAAAGACATAAATACGTACTCCAACCATTCATAATAGACTTATATAATAAACAAAAAGAAAAACAACAGAAAATTCTAGACAAACAAAATGAAAATACTGAACCAATTCTAAACTACATCTAAAAAAACAACACAAAATTGAAATTGTTAGTAAGATCGACTAACAAAACACCTCAAGTACTCACTTAGAATTCACAAAACGACTTCGTAACGTAAAGAAAAAGAATATGTCAGATAGACCTTCTACAGGACGACCCTATCCCTGGGACATCTGCTCAAGATACAGGAAATCCCCGATAACGGCTATTATGCAGAAGACATAGACAAATCAAACAAGATAAATCATTATCATAGACATATTTTACACACGTAATTTAGAAAAATTAACTGATACTTTAGAAACGAACCTTTAGAAAATGGTCCTTTAGCCCCTTTGAAATTTCGAATTAAAAGATAATCTTCATAACATTACTCATAAACATAAAAGAGGTTTGTATTTAATAATTTGGAACAACTATTAAAAATATATCTGGAAACCCTGATGATTATGACTTGGAATTATTGAAATCACAAATTACTGCTGTAGAGGTTAAAGAAAATGAAATCATCAACAATCTTAATAAAGAGATATCTTTTGGACACTCTATTGATACGAGATTTAATAATCTTCTAAATTTGATAAATAATAATAGTAAAATAATTGTGGCTGCAGTAAACAAGTTATCATCCGATTTCAATGGATACGTTGCATTGAATAATGAAACTTAAAACTATAAACGAATTCCTTTTGAAACTGATTCGAACCATAACTTTATCCTAACAAGACCTTTCGAATATTGAACTCTCTACTTTAGATGAACTGGAAACTTTAAAACAAGAATTATTAGAAACATATTCTCGGAATGCCCTTTTAATCAGTGACGTACATCCCTATCAATTAATTGAAGCTTCTAAATCATTATTTTGCGTTACCACCAAGACAATGCTCATAATACTGAAAATACCCATCCTTTATTCACATTCTTACCCTACATCTAGAATCTACCCAATTCCCAATAATAATCACATTATGATCCTGCCACCCGCACATTACTACGCAAATAATAAATGGTACGAAATCTGCACCAGCTTAGCTGAACACATCATCTGTACGAAACCTATAAGATCGCAATGCAAAATCCCGAATATAGAGAATTGCACCAAGTCAATCACAACAGAGAACTTTTCACAAGAAATTCTATTCAAGTAATTCTATTAGGAATAGTTCATCCAATCATAATTCAAAACCAAGAAATTAGGAGAAGTAGCATCTTAATGACAAACGAGCCAATTACTATAGAAGGAATGCGATACAATAAGAAACCTGTGCAAGAAATTACAGTGCCGCAAGTAGTCCCAATCAAGCTGCATCCGAAGCACGAAATTATGCTAGAAGAACTCCAAATGCCAGAGACGCATGGACAAGTTCAACCCATTGAACCAATTCCACTCCTGCCGCAATTTTCTGCAGGACTGGGTATTGTTTCGTTAATTACAATTTTGATTATTTTAGCTATTTTAATAACAGTCACTGTAAAGAAACAAAAAAGAATTTCCAAATTCTATTATGGTCACAAACTATAACCCACTCAAATCCAGATTCTCCAAGATTTGTTCTCAGAGACTTCGAGGACGAAGTCAACACCAAAGGAGGAAGGAGAAATGTGAAAGGTCCCCGACACTGCCATTATATATATATATATATGTATATATATATATATATATATATATATTATATATATATTACTATTCTTACCTCTGTATCCTTTGGTATTTAATAATTTGGAAAATAATTACTTTCCTTACTCATTTTGTGAAAAATATTGGAAGCGATCGATCTTTTTGTCTATAACCAACGATCTTTTTGTCTATAACCACATCCCGATAGCTGGCAATTTCAAGGAGGAACGTCTCATATTGATGGCGAATATAGTTCAAAAACCATGACTGATGGTTTACAATTGGAGATAAGGATGGCACTAGAGGGAGTCCCTAGTGCTATTTAATTATACGAATAAAATAGTAGGCTGGCTAGTGTTGTCTTAAGTTCGGATTACAGTTTCCGAATAATAGGTATTAGACCCATCCGACATGATCGAAACTGGTAAGCGGATTATTTATCTCTTCTTTCAATAGCAATCAACTAGAAATGTCGATATCGATAAGAATGTCGATCGGCGCGCGTTATGTCCATTGAAAAAGATGTATCTCAATACAGCGTAACGAGATTACTATGATATTGTGGCCGTACATGTGGAAATAATTACTATATATCTAATTAAAACTACAGAGGAAAATTATGTGTTTTTGAAAGTATTTCAATTCTGACTATAATTAGGGACGGGTGCTAATTGATTAGAGTTGATAATATTTTTAGGCACAACCCAACATAATGAAACCATCGAAAATTGGTTGCCAATTCACCAACACAAATTATTGACAAGTTTTCATTTTGATCAAATATTTTCTGTATATGTCCTCAGATTCACACAATACTTCGATATAAAGTATCAATAAATTTTTTTGTTATTTGATTGGCTCTCCTTGAAGTAATTTCTGTTTCATTTCGTTCTAGTTACTATAACGTGGTTTCTAAAAATTATTAAATTCAAATTGAATACGTCAGAGAGAAACAAGATTGATAGAGAAACGTAAGTTGACAATAAAATCGGAACCTATTTGAGAAATAGTAGATTCAAGATATGAGATTCGCTATTATTCTTGATTTTATGAATTATTTCGAATATAAAATACATCTTCCCGTTTATTGAACTTTCTTTAGCAAACTCAGTACTAGACATATTCTCATAAGATAAATTAACGTTAAACTAAACTGGCGTTTCCCCGTGGAAAATTCATTTTTTTTTAATAATTTTTCAAAAGAAAGATTAAAATTGCGTTATGACTAATTTTAAGTCTTTATCAAAATATGATATTGACATTGACAATTTGCGTAAAATCAAGAACATTTGAAAAAACTTATATATATTAATCAATGATAACCTTCATCATGAATCTCAAAATAAGAATCAAATCAAATTATGTAGCAGTAATCAGTTAAATTATTTGTAGTTGTATAATAATTTACAAAATTGAGCTATAAATTTTACTTAAATTATTTTTCGTTCTTATAAATGTGAACCATTTTTAAAATTCTCTTCTTCGTGTATTAGAGTCCGTTTCAAGAATTTTTGAATCTTTTTAATTAAATGTATGTTTTTTTTTTGATATTATTGGTTGGTTAACGCAGTTCTATTTTGTTATCGTTTCAATGCAGTTTTGGCATTTTGAATAGCTAAGCATCTAAATTCAGAATTTGATAGTTGGATAGATCTAGCAGCCAAACTTATTATCACTGATCTTTTTTGTGACATAGGACGATACGAATTGAAGTTTAAATATCTTGAGGATCATTCGTATACCATTCTGTTCTTATGTTAAGTTATTGTTAATTTTATATAAAGTGACATCAAGAAAATTGATTCTATCATTTTGCTCAAACTCGATTGTGAATTGAAGTTTTTCATGATACGAATTTACTTATGTTTTCAATTTTATTCTTTGGTTCAGCAGTAATGCAATCATCTACATATCGGAAAAAGAATGAAATACCTATATCAAGTTCGCTAAGGACAGCTACCTCGAGATCTTCCATTACTAATTTATAAGTGCTATAACACTTGAAATGGAAGGTCCCATAGCACATTCATCAATTTGTTTGTATATTTCATTTTCATATTTAAAGTACGTTGTTGTTAGTGTGATTTCTATAGCTTCGTTGAATTAGTTTCGAGATATTTCTGTATAATCTTTTGATTATAATCCATTTTTTATCAATATATTTTTCACAATGGTAATAGGAATATTTGTATATAAAGAAACCACATCTAACGAAATAAATACATATTCATTAGGAATTTTGATACTTTTAAATTTTTATTTGAAATCCCATGTGTTCTTGATATAGTATTTGCTTAGATATAAACGTTTTCTCAAAATATTTTTCTAATAATTAAATAATGGGGTGAGAAGAGTTTGAATACTTGAAAAAATCGGTCGAAGGGAAATGTCAGGTTTGTGGAGTATTGGTAAACCATATATTTTAGGGGGTAAGGCATTGTTAATTTTCAATTTTTTTTTCGTCTGATGGCGAAATAAAAAGCTGTTCTTCCCAAGATCGGATTAGATCATTATCATATTTTTAATAAGAATTCGTAGGGTCTTGTTTAATTTTTTTTGTAAGTTGTTTCATCATTTTATTATTATAATCTTCTGATTCATAACAGTTTTATTAGATTTATTTGTTATCAAAATTTTGAGATTTCTATTACTATTTATGAATTATTTGCTTTTAGTATATTAGTATAAATCATAGAGGACATAACACATTATCCAAATATTTTACTAAATTAAAATCTAAAACACCAAGAATCAAAAGAAGTAATATTATAAATCCAGTGCCTTGTAATAATTGCGACGCTGTCTACATAGAGCAAACATGTCAGTATTTGAAAAATAGACTAAGAAGTCATCAATACGATAAAAAAAAATAGAACTGCATTAACGAACCATGATATATCGGAAAAACATAATTTCAATTATAAGATCTAAATAATTTAAGTAAAATTCATAGCTCTATTTTGTAAATTCTAATAAATTTAATATATTTGAGATGTGGAAACCAAGGAAAAATTGATTTTTCTTATTGGAACAAAGTTCTAAGTTGATCTTATCCTTATTTTGATACTTGGTGTTTGGTGTTTCATTGTCACATTTCCAATAAGAAAACGCTTATAATTTAGCCTATTTTTATTATTTTTTATTGTTATTCTTTTTCTTTTTGTTTTTTGTTTGTTTTTATTTGTTCTCTATTTTTTAGCCATTGAATACCATCAAGATTTTTATAATTTTATCGGTGAAACATTCAACAGATCGGGCTCGTAAAAATAGTATTCGCTCATATTTAGAAGCTAGATTGAAGATATGGAAGATATAACGCCTTGAAGAAACAGAATAAATGTCAGATAACTATTTATACCTTTGTTAAAATATGACAAGAAAATATGAGAAGTGGACAAACAAGTGAGCTATACGTAAGTGAAATAGCAGCTAGCTAAATCAAAATCATTTTTTTTCTTTTCTTAATATAAAAATTCTTTTATTTATGCCTCTTCAAGGTATGCATTACTCAAAGTATCAAAGCAAATATCATAGTAATCAGAGAAAAATATTTCATTTATTATATAGATCTACCGTCAGAACGTTTTCAACTGAGTTTCAAAATATATCGTTTCAAGAACTGAAACAGTCGACATATCGACCTTTATGTCGCTGGGAAATCACTCATCAAAATTAAATTGGTTGACAACCTTACCCCATCGGTCATCACTAACAAAGTTAACATTATCGTAAAAATTAATTTAAGATATCTTCCCCATTTTCTTCGCTTCCATATAATTTAATGCAAAAAATTCATTAAATTAAATGATTATTAAATGCATCAAACATAAAGTGAACTATATTTGGCTATAACTTAATTTACTAAGTGAATACTTGAGATACAAAGTAAATTTTTGTTATTTGAAAATTTTGTGCTAGTATTAGAAACAGATTATCGTACGAATTGGGCTTAGTCAGAAATTTAGTAAAAATCCTCGCAGAACAGGCCGCTTTAAATATGTTGGTCCAGATTCTTCACAGGTAACATTATTTGTGGAAACCACGTGGATTAAACCAATGGAAAACTTGAAAGTGTATCGCCACTAGTGGCTGACACATGATTACCATGGAATAGCCACGTAACTTCCACGGAAATGGGGAACACTCTTTGGGTGGCTACCACGTTCCAATCATGTTTAAAGAACTTATCCCATAGCGATAAAGCCACGTATCACCCACATTGAAAAAAGAGACAGTGTAGTTACGGCCACTCAGTGTAACAAGTTTGCACGTTTTCTCATTCAATCTCTGTCTATAATTATAAATAGTACCTTGTCTCAGTCCCGTTGCTTTGGAGTCATACATTTTCGATACTTGTATGTCTAACTAAATATAGCTAATTGTTAATTGAAAAGTGTGATTGTGATTGAAAGAAAATTATAACGATTACCAGTTCACTGTGTGTTTGCTCGAAATATGAGTCGCCTCTCCTCGATTCCTTTTTTTTGTTAAACTACGTTGATTCAATTTTTTTTTAATTAAACATGAAATTGCTGTACACTTTTTTTATTATTTGTGATTGGTCAAAATTGATAAATAATTATTTATTAAATATATTTTTTATACTACTGAAGATGTATAAACTTTTATTCGGAATCCTGTTGTATGCTTGATGTAATGGCAACATCACTTTATAACTGCTTTGACCAATATAATCGTAAATGTTATCAAAACTTAACCAAAGTGGCACTACGGTGGTAAAATAGTGTTGTTTCAAGTTCAAAGTGATTTTAATTGAATAAGTGGCTGTGAAAATGAAATAGACAACCAAGATGATAAACCACTATGTTTGGCATAGAAGTTTCAAAATGATGTGTATATAGTTATTTTTTGTGTGGTTAATGTGGTCATCCGGATGTTTATATGTCACACACCTTCAAGATTGTTTCGACGAGGGAAAAGAAAGGGATACACTTTACTGACTTTCCGCATCAATAGAAACAAAACATAACATTACTTAGGTCCTATAAACTGACGCGCAAACACATGAAACAACTAATAAGTAATTTCGCCAGTATTCCTAAAACCGACTGGACGGCATATACTTAATTGCATTTTTAAATGTGAAAATATTCAAGATTCTGCTGAAGTCTTGAATCTAGACAGTTTAGATACTGATGTGAAGTGATTATCACTCTAAAATAAAATTTGAAGGTGATAATAACTAATGTTAATTTAATTTTATATCAGTCGCGAAAATCAATTCTTTCGAATGGCAGATAAAATGTTACGTAAATTAGAAGTTACCAGAAAAGTGAATAAAATGTTGTCGCAAATTACGTTACTGAACTTCGAAAAGGACTTTTGAAAAAACAAATTACACGTTGAGAAACGTTTATTCAATACATTGACAAAACAGAATCTACCACTATTACAAGTTTACAATATTTATATTACAAAGTGCCTCGTTGGCATTATACAATAAAGCTTAATAAACAATGTTCATTTATGTAACTCGCAACTTTTATTACCACTTCATCCTCAAAATCACTTTGTAATTATAATCTGGTGGCACAGTGTGAAGACAGCTACACTTGTTTTTCCCTGCACTTAGGTATAAGAGATTGGATCAAGTCAAAATAACATTTGATCACAATTATTTCCACTTGATTGTTTTGAAACCGTGAAGCTATTTTTCAAAGGTAATGAAACGTGATTTCCACTGTTTATGAATATTATAAAGTGGACTTCACAACAAAGTTGTAGAATTTGTGGTATTCACATAACAGCCCCTTCGTCCGGTATAAGTTATAACACTTCTGAAGCTACTTTGGTTAAAATTATGAATGATGTACTAATACCCATTTCTGCTTCTCTCCACTAGTTAATCATATTTAGAATTCTTAGTATTGTCGAAGATATCTTTTAAATAGATGTTGTCTAATATTCGGGTAACTTAAGTATAACACTGAAGTTTGTTATTAACTAGTGGAGAGGGTATTTGAAGCTATATTTGTCAATTGACCATTAGAATTTGATAAAGAAATTAAGTAAGAGACATTTTCGCTTTCTTCGTCTTCTGTAGATGATTTCGCAGCCTTTTTTTTACTACAAGCACCAAAATCTCTATGTTATATCCATTAAATGATGATAAAGATTAAATTATTATTTAGTTGGTGGAACTATTATTTTGTTTGCATTTTTTAGTCTCTATTGCTCCGTATTTGCCATATAATACCTATTTTCTTACCATTAAGTTTGCAAAGGGTGGGATAGTTGCTCTTTTTTAGCATTTCTCCAAGTTTTACCAACGATAATACCCAAAATCTGATAATCGCTCCATATATTTTTATCTTAGCACATCTAAATAATCCATGTTCCAAATTCCCCTTTATTTTCTCCTGCTGCTCTTATGTTTAAAAATTGACTTCGTTATTCAAATTCCTTTTTGTATTTTATGACACTTATACATTCGTTTCATCCATTTTGAACAACAAAAATGTTTATGAGAATATGAGAAAAATTTACATCTCACGCACGAATGAAATTTTTCGATCCTGTAACTTAAAAATAGCTACTAATAAAACTGGAGGAAGGCAAATGCAAAATATCAACACTGATATGCCTAGGATAGCAGAGACTCCAGTTCTTCGTTAATTTATAGATATTTACAATTGTTATAATGAATTGAAAAATGTGTATATCCATCGCAAATACGTTTTTAAATAGTTAAACCGTTTTCAGTATGGTCTAGAACAGGGGTCTCCAAACTACGGCCCGAGGGCCACATCCGGCCCGCGAAGAGCTAGCATACTTGAAAACTCCTTTTAGAGAACATATTTTTTATAGAGAATTAAATTTAGTTTACTGACGTATTCTAATTTTATGTTATTGTTTTTGTGATGAGTTGGATAAAGAAACACAGAATTGTATTAAGTAAAGACATGTATAATATGCAGAAAATTTATCTTCAGTATATAATAACTAACAAATAAAAAATAAAAACATAACTTATAACAAGCATAATGACATATGAAATACTAATGAGATTTACGTAATTGAGATTTTCCACTGATAATAGTTTGTAGTTGTGGACTAATTTTACTTGTACCAATTATTAAAAGAGATTTACGATGCTCATCAGTTAATTTAGATCTGTGAACATTTGTGTGAGAAGGTCTTCTCACATAAATAAGTAGTACCAAAAACAGACAACAGCCCACGAGTAAATTTATGCAAATTATCAAATTGTGTCAGTGGAAGACTCTTATAAAATTCCATCAAAGATGAGTTTTGATATTTGTTCTCAATTATATCACTGCACTGTAGATGAATCATTTCCATTTGAAGTTCCGGGGCTAGGGTTTCAATGTCAGTATCAGAAGGATTCTGAAAAATCTAAATTTGATTCGCTATGGCATCAAAATCCGAGAAACGAGTATAAAAATTTATTTTCAAAGCACTCAAAATTTCGATAGTCTCAGTGGTGTGGCTGAATATTTCACATGTTTTAGAATGTGAAAAACATTAACTTTGTAGTTGTGATTGAAACAGTATCAATTTCTTCCGGAATTATTTGATATTAGTGTATAAATCAGGAAGATGCTGGTTTTCTCCTTTCAATCTCAAATTCAGTTCGTTCACATGTTTTGTCAAATCAACATAGAATGCTAGCTTCCACAGCCATGCGTTGTTTTGTAATTCAGTAAGAGGGCAATGCTCACTGCTCGAAGTTCAAAAAAGCGCTGAAGGACTTTCACAAAACCAAGCCAACGTACGGCAGTATGATGAGGTAAGTCATTTTCTCCAATCTCTTCAATAAATTGTCGGAATTGTCGGTGATTCAGCCCAAAAGATCTGAAAAAATTAACAGTTGATATGACTGGTTTCAGAACTTCAGACATATCCACACATTTTCCGCACAAAGACTGTTGAATGATAAAATGTAAGACAAAAGGTTTTGAACCATCGTTATTTTCTACAGCATTTGACACAAGAGCGACCACTCCTTTATCTTTCCCACTCATGTTTTTGCATCCATCGGTTGTAATACATTTCAAGTTTTTACATCGAAGACACCAGAGCTTTCTCGAACCATCGATATTATTCTGTACGTGCTATTAGCGCCATCTGTTAGCGATAGAAGGTACTACCTATTTCCGCTTGTGTCCAGCAGATGTCGTGTCACGTTACTCCTCATGGCTCGTACTCTACTAATCTAGAAATTACAGATAATGACAGGAAAATTAATAAAATGCAATGTTGCCGTTTTGCGGACTTTAGTCCGATTTGCAGCTTTTTTCAAACGTCGGATACTTTTTCATTTTTTCATCAGTGGACTATTTCACTTTTTAACACCGGCAACAATGATAATATGGTTTTGGTCTTGGGAACTTACTGGAGTAATCAGTACGGCCCTAAGGCTGGAAAGTTTGGAGACCCCTGGTTTAGAAAACGTTCTAGACAATTTCTGTGTCGCTTTTCTCTGACAAAACGGAGCAGTTTCAAGAAAATCGGTAATCTGATTATATTAATTTTAATTATATCAACATTGGTAGCTAAAACTATATAGCCCAGTCAATGGAGGCTCAAAAAGGGGGTTCACCTTACACCAAATGCGGAATCGTTTTTTATTTTTTGTTGTTGTTTGGGACCATTAGGCAGTAATTAGTCCAAGTTTCCGTCATCCCCCCCTCCTTGCTTCGTCCGCCATCTTGAAAAAACTGTCAGAAATCACCACTTCTTTCAATTTTCGGCCTCTAGCTCATTCCCAGCTCATTTTTTTGAAGATGTCTATATAAGAAAATTTAGATTACTAAATTTCCAACAAATTTGATTTGAAATCTTTTTTTGTAGGCCCAAGCGTATTCGAGCGATGAGAAGGCGAAAAAGGTCGAAAGTTGGAGATTTGGCCAATTTTTCATTTTCGCTCCAATTACCATCGCAAAAACTGGGGGATGACTTGATCTCAGCAAAACGTTTATAGCATGATAGTTGTAGAGAATTTAATTTTCTTTAAAATCATGTATTGAAAAAAATTTAGCGAGCAATGGGTGAGGGGAAAATTCAAGAAAACTAGAAGAAATTCGTTTTTTGTGATTCAGCCCAGGGGCGCCATATTGATGAAAGTTTTTCGTTTTCATTATAATACAGCCATTTTTTGAGCACAGCAGTGCATCTAAATAATATTTGAACCATTTTTTGTATAAATGTAACCACATACACGCATATATAATATAATTAATATAATTCTTTAGGATAAATACAGAAGTTGCTAACAGTGTTAAATAACTCCAAATAATTTCAAAAGCTGTGGAATGAAAACGACGGGGTTGCCGACCCAGGTCACATTTTTTTTCTTCCTCAATACTTGGTCGGCGAGGGTGACAGCATAACGGGATATTTAGCTGAGAGCCCCTGCAAGCCTCAAAGAAATAGGGTGAGAAGGGAAGAAGAGGGACGAAGGGAGGTGCTAAGGAGGGGTCGAAGGGCTCGGTTTGTGACCCCCTTGCTCCTCAGTTTATGTTCGTACCTCCAATGTTGACATCGAATTTATTTAACGTGCTTGGAAAGAGTTTTTCTGTGAAGTGAGTTGTAGTGGTGAACGATGGCTTCTTCATCCCAATCACCAGACAGTGAGTGCTAAATATGCGGGAAGAGTTTGGACGAAGGAGTTGTGATTACTGTAAAGAAGTTCAGACTCTATTAATTGCAAGTATTCGAAGGCGGCGAAACGACCACAGCCAGATTTTGAAGAATAGAGACGAAACATAACAAGCGATAGAAATCTAAAGAAAGAAGTAAAAGCTCAAACAACGAAGGCAGCATCAATATCAGGATACCCAGAGATTTAATTTGGCGAAATAAATACATGAGCACAAAATGTAAAATTAGAATATTCAAAACTTGTGTAAGGCCGGTCATGACATGTGCAATAGAAACTATAGCGGAGAACACAACCACTAAACGGCTCCTAAGAACAACAGAAATGCGAGCTCTGAGATCAGTAACAGGACATACGTTACTCGATCGGAAGAGAAATGAAGAAATAAGGGACGTGTGCGATATTCAGGATGTAGTAAGATGGGCAAGGAGCCGCAGAAGAGAATGGAGAGACCATATTGACAGAATACCAAATGAACGGTTAGCAAAAATTGCAAAGGAAAAGAAACTAGACACAACTCGACCTCCTGGACAACCACCTATAAGGTGGTATGAAAGCTGATCCTCAGCATCCCAACTACTCCTGGCAAACCCTTGATAAAAATAAGGGACCTACTCCTAACATAAGAAGAAGAAGAAGAAGAAGACGAAATAAAAGTTCACAAAAAATCTCCTACACCTGGACCATCTTCAAAGCTAAGGTCAGTAAGTGATTTGTTTATTTTCAGGGGCCATTGCTTTCTATGTGTAGAAAAAATTGAAGAGGATTATATGAAAAAATTGAAACAGTTCCCGTTGATTTTTCGAAATCCAGTTCGCTTGGTGAAGAAGATGGAAGTAAGGGACAACGTGTTACTAGCAGCTCGGGCACGAAGAGATGAGTGGTCTCAACAAATAATTAATCGCGTTCCCCCAGACTTAGATCTTATTGCTGCTGACGGTCAGAACCACGATGTTTGTATGAAAAAGCTGTACCAACCTCCGAGAGCTACGGGGGGGGGGGGAGCAAGAGGATCCAGAACACACCTCAAGTTGATTAAACAATGGAATGTGTTTATATTTTCTGGAAAGAAACAAAGAAGAATGCCAATTCTCATTTGATCGATTGATGGGGGCCTTTAAGAAAGGATGTGAACTTGATCGGAGAACAGTAAAATCCCGTTTGCTGAGAAAATACGGGGATGAACTCATGTTCGTTTTCAAAAATTCTGGTTATAAAATATTGAATGGCACAGTGTTGTGTCGGACATTTCGACAACGTTATTGACAATGATCCCACAAAGCAAACAACCTGCTTTGTGACGTTCGACTAGCCACTATATATGAAGGCATAGGAAATTCTCCACAACGGTACATATCCACTATTGAAAGATGTCACTTGCTCATGACATTCTTGGGAGCTATTGGCACAATTTGCAAAGCAGAGGTCCAGCAGCTCAGCTCTGGGTGAAATACTATAATATGGTGACTCTTGTCACAACTTTCAACTCCACTTGGATACTATCAAGAAGATGGTACCATTTTCCATGCTGCTGGACATTGGCCTTATGCAAAAAGTGCAAATTGGTATAGCTGGACTCTCAAGAATAGTGGGAACAACCTTCGGTGAAGTGTCCTTCCAAAAGAAGAAAACACATGTAAGGATTGTCAGGCCAATTGGGGGATCTTTCTCAATTGATGAGCAAATGATCCCATTTTTAGGACGCTGTCCAGTGCGGCAGTTTCTAAAGAATAAACCAAGACCTGTTGGCCTTAAAAACTAACAACGTCATATGGTCTGAGACTAGATTTTGAGATTTATCAAGGATCCCTACCACCACTGGAAAACAAAGAGCTTGGTTTAGTGCCATCAGTCGTATTGCGTTCAGTAAAAACTTTGCTACAAGGAAGCTCAGTTTTTTTGACATATACTTTTCAACATTACCTTCGCCTGATAAATTATTGGAGTTGAAAGTAGAAGGTACAGGGACGATAATGTCTAACATAATGGAAGGATGTGTCTTCAAAAAAGATTCAGGATGAAAAGAGGACAGTCAGAGAATGTCAGAAGTGACAAAAAAATATGTACTACAAAATGGAAAGATGATAAATCTGTTATTATGGTTTAAACGGACTTTGAAATAGCTCCCGTACAAAATGTGAGGCGGTGGGATAAAAATACGAAGAAACATGTTGAAATATCCTGTTCGAATGTAGTTATAATGAAAAAATGGGCGGAGTCGATATTTGTGACCAAATGACTGAATATTACAGAGCTTTCTTCAAACCGGAAAATGGACATTTGAAACAATTCTTCATTTACTTGATATTTGCATAGTTAATAACTGGATGGAACATAGAAATGATTGCGTAACGAATAAATTCAAGTCCAAAGAAATCATGGATTTTTTGAAATTTTGTTTAAGTTTAGGAGAGTTTTTAGTTTGTGGCATAAAAAATAGGGAAAGACAAAGTGAAGACACTGATGTTGGAGGAGAAGATCCGTGGCCCATTTCTAAGAAAGCTAGATATGCTCCACTTCCTTGTAAAGACAAAAGGTTTGATGGTTTCATTCGTTGGCCAGTTCATGAGAACCAAAAAACCTCAACATTTGTCGTATCGAAACTTGTCAAAGTCGATCAAGAATAAAGTGTGATAAGTGTACTCGTAAGGTTTATTTGTGTTTAAACAAAGATCAAAACTGTTTTGTTAAATTTCACTGTAAATAATTATTTTATGTAAAATATATTAATTAAGTACAAATTGTGAGTTTAATCACAGTTGTGCTGATAGTATGTTAATTCCCATATTACACAATTGTGATAGTCCCTAAAACTCCCGAAATTGTCATTTTAGATATATAAAAAAAAATTAATTTTACTAATTAGCTCATAAACTGCTAGTAATAATAAACTGAATATATAGAAAAAATCAGTTTCAGGAGCGTAAGGGATAGAAAACTCAACTGAGAACAGGAATAAAAACAAAAAAATATAAAACAAGGAACAGAATATGTGGGCACAACATAAAACGGAAGGATGCATAGCTCAACCAACACAAGATATTAGCTGCGGTAGCAAGAACTAAAAAAACAGTTGAAATTTCGAGAGTTTAGAAGAAAAGTAATAATTATAGGAGTGATTAGTAAAGAAATTTACGAACAGAAAATAAAAAACTAAATAACAATGGCAAATAAATTTTCTTGATTTTAGGCTTCTTCTATTTCAGAAGTCTTTATCAAAATATGATATTGACACTGACAATTTGCTTATGAATATCAAAATAAAAAAAAATCAAAATAGAACTTTATTTTAATAAGAAAAATTAATTTTTCTCTAGTCCCAGTTCTGTCTATATCTGTCTATATATATATATATATATATATATATATATATATATATATATATATATATATCTGTCTATATATATATATATATATATATATATATATATATATTTTGCCTGGTTACGATTATGAATAGAGCTACACTACAGTATATTGGAGAAGAAAAACCATCTTCATATCAGAATTAGAAGATAATCAAATGTATACTATATATAGCGTGTCTTATCGCGTGTCTTATTGTGTGTGTGTGTGTGTGTGTGTGTGTGCGGGTAATACTCCAATAAACATGTCCTGTATAATTATACAATATGCTCTAGTATGTACAGGAAATTCTACACCTACTTCAATTTTCACTTTTATATCAATCGTCGATGCTCTCATTCCCTCCTCCTGTTTGGAGCAGTCTATTATGAAGAGATCATGATATTAGAATGCTTCATAGTCCAATACTAAAGCGGTAATCGGAGCTGCTTACGTGTTTCAATATTAATCGCGATAAATTCACCAAAATCATAGCGATCATATACCAAGCGTTCCAAATACTTCTCTAGCGTTATGCAGATGCTGTATGAAAAGAATTACAAACGAGGGAGTTGCAATCTTGTCCTACTTTTGTACATACCTGACGAAAAAAAAAACAATAAAATATTAAAAACATTTTTTATTTCATTATAAACACAAATTTTGTTTTTATGATAGATATATTTTAGCTTGGAATGTGCAAAAGGTGGGTCCAATTCACAAATAGGTGTTGTTTTCCCGTCCTTTAGCATAAATGATATCCGCATTAGATGCTTCATCATATTACATAAATCATAATACATAAATTGATGTAGAGGTGTCGTGCGATCTTGTTTGAGTTACGCCAATCGATGACTATTTAGTTGGTTGTAATGGTTTATACAGTCTTAAAATGCGCATTAATACTGCCTCACAGTCTTTGAGAGAGGGTTATGGGAGAATTCTTTTTACACACATTATTTACATTTTTTGTATCGGAGACTCGAGCAGTATTTCAATGCAAATGGACGTGGGAGACCCTAATTTAAACTTGATAAAATCCCCTTTCATAATAGATATACCAGCAAATGCATGAAGTTGGAAAATCTCATTGTTAATTACTACATCACCATCGGCGTTATAATGAGATATACTTGAAATTTAACAACTGGAAATTTGAATGCAATTCCTCCATTATCCAATACATAAAATTCCTTGTTCAATTTAGTCTTTTGACTTTTCAAACGAAGGATGAAATTTGTGTGATAAGTATCTGGCTGCCATAGATTATTTTAGTATTTCATTCAATGGATCAGGGGTTGATTTCAAAAGAAAATGGCTACCAAATTTGTTGATATGCATTGTTCCATGATCTACGAACTACTGATATAAAATTTCAGTTTCTGCTTTATTTATTGAATTATTCTAGCCTCACGCAATTCTTTAATAATAGATACAATTTCGTTTGAATGAACAGTATTTCTGGCAGCATGAAAAACTACAAGTATTTATAGTCAATTGGTTTGGTAGTATATTCCATCAACATATCCTTTCCGGTTTTTTTCATATTTCGGGTAGTTACTCCCTTCAATAATGAAGATGGTATGGAACTAGTTCTTTCTCTCTCTTGCTGCTTTTCCTTTTCAAATACTCGTCGAATAATGGAATTATATTATCTGGAAAAATTCTAATTGTACGAACAGGGTTATTTTCACGACCATTTGCACTTGTTTGTTTGATAATATTCATGTTATTCATGACGTCATCGTTTTTGAAGGATATGGGCGATTTTGTGAGAAGTAGCTCATACAAACCAGGTGTCCCAGGAGAGGTAACCCGCTTAATACTGATGTTAAGACCAGCAACCTCCCTTCCATTTTATTTTATAGTTTTGAAAGTGATTTATGAATCACCAACATGAAATTTTTCCTCTATTGGGTTGTGAAAAATACCTACGACGTGATCGTAAACACCATCAGTATCTCTATTTATCCCTTCAATATACTACCTAGGAAGCGGTGACGCTTTGGCTTGGATTATTCTAAATGTGGGTCTAATTCACGCATCAATACTGTCTTACAGTCTTCGAGAGAGGGTTATAAGAGAATTCTTTTTCATGTAATATAAGACAGTAAGCTGGAACGTCACTCGATGTTGCTTCATCAATCTCAAATTCTATTCTCAAAGCAATACTACCAGATTGGATAACTTCTTTCTGTCTTGATCAATCAATGATTACCAAAGAAGTATTATCCTTAAATTCTTGTGGAGTATTGATAGGTTTGTTGATTTGAAGATTGTAATAGGACTCTTGAAAATTGGCAAAAATCTTATATAAGGAGGCAAATCTATTTGGTTTGAAATCTAAATTGAGGTCATGATATGGATATCTTCCCGAATTAAGAAATATACGCAAGTTTGTCAGTTTGCAATAATCAAATTTACTCATATCTTTTCTAATTTCTCCACTTCTTTTGTTTTGAAAGGCTACGATAACATGTCTTGGTGTTTCAATTTTCGTACTCGTTTTAACAACCCAAGAATGCCTTGTAGAATGATTTAATGAAGTATATTCCACAATTTGCCAAGAGCGAAAGTTGATCGGCAAATCCTTATTACTTTTTATTATCTTATTCAGACGTAGTTGTTGGCTTATACTTGACGTGAGGTACATTCCAATATAATTTACTTATTTCGACTCTTGGCTTCTCAGTTTCATTGGAGCTTATTATTGTGTCAGTATCGTCACTTGCACGAATTAATATCAGATCCTGTTTCATATTCATGATAATTTTTTTAAAATCTTAAAAAAACCGGATAAAAATCGAAATGGTATACAAACATTGAAATTGTCATTTGCTTCAACCAACACCTTTTCACTCTTCATTTTTGGGAACCATCCTGCGTTCGAAAATTGAAACTCCAAGGCATGTTATAGTAGCCTTTCAAAAAGAAAAGAGAAGAGAGAAACATATAACTTTTGCATATCTGAAAATATAATAAGCGAGAAGTTATTGTTACTACAGTAAGTTCCATACTTACATCGACAGTTATAGTTGCTATAGGTTTAGTTTGCTCTTCAACTTCGATAAATAGTTCAAATTCCAGTATCATTTAGGCTTTAAAAATCTGCAGCATGGCTAGCTGTGAGGACGACAGCTATGTAAGTCGGTCCTGAATACTTCTAAATGTCCCACACTGCCTAGTTTTATGACAATAGCTGCATAACCGGAGTGGATGAGCTTATGTCTATCAGTTGCAACCCAGTCGTGATCGGACAGCGTCACTTTGTACTCGAGGTACATGAGTATGGTTGATTGTTTTTGAACAGCTTTTATGCCGATAGGCACACGACATTTATCGTCTTAGGAAATAAAAAGACTTGTTTGGGCCCCAAAAGAGATGCCATAGATTCTAAAGCTCTAATTGATGATGTGCAAAAGCGACCGTCAGGATGATCCTTGTGGCAAACATTCTGCGCTCGAGGCAGTCATACAGGTACTCTTATCACGTGCCGTTTCCCTTCATGAGTTAATAAATTTTTGGGAAGAAGGCACACGTACAACGCACTCCTTGAAATTTCATATCCCATTTCTGATAATTTAAGATGCAAATCATCTAGAGTCCTGCACGACTTCATCTCTTCCGTTCGTCTTCTGTCGTGTGCTTCGGCACAGAAACCCGAGATCTCAACAATGGATTTTAAAAGTTCAGACTAACTTTCATCGATCCGCGGTCTCCCAACTGTTTGATATACATTCAAAATTGTATCAGCATCCTTATTGGTTTTGCATAAAGAATCAATTTTTATTTTTTTATTGTCTGCTGTTTTGATTTCAGTAGTCGGTTCATACTGTCCAAATCCCTTTTAGTTTTATCAAACTTTTTTTAGAAATTGAACCAAGATTACTATCTCTGACTAAATACTGACTATTTAGTTTGCTTTCAAAAGAATAAATTTTAGCTTGTTAGTCTTCTTGTGCTGGTTCAATGTACTTTCGCTTTAGAATATTTCAAGCGTCAGAAGACGTTTGGTTTTCAATATTTTCAGTTGTGCCTGAAGAAATAGAATTATTGACTGCGCTTAAAGAAGATGAGCTGTCAGTAGAACTACTTGGTAAGACTTCGGTACTGCTACACAAGTTAGCATTTGTTTCTGATGTTGAATTTACATCCTAGGCAAAAAAAAACAATAGAAAAAATTTATGTTGATGTAAACTGAGGAAGAAAAAACATCTATTTATCAATTTAGTAATTTGAAAAACCAAATACATTTCTAATTCGATTTCCAAAAAAATGCACGGCTCCACACTAATTTTTATATCAGTAGTAACAAATCTTTTGTCAACTACTTTAAGCTTGATCAAGTAATTCAGCATAGTAACTTTTTGTATAGTTGCTTTTGCTCTGTAAATATTCATACGTTGTTGAATACTATCAATAAAATCTGGATGATTATTTTGAAACCTTTGCTTTGTTTCATTCCACTCTGTATTAGCACTTGCTTGAGCCTCTTGTCCACTCAATTCAGAAAAAGCGCTTTTGTATACTTCAAAAAACTGCTGGTAAAGATTTTTAGTTGTCATCATGAAAGAATGTGAAGTTCAATACACTACACATTCAAAAAACATTAAAATATATTTAGAGGTTTCGAGCCGAGCAACTCTTTGTACGAGGTGCACTGATCGTCGCGCGACAAACGACTGTGAATGTCTGCTGTTTTAGTTTTTCACTCGAATTCATTTTTACGTGTTGAAACAAGCAATAAGCGATGTGTAGTAAGGATGTAAACAAACCGCGGTGCCGAGAAAAAGCGGCAGGCAAAACTTTCGCCGCACTCAGTACATAAACACTGGCGTAAGATTTCAACTGGCAAAAGAATCTTTGTTTACACATTTATTGCCGTTCTCTTATATTTCACATATCGATTGTGTTGATTATGAAAAAATTTTATCATTAATAATTTAATAAAATTGACGGGAATGTAAAATTGATTAATTTTAGTTTTACCTAAATATAAATAGTACTTATTATTTTATTACGTAAGAAATCCCTCCCCCCCTCAACGTAAGGAATCGTAAGTAAATGCTGCACTCTCCCCCTGCCTCGAAACCTAACGTAATTTATGGATGGCCCCTTATGAAACTTTTTAGTTAAGTGAAACATCACATGTTCTTCTGAGCAAACAATGATGGTTCTCTGCCTAACAAATGGTCATCCATTTCGTTAAGTCTTCTTAAAATTTAACATGATGGAAAAATAAGATTTCAATATAAAATTCAATTTCGAAATAAATTTGAAAATTTATTTTAGTATTGATAGAAATATTTATATCGAAATATTAATTTCAGTGAGCTCTGATGGTACTGAAACGATACTAATGCAACGGGTTGGTAGTAGTGGTGGTTGTGGTACTACCACCACTACTGCAGCTAGTACCAATAACGCTCCGAATACTCCATCAAAAAGCTCTTGTACTGGAGTAAACGCTGAACCAATGGACAATATAGCACTACTATAGGGAAAAGAAAAGTCCAACGTAAGTAACAATATTTTTTTTTATTTGATAACATCAACAAATATTGAGTGGAATAGTATAAATGATGTTATGATGATATCACTTTACATTTCCTACATCAAAACTTAATAATTACATGGTCTGAGTGAAGGTATCTAGATCTTCGATCTTTAAAAACGATAATTTAGTTATCGAAACACACATCAAACAGTGTAATGTAAGCATTGGTATAGTTGTTAGAGGTGTGTACAGCAAGTAAATGATAAAAAAAAAATAAACAATTTGAGTAAAATTTATAATTCTATTTCATAAATTTTAGTGCAACTATGAATAATTTAATTGATAGCTGCCAATTTTTTTTAAATATGGCAATTATTTATTGTTACTTTTAATCGGTGTTACACCTTTCAAAACTGAAAAGTTAATTACTGCACGATATTTAAGTTTTTGCAATGTAAAAAAATCATGAGCATTTTATATTTATATAAAAGTATTTTCTCGCATATTTTTAGTTGGTCAGTTGTGGTCAGTTACAATCAATTGTAATCATTTTTCTAGTTAGTTCGTTAGTTTTAAACAAGTATATAAGAAATCGTGTAAAATAAAGTTTTTTAAAAAGTTTATTTTAAGTTAATAATTTGAAAGTCATGTCTCAATGCATTCTAGAATTTTGGTGTGTGTTCTGTTTTCGCATCCTTCTTTAAACATGCGATAACAGGTCTCGTTATCCTTTGATTAATTTTATTATTTAACCCATTCATCCCAAAAATCCTCTGATTTCTTTGGCCGTTTTTGGAATTGGATATTCTATAATAGCTTTGATTTTGTCTGGATTCGGCCTATTTTTTCTGGAGTGACAATATGATCTAACCCTTTTTCAGAAACTCACCATTTATCCGCTTGAATTTTTAATCCCGTTTCTTTGAGTCTTCTTGAATGTTTTTGCTAGATGGACAAAATGTTCGTGTAG
Organism: Diorhabda elongata; assembly: GCA_026230145.1. Lineage (NCBI taxonomy): Eukaryota > Metazoa > Arthropoda > Insecta > Coleoptera > Chrysomelidae > Diorhabda > Diorhabda elongata. The sequence goes on along the minus strand of CM047937.1, from coordinate 21,192,910 downwards.
AGATGTGGAAAAAACAATTATGTGGTCCATGTATACCAGACAAATTTCTTCTTGCAACATTTTCCATTATTCTCATAGGGGCGTTTTTGAATCCAAATGGCCTTCTAAGGTCTTCATAGTGACCTTTTTGAACGTTGAATGGAATTATCCTTCTCCACCATTTGTATCTGGTAGAGCTCGCTGGCGATGCGAGAGTAGAGAAGTACTAACATATTCTTAATTTATCCATGATATCTATGATATTTGAGATTGGGTATTCATAATCTATTATTTTCTCGTTGATCTTACGATTAACGGGTTAACAACAAATAACATTGATGTTATTTATTTCTGTACCTTTTCTTTGTGAATGGATGGTATGAGTTGGTGTTGGTAGAGAACTTCATCTGTTGCTCTGATAATATGTTTGATTTGATTGGTAAATGTCATGGGTGACTCTGGATGATGGAAAACATCTGAAAACCTTTTACACAGTTGTTTTATAAGCACGTCTTCTTCTGGGTTAATATTATCGATTATTAGGAAGTTTTCCATATCTGTCGTCTGGGTTTCTTGCAGAATAATTTCGGTTTTCAGTGGATTTTAGTCAAGTAAATGCATTTCCGAGTTTCCAACTGTTTTTTTCAATGCTTTTTGTATCGGCCAACGATGATGTTGGAGTGCATTTGGATTGTAACTATTATTATTTCCTATCTTCTCTTCGCTCCATCCTGAATCTTCTGGATAAACTTCACTTGGTTTTCCATAGGTTCTTCTTTCCCTACTTTCTTATCTTCTAGTAGTTTGAATTAACTTTTCCAAGGCTTCATTCTTTGATTCTTAATTTAGTATTAATTCTTCCAATAAATTAAACTTTATTTCTACTTACTTGTTGTCCCATTCTTAACACTTTTGGAAGAATTTGAATGTTTCCCAAAGGTTCTTTTAAGTGGACTTTAAATAACAACGAGAAAATCAGTAAGGGCACTTTTACTACACTACTGCCACAAAAGTCGCTTTTTGAAAAAATACTTATTGGAACAGCAAAACGACGCTAATCGGTTTAATTAATAAATAATTAATGCTATTACATACTAAAAATATGTAATTCACCAAGATCATAAGTTCAATGCAATATTTGTTGATTTGTACAAGTTATGAATGTTATGACGGCTCATCGAACTATAACTCATAATTTCATCAAATATTTCACCATTCATTTATAAGTATCACTATATCACCTCTAGTAACATTAAGAATATTCCAAGGTCACAATTCTCTATGTTTTCTAATTCTATATTCGGTGGATTTAGTTCATTACAGTTCTACTCGATTTCTAAGAAAATAATAAGTTATTTGTTAAGCAAATAATAGAAGCGAATTGCACAGGAAGTAGACAGGCAACGGAAACTACAGACATAACAGTCAAATGAATAATGAATAACTAACTGTTCCCGAAAAACCGTACTTTTGTTCATTTCGAATGTTAAGCTGGTGGCGTGTTATGAATGCATTTTTCCTGTTTTTTTGGAGCAATAACTTAATAGGGACGAAGTCTGTATTTAGATCACTACAAAAAATACAACGGAATAAAAAAGCATAGTTATTAGTCAGCTTTGCGTTTATAAAATTCTTAGATATTTACGCTACACCAAAAAAATGAAATTAGTCTTTAGGGAAGGTCATAGACAATATCTAAATAAAGTGACCGTTTGGACTAACATGTTAGCTCTACGTATGTAAATTCGCTTTATAGACTCCTCTATAACAACTAATCAAATTGATGCGTCTGGTAATATGATTCTACAAAAAAATCTGATCTATTTCAAATAAGATGCAGCTACATCAAATCAATTTCTTCCAGTAATATTAATTTTCTCTAAGTGAGCTTCTTTAAGAATCACAAGCAATTTAGTATGTATGTATAAAACAATATTTATTCATTCTAATTTCTTTCCATTAGAAACTTTATTTGTTTGAACTATTCCATGAATTTAACAAAGCATACTTTGCAGTATAATTTTTATCTTTAGAGGTTATTCAAAATGTATCCCTTGAAACATGTACATCAAAATACTAATTAGAATTGATCTCCTCAGTGCTATAAATTATATTTCTCATTAAAACATATTTTACCAATGTGAAGGCACTAAATATATAACAAACTTTTTATTCATAGACACAGCCCTTAAATAAGAACAAAACAATCGTAAGCACAAAAGTCCGTGACTCGACGTTGTGAGCATCGATTCCATCATAAACCTCATAACCACTTATTAGTCACGTCTTTACTCTGCCCAGTTTTTCAGTGTATCTATTTCTATGTAATTCGTTCTATTATTTTGTTCACAAATTCTTTTAAATTTCGGTTTTTGTTTGTTCTTCAAGAAAGTTTTTGAACGCTGCAATCCAAACGGTTTAACCACGTCTTTTTGTTGAAATAGAACGATCTCTATGATATTGGAGCAGGACTGGATTGGTAAACATACGTTAGTTAAGGGTTCCAAATATTATCACAGTAGAATAGCTTAAGCGTAGACCTGATGTCTATATAATAAAATTAAATATTGTTAAGAGTGTCGACCTCTGTATATAATTACATTTACGAATTTGTTTCTAAGTTTTATACAGAATATTGAGGATGGATACTACTTTTCTAATTATATAGCTTCTGTTGGAGTCGTGTTTATTTACTACCTATTCTTAAGTGACAAAATAAACACTTTCATTTTCTGTACCGTAATTTTTTTGAGCCCTACAAGCACTCAAGCTTAGGTCCGATCCCGTTTAATTAGTCATGGTGGTGTTAAAATGAGTAGTCTGTGGGTGCCAGTATTTTTAGTATTTTTCATTGAATATAAATTATATATATAAATATAAAAAAGACATATTCAAATTAATTATTGTGAAGTTATAAACGAATATTAATGGCGAATCACAGAAAAACTCAAAATTTATTCTTACTGTTTAAAATAAATCCTCTTAAATCACAAAATTAGTGTACACCACTGAAGAATTAAATAGTAGTAAATGTGTCAAAAGAAATATATTGCGTTTATAGATAATTGTGGTGAACAAAATTTATAATTTTCATGTCACATTGAAAATAATCGTATCATACTGTGATAGTAGAAACAATAAAACGCAGTTTCAAATAGATTATCTACAATGTATTCAACCTAACAATTTATCGGCACCAATAATCTATTGATAATAATTGGAAGTTTTCACTCCATTTCTTCATTTGCTTGCGATTTTTCTGTTGGTCATAGGAGCAGCGGTAAAATTGATAGTACTAAAACATGGTTGATGAAACAAAATTACTGAAGTTAATAAACAAAGCTAATGAACTATAAACTCCACAGTCAATTGACATTTCTAATAAAAAAAATTGATGAATTACAAAAAAGAGTTCACCAGGAAGTAGCTGGTCTTGAAAACAAAATTAATGTTGCTCAGACTAAAACAAATAAATTAAACAAACAATACTTGGTGATTCAAAGAAGGTTTGTAAGATTGTAAGATACACAAACCAGACTAAACGCTGCTCTGGGTTCAACTATTGGCAAAACTGATCTAAATTTTTAAAACCATGCAGTTTTCCTAGAATTTGCTTCTTATTTTAAGAAAATATCGAATTCGAAAAGAAGTGATATTTCTATAACTAATGATCTTTGCTACGAAGATCGTGAAGAACGGAGAAATTTGAGCAGATATCAAAAAGGGCAATAGAACAGAACCTAGAAGCTACTCATTGGAGAAGATACAAATACGGTTGACGATATGAATGAAATGAAGCAGAGACCCAGTACTGAAGACACAAATTTTTCAGAAGAAGAAGACCATACAAGAAATTGACAAATCATAAACACAAGAAAACCAAATATTCTTTGATTTAGGACTCTTTGCATCCGAAGCCATATTAAGCCAAATATATAATTCAGATATTTGCAATTTTTATATAGAAAAAGTTTTAATTTAAAATCCTCTCTATACTTTTTTCATACAAAGTTATAGGTACCTCTTGACTGCTAACTCATGGACTGGTCTATGAAAATCGAAAATTAACATCTCTCATCTTCACAAAAGATACTGACATCTTTTTAATCCGTTAACAGTATTTGGATTGAAACTAATTTCTCATTAAACATTATTTTTCATTCCAGTCGTCACTTGTCAGTGATTATGTACCCTATATTTCTTTTCAGCAATTACTGCAATCTAGTTTCCAAAATGATGCATTTCCATTTGAATACTAAGAAACTATAAAAGACTAAAGAGCACATGTTCCGATCTGCTATTTGAAGTAAAACATAAAAACTAGTTAAACATGATTAAAAGAATTTCGAATATTTGAAATTTTTAGGTAGTGTTTTGTCAATTTGTGTTAATAGTAATTTTTGTTTCAGCAGGTTCATATATACCTATACCTACTATAATACTGAAATATAATTGATGCATTCCCACTAATTTATGATTTGTCAACAATCATCAAAAATGAAATAAAAAACAATATTTTTAGAACAAATCATCAGCTAAAAGTTATTTAGCTATCAATAAAGCATTCATCATTAAGGTTCCGATCTAACGAATAGAGCTCTGTCCAAATTTGAGCTCAATACCTCCAAGAGGTAGTAGAATTTTTTCAAGTGAAAAAATATTAGGAAGAATTTTAGTTGTTGATTGAGCATTGTTTTTTTCTTCAGAAAAATACCGTTGATACAAAGATTGGCTTAGATATCATTACACATAAATAGATTTAAAAATCAAAAAAATGGAGTTTTACATGAGCATTTGAGCCTGAAAAGCTTCTTTCTGAATCCCACATGAATCAATCGGTATTGATAGTGGTGATCTGTTTCTCCCTACGGATTTGGGTGTTAGCCGAGTTTATTGAGGCGGCTAATTTGAACGACGACGGCAGTGTGTTATCGTCGGTGATGTCAATAAAATACCCCTACCTCTCAACAATGTGAGCAGCAAAAAGATTTTTTGATAGAAAAAACTAGATACATCTTAGGCTATTTTAGTTGCCAACTCTAAAATGGAGAACCAGCCCTGAAGCTGCTATGATAAATTTTCGATTTGGAAATATTTCTCAATAATTTGAATACAGACTCTCTCTAAACCACATTTCTCTTCTAATTTTTAGATCTAGATGAGATCTGTGGTATGTAGAAAAGAAGATCATGAAGTTGCGAGTATCTGGAATATTAGAAGCCAAACAAAGACTCGTTGATCTGAAACCATATACTTAATTGAGTACATTTTTTCAATCGACAATGCTTCGTTTTTCCTTCCATTTAAAACAGAAATGCAATATTATTTTATATAAGAAATTATTTAGATAAACAACTTTGTCAATGGAAAATCTATAGAACTATATGTAGATATTATGTGGAAGTATAGGTGATAAAGTTTCCTCCGCGACAATGGATCATCTTTAGAAATCGTCGCGTGGTGCTCAGTCAATACATATAGTTTTTAGTACTGTCAAAAATATTTATTCTTCTTCATGTACATATTACGGCCTAAGACCGAAAACGTCCAATAGCCATTTTAAACATCCACAACGGGTTGTGGATCTTTCAGAACATTCACATCGTGACGGAGACGTTGTGGCTGTGGCTGTTTAAAACTGCCACTCTCGTATTCAGTCTTCGGAATTCAGAACTTTATTTTTTCAAATATATGCTAAACCATTTTCATTACGGATGTCAAATTCTCCCATTCAAATTGAATGAAAATTGTTGTTAAGTTAAGAAGGTGCGTTGTTACGATGGAAAAGCACTGTCTTTTATTTCAAATGCTGTCGTTTTTCACAATTTTTTCATCCACCTCCTCAAGCAATGATATATTCGTGTATTTATTTCACTTTTGTAAACACAATTCCATGACTATCTCAAAAAACGATCGCCATCATTTTTCCGGCCGATGAAACCGGATTTGACTGTTTTTTCGTTTCAGGAGTGTATTAATAAATCCAGGTCTCTTCTTAAGTTATGAATCAACCCAAAAATCCGACATATTTTGCTTAAACTGCGTCAATAAAGCATGATAAATATTAATTCAAATACGATTTTGGTCCAAGTGAGGAAACTCGACGCCCAACTCTCACAGAGCTTATGCATGCATAATTCTTCAAGCAGTATATGGCATATTAATCTTTTTTTATTTGCGATAGCCTCTTCTGTATCTCCAACTTTAATCCAACGTCGACCAGTATCATTTTTTAGTAAACTTTTTCGATTGCTGCTTGTTGCTGTCCCGAAAGATCGTCGTAAGTCAAGCTGATATGGCCACGTTCGAATTCAGCACCTCAAAATTTTACTTTCGTTAATAATGATACATAGTCTTCGTGCACAGTCTAATTAATGACAGCTTGGTACTACATTGTTTCCGTTTTTAGAAAAATCTTCACAACCATAGTCAAGTATAAACTAATTGTTCCAAATGTCTGAGAATGTGTGAACGTATGCGGAAATACATTTCCCAATTTATATTAATAAGGTTTTTTTCAGAAAACCTCCGTATTTCCGTTATATTCTTGTTATATACAATTATTTGTGATGAATTGTTAGATATTTCTTCAAAACTATATTTTATTCGAAGGTTTGTCTTATTTTTGACAAAACTGAATGTGGTTGAAAATAAACATGTTACATGGAATACAGATGTCATTTTTTGAAGAACTGATGAAGACAAAATTCATTTATGGCAACTACTATTATTGATATTATATAAAATAAGAATAAATAAATGTTAGATTTTTTTAAAAACTAACATGTTCAAAGAATAAACAGTTTAAAAGAAATGATTTATTGTATCTAGATGTGTTGTGGGTCATTCTCGAAATCAAAATTACCCATTGAAATTTTACCGTTTTCATATATTATTTCCAATTACTCGTATAAAACAAATATCAAATTATGCGCCACTTTTCATTGATGTTTAAACTCATTGATGTAAACTCAAAATGTGTGTTTCATTTACGAGTTGTGGATTGTACACCCCAGAAAATAATGATTTTAGTTCAATATGTCTTACACAAATGTTACACGTTTCAATTTGAGTTTGTAAATTTCACAATAATTTTTCATGTTCCAGTAGATTATTCGTGAAAACAGATGCTGTTTCTGTTGAAAGAATTGGGAATTTGGTTTATCATACAGCTTTGTTAAAAGAGACCGCTAGCTATTATTAATCAGATTTCAATGAAATAACTGGGGCAATGCCTTTCAAATAACCAATAACCGATTCTTTCTAATTCACTCCCACAAAGTGGACATCAAATTTGATTAACCTGAGTAGACAGTGTGACTCATCAACTTTGAGAACTTATATAAACACTCTAAGGCTATTTACTAATTTTTATTTGTCAAATAATAAAACTTCTATTTTGGAACGAAACTATAATATCTCCTCTCCTATTTTTATAGCATATTCGAGTAGGAAGTAGAGAATTATTATTAGCGGGTCGTTAATAAAAATTATAAAAAAAATGTCTACCTGACGAAATCCAGAATGTCACCAGCTGTCGCAAACATTCCTCATAAATAATATTTATTGATAATAAAATTATCAATATATAACTTCATATTCGAAAATCAATAGATAGCGTTAAAAATTATAATTCGAAAATAACAAAAACATTATTGTTCCTACATAAATATACATTGTGAAACACAATATAATAACTAAACATGCATACAAATTTTGATATCAAACTTGAGACATTAAACAAGTATAGGTCCAAAGAAAACACAGATGTTCACATCAGCCTCGAAGGGGTAACGTGTGTTCATTAATCTTCTATATCTATAAAAGAGGATGCCCTAACTTACTGACTAACAGACTGATTCATTCACTCATCAACGCCCAGCCAAGCTATTGAAGATAGAGACATGAAATTTTGAGGGTATGTTTGTATCGGTGCGTAGAGGTACGCTAAGAAAGGTTTTTTCGAAATTTCGATTTTAAAGGGGTAAATTTTGATTTTAAAGGGGTAAAACAAGGTATGTTTGCAAAAATGATTTTTTCGTTTTTCTCGGATGCTAATTGACTTCGTTTTTGCATCAAAACATTCTCCGTACAAATACCTAAAAACCAATTTCTGTGATTTTCAAAATTCGACTTGGAAATGGTTCAAAGAGTTGAATAAAAATTTTTATAACGGAACCATATATTTAGCAATTCTTTATGACTAAATTAGATATCAAAGCAAATCTTGTATAGAAATGGGTCCCGTGTGAATATCTATAAACTAATTTCTCCGTTTTTGGAAATTTCTTTTTGATTTCTTTAAAAAGGATTAAATTTGAAATTATTGTTTAAGCGTTTTACGCAGCTTTCTTTATAACACTTCCAAATTGAATTAATGCATAGAATACATATGTCATTTCGCATTGAATTATCCCTATATTACGCGAGGTTCAATAAACCGCGGGCGAGGCCGCGACAGGTATTGCTAGTTTATTATGAACGATCTCGTTTTCATTGCACCAAAAAAGAAACTATAAATTTGCATCAGTGTAAATAAATTTGTCGATAATAACAGCGGAGAGGTCCCATTCAAAAATTATTTTACTCTATGATTTTGATAATATACTGTATACAAATAATTTTTTGGTATTAAGATTTGCCCCCATATTAAATACATCACGGTATTGCCGATCTATTCGTTATTTGTATAATTACCTTCCTAGTCGCCATACCTGCCATGTATGCCATAGTACGGAAAAAGCTGAAATTTTCAAGGGATTCTATGAGTAGCGTTCCCCGTAGATTGTTCACTTTATCCATACAGTCTCGAGGTTCTAATGAGAAATGAAAGCTCAAAAAGTGATATTTATTCGTTTTTACATTCGAGCACCTAAATAAAATACTCTAGTCATATGAATGTTACATACAAAAATAGCATTTATACATATTCTGAAAAAAAAAACAACTTGTTACAAATTTCAGTTTTGTTTATTTCTTAAGATTTTGAACATATTTAGACACAAGATGTCGCCACTACTTCCTTTCTGCTTGTTCTTTGGGGCTTGACTGCTGTAAGTATTGTAGTTGACTAGAGATTGCGGCCATTTGGGTTCAGGTAAAGTAACTCAATTTTAAACCAGACCAATAATAGGGAAACTTAACAGGTAAATGAGTTCATCCGTATATAATTTATTTATAGTAACAATTTCCTGACAATTCCAAAATTTCCACACTTCTCCCAAGGTTTCCACAGTATATATTTCCTAATTTATAAATAATTTATTATTTATTATACTTGCTCTGTGTTCTTTATCTGTTTTTATATCGTATTTTAATAGTTTTCTTTGGCTTTGAATATTTTATGCCAAATCTACAGTATACTTTCATCCCTTGTAACTTTAATTCCTTTTTAATATATTATTTCTCAGTATTCCACTTTTGACTCTGACGCGATTTTATATACAATGCACAAAGTAGTATTATGTCATTACATACTTATTAAGCTAGATTTTAGTTTGGATATCAGATTTATTTTTTGAAAAATAATTGTTTCTGCTTAAAACCAAAATTATTTTGTTTAATAAGACAGAATCGTCAAGAAATTTTCTAACAACGTAAACGGCGAATTTAATTTATTTAATTGACGTATTCAGAGAAAAGAATTCATAACTATTAGCTCTGGAAGTTTTCGAATAAGTTGTCATAAGCAGTGTCAACTTGAGGAACAAGACTACACCAGACAATTTTTTTTTAAAATATAACGCATTTTTTTTCTTTCCGGAACTATGACTTATTGTATATCTTTTTAATTAATTTATTTGCTTAGAAAAGAACCAGTACGGCTCAATAAATCTTTATAGCTTGAAATCTGAACAGCAATCGGTAGAAATTCGATACGATTACTGAAGTCAAAAGATCATTTGATGTTACCAATATATGATGAAAAAAAAAACCTAATTTTGTCGTTTAACAAAAAACGAGATGATATGCTATTGACGATTTAGGTTTCTATACAACAATATATTACATTTCATTGGTGATAAATATAAAAGAATAACGCTGAAATTCAAATTCGATATTCCAAATACCAGATTTTGAGTAAAAATTATTGAAACATTTTACTCTTGAATGGCAGGGTCGTTCTTTTAATTTAATTTTGAAAACAAATTAAGACTTCACCTGTAAACGAAAGTAAATGATGTATTAATTAGTAACTGAAACTTTCGGGAAAATTCGCAGTGACACGTCCCCTTAAAGCAAGAGCTCTAATCGAAATCAAAACGATTAACCCAATGATTGAACGATATTTCCAGATGGGAAAAGCTGAGATTAAAATATGAAATTTCTCTCGAAAAACGTGGGACCTTCTTACCGGTTTTTTGTTTATTTTGATATTTCCAAATTAAAAAGAGAAAAATTTAAAAATTTCATCTCCATATATTTTGTTCTAGAAACAATTTCGAACAGAATTGCTGATATGTAGAATTCAAATGTTCAATGTACGCCACAAAAACTGTATACTGAATGTAACTATTACTTGTTAAGTGTTTTAGGCAGATAAGGAATAAAATGGAGCTACTAAAACTTTTATAAAATCCATGAGGCTGCACAAAAGTTGGCCAAACCGGGCACTAGGGTATAGTGACATAAATATATTTCGGGAAAATTTTCATTTGGACAAATCAACACTTTCAAGATAGTTAAAAATATTTTATCGAGGATGAAAATATGAATATAAATTAATAGCCAATAACGATAATTGCTCATTTTTATCCCTAAAAAACAAGCACCTATTGGAAGTTTCAACGGACCTTGCAGTTATAATTACGACTGTCTGCTCTTTTCATAATTTTATTATCCTTCTTTGTTGTTGGAAGAGGGAAGGGTGAAAAATTTTCGACAATATTTTCCTCAGAAATTTATTCTAGGATGCGAAACGGACCAGTCCTACAATGGTCATATTATTTTCCAGAAATATTCATGACAGCTATTTGGCATAATTTTAAATCTAGTAGCCTAGATATTTTTTCTAAGAAAGTCTCTAATAACCATTCTCTACTTACGACTACAAAAATATGTTTGAAAAATTGGAATAAACATGTAAAATTTTATCCGGAGGTAGATGTTTCACACTGGATATTATAATGAATACTCAGTTTTAAATATAAAGATTATTTAAACCTTCCGCACATATAAGTATAGTAGTATTGCTGGCGGAAGTGAGAATAGACATCAAGAAAAGGAGAAAGTCGGTGAATAATCTGGAATTTAGAAGCACAAATATCACCATTTAGGAACTTCTTAGAAGATAATTTGCGACGTAAAGCTAATTCTATTTTACTTAAAATGTTAGTGGTATATAACTATTTTTTTTTTTATTATTACAGGTACTTGAAGACGAAGGACAAAAAATCCCAACACAAGCAGATGTACACATATAGAGTTGATCTTTCGAATGATCTCCTTTTAAAAATTCTCTTCAAATGGCTCTAAATCAAAGTCTGAATATAAGTTTGTATGTAAATGTCAATATATGGTCAATTAGTGTGTAAACAATGATCTTACGTATAAATCAAAACAGAAATTGTCCATAACTATATTGACATGTATTTATCTTTAATTGAAGAGGTTTTAATGACAGTACTGAAAATATATAGGATAAATACAAACATAGCGAGTCAGTTAACCAGTAGAGAGTACAAATTCATATTTAATTTTATACTTGTATAATATAGAGATATACACCTACAAAGGATTTATCCTACATATTTTTAGTTCACTCTTTAGAAACACGCTTTGAATAGAAGTTTCTCTTCGATATCATATATTTACTTACCTCAAAAAACTTGTTTATTTAGATATTTTATTTATTCACATATACTCTCAAAAAATATTCAATTTCTTAAAAAAATTGAAAAGGACTGATGGGAATATATGTTTATTTGTTGTGATATTCCGTTAAAACTTATTATAGTTCACATTTTAGTATTATCACTTCTTCAAAAATCCATTCAACATTAGCTCAACTATATCTGTCACCTCATATAACCCATTAACAATTTGTGGATGTGTACGGAAACAGTTTATTACCTTCTGCATACAATAAATGTAATCACTCTTAGATTTTTATGATGGTTTCTGAAATGACATTATTTGCAGATATTTGGAAATAAACTCACTAATACTATGATAGTACTGTTAAAAACAAAAGTATGGAAAAATCTTTTCTAAATGAACTATATATTTAAAATCGCTAGAATGGACAAAGTATGTTAATACTATTAGTTGTACTGAGGCGTTTTAAAACCCATAAATAAAACTGCCACAAAAATTAGATTGAATGCCAGGCTAGATACAAAATGAGCAATCGTCAAAATATGTGATAGAACTAATAATTGTCTACCAACACGGTAAGCTCAATAGGTATTATTGTGATTGACAGAGAAATGTTCCTGTGAACAAAAGAAGAAATTACGGAGTAAATTCTGTATCAAAGCGACAGTTTGGTATACGTATGGCTCTTGTTACTAATCATATAGAAAAGGCTGATAGATTTTATAGGTAAAATAATGCTGGAGAATATAATCTATATGTTGAGGACCACAATAGCACTGGAAAAATCTCTGCACAACTAGGAAATCTAATCTAGATTTAAAGGACCACAATACATCTGGAAAGGTTGGAGTGCAAAAGGTCATCAGCGACATCTATGAAAAAAATGTATCAACTAAAAATGTGAATTCCTGAATACCAGGTGGATAGAAATAATTACTATCAGCTCTCCAAGCAAAATCAACCAAGTAGTATACAGCGAAGATATACAAGGTGTCCCGCATTATAACCGACACAATGGAGAGATATATAGGGAAACTTAGTCAAAAATATGAAGATTTGGGACAATTTACCTCTATACCAAGTTGCATCGCTGAGGAGTAATAAGGCTTTAAAGTAGGAGCCAAATATTAGTATATACAAATTTGGTGTACACTAGGGAACTGTTAAGAATATTTAGTTATGGTAAGTAGAAAACGATCAAACCATTCTGGGGGGTAAATTAGGGGTGACTTAACTTTAAAATTTTTCACAAGTTTTCTATCTGTCAGTGAAATTAAAAATTTTTATTTCCATAATCGAAGACATGTTTTCATCAATGCAATTCAATAATTTTATTAGTTGAAAGTGAAAGAATATGAAACCAATAATATAAGTTAATAATAAAGTATAAAAACTGGTTATCATATTCTAGGTAAAAATGAACAGGATAACGAAAGAACCAATAAACCTCTTCCTAGAGTAAGAAAAATAGAATCCTCAAAAATAATCAGAAGAGAAACGTAATACTTTTGAAACCAAATAAAGCATCACTCACAATCCAAACGAACCACTATGGCAGTACCAATTTCTCACACTCAACATCAAAGATAACAACTCATAATCCATGCTAATATAACTAAAACCAACACTAAACAAATGACAAGATATAAATAGCATAATGAGCAAATTCATAGAAGAGTTTAAAAACATATTTCACCAACTTCTTCAACAGAACAGCATAGTTTTAGATATGCTAACCATGCTTGTGAGTAGAATTCAATAGTTTTATCAAAGCGGCACAATGGAATGCTAATGCACTACTACAACATAGAAACGAAGTCGAAATATTTCTACTCCACAATTAATTAATATCGTATCTGATAAGCAAAACACCTTTGACAGATAGATCCTACTTCAAGATTCCATACTACACTACATACTCTACTAATCATCCAGATAACAATACCCATGCTGGTTGCGCCATACTAATCAGATGTTCCTTTTACTATCTAGAACTACCAATATATGAATTCGACAATATACAAGCCACAAACAGAAAAGTTAACAATGGTATCTTTTTACTTTCCACCTCGTCACAATTTGAAGAAAGAAAACTTCAATAATCTCTGTGGGACACACTACAATAAAAGAAAGGGTTCTAGTATGAAGTATAGAAGAAAAGCATTATCAATTCTTATCAACTGAATCTACTACCTATTGGCCGACGGACTCCAATAAGGTTCCTGATTTACTAGATTTATTTATAACTAATGGCATTTCATCTGAGTATATGGGGGTTGTACCAAACTATGACCTCTAATGTAACCACTCTTCTATAAGAGCAACAGTCAACTATATCATCATCCATCAAAAAATAAACCGAAACCTATACAACAGCGAACAAATTGGTTTGAATATCAAACCAAACTAGAAGAAGACATTAAACTGCAAAAAAGACGGCAACGGAAATGGAAATGAAGCATTAACAACATTATCTAGTACCCTTAAAGTGGCAGTAGAGCATGCCACACCAGAAACAAATAATGGGAGTGAAACGTTCAAAGTTCCAGTTGATATGAAGAATCTGATAGCAGATGGAAGAAAAGCCAAGGCAAAGTGGCATCGAACTCATGCACCGTCAAATAAAACAATACTTAACAGAATAAGTAACAAAATGAGAATAAAAATAAAAGGAGCAAAAGAAACATCTTTTACGGATTACATCACTGTCTTCTCCGATTTGAAAACTCAATTTGGCAACCAGTCAAAAATCTAGGAAACCAAAAACATCACTATTCGCGGAACACAAAAGTGTTTACTTCCAACAACAACATACCTAATCCTTAAATAGGAAGAAAATTATCTTAAATGCCTCCAAACGTGTCAGCAATTAAACCACTAACGGCAAACGAAGTTCAATAGGAAATCGATCGCATTAATCCCAGAAGAGCTCGTATCATAGACAAAATAACCCCAATGATTAAAAATTAACAAGGAAAGGTGTAATACTTATTACTTATATATTTGCTATTTTACGTTTCATAGACTGGCCAAAACTGCTGAAAGCTACATAAATTGTAATGATCCCAAAACACAACAAAACCCAAACACTGTCTCTTCATATCGTCCAATAAGCTTTCTGCCAACCCTGTAATAAGTTCTTGAACGATTATTACTACAAAGAATAAACTCAGATACAAACACTGAGCAATGGATAGCACTACACCAGTTTGGATTCAGGAAGGAACATTGAATTATACAAGAAATCCACAGGATAAGCCACACATTGAATCAAGCACTAGAATAAAAAAAATACTGCACACCAGAGTTTTAAGACATTATTCAGGCTTTCGACAAGGTTTGGCACACGGGCCTGTTATATAAAATTGAAACTGTCTTCCAATAACATACTTCAAACTGTTAAAATCTTAGTGGTAGAGACTTCAGAATCAAAATCAATGAAAGCACTTCATATTAGCAGGCAACGAAAATCTCGTTGCCTGCCAATATGTCGCAGCTTCCAGTATTCTGCAGACACATTCAAATGACATCAAATGTAGTAAACGGAAAATAGGCATATAATGAATAAAATCTGCTCAAGTCACCTTCACTCTAAGAAAAGACCAGTAGTGCCCTCCTGTTTTTATGTACAATGTACGAGTACCACAAGCTACCAAGACAAAATACTTAGGCATGCACCTAGGCACAAGGCTCACATGGAAAGACCATATCTAAAATCGCAATTAAATCGAACTAAATCGAGTTATACTGGCTAATTGGTAAAAAATTCAAGGCAATCGAAAACAAGCCAAAATTAGTTTTTCTCCCACACGTATTGGAATAGGACATTCTCGAATATCCGTTATTTCTCAATCCTTCACAGAGAAATATTAAATTTGATCACTAGAAGAACTGAATTGCAAATTGTTAATATAGAACTTCATATCCTTGACTTTTTTGTTACTTTTTAAATAACATTATTAGAAACATGTTTTACGATAAATTATAACAGTAAAAACAAATTAAATTATCCTTGGAATGGAAATAAAAATTTTCAAATCAGATAAAAAACTTGTCTGAAATTTTTAAGTTAGATCATCCTTAATTAACCCCCATAATGGTTAGATCGCCTTCTACTTGCCATTAGTTAACGTCCTTAACAATATCACACAGTGGTATTTTTAATTTAAAAGGCTGTAAAGAAATTTTTTGCAAAATTTTGGGCCCTACTTTGGGACCTTATAACTTCTCAAGGATGAATTATACCCAATCGTCATATTTTGGGCTCCCCTGTACTCCTCTACTCTGTGTCGGTTCTTGTGCGGGACATCCTATTTGATTTACAAAAAACCGTTGGATGCATTAGACATTCACAATATGTAGAATATTAATATAAAGCTTATTCTTCATTCAAATCTTTGTTTAGTTTACTATCCTATAATATTAATACTCTACATATAAGCAATTGTTATTTGAAAAATAGTCACTAAAAACAACAAAGCAAGAGAGGAAATGTGCGAACAAACGTTGAAGTTATTGAACTCTAAATTTCCCTGAAAACTAGTAACAAAATAGTAGTAAAATTCCTAATAAATCTTTTAATTTTACAATATTAGTAAAATCAATGAAAACTTGATGATAATAACAAAATAAAAGAAATAAAACGGTGGTGGATGTGCAAGTTGGAAGAAGACAGAGGACAGTAGATTCAAATAGTTCAGTTAAGGAATATTCGAAGGGGTTATAATCCGCAAACATTAGTCACTAGTATCTTTTAAGAGTTAATAGTAAACTATAAAAACTACAAAAATTGATACTATCTCATACGTTAATAAATGGACTGTGGTAAAGAGAAAGCTCATGTCTTTACACAACTCAATCAATTGCTCCAAATGAACTACTGAAGGAACTAATGGAGAAGAACCCACAACACAACAGTAGAAGAATAGTAGAATATGATAAACTGTGTCACATATACAAAGTACGAGCATACACCGACAAGTGAATTTACAAAATAGGTAGGCAGATCACTTCAAATCTTTTGAAGTCCCATAATCATGAAGAGAACGAACTTGCTAATAAGGATCTTCAGAAAAAGGTCACTGTTACACTATGTAACGATGTTGGCAAAATGCCAAAAATCAAATTGTGTTCCTCAAGTCTGGCGTGAAACCAGATGTCAAACGAGTAAAGAAATGACTGACTGGATGCAGAAACTATCGAAAAATCATCTTAATAAATATTGCAGACCCTCAATATTTTTTAAATTTCTTTTGGCATATAATAGCATATCTTACACCCGTAAGGATAGATAGACATGAGGATTAAGTGAAAATATAATAGAATACATATTCCAAAAATAAATTGATAAAAATGAACCTATAAAAAGTGGTATTTGAAAGTAGATAGGTTATTTCAGATTAGGATTAATGGATAAGTAGAGATCTATCACCCTTAAACGATTTTTTCAATAATTTGACGTACAAGATTGGTTAACATTTGATATGATGTTATATGTCATTTTTTAATAGGTCCTATTCTACTTCAAGAATGCCACACCAATTCCTAACACATATGAAATAAGTTCTATATTTTTCTATTTTGATGTGTTCTTGATCTCCACATGGAAAATAAAATATTCATAGGAATGAAAATTCATTGATTTCAATAAGCATCGAACTCGATAGTCCATTTCTTTGAATAATGCAATACTTTTTAATATTCTCCAATTAGTTTACTTATATTTCAGCCAAAAAATATTGCTGTGAGTCACTAGTAACGCTTAATTACAATCCAAATTCGCAATCTTCATGCCAGAAAATGTAAAACTGCAAAGTTCAAAAGAAATTTCGTAAAGTGATTGAAACATCAAAATCTATTTTTAAACACCCAAGTATCTCGTAATCTACAAGGAATATGTGTAAAAGGCATGCTGGTCTAAATCTTTATAATTTGAATCCTATAGTACATAATTTAGAGATTGGATATTCTTAAAGAACCCGTTTTAGTTTTATGAAATGCATCAAACACAAAATGAAAAATATAATTATAATACATCTAAACATACAAAGATACCAATGAAAATTAGCGTAAGAAAACTGAAGAATAGTTTTCGAGCCAATTATTTTTGTGTTGGAAAGCTCTTTCAAAGATGAAATATAATATGAGGTGACTGGCATATGAAATGAAATGAAATTTGTGAGTCATTTCAACAATATTCATAAATATTTCAAAAGCTTCTCAATCTTTCATGAATCAATTATTGGGCTGATGTTATGGATTGGAGAAGATGTTTATAGTCGAAAAAATTAAAAAAATATATAAAATAATTAAGGTCGGTGTAAGAATCATTATCCAATTGTCTTATAAAAAATCACTTGTTAAATTGATCATGGATAACAGTAATTCGACTTCAATAACTTTAGACCTACTGAATATACGTCAAACTATAGTTGTCTATTTGTAAGGTGTTAGTTATATTAAAGTCTATTTTCAAGCTACAAGATTTCCTATCTATGCAAGAAGATTAGAATGAAAGAAAATATGGTCTGTTGGTAACGCAAGAAATACACTCTTCTGGTATCAATATAATAAAACTAATACATAATTTGATGAATAAGAAAAATTTTGGTCCTACTGAAAACTGGCTTCTAGAGAATTATATATTTGCCGATTCCAGAGATGCACAGTATTATATAAAAATATCAGATGATTCTTAGGGAGTGTAATAAAATTAAAAATCGTGTTAGTGTGTATCACAATAATTGAAAGGATCCTACAAAAATGCCCATTGTTTGATTGGACAAAATATTCCTGCTATGAAAAATTCACCAAAAAATAACTGCTCGATATAAGGTTTTAATAAATTATTGTGAATTCATGTATTATAAAATACTGCATAAGTTCATTTCTGAATAAGATAATGTTCTTTTGGATGCTCATAACTGATAAATAATGTTTATTTAATCAAAAACTGTTTTTTAAAGCAAGGAAGTTGTCCGATGCAAAATGGCATTAAAAAGATCCATTAAACATTGTTGTATTGTAAACAGTTGAAGCCTTGATTTATCTAGGACTTACACATTTCAAATAAATCCTAAAATGTAAAAAATTGAAATATCAGTATTCATAACATAATGTTCTATTTACATTCGTAGATCAAAACAATGTCGTCAAAATATTGATCATGGTGCATCTTGTACGTCGTTTAATATTCCAAATTAAAAGTGAATAGCAAAAAAAACGAGGTTAGATTTACCACAAAAGAAGAAAATTTTATTTTTACAAAAGCTCTTCAACCGATCTGCTAATCTAATTTGAAAGTTTGTTAAATTACAATTCATAATCGTTCGATTGTCCGTTTATTCCTGTACTTCCCTTTTAGGACATATTTATCATTGAATGTCCGTTTGTAGTAATAATTCTAAGTATATTTGTCTTATATTAGTCCTTAGACCTACTCTTGATCCATAACTCACTCATGGAAATTATAAGAGATACAGGATATATAGAACAGGATCACAAATTTCCAACAAGCACTGATAGTACATAGAGCGGATGATTAAAAAAAGAATTCAATTAACACATACGTTTGCAAATGAAGAATAATATAGATATGGTATTACCATAAAAACCGGAATTATCAGTAATTAGATTTCCTGCGGAAAAATTCCAATTAAGTGGACACTATGTCAAGTAATCCTAATCATTGTTTATTCCTATGAGAAAATGAAATTAAATATTCCATCTTTTCTGATTTCTCCATTCAAAAGTGCAAAAAAAATATGTTCGTACAATTGGATAGCGTGGTGCAAATGAGAGAAGTGTTGCTATTTTTAGTAATATTAGTTTTTTAGTATCTTACTCTCTAGTGATATGTTGAAGATCATGTAACAGTTTTTAGAATATTTTTGATAGTAATACTGTTTTTATTATCTGGAATTGTAATTTATTAAACCAGAAACTCATTTAATAAATATGGTTAATATAATCAAAATTACAATATTAGAATTAAGAACAAAGTCATCAGTATAAATAATTTGATTTTTTTACAGCTGTTATCACCAATATTCACCTTAACCTATATCTTCTGTATCATTTTACCAAGAACATCGTTTATATCAGTTAACTGAATCATTTCTACTTTCTTGATATTGTAATCTTCCTGTATAGTCGGTGTTCTATCCCAATATATTCCATGTTGATAGTGTAGGTAGTTGAAAATATTTTAGACAATTTTGAAATATTTTCGGATCTAGACATAAATGACAGTTTAGGTTGTGCTGATAGGTTGATAAATTTTAATTAAATAAGATTTAGGATATATCCTAGGAAGCAATGTACAAGGTGTAGCAATTTGTTACAAAATAAAAGGATAGAAGAAAATGGAAAAGAGAGTCCGAATAAAATGATATAATCCAATAAATTTATTAATAAGCTAGTAAATAATATAAAATTTAATACACTGTGAAAATATAACAAGATAGCTCATGAACAATTGGCATTTGGTATAGAACTTTTAAAAGAAAGGAATAATGCCATTTTTATGTCTACTTTTCTCCTATAAAACTTTCGTGTGAAGTGTGAATGGTTTATTACGTAAATGTAGATATAAGTTTGGTGTTAATTACATAACAACCTTGAATTTTATGTTTCTAAATCGTCTTGATTTTAGGTATCTTCTGATTTATAATTGTTTTTTTTTTAATTTTTGAAAGACAGATAAAAATTTGACGTTTCTACCTGTGGCGGTCTTCGTCAAAATATCTCGAGTTTTATAGTACCCCGTATAAGAGTAAATTTTAACATATTTAGTTCATCTATTAATAATGAACTACAGTATCTGTGTAGGCTTTAAATATATTAGTTCTTCGCTCCTACAGGTTCATAGTGAAAATGAGCTCTTGCGATTATCTGCCATAAAAAGGCGTTTAAGAGCTAATCTCATTCACTGCTTTCTGAGGCGACAGAGACTGGAAGGAAGCTAATGAGAAGGTGTAGCTTGCCAAGGTTCTCAAGAAACTCTGAGGGATGATCTATCTAGAGTGCATTCCTTTCAGCTTCTTTCGTAACTCTTTCTCGTATGAGCATTATCCTAACCTACACAAAAGCAGTGTACCATTAAAAAATGTTTGTGCTCCTTTCCTGTCGATTGTATTGGTCTCTTTATTTTCCTCGATTACATGCCCGGGAACACAGTTTAAAAAGATTAATACTTAATTTAAACCATTTAGAAAGCAACAGTGTTATTATTAAATGATGTTTATTATTTAAATTAGTTATAAAGTGGCAATATTACTGTGTAGTAAGAAGCTCTTCAAAATTTTTTGTTTATTTTATTTAATACAGTAATGTATCCATCATTTAATAATTCTATAAATCTCAAAATTATGAGAAAAACCTGCAAATGGGAATTACCTGTGTTATATTTTGAATAGTTGTACCATGAATATAATGATAAATTAATATTACAATGAATATTGATCAATGGTAGTAGTGTGAAAGTAGGCTGAAAAACTCTCAAAAGTGACATTAAGTCGTAAGGTTACTTGAAAATGCTGGTAAATACTCTAAATTTATGCGAAATACTCGCAAAGGAAATTCCTTTCCTTTTATTTTGAATAAAGTTGTATATTCCGCGTTATACGTGAAACGTAATATGAAATTGTTTCTAACCATATAAATGACCGTTTCAATAATAACGAATATGTTGCCTAATTTGATATTATGTATATAGTAGTTTCAAATTGTTTAAGATGGAATTAACAAAAACTGCAATTTTAGGATGTATCCGATATTTTATAAAATAAAAAGAACATATCATTCTTAAGGATAATTATATAAAAATTGATGTGTTGTTGATCAAATAGTAAATGTTTTTATATATGATTATAAATAATTAGCTTTATTATTAAATTGATTTCACATACAACGGCGTTTACAAAACTATTAGCTGAAAATATAAAATAACCTGATTTAAGACAACCGAAACCTTATCTCAAATAAATGAATCAGGGTTGACTTTATGACAAAATATACTCTCTCTTAGAAGACACAAATTTTTTTACAAATATAATAATTATTTTCCAAGTTCAAATATACAATAAATTAATAAGTTTTCCACTGGTTGTTACCATGGTACTCATTATTTCAATAACCAAGTTAAGAGAAAATTTTCTTTATATGATTAATTTTTTTTAATTCTTTTGGTTCATTTTGGTTCTGATCGTTCACTACAAACCTACCAATTCAATATAAAGTTGGTATAAGTAAAATTCTAATTTCTTGGGTTCGTAGGTTGTTTGGATACAATAATGAAACTTCGATAAAATATCACATTTTTATGTAATTATGTATAAATTTGGCTGAGGTTTTTTATATCTTGTCTATCATTCACAGAACATTTATCTTGTTTCATGTGTATCATTTCTTTGATTAATAATTTTTGATAGTTAGTGTCATAAGCTAAGATTTTTGTTGTTTTAAAATCAAATTCATGATGTTCATTTTTTCCGTGTTTATGTAGAGCAGTCGATGCATTTTTGGTGTATTTGTGACCATTTATTCTGTTTTCTAAATATTACATAGTCATTCCTATATAATTTTTAGGACAATTCAAACATGGTATGGAATTGAAATACATACATACATATTGAATAGAATCTGTATGTATTTAACCTATGAAATAACGTGGATACATTTCATCGTCAACTATTCATAATTCCATTCTATTCCAGTTGTCTTTTTGTATGTGTTTAAATCAGGATTATTATTTATCTGACTTTTAAATTTTGTAGACGCTGTGTGGATAATAATTATTGAAAGAATGTCAAAAATGATTTCACACGGTGTTAATCAAAAAATTCAATACTTTATTATATTTATGCAGATTGTGATAAAGTTGTTTACGCTTGAATTCTTTTAAATGTGAAAGCATTTTTAGAAAAATCGCGTAAGTTAGTTCTAGTCAGTCTTTTTAAATACTGGACATACATGTTATGATTAATTAATAATAAATAAATATTAATTAATAGATACAAGTTTAATTTGTACGTATGTTTCTAAATGTTGATTTTAGGTCTCTTTTTTAGTTTTTTTAATAATTTTTAAAAAATAGATAAAAACTGACGTTTCGACTTAACTTCAGTTTTTATAAAAATTGAAGGAATTTATATATATATATATATATATACATATATATATATATATATATATATATATATATATATATATTGTCCGAGCTTTCGAATACTTATGTATTCATCGTCTGGTGGGACTGATATAATAGAAATATGTATAAATGTATAAAAATAATAAAATTTTTACTTACAATTATTAATTAATGATCAATATTTCTATCAACGTCAATTTGAATATTGCATTTTGAAACCTATGAATTTAAAATTTTTACAAGAGTTAATCCAGTTCATAACAACAAAAAATCTTAATTAATTATTAAGTACAAATTTTATTATTTTTCTACATTCTTACATATTTCTAATATAGTATTGTATATAATTTCAGTCCCAGACAATGAATACATAAGTATTCGAAAACTCGAAAAATATATTGAAGTTAGTCCACTTTGGTGTTTCGTTGCCACCGCTCATAATATAGCTGGCAAAGACTTCGTTACAATTCATAATTTTATTTATTTAACCGAACAAAAAAAAGGAGAAAATGATAGAAAAAGTTATAGTTAATTTAATACAAATAAAACTTATAATTGGCGTAATATAAATGAAACAATACTAAAAATAGATATAAGTAGAATAATCAGAACAAAACATTCAATTTATAAAAGAATTTATGGCTATTGTACCAAAATCTTTTAAAAACGCTGCTTTTAAATTTGTTCAGTGTGTAAATGTCGTTAAATATATTTTAACTATTGAAGGATAAAAAAAATGGAGTATTAACACTTATACATATAAAGAAGGACATAGAGAAATTAACTACCTAGACATAGAAAATTTTGTTAATAACTGTGAAGTATGTCAAAAGAATAAATATGATAGGAATCCTTCAGTAATTAAATTTAATTTAACCCCAACAGCTAACAAACCATTTTACCATATACATATTGATGTTTTTAAAAATGGGAATCATTCATATTTAACAATAATAACAGCTAATTGTGGTGCAGAGTTGAAAAAAAAATTACTTACACTTTATCACTGGAAAAATTATTAGTTCCAATTTCCCTGTTGAAAGATTCCATTCCAGTTTAATTGGGCATTTTCGTTTTTTTGTTCAAGAGAAACTAATAAAGATTTAACACTTGATCAACTTATGAAATATATATAATTCAATTCATTCTGTTACTCAATTCACACCCGTTGATATAATTAAAGGTCACATAAATAATCCAAAGCCTTTTGATTTAGACGACCATTTGGTAATATCTCATTATATTCAAAATCACAAGGAAGTTTCAAAATTATTATAGTACAAAATTAGAGATAGAAATGCTGAAATTAATAAAAAAATAATTAATAAAATTAATAAAAATAGGACCGATTCATCTCGTCATTTAACCAAGAAATAGCGTATATTAGATCAAAATTTAGAGACAAAAAATTTAAAAAAAGCTGGAATTATTTAACATTCTGGCATACTTTTAGAAACAAATAAAGGAACTTATCATAAAAATATAATCATAAAACCTGTAAATAACTCTAAAAAATTGTTACAGAAAAATAAAGCTGGCAGTATTGATAATATTCCTAACATTTTATCAGAAGATCCAGACAGAGGATGTATAGATAATACAAATAAATAACCTGTCATCACTCATCAATTTAGTATTAAATAAACTTATATATACTAAACATACGTTCATATATTACATAGAATTAAGTGAAATTCATAAGAAATAGAAAATTTTAAAAAATATATAATTTAAGAAACAATTCACTGCAAGCAAACGCAACAAATCCTATTTCATACCATAACCTGGCTGAACGGATGATGGAAAGAACAAAAATTTCGATTAACACTTCAAATAGAAAATCAGAGAATATTTATACATATTTTAGAACAAAAAAAAATTCAATAAATGCTGTAGGTAAAATAGATTAATAGCTTTTTGAAACTCTCTATTCACATGACGAAGAAATATATGATAACGCAAATAATATTTTACAACAAATTTACAAGAAAATCAAGAACAAATAATTCATGAAATAAATATGCAGATATCATTACATAAAAAATTAATTGATCATTATTATAAATCAATATTAACTTTATGGAATAATCAACAAAAACTTCAGAATAACTTAGAGAAATATAATTAGAAAACGTAATAATACCTTTAAATAATTTCATTACATTTTATAATACAATTTCACAAATTATTTTGGATTGTCAAAACCTAATTAAACTAATTGTACTATAGAACTGGTAAATGGCCGCTCCCCTACCAACCAAAAATATAATAGAACAAGTAACTAATAATAATGCATAAAAGATTTCAAATTTAGAAGCTAAAGTGTTATCCAAATATGCTAGACCAAACCGCTATTTAGTAATAAAATATCCATCGATTATCAGAATTCCAACAAATTGTAGTATTCCAGAAGAAAATGAAATATTTTCAACCAATACACAAATTACAAAAAGGAAGTCAATAATTTTACCAAAACTCAATTTTTAATTTTTAAACAATCAAATATATAAATCACCAAATTTAAGTATAATGGATTTTGAAAAACTTTATAAAATAGACAAAATTGCGGAAAACATAAAAGCAATCCAAGAGATACAAAGTCCTCAAGCCATACGACAACTGGACTATTTTCAGTAATAATGATAATTTCATAATGAATTCGAAAATTCAAAAGAAGACTTTTAAAAAAACAGAAAATTGAAGAGAAGAAAAATTTAAATGTGAACAAAGAAGAAAAGCCAAGGAACAGGATCTTAAAAATACCTCCATATTTTCTCACTCTTAGTGATGGAGTAGTTACGTTTCGAAAATTAAACTTATAGCTTTCTTGATTTTATTTTTAAATTAGTCAGTCGTGACTAATCGCCAGTAGGTGATGTATGTATCAAAATATTAAAATAAAGGATTTCTACTATTCACCTCTGAAATAATTTCGAAAATGTAATCCACCGTTCTTCAAAGGAGAAAACAACTACTTTCCTAACTAATGCAAAATATTGACAAATAATCCTCTGAAGAACGTAATCTAAATCGACCATTTTGTGAATCTCAAGCTCAAACGAGTGGTTTTAAACTGCTCTGATGAGACGTAATAACGTCGAAACTAGTCAGTAGTTACACCCTCTCCTTGCAATTGCTAGCCATTAGGAAAGAAGGTCGATGAAGATCACACTCTTCAGAGGAGTTGTAATTCAATATTCGTCGAAGCATTAGCCAGAAAAATAGTTGTTTTCTCCTTTGAAGAACGGCGGAATATATATATATATATATATATATATATATATATATATATATATATATATGCATATTAATGTTCTTGACTTAAGGTCTGTTCTGTTTTAAAATTTTCTTAATAATTTTTGGAAGAAAGATACAGTTTGACGTTTCGACTTTTCTTCAAAATATGATATTGACATTGACAATTTGCGTATTTATATTGACCAATAGATCACCTTCATCATGAATATCAAAATAAGAATAAAATCAAACTAGAACTTTATTCTAATAAGAAAAATTAATTTTTTCCTCAATCCTTACACCTCAAATATATAGCATTTTAGTTTTATTAGAATTTAAAAAATAGAGCTATAAATTTTACTTAAATTATTTAGATCCCTATTATCATTTATAGCTTTTTCGTTTTTATGAATTTAAGATGTCAAAACGTCAAATTTTATCTTCCAAAAATTAATAAAAAAACTAATTTTATATCAGAAGAGACATAAGATCAAAAACAAGTATATAAATATGAATCATCCCTTTTTTTGGTTGATTCCAAGGCTTCAATCTACCTACTCCTTGGAATTTCACCGAGAAAATCAGAAGCTGAAACAAAAAAATATCATTTGAAATAGAAATATTGTCCCCGTCCTATATTAGCCAGACAAATTGAAGTATTTCCGTCAGGGGAAAGGAACACTTGTTGTCTGTCACTAATTCCGATATATCCTCCACCCTTGCCAGCATCGTGTCCATACCGGACAAATAATAAATTCCAGTAGAATCAAAACTATCGCCTCACTTCGCTCCTTCAAGTCCAGTATTATGGCAGAAGCTATCGAAATAGAGAAACGTTCAAACTCTCTGAATACAAGGGACGATAGCCAGAGATTACCGTCAACCTGGAAACACCTTCTTCATCCACGTCTTTACCATACTATTTCAGCCAACAATAACATTTCCTCTAAAATCCCTTGAGAAGTATATCTCCACACATTTGTTACCCCTCCCGCTAATAATATACTTCCCACTATAATTACAAGGTCCAGGCGGCTAACTCACCACTTAGCTCAAGACCAGCAGTGATTATGTTGATGTCTACAGTGTTCTCATTGGTAAGCAAATCGCTTTTTATTTCTAAGTCAATCATTTTATATTTTTTTGTTTCAGTTTTTCATTTCGTCGGTGAAATTCCAAGAAGTAGGCAGTTTGGGACCTTGGAATCAACTAAAAAAAGGAGTAATTCATTGCGTGGGGTAGGCAGATTGAGACTACAAAGTCGGATCACCAATGAACGAATAACAACCCTCTCCCGCCCCTCTCTTGATAATAGTTTCAAAGTGGGAGCGGAACCGTCGAGAATTTTCAAAATTCCTATGCGATTCAACCCGTGAATTTTTTGTTCATATAAGAAAAAAATCAAAATAGAACAAAGAACAATTAATTTTTCTTTAGGGCTTGCATCTCAAATATGTGGCAATAATCAATTAAATTATTTGTAGTTTCATTAGAATTTACAAAATAGAGCTATAAATTTCACTTAATTTATTTATAGCTTTTTCGTTCTTATGAATGTGAACCATTTCTAAAAATTCTCTTTTTCGTGTTAGATTAAGTAATAGAAGTCACTTGATATTTAATATTACTTGTTTGTTATTTGGTGTTTTATATTGTAATTTAGTGGAATATTTGGATGAGGTATTATGTCGTTTATTACTTATACTTATATCATATTTATTGAAATAATTAGATAGTTGTTGGAAAAATTCCTTGTAAATATCGTAAGGAAAAATGTTTTACGTTTTGATGTTTCGTTTTTTATTTGCTCCCTAATTGATTGTAGAATCTGTACTTTCTTTTCTTTAATATGTTGTTCATCATTTTTTACGTATAATTATTTTCTGTCAATGAAGTTTTTGCTTTTTGAATAGCTAAGCATCTAAATTCAAGACCTGATAGTTGAATATACCATTCTGTTCTTATCTTATTGTTAATTTTATATAATGTGACATCAAGAAAATTTATTTTAATATTTTGTTCCATTTCGATTGTGAATTGAAGTTTTTTAAGATAACAATTGAATTTTTTAATTGTTTTCAATTTGAGTCTTTAGTACGGCAATCATGCAATCATCTAAATATCCGAAAAAGAATGAAATATTTATATCAATTTTGTTTAGGACAGTTTTTTCAAGATCTTCCATTACTAATTGTACTTGAAATGGAAGTTCCCATAGCACAACCATCAATTTGTTTGTATCTTTGTTTGAAGCATGTTGTTGTAAATTTGAGTTCTATAGCTTTCATATGGTTTCGAGGTATTTCTGTATACTTTTTAAATTTGGCCCATTTTTTATTAATATATTTTTCACAGTTGTAATAGGAACATTTGTATTTAAAGAAACCACATCTAACAAAATAAATAAATATATAAGTTTGAATACTTGGAATAATCGATCTAAAGGGAATGTCAGGTTTATGCAGTTTTGATAAACCATATATTTTAAGGGATAAGGCATAGTGAATTGAATTTGCAAATCTCATCTATCTTATAAAAATTATTAGAACTAACTTTGAAACAGAAGAGACCTAAAATTAAGAAAACTATATATATATATATATATATATATATATATATATATATATATATATTATATATATATATATATATATATATTTGTGCTCATTTTTTATTTTTTTGGTTACTTTCCAATCTATTAGTACCGAGAAAACAGTGATAAAAGTCTACATAACACGTAGAGTCCTCGATGGCAAATGAAAAATACGATTATAAAACTTGCATGTCAAAAGCAACTATATAAGAAATAACAATCGAGGAATAGTAATAAGTGAAACCAGTGAAAAAATAACACGCAAGTTATCTACATTGAAAGAGTAAGTGAAACATTGCATTAAACTTAATTAAAAACATCCACTCATGTAATAAGTAGAAGTATAAAAATCAGCTGGATGTAGTGCAATAATTGAATATAAAAAATTGATGATAAACCGAGTGCAATTTAGAAATTACAAGGTAATGAGAAAAAACAGAAAAAAGCAAGAAAGAACATTGGAGTCAAAAAAGAACAGTCAGTGAAAGATTAACAAACTAAACGAAGAACAAGATAAAAACTTTGCAAAAACAAAACATATGACAAAAAACTGATAAGCAGTGAAATAGAAGCCAACCGTAATGCTTAAAGAAATAGCAAATTCAGTTGTTGAAATAGCTTGTTTCTAACAAATTAAGGTGAGGAGGAAATGACAAGAGAGACAAATAAGAGGACGCTATCTATTATAAAAACTGGAGATACGGAGAAACATCAATCACATAAGAAGAAAAATGAAACTACTGTACAAATATATGGTTGATATAATTTAATATATTATTCCCTACCTAACTATCGAATTATATTGATTTTTAGATAATAGATTTGAGAGTAACCAAAATCATGAAAGATTAACATATTAAATTTCCATGTATGTTCAAACAAAGTGACAACTGCTTCTTTCACTGACATTCATTTAGTACGTGATCCAATGATATATCTACATTCTCCATTTATTTTTATAACTTTTGTTAAAAAAATTTTCGAAACATTGCAGTTGTTTAGTAAATTTTTTTATTTTTAGTAAATTTTTAGTAAATTGTTTAGTAAAGGATATTGGTAGTTGGATCTAGAAATTAGTTACAATTGTAATTGTATTTTGTGCTAAGAATGCTCAAAATATACGTATCGTTTATAGTTATAACTAATCGTTTTATTTCAATTTCTATAATATATTAAATTCATATCACTCTTTTAACTGGGATATTTGTTTCGTTTCATTTACTTCCCTACCTAGTCAGTATGTACCTGCTATTGTCTGTCTCATGTTTGCTTTGCCACGGTCTTTCCTTTTGTTTAGCGTTTCTGTTCCTCATATTATTTTTGTTCGTCCAATATTTCCATCAAATTGGAAAATTGCAAATATACCAAATAATCAAGTTTGCACCAAAAATAACAAAAAATAGCAAAAGTAAATTTTTACCTCTGAATAAGATAACTTTGTAAGCTAAACGCGTATTGGTGTAGTTGAAGCTGTAAACAGTGCAAAGACGAATCCAGGGGGTCATGCCCCCCCCTCGAGCTGGTTCCAAGACTTAGGTGAACCACTAATTTAACATAATGATTTTATTTATATTGTTTGTCACCATACAGTTTTTATGTAACCGCATACTTCAATATTTAATTAATTTGATATAATATTATAACTTTGTATAATGGCAAACGTTTGGGAATGAACGCATCAAAAATTTGAATTTTACCCCGCCACACTTACGCGCGCTTGTCGACTACGTAACGTCTAGCTAGACCTAACCTCAATCGGAATCGAAACGACTAAACTTCAACATATCAGAAAATAGTTCTAAGTAAAAAAACTAAAACTTCTTTCTACCTATAATGTGTTTATAAGTGTACCTTTATAAGTATTCTTAAAAATTGTTGCAAATTCATTAATTACAAGGAATGGTAAGTAATCAGTTTCTCATTATTCCAGTGCGTGTGTTTTAACTTAAATGTTTTTAACGCTCATAAAGTACCTCATAGGTAGATATGTAGGTACCTACTTACTGAAAGAGTGCTGACTTATGTACCTACTTATACTTATATATATTTTTTTTTTGGACGAAGGAGATTGAAGAGCATTAAGCTTACAGATCTAACCTAATATCTTAGATAAATTCACACAATAGTGATGAAGACATTGAAACTGTGAAACAACTAGTTACCGACTATACATTATTAATAGATAAAACAGTTTCGTTCATTGTAAATGAATATCGGCTGTGGATGGTGAGGTGGCAGGAGTGGCAGCGGAACCAGGATATATCGCAGTCGATTTCTGATCTTATTTTAAATTGTGCCATCGATAGGTATCCTAATATAAAAAAAATTTTATGTATTATGGTTACACTACTTGTTAGTGTAGCGACAGCAGAAACGTTGCGCAGAATTAAATCGTGGCTAAGATCTTCAATGGTTGAAGATCGCCTCACCGGACTGGCACTTCTCCATGTTCATAAAAATGTACCCATTGACGTAAATGACGCAATTACGTGTTTCGGGTGAAGACGTGAAAGAAAAATTGATTTTGCGGAGTTTTGCGTCATACCCCTTGACGTACCTCTATCTGTTATGACAAATCATTCACCACGGTTGTGGAATATAAATAGGCTGCATAATTCCGGGCGTGGTAGTGCTTCTCTGGATGTCTTCAAGAGAAGATGGTAATATGTACGTGTATATGTACAAGTTATTATGTGTTAAGTTTTCCAGGTGTACAAAAAATAATAAATATTTTTAAGTACAGTACTTACGTACATTGATAAAATGCCTACTTGTTACTTGTATCTATTGTTATCAAAATTAAATTATAAGTTCTTGACTTTACCATGACTATGTGACCCCCTCCTGGCGCCAAAGCTAAATTCGCCCTTTAAACAGTGTGATCAGTATGAATATCGACAGTTCTAGAAATCCCAATTCAGGTACTCTACAACCCAATTGTTCGTATGCTATTGAAATGTCTGTAGCCGGCCGTTCCGTAGCTACCGTATGTATAATTTCTTAAAATTGTTTTATCAATTTGTGTATTTGAGGACCAGCGAATATTCGTTCTTCGAATTTGAGTGTGCAAATACTTTATGCAAATAGAAAAACCTATTCTCACCTTAATTATAGCGTGGTCAATTTTTTTCAACAAACCTAGTAAATCAAGTAGAAATAGAACATTCTTGAGATTTATCAATTGTACATGTGTCAGTGTCCTTTCAGTCCATATTTTCGTACTGCTCCACATTCAAGGAAAACAACAGTATTTAGTATATCTCCCCGAAGCTTCAACGTTATATAGAATATAATAATGATTTCAAATTGTTATTGTTAGCGCCGCGCCGCACAGTTATTGTCATTTTGTAATAATAGACTGTGGTTAATCTATATTAATAATTGGTCAAAAATGAAGTAACTGCTCGAGCGACCAGTTAGTTCAGTTGTCATGTTGAATTTCCGAATGAATATGTACAAAGATGGGTATCGAATAAAATTAAACGGCATATAGACGACATATGTAGAGAACCCATAAGCTATATTTATAAACTCGAAATTAAGCAGGTATCAAAATTGTATATCACGGTGTAATCTAAATAGACAGAAAAGGTAAGTAAAGGGCTGTTTTCTTTGAGGTAATTACCAAAAAACTTTGGATCAGGGCCGGATTAAGCTAGTGGCTTGGGGGGGCTATAGCCCCGGGCCCCAGGTCCAAGAGGGCCCCAATATTTGGAAATCATTCTGTATTTTTTGATGTGTTGATACCACAAATCTAACGTATTGATATTATTTTGTGAATTTTTAGGGGTTCTCGAATTCCTTAAGGGGGCCCCGTCATTATTTTAGCCCCGGCCTTATAAATCTTAATCCGACTCTGCTTTTTAATTTTAAACTGAAGGAATAAGAAAATATGCAAAGAAAATTATCAATGTTCATTATAAACGAAATGAGCAAGGCAAATAAAATAATCGGAGAAAGAAATTCTTAATGAAAATTGTACATCCACTCATCCACTGCCCTTGCAAGCCCTTCGTAGAGTTTTTGTACCATATACCTTTCTAGATTTGAATCGAAACATTTATGGCATTATTGTACGTACACATTAAATTCTGTTTCTTCTTCTATCTACTTGAGAACCGTGGATATCGTTAAATCCGAGATAATTCTGTCATGTCAGAAATATGTTGAACATCCTCAATATAGATATCCATTTTTATTTTTTATTTAGAAGACATGAAATGTGATTTTTGTAATCCTGCGTTCAAACGACACATTTTGAGAGATAAGCTAAAACCAAGTCTGCAAGTTTTAAGCGATATATTGCCAACAGAGCATTCCAAACAATCTGTAAACGACATTAATCCACTAAAAGTGATTAAATCCAACGGTACATTTGGGTGTATCGCATGCGAAGGCATAACTTTGACGCTTGTACATATTTAGTGTTTGTCAAAATTGATTGCGCATAAATAACTAAGAGTTTGCACACACGCAAACTTTTTGTGTATAAATGATACACAACCTTATATTGCGAGGAAGTTCACTGAATATCGACGAGGCTTAAACGTTAATGGTTTTGTTTTAATCACAAATTAAATTTAATTTCGATACGTGGTTTGAGGTCCGGGAACGGTTATTTATTTATTTGCACCATACTACAAACCAAGGATCAATTATTGAGTAGAAAATACACCCTTAAAAACTGCGATTAAATTAAGTTGAATAGTACAAATAAACAGTAACACATCTAGATGAAATGTTGATAATATAATGTACATAAGCCCAACAGTGACAAATCATTTCAAGTTAACTCAACCGAATACGAAAATTACAAAACGGTAAAAAAAATTTATGTTAGAGTTAATGCTGTAAAAAATATATAACAGTTATGCAGACGACAGTGTTATTGGTTCATTCTATATAAAGATAAAAATTAAATAATGAATGGAGCCGGGAGGTAATTGGAGGAGCATATATTTTTGAAAGACCTAGCAATACAGAACAGTCAATTTGATGAGTCACAATTTTGCGAAGGAATACCTAGGAAGAATGCATACGTCGATTCATGAGTTGATTTAAGTTAAAGCAGTATGTGTTTTGAGGTAGATAAATATTATATGATTTGAACCACATACGTTTTGTGAATATTAATCATTTTGCTGAGCTGGATAGCTTCACTAAAGATTATATTAATACACTCCCCAGTTTAATTTACTATAATACGTAACACCAAGAATAAATAGATAATCGATCATCGATATGGTTAGGGTTCAATTTCCTAATGAAAAATACGGTATTGAATTTAGGGTATTAAATCACTAATATTTACTATGAAGTGATATTGTTTCAGATCATTTCCATAAGAAAGAGTATTGGAATATAATCTAAGGACAATGTCATTTATAGATAAATTAAAAATAATAACGGCCCGAGAACTGAGCCCAGGGGCACTCCAGAAATTTTTATGAAGCTGAAACCACTGTAACTATAAATTTTCTATTTATCAAGCATAACATAACATTAGTCAATGAATCAGTTGAGTCAATATTGGATAGCTTCATGAGAAGAATACAATGATCAAAGCTATCAATAGCCTTGGAATAATCTATATAATTGACATCAATCTGTTTAATGTTATCGAAGTGCGCTGCCATATATTGCGTTAAGAACATTAAATTAAAGAATGTATGGTCTACCAAGATAAAATCCATGATTTCACCTAGTGGAAAATAATGTCATTAAGTTGTAAAACACAGTTCCAAATATTTCAGAGAAGTTGGATATAACTGTGATTGGAGGATAATTTACAATAACAACCTCCTTATCATTTTTAAAAATAGGACACATGACAAGTTATATTTGTATCGATATTGTCAAAATTAAAATATATGGGGTAGTACATCTTGATGGAACATAATCAGCAAAAGAATTTATATGATTTGTTTATTTAAGAAGTTCGCTGTTCTAGAATAGGGGTCTCCAAACTTTCCAGCCTTAGGGCTATACTGATTACTCCAGTAAGTTCCGAGGGCCAAAACCATATTATCATTGTTGCCGGTGATAAAAAATGAAATAGTCCAATGATGAAAAAAAAGTTCGAAAAAGTACGCAAGGTTTAAAAAAAGCTGCAAATCGGACTAAAGTCCGCAAAACGGCAACACTGCATATTATTAATTTTCCTGTCATTATCTGTAATTACTAGATGAGGAGTAACGTGACACGATATCTAGTGGACACAAGCGGAAATAGGTAGTACCTTCTATCGCTAACAGATGGCGCTAATAGTTCGTACAGAATAATCTCGTTGATTCGAGAAAGTTCTGGTGTCTTCCACTCACTTCTAGATGGTAGTAATTGGAATATATAAGAAGGCTAGTGGCGCAACCACAAGTCAGTTCCTATGACACTGTTGTGAAATAAAAGAGTGCGTACCTCCTTAAAACGTGTTTGTGCGTGTTTAAGTTTAAGACATCTTCGTAACAGTATTTTGATTTGAATTGTTGCTTTTGTGTGTGATTTAGTAGTGTGGAAAAGAAGCGAAAAATTGATAGTGGATGCGGAAAATTCAAAGATCAGTGGAACATTAAGTATTTCGTAATTGAGTCCAGTAACAAGGCGCTATGTAATTTGCAATGAAAGCATAGCTGTTCTCAAAGAATATAACATTAAACGTCATTATGAAACAAAAAATTTTCAAAATAACTCAAAATAAACAGAAAGTTTGCGGACAGAAAAAATCGAAGCTATGAAGCGCGGTTTGAAATCGCAGCAATCTTCATTTACAAAACTCAAAACTGAACAAGAGGCTACAACTCGTGCCAGCTTTCGTGTGGCTCTTGAAATTGCAAAACGTGGAAAACCATTCACCGATGGAGAAATGATCAAAGAATGCATAATTGAAGTAGCCGAAAAAATGTGCCTGAAAAGGTAAATTTATTAAAAAACTGTCAGTATATCAGCAAAAACTGCGGCTCGAAGGGTAAAAAACATCGCTGAAAATATACCCTCGCAACTGTTCGACAAAAATGGACAGTGGTTTTCTTTCGCCTTGGATGAGTTAACGGATGTTTCAGATACTGCTCAGGTGTTGATTTATATTCGAGGAGTAGATATAAGCTATGAAGTGCATGAAGAACTTCGTGATATGTATAGTATTAATGGCACAACTACTGGTACAGATATTTATAAAGGAGTTGAAATAGCCATTAATCAAAAGAACCTTCGATGGAAAAACTTGAAATGTATTACAACTGATGGAGGCAATAACATGAGTGGGAAAGATAAAGGAGTGGTCGCTCTTGTGTCAAAGGCTGTAGAAAATGATGGTGGTTCAAAAACATTAGTCTTACATTGTATCATTCATCAACAGTCTTTGTGCGGAAAATGTTTGGATATGTCTGAAGTTCTGAAACCAGTCTTATCAACTGTTAATTTTATCAGATCTTTTGGGCTGAATCAGCCACAATTCCGACAATTTATTGAAGAGATTGGAGAAAATGACTTACCTTATCATACTGCCGTACGTTGACTTAGTTGTGAGAAAGTCCTTCAGCGCTTTTTTGAATTTCGAGCAGTGATCGAAATTTTTTTGAATGAAAAGCATCGCCCTCTTACTGAATTACAAAACAACGCATGGCTGCGAAAGTTAGCATTCTATGTTGATTTGACAAAACATGTGAACGAACTGAATTTGAGATTGAAAGGAGAAAACCAGCATCTTCCTGATTTATACACTAATATCAAATAATTCCGGAAGAAATTGATACTGTTTCAATCACAACTACAAAGTTAATGTTTTTCACATTCTAAAACATGTGAAATATTCAGCCACACCACTGAGACTATCGAAATTTTGAGTGCTTTGAAAATAAATTTTTATACTCGTTTCTCGGATTTTGATGCCTTTGCGAATCAAATTTAGATTTTTCAGAATCCTTCTGATACTGACATTGAAACCCTAGCCCCGGAACTTCAAATGGAAATGATTCATCTACAGTGCAGTGATATAATTGAGAACAAATATCGAAACTCATCTTTGATGGAATTTTATAAGAGTCTTCCACTGACACAATTTGATAATTTGCATAAATTTACTCGTGGGCTGTTTTCTGTTTTTGGTACTACTTATTTATGTGAGAAGACCTTCTCACACAAATGTTTACAGATCTAAATTAACTGATGAGCATCGTAAATCTCTTTTAATAATTGGTACAAGTAAAATTAGTCCACAACTACAAACTATTATCAGTGGAAAATCTCAATTACGTAAATCTCATTAGTATTTCATATGTCATTATGCTTGTTATAAGTTATGTTTTTATTTTTTATTTGTTAGTTATTATATACTGAAGTTAAATTTTCTGCATATTATACATGTCTTTACTCAATACAATTCTGTGTTTCTTTATCCAACTCATCACAAAAACAATAACAATAAGCCTACAACAATGTTATGAGTAGTTAGCCCATGACCATATCAATGTAGATGTCATATTAATAATTATTCAACATAAAATTAGAATACGTCAGTAAACTAAATTTAATTCGCTATAAAAAATATGTTCTCTAAAAGGAGTTTTCAAGTATGCTAGCTCTCCGCGGGCCGGAGAAAATGTGCCCGCGGGCCGGATGTGGCCCTCGGGCCGTAGTTTGGAGACTCCTGTTCTAGACCATACTGAAAACGGTTTAACTATTTAAAAACGTTTTTGCGATGGATATACACATTTTTCAATTCATTATAACAGTTGTAATCTATAAATTACTGAACTGACTTTGAGATTGCAAGATGAAAACCAGCATCTTCCTGATTTATACACTAATATCAAATCATTCCGGAAGAAATTGATACTGTTTCAATCACAACTACGAAGTAAATATTTTTCACATTTTAAAACATGTGAAAGATTCAGCCACACCACTGAGACTGAGTTCCCTATCGATTTTGCAATCGAAACTTTGAGTGCTTTGAAAATAAATTTTAATACTCATTTCTCGGACTTTGATGCCATTGCAAATCAAATTAAGATTTTTCAGAATCCTTTTGATACTGACATGGTCCGCGGGCCAGATGTGGTGAGTGATGAAATCACGTCTTCATGTGTTAATAAATTAAATCGAGAGTTGTTGAATTGTGTAGTATTAGGAAAGTTGTTGTATGCAGTCACAAACATATCATCATCGATTCGGTCAGCTTGCATTATATTAAATTGGAAAATATTGAAAACATCAATAATAATAAGACTATCATCATTCAGCGAGTGAACACAGATGACCTGCCGTTGTATTGGAGTGTTTGTAAAAATTTTTAATCGATAATTAATCTCACTCCATTGATGAGAACATATATATTTACTATAAAGGAGTGATGAAAACATATACAGCTTGTTTCTAAATTCATGCGAAAAGATGTAGGAGGTGATTGCTCGTATTAAATTAAGATAGTTCCGAATTATCACCTAACTGCCTCATGTTTTTTTCTATCTTAATCTATACATGATGGTTTCGTAGGCTTTGTAGACTCCAATGTAATCAGTTGTTTATTACAAATACGTGGAGTCGAGTAAATATGGTACTAATTATGTTCAATTATTACTAAGCAGCTCAAATGATCAAAAATTATTATTTCACTGATAAAATAGGTTGAAACAGAAATTTTGTTATTAAAATTGGTCCAGACCAAGTCTATCATACTACAGTCCAATGTAAGTATATTTTTCTGGATAATCACCATACTTGTCGTTTGAGAAAAAATCCAAATGTTCCTGTGCTTCTACTAGTAATGTACCCCGTATTTTGATAACGTTGTCTTTTGTATCCTGGCCTTCTAAGGGAAGATCAAAGTTAGGTTAGGTTTTATTTAAATTTAGAATTTAAATAAACATTTAGTGAAGACGGTAAATGAATTGTCGAAGTGACAACAAGGTAGAGGTAATCATTTCCAGCATTTAATATGAATCGTATTACATCTTGATTCTTTAGCACTCAATTTATTAAAAAATATATATAAATTATAGTGTTTATATTTTTTCTCTGAAGGTATTGGTTCTAGGAAAATAAGTTTAAAAAAATATTTTTAAATACAACAGGGATTTTAAGTTATAATTGTATTTCATAAAATTCCAACATGAAAAAAAGGTTTAAGAGGAATTTAATATACATCCTGTATATTTATTATATAGAAGATTAGGCAAATTAAGATTTTGTACTTGGAAATGTAGAGACCGTCGACCAAATCTCAGAGACGAATCATATTACAGCTTCAGGTGGAAAAAACTATGAAAAAATACGGCCTCGTGAGGTCAACCACTGGAAGGCGTATTTGAAAATATGAAATTAAAAAAGCAAAATTTTTCAAAATTCACTTAATTATTAACGTATTCCGCGCATTTTTTATTCCACAAGTTTTCTTCTATATCTTCAAACTTGAAGTGGGGGAGAGTGGGAACCTTGTTATGAAAAAGTGCCTCTAAATCCGATTCTGCTTAGCAAATTTTTATGACATGGTTTCATATATTTTAGATATGGTGATTTCTCTGAAATCCTGTAGATTACAAAACTACGTGCTGTGTTGCGTTACCTCACACGTGCTATATAAAAATTGACAGCGAGGTTAAAAATCGTATTTCGAACAATCAGACGTAAAAAAGTCAACAGAGCACTGTTACATGGCAGCTAACTTAATTTATATTAATTTCTTGTTATCGTTCTTTATTTCATATATATTTTATTGGTGTGTTTATTTAATATTCATATTTAATTTAAAAAATGTACGAATTTGTTAATGCCTTGATCAAACAATACATACCTAATATATTATGTGTATAATAAAATATCGGGTTTTTTATATTATTGTAGTCGAACGAAAAATAAAAACGTCTCATGAACAATATGAACTATGTTTGAACGAAATGGAAAGTATATGGATTATGTATTGATATGGAAAAATTAACCAAATAAATTTTAGGGGAAAATTGCTTAGAAAATAAATGGATTTCACTGGCAAATAAATTGAAATTACTGGTAATGGACCTCAATTGGCTGTTGAAAAATGAAAAAGGATGTTTTTGATGTTTTTGTGTAGGTATATATTCTACATGTATAATTGCTGAAATTCGAGAGCTCTACTCGATCTAAATAATTTGAAAAAGCCAAAAAATAACATGTGAAGGGTCGCTTTCCAACTTGAAAGTGATAACATTCGAAGGTAGGGATGTGTCTGTTTGGAAAAAGATACAGTAACGTAATTTGAAGGTGTTGTAGAAGATAAGCTTCCTATAAATCCAAACAGAATCAGCAGATTGAATAAAGGCTCCAAAGAAAAGGAATGCTTATAGATTCAAATTGGCAATATAGAAAATAATAATGTTGGAACAAAAATGTAAATTCAAAAAACATTAAAAACATGATTACTACCTCATTAAAGTGACATAGTAAATAATATATTGTAGGCAATTGAAAAAGGCATAAAGTCAAATTAAAAAAATGCTGTTTCGATTAAAAAATTAGCCAAATAATCTCTGGTACAGGGATAGAGAGAGTCAAGGCTTGCGTTGGCAGGATCGCATAACCTGAATGAGTGTGAAGAGAATAGTGATGCACCGGTTGGATCGTTAAGGTGTAGCTGAAACTCCCAACCTGGCAGCTGCAGAACTGTAGGAAAAAAATAAAGTGAGGAAGAATTGATTTCTTCAAAAACTGGATTGTAAGAATAAATAAATCAGAAGTGCTACAATACGTGAACAAAGAAATATTCAAAATGTTTGAATAATGACGTAAAAAGCCTGGCAATAAATTGTTTATATAATTTGATCTAACCGCTCTGCCAACTTCCAATAGTACATTGTACTGTACGGTAGTCTGCCTCGTGTAAACCATATGCCAAAATAGGGTCAAATTTTCATTTTCACTTATTTTTAGTCAATTTTAAACTAACAGTGACAAATCACTCCTAACGTTTACTGTTTTGGTTGTCGTTATTTTAACTAGGAAAATGTTATTATACATCAATGTAAGCAACCTTGAAACCATACAGAATAATATTTTGGTAACATCTATCGATCTTGAAAATTAACAGCGCTATTACTACTAACATTTTTGTACAGAATAAGCCCATAAAGCAAACAAATACTACAAAACACGGGTAGCTGATAATTAGTAACATTGGTAGTAATTCAAATATTGATTAAAGATTACCTTCATCATGAATTTCTAGATAAGAATAAAATCAAACTAGACCTTTGTTCTAATAAGAAAAATGAATTTTTTCTTAGTCCTTACATCTCAAATATTAAATTATTTGTAGTTTTATTAGAATTTACAACTTAGAACTATGAATTCTACTTAAATTATTCATTCATATGAATGTGAACCATTTCTAAAAATTCTCTTTTTCGTGTATTACATTCTGTTTCAGGAATTTTTGAATTGTGACGCTGTCTACATAGGGCAGACATATCAGTATTTAGAAAATTTACTAAGAGGTCATCAATACGATAAAAAAATGGAACTGCATTAACAAACAATAAAATATCAAAAAAAAAAATAATTTCAATAATAAAGATTCAAAAATTCTTGGAACGGAATCTAATACATGAAAAATAGAATTCTTAGAAATGGTTCACATTCATAAAAACGAAAAAGCAATAAATGGTAGAAAAGATCTAAATAATTTAAGTAAAATTTATACCTCTATTTTGTAAATTCTAATAAAACTACAAATAATTTTATTGATTAAGTACTACTACATATTTGAGATGTAAGGACTATGGAAAAATAATAATTTTTCTTATTAGAATATTTTCTATTTTGATTTTATTCTTATTTTGATGTTCATGATGAAGGTGATCTATTGATCATAATAAATATACATCATTATCCTTACAGTTGCGATATATCATAAATATCAATATCGACAAAAGGGTCCTGTTTTTCGAAAGAGTTTCACTCAGAAATAAGTTGGACAACTGTAATTACTAGATATAGTAGTGTCTCCTTTGTCTATTCAGATATTAATTAAAAAATTGTAGAAATTATAGCCAGTATTAGTCTTCAGATTAAAAAAATATTACCAATCTCACAAGGTGTTCCAGTATTCTGTGCAATATCAAAGTTACACTTCTTAAATGAAACACTATACAGTTGAGTCCCGATAATCCGAACTTCGGTAATCCGAAAGTCCGCTTAATCTGAAACCGTAATAATGATATTTTTAAAAATGGAAAACAAAGAAAGGATAGTGTATTAATAAAAGTTACAGTATCTTTCGAATCCAGTAAAGTGAGTATAATGAACAAAACAGAACAATATTCTAAACTATACGTTAAGTTACAGATACAGTTTTTTGACGAAGAGACGAACATGAAAGTTACACCAACATCTCAGAAACAACGTAGGTCTTGAGATATT
Organism: Diorhabda elongata; assembly: GCA_026230145.1. Classification (NCBI taxonomy): domain Eukaryota; kingdom Metazoa; phylum Arthropoda; class Insecta; order Coleoptera; family Chrysomelidae; genus Diorhabda; species Diorhabda elongata. Next base: position 21,150,749 of record CM047937.1, on the reverse strand, counting down.
TTGATTTTTCTGTGCAAAACAATAATTGTGTACCTATATCTAATAATTTAACAATAAAAAACTATACTATTCACTAAGTACACTTAGACGTCTTGATTATAACAATAGGGGTTCGAAATGACCTTCAAATACCTCTATGCATGCTCGAAATCGATATTTGAAAGAGTTAATCACATTAAGAAACATTCCAAGACTCATTCGGTATTCTCTTCATCATGCCATGCTTAGTTGTTGGAGGTATTTTGTACACTCCATTCTTAATGTGACCCCGAAAATGAGTCCATTTTATTGCAATTTGGTGACCTTGGTGGCCGCTGTGCTGGACCATTTTTTCTTGCCTATTAAGTCAACCATTTTCATCAAACGTGAATTATCTCGTCTGTTCCCAAAGAAAACGATTAGTTGCTGTTTCTACAGAGTCCCAGTGCGAAGACCTCTTCAACATATTGCATTTATATAAAAGTATTTTCTCGCACATTTTTAGTCAGTCAGTTATTGTGAACAAGTTTATAAGTGTGTAAAAAATAGTTTTAAAAAAATTTATTTCAAGTTGATCATTTGAATGTCGTGGCTTCATTTCCAAATAGGGGAATAAGTCTTTGTTGATTAACTTTTCATGAATCCCACCAACAAAATCCTAGTTTTTTTTCAACATCAACTCCAGTAAATTATTTTCGCTAGTAGATGTGTTTTGTCACTTGTGTCTAGGTTTTTAGTAATTGCAATTACATTTCCTTTTTTCACAGAAGTTTTTAATCGTTCGTGCTAAGTGTCTCATCTAAATTATTAGGTGTTCTTGATCAAATCATCTTTTCAATTTGACTAATTAAGATCATAACATATAAAGTCTGTTTAAAATCTGATAATATTTAACACACTTTAATCTCATATTTCTATTTTTATACTAATATTTTTGCAGTGTTAGAATTCATATATACTTATTGAAAGGGAAGAGGAATGAATCATTGCGCTTATATTTCCACTTGTATAAAAACGCCTCCATTATGTTTCCAAGCTTTCAGAATGTTTCAAGGATATTCCTGTCATAATATCTACCTACCGACATCAACAAAAAAACAAAAGAAAATATTAGATGACAAATTCTCTACAATAAACACCTGCAAAAATTCTCACAGTTATTTAGGAAGTTCGAAATATGATCATTTATACAAAAGTACACAGTAGTGATGTCTTCCATTGTTCATTGGTAGGTATTGTCAAATGTGAAAACATTTAAAGGATTCATAATTGTTTTTAAATCCTTTGTGCTCTAATATGACTTGTTAAGTCCTTGGTTTTAAGTGGCTAATTTGGAGATAGGAATTTATTGAAAAATAGCTATTCCTTATTTATTCTAAGAATTTTTCCCAGACGTTTCCACGCCGTCTTTTCAATTCATTCCAATGATATTGGTACTAACGACATACTGGACTACTGTGATATAATAATTTCTCTTTTAACTAATGTTCACATTTCGATTTCTTTAAAGATACTTCCAGATAATCAACTAGTCTTGGAGATCTCAAAATCACTAAATCACTTGTAGATACTTCTGGTAGGTACTTATATGTATTCATGTATGACAAAAGCGCATCGCTTCGTGGATCATCAACATAAATGGAAATTATTATATGTTGAGCGCGGAAATTATTCCTTCACATAATTTTTCATATTTTTTCGAGGTAGATAGGTTAGGTTAAGTTAGGTTAAGTTAGGATAGGTTAGGTTAGGTTGGGCTCATACTCAAAATAGTTATCGACTTTGGCGAGATAATCGTGACAACATACCTCGTTATGGAAGAACTAGATCCCATTAGAAAGAAAGGTCACGAATGTATCCAATAGAAATTGATGATTATTTGTACGTATAAATAAATGATTATTGTTAGAAATTGATTTGTGTCATTAGATTAGTCGTAACTAATCTTCTTTTTCAGCATAAAAAGCTGTACAACATACTAAAATTTCAAGAAAATCAGGCGTATGCCACCTAAAATTACCACATAAATATTTAGAAATGGTCTGATTGAACAAAAAATTAATAATTCAGGAGATAGGAGATAATGACCCAAAAGACACATGATACAGCTACATGATGTAGCTGTCACTGACGTCGTATTTCGCTTCAGATTAAGGTAACGGGTGTTAATTGATATCTAGGAAGTCCCAATTTCGTTAATCTGACGTTTTGAGCGTTACCTAAGGGGTGGGATGATAACAAAATTCCAAAAAAACCGATTTGTGGATTTACTTGAGTATGTTCATTTTTTTATTTTACAGGTAATAATGCTCTCCAGCGCCATAACACCATATTATTGTAGCTATTCATAATACACGTTTTTGTTATCTGTACAACGTTCCAGTTTATATTCAAAACACAATAGTATTCTGGACAAATCCATCTGACCTAAACAGATAACTCATCTTCTCTCGAAACTTCCAGACACTCTCGAATTTTCGATTCATCGTTCTGTTTTCTCGAAAGAACCGGAAATATCCAATTCCCGAACAATCCTTGCAGGCGAGGCCGCCCGAAGATCAGTTATTTATCGACTTAGTCAGTCACCTGCAACGACCCGCTGTGACTCGAGTAATTGTAATCCCCGAAACTCCCACTGCCTCAACAAACACCCGCGCAAGAGCATTAGTTAGCTGTAAGCTTTCATCAGTTGCGTTTCTGCGTGTTGTTCTCCGTAGTAGGTAACGTCTAAAATGGATGTTAAAAAAAGAAAAGTGGATTCAGAATGTTGAGTTTTTAAAGAAGAATGGACGTGAAAAGATTTCTTTACTTTATTTAAAGAAAAACCTGTGTGCTTACTTTGCAATACAACTGTTGCAGTTTTAAAAGAATGTAACATTCAACTCCATGTCAAGAGCATACATGAAAACCACTCCTACTCATAGTCAAGTGAAGAGGTGAAAAAAAATTAAATCGAAAGATTTAATAAAAAATTTATGAAGTCAACAAAACAACAATTCTTTCAGAGAGCTTGTCATTCTCAAAGATGCGCTACGAAAGCCAGTTATGTGTTGGCTTATAATATTGCTAAATCTAGTGAGTTTATAAAGCAGTGCATGATAGATGTGTGCGATATTATGTGCCCTGAATAGAAAAATGCAGTCAATGAAAGGAACAACGACTGGTGCCGATATATTTTGTGAATTTGAAAATTGCATCGATAAACTTCGTTTACCTATTGATAAGTTATGTAATGTAACTAAAGATGGTACTCGTAATTTGGTTGGAATCAATCAAGGATTTGTTGGAAATTTTAATTCTAAGTATCCGGAAAATGATGTTGTTTTTTTGCATTGCCTTATACATCAGGATGTTCTCTGTAAATAGGCTTTAGATATTGACCATATACTTAATATTGTTGTAAAACTAGTAAATATGATTCTTTCCAGAGGATTATTACATTGACACTTTCAACAGTTTTTGGAGTCCGTACATGCTAAGCATTCCGATATCCTGTATTATTCAAAAGTTCGTTGGTGAAAAGTATTTGAAAGAATTTGGGATTTAAAAGACGATATTGTGAATTTTCTTCTTAATAAAGACATTTATAATCAATTTGACGTCTTAGAAAACGAAACGTGGCTTTCTGATTTCGCTTTTTTCACAGACCTCCTCGTACACATGCATAAACTCAATCTCAAATTGCAAGGGAAACATCAGTTTCTTCACGATATTTGGCAATACCTGAAAAGTTTCAAATTACAGTTATTATTATTTGCTAATCAGATCTCTAAATCTGATTTTTCTCATTTTCCAAGAATACAATCTTTAAAATTCACTATATGAAACAATAAGATTAAAAAATGCGAAATTAATTTGAGAAAACTATCTTCAGAATTTGAAAGGAGATTTCAGGTTTCAGAAAAATGGAACCAGAGTTTAGTATTTTTGCGACCCCATTCAACGTTAATTACGAAGAATTTGATGCAAAATTTCTACTTGAGTTAATAGAACTGAACAATAATACTCTCCTTTTTATAAAAATTTAAGTCCAGATAATTTCCCATGCAATGAAGATAATGAGAATGTGCGGCTCATCTTATATAAGCGAACAAATCTTTTCAACAATGAAGTTTAAGAAAATTTCTTTAAGAAACAGAATTACAGATAAGCACCTTTCATCAGTTTTAAGAATTTCTTATAATTTTCTTACCTTTTGCTTTTTTACTATTAAAATAATAAGTGAATGTAATAATATATATATATATATATATATATATATATATATATATATATATATATATCTTAAAAAAAGTTTCCTCACATTTCTAGCCACCGAATATGCATATATACATCTTCAGTTTCAGTGGTTGATACAAAATTATCATTACAATCAGAGAACAAACCATCCCAATTCGCAGATTCATCACACCTGCAAAAAGAGTATCACTTTCCAATATTTGCCCCTCTATCCCTAACTCAACTATGGAAACTGCACTCAAGAATGAACTCCAAATGAATATGCTCATATCTTTATTTTCCGACGATTAATCTTCGTAATACCCAATAAGAAACTCTTCGACATACAAACTTTCATAGTAATAATGGTACATGGAGACACAAGCTTCAGAATCTTCATTACTTCTGACAAATTTGAGTGATGTTTTCTGTATAAGAAAACTGGACACATGCAGATTTCTCTCAAAATCCACAAGAAATATCTGCAATCCTCCCCAACCTATCAGCAATAGCTATGAAACAGAAGGATTTCCTTCTTAGGTTTCTCTATACCTACCCCAAACTGATGATCGTGCTTCTAATAATACACCTTTAGTTATACAGCAACCTATCCAACTAGATAGCATCCATATTTTCTCTAGTATTAGAAGGGAGCCCTCCATGGACACCAGACCTGAATATCCTTCTATACTAAATACTGTCTGTCTTTTAACACTACCGTCACTGCCTCTTACGTAAAACTCCAAAAAATAAATTCAAGTAAATCCAATTGTCCTGAGCACGTATCAGCTGTTGATAATTCCCTACGAACATATGATTTACCTTTCCTCAACAATGTCAATGATTGCTTAAAAGTAATGACAGATTCTATTCTCTCAATAGCCAACACCTACATTGATAAAATTACGTTCACCCAAAACCATAGAGTGGTACTCTCGTGGAGCTCTTTCTGCCAAGACGCAATATTACAATCTAAAATAGCTTTAAAAACAACCAACAGAGCAACAAAAACCCTAAAAACTTAATCAATTACAAGAGACTCAAAGAAAAAGCACAATACGTGGTGAAACTGAGCAAAGCAGCTTCTTGGAAAAATTATGTTAAATCCTCTACAAATTCAATAAGAAGGAAACCAGTACACATGTTTTACGGTCAACTATTCTCGAATTACTGAGTAGTGAAATAACACGATTGCCTCAAAGATCGACGTTGGAGTGGGCAGCCAAACTAAGGGGCGGCCGCAAGCTGCATTTAGTTATAACAATCAGCTATCTTTTGAAAGAAGAAAAGTGAAACGTTGGTGCTCAGTTGTATTGTGTGTTGGTCTATTGTCCATTAGTATCTCCTACTCTCATCTACATACATTTTTTATTTGAGAGCAAAATTCATGGCAGAGCCGGCAATGCAGCATAAAAAATTGAAATTTCTATAAAAAAAAACAAGGGCCATATTTTTGACACGACTAAGTATGTTTGTTTCCTGTGTGCGGCAAGGCGGCTTATTTATGTACGTATAGTCTTTACGATGTCAGTTGGAACGGCAAAAAAAATTTTAAAAGAGGCCGCTGGTACCTCTTTGGTCAATACCGTCAATGGTCAAAAGAATAAAAGTAACTTTATTTTAGCGTTTTTCTTTGTAAATAAGAAATGGATTGTTTGGACAAAGTTAAAGAGGGATTTTAATTGTGATGAAATAGCAAAAAAAATTCCGATGCCGCATCTCTTTAACTATGGAAACAATCCATTTCTTATCTAAGAAAACCGCTAAAATAAAGTATTTTTTATTCTTTTGACCTGCGATTCGCGTGCGTATATATATATATATATATATATATATATATATATATATATATATATATATATATATATATATATATATAAATGATCTCATTTCTTGTTTTCCTAACTTTGCTCTAACAATAAGAATTTTTTTAACCTTACCTGTATCTGTGGCTTCAGGAGAAAGAAGTTTCAGCAAATTAAAAATTATTAAAAATTACTTGAGAAATAATATGACACAAGAAAGGCTTTCAGATTTGGCAATCATCTCTATTGAATCCGAAATCTGTGAAAAAATAAATTTTACGAAAATTATTAATAAATTTGCCACTCAGAAAAGTTATTTTATAATTAGGTAATTATAATAATTAGGTACCTAGTCTGTAGACTGTAGAACCACTGATTTATATACTTTTCGTTGAATTGGTACTTTTTTATGCAAAGGTGATATTGTTTGTTTTTTATTTTAATAAAGTATTTCGTCGATATTAACTTATTTATAAGCTGGCCAAAGAAATAAAGTTTTCAAATTTTATTTGCATTTTTACTCATGAATCCCTTCTTATACTTATTTCAAACACAACGATTGTGACGTAGGAATACGATAAAAATACGTAACTATCTAATCTATTTTTTCCTGAAAATTGAAAAATGACAAAACTGCAGCCTAACTATCAATTTAAAGGCATTTGACCTTGAATAGAAAAAAAATTTCGCCAGCGGCGAAATCATTGTGTGTGAAATAGACGTTATATAGGTAGATGAGTTTAAGAATTTATAACGTCAACGTTAAATATTAGTCAAATTAAGAAAAAAGTTCCTGGAGGGGCGACACATCTGGTATTTGCACGTGGGCGACCAATACCCTATGATTGGCCCTGAATGTCAGCATCTCCTCCGCCCAATTGCCAAAAAAGGCTGTCAGTAAAAATTATTCTGAATGTCCAAACTACGCCACGAGACGCCACTGGTTGATATAAAATAGAATTTCAACTAAATTTCTACTAAATATGTCATGTGAATAAAGTGATTCAGTTTTTGGAAGAACTTATTTTCAAAATATAATTTAGACATTAGACTTAAATTAATTGTACTTTATCTCATGATTTCCCTAAATTAACTATTTTCATAAAAATTATATTATGTATTGTTACTCATGCTGAAGGCCACAGTTGTCACATGCACGTGTTAATAAAAATTTCATTGTAATATCAAGAGTTTATTCCAATCCAAATTTTTTTTAAATGATTATAATATAAATGATAAATTGGTGAAGATTTGCCAGTTTTAAAAGTACTTTCGATGAAACATGAATATAATCACCATCTACATAATTTAGATCCGAGGTAAGATAATAAGTAATAAGGTGAAATGTGCTAATAAAATTTAAAATAAGTTCACTAAATTTTAGATATACCTTAAGTCTCAAGAATCTAATTAACAGCACCATACAGCATGAGACAGAAAATTTCTTATGAAATAGTTAGAAAAATCTATAGCGTTGTTGGATGATATTGAAGCAATTATTCGAAATAAATTGTATAATTTTTTTTAATTGACCTATCATTTATATTATCACTCACACAATGAAACTTATCGTTATCTAAGTAAATAATTAAACTAATTTCAACGTATGGTACAAAATATGAATTGTCTATTGAAAAACTCACTTTTATAAAAATTCTTTTATTGACTACAATTTTCACAATAAATTCAAAAGGATACACAATTAACAATATAAGGAAACTAAGAGTTCTACAATTTCTGTTTCGTTAATTTATATGAAAAACGACTTCATTCAATGTTCCATCAAACGATGGACGTTTTGGCCATCCTTCTTTTTCTTTGCTGAATCAGAAAAGTCAGCACTTGATATATTTTGTTGAGTCTAACATACTGTAATTAATGTGTCAATGATCGTTATTTGATTTTGCTAAAATAACAAATTTACCATCCAATATTGTTTGTTTAGTCTAACGTAAACAGCTTCAAAGTATAATAATTTTTCCATCCCCTAGGGAATTTGTAAAAGGCGAACAAAGCTTTACTGTTCTCTTGGTCTTTGAATTTCCTGTATTACTTTGACTTGCATCATTTATTACATTAATCAATATTGTAAAAGATAAATTGTAAAATATGTTGAGAGTACAGGGCAAAGAGACACAACAGAAGTTCAATCAATGACAATAGAAGGTTAAGTATCAAAATTGCAGGAATGACGGACATTAAAAATCATTGTGAAAAGATACACTTAAATGAGTGGAAATAATCACACTAATTGACAAGAAAGGTTACATAAGAAACTATATGACTGACAAACCAAGTTTTCCAAAGTATTAGATTAAGGAGTGTAAAAAACAAAGTGTACCATAATCTTGAAACCTAGTTGCTAATTAAATTCAAAATAATCTACGGAGCTAAATACAAGCTAAATGATGGGAAGTCTGGCTAGAACTATCCAACTATCAGATCCTGAATTTAGATGCTTAGCTATTCAAAAAGCAAAAACTGCATTAAAAGAAAATAATTATCCGGAAAAAATGATAAATAACATAATCAAGCCATTTTTACTAGCCCCGAGGGAGTGCTTACTTAATTTTTGGAACATTTGAAAGAAATTAGGTCATTTTGTCACAAAAAAAATAATAATAGTCTTTCCTGAACTGTCTAATAAAGGATGCAAAGTTAATGTTTCTAACTGCTATTTCGTCAACTAAACCTAAGTTGCAAGAATCGGATCAAAATGTTAGAATTTACATGATTCCTGAAAATCATTCAAAATGAGAATACATGTATTTATTCGCGATATTACCTGCCATACATATAAATACTTTCCAAATTTAAAAACTTACTCACCCAACCTTAGTAATTGTGATAATGCTACATTTAATAAGAAAACGTTAAGCTACATAACTTCACTAAAGAAATTTGCTGAAAGTGGTCATGATTTTGATAATCATAGTTTCCTTCTTGATACTACTTAATGATTTTAATGGCAGTGAAATATTTTCAGCTGCAGCATGCTAAATTAGGAGGTTCGAGATATGAAATACAAAATTTGAAGAGCCAAGAAGAGTTGAAGTAATTGATCCTCAGGATCGAAGTTGCTACTAGAGAATGTACAAATACACTGGAGAATAGGCGCAAATCAAAATGTTACAAGAGCCTTATTTGTAAGAATAAATAATAATTATGACTCGACCTTCGAATGTCAATATTCGGGTAGATATTCTTGTCATCACTGTTATTGTAACATGTACAATACAAAACCTGTTAAATAACAATATCAGCTTTTATAATTGAATTTGATACTATCAAATAGGAGAAGGAATACAATTTGAAAATCTAATTATATATTCTAATCTATTCATCAGTTTTAGAAGAAAAAAGTGCTCATAATTTTAAGAGGAAGGTCCAAATTGCCATTTTGGTTGCAACAGATTTGATCCAACCATTCCAGATAATAGAAAAAAAACTTAAAAATTTGTTAATTGTAATACATTTAATACATTATGCCCTTATATTTCATATGATGTTAAATTAACCATGAACATAAAATTAATGAAAAATTATTTGATCAAATAACGGGTGGAACATCAAATTATCGCGGGTGCAACCGGTCTAATTGATGTGAACATAACATATCTATTCAAAAATTTCCAAAGCTTCTAGAATGCTCATGATTATTGTTCTTTTTTGGATTCTTATATTCGTTCTGGCATTGAACTTTCCTGTTTTACACATTTTATGTGTACAATGTTTGGAACATCATACTTAAAATCAAACACCCTAGGGGCATGGTTTGTACATAGCGTTGTTCTAGCAATAGAGGGAATATTGCACGCTTGATAAAGTTTTATACTTTCGACTGTGACCAACATAAAGTTAAGAGAAGCTGAAAAAAATACATTTTATATAATAATAACAAAAATACAATTGACAAGTTCACGCCAACTATCAACAAAAGCATTACGTTTTTCGTTCTCTTATTTATCTCCATTGTTGGGTTGTAGTGGTATGGCTCCTTTTCTTGACGGAGATCGGAGTCTCGTTCTTTGACTCATTTTCATAGGTAGTCTGATCCATTTGCACTGAAAAATTCAATAGGATTTATTGTGTAGGAAATATTCAAGTTTGGTCTAATCTATTCCGGTGTATACAAGGAACGAATGATACGACAGAATAAGGTTTCACTATGACGATGTATTAGAGAATAGTGGAAAACTTTTCACAGCACAAAGAAATCCTCCTTTGAATCGGAAAATGGAAGGTGGTTAGATCGCACATTTTTTTCTCTCTACTTTTTACTTAGCACACTTCCAGATTATGCTGAAACTTACAAGTTGATAGGCTATCTCTAATTAGGAATTTACTTGAAAACAGCAGACAGAATATGACACTTTACTGTTTAAAACTAATAATGGAACCTAGCATTCGTTGGAATTAATATTTTCAGAAAAACATATTCTTCTTATAAAGTTGTTTACCTTATAAATATTTTTCAATTCTTAGTATTTCTATGTAGAACGAAAGTCTAGTTTATTAATTTTAATATTAAAAGTATTCTCATAAATGGTAATGTCACAAAAATAGCGTATCAAAGATTTAATATATTTGGGATATAAAATGAAGTCGAAGTAAAAAGTGTAGTTTATTGTGAAATATTCATAAAATCTTGGACGACAACATGTATAAAGAAATTGCCCAAAAGTGGCCAACCACATCTTTTAGATTAAGATAAAAAATTGGATACTACCTTATCCCTACCACAAAGATCCATGTTTTCATTTGCTCAAAATCGAGCTGCTCCAACTCTTGATCCTTAAAAACAGTAAAATTTCACATATATGAAGTACTTCTCGCTCAAAAGTTTTTGGAAGATGACTATAACAAATATACAATTTGTGAGGAAATGATAAAATGATATAAGGAAATAATGGATTTCTGCTTAACATACTCTTTTAAGCTTAAGCTACTTTTTATTTGAATGCAGTTGGCATCCTTAGGAAGTAAATGTGTTTGCAGGTATTATCAACCTCAGAATATTAGGTTCATTCTTTTTTGAGCACATTCTTGCAGATGAACGCTACCCGGACTTTTTGAACTTTAATTAGTACCTGCTCTAGCTGTTACGTTTTCCAACAAAGTAGATCCAAATATCCCCAAGTGCTTCAATATTGCATTTCCTTTTCGCCCTCGTAAAACTAATCATCACAAATCATTGACTATGAAAAAAACACGTACGTTTAGACAATCCTCGCACACTCAATTATATCAGAAACTATAGATTATTGTATTGGAAAACTTTCAAAACTTCTAAATAAAACTATCTCTAGAGCTAAAAGTCATCGAAAGAAACTTGGTCTGTTATGAATGATTTGAGAGCGTTCATCAATATTGACACTGTACTTCGCATTTTCCACCTTACTTTTGAGAAATAGTGTTTCAGCAATTGTCCATTAAGCAATGATAATGACTTAATATTATCTAACAGCTGAAATTATGATTTCAACAAGTTCTATTAAACGCTGAGATGTGAGCTTAATGCACTTAAAGAATTTCATATTAAGAATGTTGGCAAAGTAAAGAATATGTAATAGATATCAAAGTAAAAAAACTATGAAAGTAAAGACGTTCATAGACAACAAGGTATAATATTTACAAAATTCAAAAAAGGATCAGCAAAAAGTGTAAACAATCGCATTAGAAACAAAAAAATTCCATTATCAAGAGCATTTGAGGTATTATTCTCAATAAAATAATTCCTAGTTCACAAATTATTATTTACAAACACAACAATACCAAGTATACTTTTTAAATTAAAAAAAAAAAAAAAATTCCAATTTCCTATTCCGAGATCATCCCGTTCCATTCACTGATGAGATTGCAACACATGATATATAAAGTGGCAAGAGTATTTCAGAAAGATACTGTAGTTGATATGGTACGACGAACAGGTTTGGTTGAGTAAAAGAAGTTTTCCATTGATTCATACTTAAATAATTTAATAACCTATTCTTTGCACCATCTACATATTTTTTTATAAAAGAGAGCAAACACAAGGTGAGTTATAGGATACAAAATATTTTTTTGTTGTTCTCGCACAGCCTTTTTATCACGCACAATTACATGTGTGTATTAGAGATTGTAGCGAGGACAGATTTTTCCATCTCATAAAATCAAGCACACCAAAACATTAAGTAAACTTTAATAGTTTAGATATTCTAAAATTATAGTGTGAACCACTTTACTATTTTTTAACATATATTTGTCAATAGTTTCTCAACTGTTATTGTTAAATCTCCTTGGTTGTATAAATTTTATGAAGATTAATATTGCACATCATGAAATTATATTAATCGGTTAGGAATCTTTAAGCTATCTAGCAGATCTTGTGAAAAATGTTGAGTGGTAGATGTATAATTCTTTTCCATTTACTACCAAATAAAATATCCATAAGAAATTAATAAAGACAACTGTTTTGAAAACATATTATTAAAGAAAACTATGGGCTAAAATCGTAGACCAGAGAGTTTCATTTTACTAAACATATGGGATTCAATAAAGAACTTTAGAAAAAGTTAATTCTTATATTTGAAGAAAGGATGAGGTAAAATTGTTCTATATTCTTAGTGTACTTAATTGTATGGAATACCTACGTATGCTAATACTTTAAAAAATGTACATAGAGTGTTGCATATTTTAATAATTTTTTTGCTATTTTGAAGAAAGAACTATAAAAATTCATTAATATGAACATAACAAATTTGGAAAGTTTTTATCGATAATTCATTCTTCAATTATTTATTAACACGTAATTATTTTATAATTTTCAAGATACTCTATATTTTAATTTTCCTAGTAATTTGAATAAATTATTAAAATTTGCACCACCTTGTAAGCTTCAAGTCTACCTCTAAATAAAGTAAACAAAACAAATCACAATAATATACTATTATTTCTGTGTAAGCTTCAATAAAGTGACTATAAAGCTTACAAGAGTTTTCTATTGAACCGCTGATTTTCAAAAATGTACCAAATTTAGCTGTCTTGGCTGAAAATATATTTTTAATACACTTTTCCAAATTGGAAACTCATTATTATATACATATAACTATAATGTAGATTAAAAATACATTCAAAATCGATCAAAATTTCATTAAACTCTGATAAATGTTAAAAGAACTATTGGTGGAATTATTCAACTAACCATTACATAAAAGTATTTAAAGCTGTTTTTTAAGATGACAAATTTGACTAATATATAAATTCACTTCATTTCACTATGAGACTAGCAACACAGTTTTCAAGTTAATTGTATAGTATGCCCCTTTGGTGATGTAAAAGAAGTATATTTATTTAGGAACAAAATATTATTTTTTAGAACAGAGCTCTTCTTGTGTGATTGGTACAAGTTATTTCTGGTTGAATAAAACTTTATTCTAGATATTGTTTGACGTGTTTAATTTTACAATTAAAGGCACACCAAATCGACGTTTTCCTGTTGAATTTTAAGCTAACTTTTTCCGACAAAATTTTATAATACTATAAATACTTTTTTGTAACAATGAACATCAAATAGTTTGAAATCAAAGCCATGAAAAATTCACACAACACCAAAATTATGAAAAATGTGAGAGAAATCAAGAATACAATGTAAGAATAAGCATTTTAAGGTAGATATATCTATAATAAAATCACAAATTTAGGACACTCAGTTAAATATCGGTCCAACTGTAACAATAAATTAATTTAAAAAAAGATGCCGTAGGTGTTTTCCATGTTGTATACTTTTATCCAGTAAAGAAGCAAAGTTGGTTGAATTTCTAATATATTAGTTACTATAAGAATTTTGACAGACAATAAACGCGGTCGACTGTCACCCATTGTTGACATGATCGCGACTAACAGGACATGTTCCGATTGTTGCTCAATTATTATTTTTTTTTTCTTTGGACAAGTCTGCTTTATATTTTGATCATTTGGAAAGCACAACAATCTATGGATTTATAGGATGAAATTAAAAATATATATTCGTTTTTAAAGAATAGGAAGCCTTTAACCTTTACAAATAAACGATAATTCATTAAAATATTTACATCACGGGTGCTAGGAACATCTGATTTTTTTACTAGATGATTATCGAACAAATCTCCATTATTCGTGTGTATCTAAAATGCCTGTCCATCTGTAATTGAGCCTACAAATTTGAGGCTTAAACTGATCCCGTTTTCGAGCATAATCAAAGACCTTGGCTGCTAACTTGCTTCGTGTTTATCTCTACAAATATTTAAATAAAAATGTGACTGTGACAGATAATGTCAACTTTTCCCAATTTGTATACAATTCTTGTTATTCCAATTACCTCACATATTATTTTTCTGTGATTTCGGTTCATAACTAGAATTATTCTAGTAGTAACAGTAGTATTGTACTTTTATCAATGTTTCTCATTAAATTATTTTATAGGATACAGTTGGTTTGAAAATAAGTCCGTTACTGATCTACATAATGTTGGTACCAGTTTCAAATAAATATAGCATTATTTTCACAACAAATTTACATTTTAAAGAATAGGGTACCTGCAAGGTTGAGAAAAAAAAGTATTGGATAGTTTACATACAACTTTGATTATATTTTTTTAAATTCTTTGACCAATGTTTATAGAGAAAAAAATATTGAAAACTCAAAAATTTTGTAGGTAGCTCAAGCATATCAGTAAGGCCGCCATATTGCGTGACGTCATAAGTATAAAATAAGCAGTGAACATATAATACAAAGTAAATACAACAATTATTCTCTCGGTTATTCTAAAATAAGCGTTATTATTAAGTTTTTATTAATATGAAAAATTGCATATAAATCGTTTTTTGTGCCAGGATGTGAAAATACCACGACTATAACACCTGATAAAGTTTTTTTCTGATGCCAAGAAATTCGAATATACTACAACAAAAATGGATTGAAAGTATTGGTCGTTTTGAAGATCTTGCGAGATGTAATTATTTTTGTAGCCAGGATCATTTTAATGTGCGTAAGATTCAAATTTAACTTATTTTAATATTTTATTGTGATTAACTTTATTATGCATTTAATTTTTAGCGTGATTATGTGATAATGTAAGAGCTTAACCAATAAAAGGTTTATTCACTTTATGCTTATACATAGAAAAATATTTAATTTATACGTAACTAATAAATAAAAACTATTATAACAGCACACGCTACATTGCCGACAACGATAAACCTAACCTATGACGTCACAACTGAAAACCAGTGAGAATGGTTTTTTTATGTAGTTAGAAATTTGAAATTTATGCGATTTTCAATTGAATATTTCGATATTGTTTTTTCACTTTTGATTAAATATTTTACTTTCTGACGTTATTTCACATCAAGAAAATAAATACTTTTTAAAAAATGCATGTACCCTATTATTTGAATAATTAATTAATAATTGAACCACCTTGAACTCCCAAATTCACTCTGCGAACTTAGAAAGCCAAAATCAAATCACATACATACTTATATCAATGCAGGTACAATTTTTTCACATCATAAGATTATTCGAGTGTTTAAGGAAAAGGAGTTTACCAAACAATTATTATATGTAACTCCTATTATATACAACAATAAAGTGATGCAGCTCAGAAAAAGAAATGAAAGTTTAGTTTACTATCAATTATTTGTACGAGTATTGATAAGAATAATCTACAATATTTTTGGACAATTTTTTCAACTAAATCCCCACAATTAAGAGAAACAATTGGAAAAATTGTAAATCTGACAATACCAATACTTTTTAGAATCATCACCCCCCTTAATATAATAAATATAAATCACAATTTTTGTGGCTTTGAGAAAAAAGTATTCCTTTTCATTAAACACGTTGCACAAAATTCGTATATACTATTCCGGAAATTGCATGCTTATTTTCATTTTTTTTTTTTGACTACAACATTAATTCTAAATCACTAATTCTATGTGTACCTTACAGTGATACAGGTCCGTTTTATTACAGACTACTGCTTTCAAGGCATTTTTATCTTTTTTTTTTAATATGTAGATGTTAACTGAAGCTAAGTATTTTTTTTTATTTTTCTTTATTCTCTTTACTTAAGTACTCAAGAATAGTTGAAGATGTTTGAATGTAAGACAATTTCAACTATTTTTACATCTGTCCTAAAAATACATGTGGAAAATAAGCTTAGCAGTTACCGATATGTAAAACAAAATAAAATAATATAAACATCCAATTAAAATCAGTTCATCCATCTTTTCCAATACTTATACACCAATAGATGAAATTTTCAAATACACCAACTATATAATATTTATTAACGCAGAATTCCCATACTCTAATCAAATGAAAATTCAAATATAATTGAACATATTAATTCAAAATTAACTTGTGTTCTAAAATGACACATCTTGCACTGTATATCAATCACATACCACTTAGAGAAACAACATTTTGAGATAATGATTATAACTTTTTCCAATTAACCCTTTCGCTCATGGTGTACATATATATTAATTGTAAATCACTTTACATATATAGAAATGATGAGAGAGGAGGCTACCAACCTCTCTACTCATAACGTACAGTATACTATACATTTATTAGGTTAACTAAAAAACATTTTTAATTCAAGGAACTCATTACTTTTAAAGGGGAGTTTACACAGTGCCAGTTGCTGGGCCGGTCAGTAAACAGTAGCTGTACTTGGCGAGTGGGGACCAAAATATGCAGTTGCTCACTCGTTTACACCTAGTTAAGTAGCTGTACGGTATCAAAATTCTGCGAGGCAGTGAGCTTGCGGGTCACAAACAAAATATGTCGAAAGTAAAAATTGCGATACGCAAGGTAATACAATCTTTTTCCTTAATTTTGTGCGATGAGTTGATTAAAGAAATGGAAAGTGATCTGAAAATAAAAAGACGGATTTGGGTCAGAAATTGGTTGCAAAATAAATCCTCAGGAGCTACAAGCATGATTATGAAAGAGCTATATTATCAGGACCCTCGTGAATATCAAGCTGTTATGCGATTGACGCCTTCACAGTTCGAAATTCTTTTAAATTTAATTGCTACAGGTATTCAACGCAGTGACACATTTATGCGTAAAGCTATCCCAGCTAGAGTAAAACTAGAAATAACCTTGACTTTTCTGGCCTCTGGAATGACATTCAGGATGTTGTCAGTATTATATAGGGTATCGAAGGCATCCATATCGAAAATGATACCAGAAGTTTGCGATGCTATAAGTGATAGCTTAAAAGATTATATTAAGGTAAGTATAAGCTGTACTGTTTATGTTTATATATTTACTAAAAAAAACAAAAGCTTACAAAAACGCAAATATTACAAAAATAACGTAGCTTCCATGAAACATTTTGGTTCAGATAAATATAACTATATGGAAAATGATTATTTAAACTTGTGACGAATTCTTGGTTTTAAGGAATATTAGCATTTAATATTGCTTGGGCTACCAAGTCATCAGTATCATTTGCCATTGATGACATCTCTTCCATAGTATTGCTTGTGTGTACTGTCTGATGTGACTACTGTGAATATAAATGAGGAGGTGATTGAGAAGTACTGCAAAATGAGTGTTCGCTTGCAGTTGGTGTTGGAGTAGTACACGATGTGGAAGGTGTAGACGCATGTAGATTATATAGGTTTTTCAGTCTGTATTTTGTTAAGACTTGCTACATTTCAGCATTCGCGTTTAGCATATCCGGCACAGATAGTTGCTTTAATTGAACCGCAATGTGTTTGCTTATTATGTCGCACTCGTTTTCCTTTTCTTCAAGTGGTAATCGTAAACTCTTATTCAAGTCTTTCAGCTCGTTGATTGCTGCATGCATGGTACTTTCTTTTGGAACTACATTTCTCTTTATTCCTTTTTTTGGGAATAGGTACCTCTTTTTTGCTGTTGGCGTTCTGGCAATGCCTATAGTATCATCCTTGTTTATGTCCTCATCAGTTTGTGACATATCCACGCTATCTTCAGTTAAATCATGGGTTTCCTGCAATGAAAATGTATTTCTATTTACAGATACCAAATCAAGACGAGTGGCAAGATATACAGCTAGGATTTAATGAAAGATGGGACTTTCCAGGGTGTTGTGGTGCCATAGATGGAAAACACATTATAATTCAAGCACCACCGAATTCTGGCAGTGAATACTATAATTACAAGGGAACTAATAGAATCGTTCTTCTTGCCCTAGTGGATCATAATTACTGTTTTATATATGTAGACATAGGCTCATATGGACGAAATGCATATGGAGAGGTTTTCCAAAACAGTTCTTTATATCCACTTTTAGAAAACGACTCATTACTACCCCAAGGGGCAGTATTGGTTGGAGATGATACATTTCCACTCAAACCATACTTGTTAAAGCCCTATTCAAGTACGCCAACAATTGCGGAAAAAATATTTAATTACAGATTAAACAGAGCGAGACGCATTGTGGAGAACGGATTTGGTATTCTGGCAGCTCGTTTCCGGATTTTGGGAAAACCAATTCAAGTCGACGAACAAACGGCAATAAAGATTGTCAAATCTACATGCACATTACACAACTGATTACGAATGACTATGCCAAATACTTATACACCTCCAGGAAGTGCAGATTACGAAGATAATATAAATTTGACTATAATTCAAGGACAGTGGAGATCAAAAATTAATGAATTACCAAGTATAAGAATACCGAATAAATAACAGGTCGAAAGCAATTGCTGAGAAGTTGAGAAATAAATACAGAGATTATTTTAGTGGGGAAGGAGCAGTTGATTGGCAAACGTATATGATAAAATAAAAAAATATTGAAATAAAATAGTATGTATACTCACCAAATTGCTTGTTGTTTCTTTCTCCTTTAAATTAATAACTTTCATAATGTAGTCCATAATGTCGAACAATTTTATAGAAGGCTTATAAATGTCGTCTGTACCACTACCACTTTTCTCAATTTTTATAAGTTCTTGGTTATATGTTGAACGCAAATTTTTAATTTTTTTAGTTACATCTTTCTCAGTGAATCCTGGGATATTCATTTCTTTAGCAATATGCTGTAACGAAGTTCTCCGTGCATCTCTATTTTTATATTCCGAATCGAACAAATTGCATAAATTTTCTTGGTCTCGATACAGGTTAACGAATTTCACGTTTTCTTGGCCGCTCCAACGTTCCGCCATTTTAAGAAGTTCGGCGAGCGCGCCGTCGCGTCGCGTCTACTGTCTAGCAAGGTACTGTACTCGCCGTTCAAATTAAACGAATAGGATGCGAGCTACTGGCTTAATGTCTCGTGGGGGAAGGCAAGTGGCCAGTTAAATCAAAAAATCTTGGAGTTACTCGCATTCAGTAGCTGCCCATCCTTGAAGACACAGTAGCTCGGCGGATCCATTTAAACGGTAACAATAGGCATACAGTTACTTGCCGTCTCAACTGACCCGTTAGCTCGCACCGTGTAAACTCGCCTTAACGGTTACTTACGAGTATAGAAGTAAGATGGCATGTAATAATGTAGAAAAAGGTTAGAAATGTCTGAAATATTTTTGTTTGTAACAAGAAGCCAATGTATTTGTTGATTTTATAGTGAACTCTCCGATTACTTGATTTGTTTAA
This sequence comes from Diorhabda elongata, assembly GCA_026230145.1. Lineage (NCBI taxonomy): Eukaryota > Metazoa > Arthropoda > Insecta > Coleoptera > Chrysomelidae > Diorhabda > Diorhabda elongata. The sequence goes on along the minus strand of CM047937.1, from coordinate 21,131,130 downwards.
TCTATATTTCAGCAAATAGCAGTGTACAATATATTGTACAGTGTGAATATAAGGAGGTCGACAGGTATGTTACAAAACCTTACGTTATTTACAATTTTTATTATATTTTTGTTATTTAGTAGTGTTAAATTTAAAAATGAGTGAGAAAAAGCCGTTAACTGAAGAACAACTATTAGAGCAAATTGAAACGGGCTTATCAGATATTGAAGGGCTTAATGATGACGACAATGACGATTATGTTTGGGGGGATAGGGAGGAAGAAGTAAGCAATGATGATAATAGTGAGGGAGAGAAAATCGGTACAAACAACGAGGAAGGTATAAGTTTTGCTAGTGGAGAGGAGGAAACAGGTTTAGAGGATGTGGAAGGTATTTTTGATCTATAACTGTTGAGAAATAAAAATAATTTTTTATATTTTTATACGAATTAGTTCAAAATGAGGAGACGTCACCTAAGCTTAAAGAAGAGGCTGAAGCAAATACGTCAGAACGTGTTCAAATAGTAGAATCTAAGAAAAAACTTATTGATATCAATTGGCACATTCAACAACAAGATGATATAGTAGACCTTGAAACTCCATATTTTTATTTTAAACAATATTTCACAGATGCTTTATTTGAACTAATGACAGAAAACACTAACTTGTTTGCAGTTCAGAATACGACAAAATTTGCTCCAACAAATGTAGACGAACTGAAAACATTTGTTGTAATTTATATGCTGATTGGAAATTTACATTACCCACGTATAAAATTTTATTGGAGCCCATAATTACAAGTGCCACAAATTTCTGAAAGTATGCCAATAAATCGTTTTTATTCGCTAATAAAGCATTTACATTTTGTGGATACCCAAAGAATAAATGTTGGTGAAACTAATCAGGATCGTTTTTGGAAGATACGACCTTTATTTGATATTATTAGGTCAAAATGCTTGTCTTTACCGATTGAAACAGAATTGCGTAGACGAACAAATGATACCATTCAAAGGGCGTCTAATTGTATGTATGTAGCAAAAAAGCCAAAACCTTGGGGTATTAAAATTTTTGCCTTGTGTGACTCCAGTGGATTAATTTATGATTTTCTTATTTACTAAGGGGCTACATCTGAACTGAACAAAACGCACTTAAAAATTTTTGGATCAGCAGCATCTGTAGTATTGAAATTATCCGAAAGAATAGCAGTACCATATGTTCAACTTTTTTTTGACAACTACTTTTGAAATTATAATTTATTACAATTGTTGCTGCATAAAAATGTACATACAACATGCACTGCAAGAGTAGATAATAAACCACATTTGTTGCCTCAAAAGGAGATGTCAAAGAAAGGTCGTGGTGATGGGGAAGTTATTCTAACTCACTGGTTTGACAATATGAGTGTTGTCATGGCTTCTAACTTCATGAGCATAGGAAAAGAAAATGAATGTATATAATGGGACAAAAATAATAAACAATATGTTAGTGTGAAACGACATGAAGTAATAAAAAATATAAGTAAAGTATGGGCGGCGTTGACAATTGCGACTTTTTGGTTACTTTGTACAGAACCTTTATATGTTTCAGGAAGTGGACACTTCGTATGTTTACACATAGCATTGATATTGCATGTTCTAATGCCTGGCTGGAATATAGGCAAAAGGCGATTATTTAGGTATTCCAAAAAAGAAAATATTGGAATTGGTTAATTATAGGGCATACGTCGCTGAAGTTTGGATAAAATCAGACAAAGTATCCTCTAGAAAACGGGGACGTCCTTCGAATAAAGCAGAATCGACATCATCTCCGCAACAGAAGGAAAAAAAAACAGAAACTAGACCAGCAGCAGAAATAAGGCTGGATGGATGTGGTCATTTACCAATTATAGAAGAAAAATCCTTCTCTTCGAGGTGTAAATTCCCTGAATGTGCTTTTAGAACCAATTTCGTCTGTACTAAGTGGAAGATACATTTATGTATTTCAAAAAACAAAATTGTTTTATGTTATTTCATACAAATAAATAATTAGTTGCACAAATTCTGTTTTTTTTAATTGCATTTTATTTGGAAAAACATTACCACTTATTCACAATGTGCAATATATTGTACAAATCACAGCCCTTAAAAGGGCCGATTTGAAATTTTTTTGAGTACGCCAAAAATTTTAAAAAAATCAAAAGAATATGTCCACCTTAGTTCAGATTTTTATCCCGAAAAACCAAAAAGGGTGAGCGAAAACATAAAAAATTATTCTCATAAGTGTCCCAACTGGTCCGGATTGCAAAAACTTGATGATAAACAAAGAAACATATAGATAAGAGATGTAACCTTTGTATTATAAGCAGACAAATGTTAAATATTTCTGTCTCAGAAAAATTATACGTACTCCAGAGTATTATATTCGATACGTGAAGGCAAATATCGATTGAGATCTCTTATTCAATTCACAGACCACAGACGCTATTTGGTGAGAAGCATCATTCATTTTCCGAATATATATATATATATATATATATATATATATGATGATATATAAAACAAATATAAAACAATAGTAAATTATTAAGAAATGTATAGGAATATTGAGGTAGGAAAAAATTAAATTTTTGCGCCAGAATGTTTATAAAGTAGAATGAAAAAAATGTTGCAATAATAAAAATCAAGTTGTCAAACAAAATTCACCAAAATAGAGAAACATCGAGTAAAAAAATATGTTAAAGCTTATGCCAAATAAGGACTAGTTAACGTTAACCATATATACTTTGAATCACTACACAAACCATTTAAAAATTTTGTATAGTATATCTAATATCATTGAAGGCAAAAAGCAAGGTTTTTAATTTCTTAGAAGGCTAATACATGTTGTAAATTTGTTAGTGACAAGGCGTTTGTACTTACTGAACAAATTAAATAATTACAACAACTTTATGTATTGACAAAACCAATATGGTTAGTTACTGATGCTGCCTAGTGTATCTGTAGAATGCTTCATATTTTTTTATTCTTAACAGTGTCGCCATGACTTGTGTTTAAATAAATACAACAGTAATCATTTCTACTAGATTCGTTTAAATAAATACAACAGTAAATCATTTCTACTAGATTCGTTTAAATAAATCATTTCTACTAGACTTGTATTTCTTAAGCGAGTATTTTTATAAATATGATTTATTGGTAATTAATGAGTATGATCTTTCAGTGAACATTTGAAATTACATTTCATATTGCCATATTGAAAGACAAAGACATACATGCAACGTTACAAATCATTCTTTGAAGCAAAAATGGCCAGCTGAGACTCTAAATTGAGCTACCAATAATGTTATTCGATTGATTGTTTATATGGATGTTTGAAAGCTCAAACTATGTTTCAAACAGATCTGTAAAATATTCAGATATAGAACATTGTTACATACACTTGATGTTTGACGACGCAAAAAATTGTGAATAGACTGTGTCCGAAACGAAAATGAGTAATTGTTCTTCATACAAGAAGTAAAGATTGTCTTGTATCTAATGTGTAGCTATTAGTGGCCAAAAATTAAGCAAATTGGTGTGACTCATGTTATACAGAGAGGAAACAATATACTGATTTATCGTCCATAACGCCAGTAGTTATGCAACCTGAAAACGATTCTACTTCAAAAGATTCTGGCAATTGGATGGTATTATGCAAAAAGGAGTTAACCCACAAAACACAAAAAAATGAGTTATCCAACTCTGATGGTAAAATATGTTGCTTTCTACATTAAGCAAAAATGATTTAAGCCCTATCAGCGTTTCAAGGACTAATACAGATAACATTTTAACCCACAATCCTTGAATCTTCAATATACCAAGTAAAAAACATTCAACCACTGAGTGAAGCTGCAAAACACTCATCCAACAGTTTGATGTTTGTAAGCTATTTTGCAACAAACACTCAACCAACTGTATCAACCCACATACCCACTAGGGTCGGGCAAAACGATTCGTTTAAGTGAACGATTCAGTTTCGATCCACTCCTCAAAATGAATGAATTGTATCGATTCTTTCATTCTTGAACTATTTACTGAAAACATTGAACGTTGATTGTTTATAATTTAGAAGGTAATAATTTAAAATATTGAGAAAAAAATTAAACTGAATCACCATTATCAAAAGAAGACGGGATTTGTTGCAAACCCGAGATCCAAGAGTCGATCGGTAGAATCGATGAATTTATTCTGTTCTTTTTCTAGAATCGTTTACAAGAAAAGTTCAAAGGAATTGGTTCTCGATTCATCTGCCCAATCAATAAAGCAGAACCAACTTCAAAGTGAAAATAATCGTCTGAGTCTGAATATTGTTAATAAAGGTAAGCCAACAAATAATTGATTACTGTACTTTTTGAGTTGTATGAACTTTTCAAAACCTAACAATTATTTTTCAAGGTGATTTTTTGATTTGATCAGTCTTTTCACAGGATTTACTATCAAGTTAAAATTACGTTTAAGGTTGAAATGTTCATGATTAACCCCAAGATTGTCGATTCATCTACGATGATGTGTGTATGGAATAATTTATGTGGTTTAAATGCCTATCGCTAAATTTTATACGCGTGGAATGTAGTCTATATGAGTTAATCACGTGGATTGAATGGTTACTGCTAAATTACCAATATGTATTTCATACAAAAAAATAGGATAATCTTGGAGGCTTAAATGTTTATTGCTAATTTGTTTACATTGTACAATGTGGAATATTTTGATGTATCCTGTGGAATAAATGCTTATTGCTAAAATTTATACAAGCAGTACACAGGCTCTGTAACAGATAGCTGTGTGAGTTAAATGGTTATTGCTAAATATTCAATATGAATCTCAAGCAAAAAAAGTCAAATTTGAGGATTTTTAATTTTTTATATTGTCTACTATTTTAGCCCATTATTATTTCTATATATTTATTTTCAGATGCTGTCAAGAGGAAAAGTTTTAGTCAACCTGGCGCTCGAGAAATAAAACAAAACTAAAGTCTTGGAGAATGGAGCCGGTGATGACGTGAAAATCGAAATGGACAAAGTTATTGACGATGGTTGTGAAAATTTTAGAATAGAAGAAGAAAAAGCCCTCAACCATAATGAAACAGAAAAAGATGGAGAGTTCATGTTAATAGAAGAAGGAATACAAGATGAACTGGTTGAATGGCCACAGTATAAAGAAGACTCAGACATAGAATCCCTTGTCCCACTGTTTTCTGAATCTGGTAGTGAATATCTTCCCTCTGGATCAGACGCAACAACTACTGATGACGAAATGCCAAATGAAGAAGCCGATGGAAGACCAGACTATAACCCAAATGATGAAGGAAATGAGGAAATAATTGCTGAAGTAACAAAAGGAAGAAAAAAACGTGGACGGAAAAGAAAATTTCAGAATCAATCAAGAGATGAAAGAAAAAGAAAGTGCAATATTAATGAAGAATACATTAATTCTAAAGGACGGACTGTTGCTCCAAAACAGAACATTTTTATTGTGCTTGTAAAAGGAAATGCACTGAAACTATTGATAAAGAGAGTCGAAAGAAACTTTTCACCCAATTCTGGTCAATAGGAACTTTTGCTGGGAGATGCGCAATGATTAACATGTGTGTTAAAGAAATCAAAAAGAAAAGATGTTATACAAAAAATGTTAACTCCAAACGAAAGAACACCCGTAAATACTACTGGGAAGGCAAAGAGATGTGCAAAACAACATTTCTGAAAACACTAAAAATCAATCAGAGGAGAATTGATATAGCTTTGAAGAAAAGGGGAGAAGATATGATAGAAGACCTAAGGGGATCAAAAAGTGGAGGATTAAACAAAATTCCTGATAATAAAATGAAGCAAGTTATGGATCATATTAATTCATTTCCAAGGTACATATCTCATTACTGCAGACATGATACACAATCACATTATCTGGGTGCTGAACTGAACTTACAAAAAATGTACGACTTGTATGAGAACACGATGAAAGAGAATGAGCTTCCAGTAAGTTTTTCTACCTACAAAAAACATTTCTATGCCAATTTCAATTTACGTTTCCAGAAACATAAAAAGGACACCTGTTTGAAGTGTGATAAGTTCAACGCACAAATTAAAGGCCTTACAGGCGAGGTGGCGGATTCCCTAAGAAAAGAGCATTCCAACCATACTCAAAAAGCAGAGACTTTGTGGGATCAAATGAAAAAATATCTTGAATCTGCTAAAGAGAACCCTGAACTGGAAACTTTAACATTTGATCTGCAAAAAACCCATCCAGTACCTAAACTGCCAACTGGTATTGTGTATTATAAACGGCAATTAAATTTCTACAACCTTGGCATCCAAGTTGGTTGCACAGGAAGGGGTATCTTCAATGTTTGGCTTGAAAATGAAGCTGGGAGAGGAACCCAAGAGGTGGGATCTTGTCTAAGAAAATATATAATAGAACATGTCAATCCACCTGTTAAGCACTTGATTCTATGGTCCGATTCATGCGGTGGTCAAAACCGCAGTATAAACCTAGCACTATTAATGATATTGCATAACCATCCTTCTCTTGAATCCATCACTCTAAGATTCTTGCTTTCGGGACACAGCTTTCTGCCTAACGATTCAGAGTTTGGAGATGTTGAGCGCTCTTTAAAAATCCAACAGCGCCTATACACAGACCTAGACTACATTAATGTTATGAAGGAGTGTAGGAGGAAAAAAAATTTGTTGTTAACAAAATAGAAAGACAAGAAATGATTTCAATTCACAATTTATTGGAAAATACTACAAACAGAAAAATCGATTCAAACAAAGATAAAGTGAGTTGGCTGAAGACCCATGAGAACAAAATTTTGAAAAGTGAGCCCTTCAAGCTCTACATGAAAACTAACACAACAGAAGGAAACGTGCAGATAATAGATATAGAAAAAAAAAAAAGAAAGGTCGACAACACAAGTCGTTTAAAGATATACAGTTGGATTCCTTATGGCCAACAGGTAAACCACTGTCAAAAGAAAAGATCAAAGGCCTCAAAGAAATTTTGAAGCTAGTACCACAAGAATTAAAATATTTTTATAATTTCTTGAGAACTGCTCAACAGGGGGAATTTTCAGATGATGTTGACGGTTTTGGAGTTTCAAATGTGGACTTTGACATTGATGAAGATGAGGATTAATATCTTTTAAACAATTTTAATTATTTCTGAAAGACTGATTTTTTTATACAGCATTTTTTTTATCAATAAAACACATGATTCATCATTAATAATGTGGGTTACCTTATTTTTTTAACCCTCCATTCCTTAATAACCTATTAAGCAAAAAGCATACATCCAACATTTTTATTTTTTTTATACAGAAACACTTGAAATTTTTTATTGAAAAACACATGAGAAAATAAGTTTAAATATTGCGTTCATGGTAACATATCATTGGTATATTGATATAGAGCTCATGATTTGCCAGGGTTTGTTGACTTTAAAGCCCATTATCTGAAAATCAGGTTTTTGTGGGTTGAGTCGTTTTTGCATAACACCATCCAATTCTAATTAGATATTATTTTAAATGAGTCGTCTGAGTTATCTTAGAAACGTGTTTTTTGATCACGTATTTCTAGTAGGTACCATTTACTAAAGCCAATAAAAAGCAAAAAATAACAAAATTTACAAGCGAAATATAACGTGAACGAGAGAAAAAAGAAATTATGAATATATGCATAAAAATATAACTAAAAAAACCTACTACATATTCTTACTAACATTCCCAACCAAATACTTTTTCTGGTAAGAAATGCTCATACCGATGTTTTCGGATTTCCACGCAAAATGAGTATAATTTGAGAGTTCAGTGTGCAAGCCAATTTCCTTTATTAATGACTGAAAGTAATGATATCATAATTTTCTGATTTATAAAAGTTATATGTTAGTTATAGTTATATTATTAACTATAAGTTATATTGAGCGACATTTGCAGCAATGATATGAAAAATATCTTACTTTGCATTGATATTAGATATACTAAATTCTTACGTTGTATATTCATGAAATTCTAATTGCAAATGAATTTAGTAACAATACAATATATAATATGGACCATCATATTTATTGAAAGTATGTACAAGATATAGTTTAGGTATATTCAATTATTATGAAAAGATCTGACAAATAATTGACCAATTTTAAATTATGAAAATCCAACTGAGTATTAGAGCATAATTAAATGGTTCCTTGAATATGAAGGCGTTTTATATTAAAAAATTAATATACAGCGCATTAAAAACTAAAATATGAAAAACACTACTAAGTAGTTCCTAGAAATTTGTTAATATAATAAAAATAAATGTTTTAATATTGTGATAAAAAAATATAAAATATCATTTTATAAAGTGTATAAGTACATTCAATTGATTTTACTTCTACATGTTCAAGGAAATATGGTGTCGACAAAATTAATGCTAACAAATTTAAAGCTTGATAAGATTGCTTTCTTGAATTATCTCACAGTTAAAGTAAAGTTATTCTAGGGGAACATAAGGTATCTTATGTACACGATGAGATCTCGATCTGTCGGCGTTAGATTAAGAGGAAGTTGATGTTGGTACGTCTTGTGGAGCCATTCTCATGGAAGGGACGAATTCCTCAGCTTCTGGATTCAACTTTGAGTTGGCGATATTTAATGGAGGAGGAATACTACAAAAAAAAAATAATGAAAAAAATGTCCTATAGTTACTGCTGACAAAATGATCATTAGGTTCCTATAGCAAAGGATATCTAAAATGTATATTGCTATAATTTGAATTGGAGTTAAGTGCTTCCCAGACATTATTTTGCTATCGTTTCAATTTGTTTTTTCATTCCAGATTGAATTTTAAAAACTTATATAGACAAAAATTAGAATGGTTCAGAGCTACAAGAGGGATAAAAGATAATGAGGGAGAAAAGGATGTGAAAAATTAAATACTCTTCGCGCGATTTTATTTTTGTAGATGAACAACGAGACCCGTAATTGGTCAGAGGAGGAAATCAGTTCAGTCGGTGGCATATTAGAGTAGAATTATCAATCATAAGGTAAACGAAAAGAGATTTCATGTTAACGGCATATGATGCCTTGAATCAAAGAAAACAGGATATAACCATGATAAAACGAATAGAAAATCGTTTGACAAGTGATTTTCCAATGTTTTACCCCGTTTAAATGAAATTGAGCTATTATTCCAAATAGGTATGTTACCATTTTTGAGGAAAGGACCCTTCAGAGCTTTAAGGAATGCTGATAGTCAAAATTGATTCAACAATACTGAGTTGCATGTGGTTATTCAGCTTAACACCACCTTTACATTTGTATATTCCAAAACTCTGTTTAACGAATCGTCACAAGTAATTCCATCGGAATATGAGGAAATGTGATCTACATGTTAGTGATCAATTAGAGAAATGTGGTAAATGTATGATACAGCCACAAGTCAAACCACTGAGCACAAATATCGGTAACAGTAAAGACGTTAATTCATTGCTCAATTGTTATAATAACTGAGTTGATTAAAGCTAACAAAATAATTTTTTTTGGAGTTGCTCGAAGCATGTTCATATTATCAATTGTCAATGAATATCTCGAGATATCGCCGTTCCGGAAGAACCGTGGCGTAAATGCAAAAACTGAATGCCAGAAAATAATGGTACATTGAGAACAAGTTGAGAACAAGTATTAATTTCATTTTCCAAAGATTAGAATATGATAACCCTAATTCCAACCCTTAAATGCAAATATGTAGTCATTGTTTCTCTGTGAATTGTCCCTTGTTCTAGAAGACACTGTTAGATCTTTCACATATTTTATAAAATTTCTATGGCGGTCTAAAGTGATACTACCATTACGTCCAAGTTTTCATGTGTATGGGATGTGTTTTTTGCAATTACATCATTGTACTTCCAGAACAGCAATACATATTATAATATTTAATGTGTGAAGGGTGATTGGGGTTATTACAACTAGAGAGAATAAGAGAAAAGTGGCTAAAACTACGAAGAAAGAAATAAATATAAGACCAAAAAAAGGTTTTTTTTTTTTAATAAACATTCTATATTTTTGTATCTGGGAATTTTTTAGCCTCACATAGATATCAAATTAAATTTTATTTTATTGTCATTTTTAGTATGTTATCAAATCAAATAATCTCGAAGTTGATATTTATAATGTTATTGTAGAAACATCAATATCTTTATCTTGTTTCGTATTTGTTATTATTTTCAATCGTTTATCCTTTATCAAACATTTTTAAGCATTGGATCAATAATATTTAGAAAAATAATTACAGTCGATAGTTTCAACATTTTTATAAAAAATTCGTGATTTTATTACAGATTTTTCCCTCCGGTTCTCAAACAATAAACCACACTGTTTGAGAATATGCATGTTCTTATTCTAAATACCAACTCAATGAAAAATTTCGTTGACACAACATGTAGGGGCAATGCAAAAACGTGAATGATTCGAAGAAAATTCGATTATCTTTAGACGGTAGACCGCCATTCATGAAAATTCTATTTTCATTAGATGAAAACTTTGAAAATAGTGTTTTCAAAAGCTTGTTAGAAAAATATTTCAAAAAAGTCTTCTCGATGAAAGGAGATTAAGAAAAAACTATGTGCCTCACACATTTATAGTGATACCCTAAAAGAAGGAAAACAAACCTAGTGAATCGCAGGCAGAGAAAACTGACCATTTAGGTATTATAGGATCTATTAATTAAAATTTTATGAATTTTTTACACCTAATGTGGTTCTTACTGGAAAAATTTTACTTATGGTATTAGATGCCGCTCTTTACATGGTTAAAACTGAGCAACAATTTAAAATAATATATCCAAATGTAGTTCACGTAACTTTTTTAGCCCGTGGATGCAACAGAGTAACTGAACATTTAGATTCAAATTTGTTCCTTTACGAATTCAGTTCTACAGGGAAAAATTGTCGAATGTTCATTTTCCTCCCGAACCAGTGTTGACTAGGTGGGGAACATGGTTGGAAACGGCAATCTTCTATGATGAACATTTCGTAGCAATTAAGAAGTTGCTTTTATAGTTTGGCGGAGTACAGTACTGCTATTTCAAACTTATAGTTATTTTGAGAATATTTCGTCATTTTTAGTGCATATTTCATCAAAATTTTTCGCATATAAATCCGCTTTTCACTAATGTGTATGTAATAACTGTATTTGGTTTCGTCCTGTTTGTATTCTCTTTCATAATAAAAAAACAAAGAAACCAAAGACAAGAGGGCACTTCTAAATGAATGAAAATGTCTAATAAATGTAAAGTTAAAAAGTTTGTATTTTGTTGTGTACTGTTTTAGTCTTTTAATCGTAATGGAGTCTTTCTGAGAAGATGTTATTATTTATTTCCATATTGCTCTGAATATGAAATAAATAATGTCATTTTAATCATAGGAATGGAGTTTTATGCTGTTTCCTATATAATATGGTAGTTAAATGTTCCATGAGTAATACGAATTCTTAATTGTTTCTTTTTTCACGGTGAAATGTTCCTTAATAAATTTCACAAAACGGATATCAATTGTCTTAATAGTGTTATTAAAACAATGTTAGTAAATGTAGAACGAATTTCTAATGATTCTAAGTACGTAAAAAACTAATAGAACCGTTTTTCAAAAGTTACTTAACTAAAACGATATGTCACGCAGTAGTTTCAGTACCGGATTCATCTAAACTGTACCTATCTGTATCATTTTGATAACATATCGAAAACTAGGCAATATCCGAGGTATAAAATAATTATACGTTTCCAATTATTAAAATTTTGGTACTTTAGAAATGAGAAAATCATTAATTGTAATCATTTTCATGAAATGAATGGTTTGTTTATTAAGCTAATTGAATCCGTCGAAATTCTTCAATGAATAAAAACGTCTCCTTGAACTGAGCTCACGTATTATTAAATGCACAAAAAGCTGCTGGACTATTACTACTAGTTATAATTAATTAATGTTTTTCAAAAATTCGTTACCACTTCCTGTATGTATAACCATCATTCTCATATGGTTGTTCAATCTATTTAATAAGCAATAGTTTTTCTACCCTATGTCCTTGATGTATTTAAGTCTCATTTGGGCAATAAATTTTTGTGTTAAGTTTCCAAAATCCGTTATTTTTACTTCTACAACAGAACAGTCGATAAACGAGCGCAATATTTTTCAGAAATAATAATAATTTAACAATTCATCAACAATAATATGTCACAGAAGTGGTCATCAAACAAATTCATCATAAAGTGCCTCTCAAAATGTTTAATTTTTCATTCTAAACAACAAATCAATAAATGCCTACTACGTAACCCCCGAAGTCTACGTTAATGTAAAAGATGAAATATTTGGGGTAAAAAAAATTATTTATATTTTAATTAATCATCAATTTTAAGATTAGTAAATAAATAATTATTATAAAATGAACAAAATTATTTTATATAGACTCAAGCCAAGAGCACACAATTCAGAATAACTTGACCTAAAAATTTTACATGGATTCGATTTACATTTAGTAATCATTAACATTTGTCTATTTCGAAAGAGAATCTGATATACAAAACATTTTTACAAATTTTTTACATTTGCTCCTGGTAATTCAAATGTAAACGAAATGTGTTCTGTTCCAACTAAGGAAAACAGAATTACAACGATTTCTATATCCTCCTAGGTACCAGCTAGGTTCTGCGCATTCCCAAGCATGCGCAGTATAGTTAAAGTGTCTCGAACGAGAGAGAAAATGAATATTGTTGGCACAGCAACGTAAGGACGTTTTTCCCATACCAACTGTCCATATAGGAGTATTACATATATTTTCCAAGTCATAAAAAAACCGCCCTTTTACGGTGACGATTATGCGCAATACAGATTACGTGTTCCAACCGAGCACTTATATTTTATACGACCGATTCTGTTTCATGTTTCAACTAAGTAAAAAGGAGACAAAATTTCAATTAATCTTCCTCAAAGTACTGTCCTTGGTTAGCAATACACAAATCCCAGCGTTGAATACATAACTGGAAGGTTTTTTTTGAAACACTTCTTTCGTAATTGCTTTCCACGGCTCTGTCGTGGCTTTCTTACTGTTAAGAATGGTGGGAAAAATTTTCCCTTCTAACAGTAGAACTCCAACAACAAGCGAATCAAGAGCATCCATTATTATAACGAGAATTTATCATTTTTCAGGTCTAATTCTTGCGCGCACGAGTTAAAATCTTTTGTTAACCTCTAGACTAACGCCTGTTTTAACGAACACTTGAAACACACTTTGAAATGAGCATATTTGCTCATTTCAACCGTTCTTACTGATTGTAAACATTTTTTGAGCTTTTCCACAAGATACACATTCCCTCAGTAACATACTGAAAAGCCGTTATAGTTTCAAACTCGTCACTGCTTGTCTCAACTGATAAAGGTAATAGATATACTAGTTTGAATAGATGCAGATGAGTGGTTGGTGCGATGAAAATTCATTCACCCTATTTTTTTCACAACTCGTATTCGTGAATATGAGTTTATTTAATGTCTATTATTCTGATTAGACTGTAAAAGCACCTATTGAAATTCTTGGTTCAGTGAAAACTTATTATTTATGCACAAAATGCTTAATAGTAGTTAACAAATCCTTTGTTACCTCATTAATAGAAGCAGAAAAGCTGATAATTATTCTGTATCTGCAAATATTAATTGCTATTTTGAATGAAAATATTTCTTGATTTATTTATCCCCATAACTTAATTTCGGAATTCCTTGGTTCCGCTTTCAACTTTCACAGACATTCATTACACCTGAATCCATCACTGTTTACAAGAATATCAAAGAGAAAGTTTGCTGCTCCTTTATTTAATGCACCTAAATGTCAAGAGGAGTACATGATTGATTTTTTTTAGTTACATAATCAATGATAGAAACTGAACTTTTTTGGTCTTTTATTTTAAATGGAAAATCAAATTATATTTTAAAGAATAAGTGAAAAGCAAATTTTTTAAATAAAGTTAATAATTTCAAAACTTTAAAATAAAGATGAAAAACAATATTAAACAAAATCTTGTTGTGATAAGGACTCGAAAAATTCACTTGTATTATGTAATCAACAACTAAATTTATCATACAAATAGTCTCATTTAGAATTAAATCTGGTGATTTTGGATGCAACTTGACAGCACTAGTGAAGACAAATTTTATTATTAAAAATATTTTCCAAAGGATAGGAACAGGAACCAAATATCCTCCGACCTAACAGGAATTGGTGGAACTTATATGAAATTTCTGTCAGTCTATGATGTGGTCCTCTAAAATTCCCGTTTAAACATTAATTTGGTAAGTACAGGAATATTTAGATTTTTATTTTCCTGATACCAATATCTTACAGTGGACGGATTATGTTTCAATATAACGAAAAAATATGGCCCCCAGGACATATTTCTCAAGTTGTTTGTATTTTAAAACAGGTAAGTAAACACCTCGAGCAGTTCTCAACATACATCTCCTTGCTGAGGTTTTATAGTAATCTATTTTGATAATAATTGGTAGGATCCTCAAAGAGTGGAATGAGAGTCCAGAGGAACAGTTTATTATGAGTCATTGCGATATTCTATTGAAATTCGTAATGAAAGTATGTGGTTACAGAAATTGCTATGTTCCGTAAAATTTCCAACTCAAAAACTGGTCGCATGCTTAGCTTCAAAATTGTTTATGGTATTTCAAGAGTACAATTATGTACAAGGATACCCATCTATAATGACGGTGTCGTCACAATTATATTGACATAGAAGGTTAAATACAGAGGTAACTTCAATAGTTATAGGTATTGGTAAGAAAAATGACATATATTAATAATTTTGTTATGTAGGTCTGTCTCTTTGTGATAAGAGAATAAAGTGGTTGGTCGGTCATGTTAGTTTCAGAAACAGAGGAAGAAAATTATTATAATTTTCAATTTTCAAACAATTAGAATTGATACTTCAATTATATATATATATATATATATATATATATATATATATATATATCTTTTTAATTAGAATAATGTATCAAAATTATACATAATATTCTAATAAATCACCTTTTATTGCTCTGTCATATTAGGAAAGATACTATATTTATCCAATACTCAAGACATCTCAGCCTTGAATATAATGATTTTGATTCGGTTATGGTGGTAATATTTTTAAAAGTATGTCAACTCACTGCAACATTTAGTTGAATTCTATAAATATATTTATTGATATTTGTACAGATTAAAAGCCAGTATCTTCCAGTTAAACTGAGCTCTAGCCTTGCATGAACAGATATTCAATATAATACTTTTATGAAATGTAGGAACCAGAATAATATTCACATCTTTGCAGAACACGTGCTATATGCTTATTTTGAAGAAAGGTCTAAAAAATTCAAGTCCTTATCACTGAAAGCAACCTTCATTATAAATGATAATGTAAATTCAAGTAAATATGCCAAATTAATAGCATTTCTGAAACGATAATCGTTTAGATAAAAATCTAAAAAATCTAAAATTTCTCGAGAGAAGAAATAAAGTTTTTACTGAAAGGTTCAGACAACAAATATTTAATGTTTAACGACAAAGTTTTCAATATTTAATTAGTTTTTTTTTTACTTTATTAATTAATTCGTAGGTTACATTAATACTGGGAATAGCTGAAGGTTGTCGAAGGGAAGAGTTGTATACAATGAAAATTGATGACATTGAAAATAAATGGGAATCTACTCATCACGATTCCAGATTCGAAAACGCATACAAATTGGCATTTTACAATTATTGGATAATCCAGTTCAAACATGAATTTAATACATTTATATCAAAAATTTACTATTGTGAGACCGAAAATCGCAACTAGCAACCACTTCTTCCTATCATATAGAAATGGAAAATGTACAAAACAAGTTGTTAGTATACACTTTTTCGAAATCGTTACTTGCGCAATATTTAAGTTTAACGAATATACAGGTCATACGTTTTGATGTACTTCGGCATCGCTTCTAGTTGGTTCGGGTGGAAGCATTCTTCAATTAAAACAACATGTAGGATGGACCAATGCTTTGCCGAAGGGTAATTGAACAATTCTCTCAAAACAAAAATAATTTTTGTGCTGCAAGAATGTTACAAGGAACTAATAACAGCAGTTTTTCAACCCACCTCTACATCATATGAGAATCAAGAGACCAATTTGACTGATAAATTAAATGAAGCTTTATCTGGTAACAGAACAAACAGTGTAACTAAGTGAACCCAAAAATTGTGTTTTCAGTATTCACATTGCGAAGTGAAACAAAAATATACCATTTTTTTCTTAATATCGTTGTCTACAATTTACTTTAAATTCAATTATGCGTTTGATAATTGTAATTTACCGACGGAGCTTAATTAAAATGTCCCAAATTTCTATTTAAATTTTTTGTATAAGACTGTAGAAAAAATAATGTATGCAACATGTGCATAAAGTTTTTTTTCCTTTATGGAATTGGTCAAATTTTTCAATTCATGAAAAAAAGGGCCACTTTATGCACTTGTTGCATTCATCAATTATCAAAAGAGACCTAAAATCAAGACTATTTATTTATCAAGAAAAACCTATACAATAAAAATCCAGCAAGAGACAAAAATTATATTATTCTTGCTCATTTCTCATGGTTAATTAATACTTTGTCCTCATTGAATGCTTGCAATGAATTTATATTACATCAGATACTATAAAATTACTATTTATATTTATAGTTCAATGCCTTACAAATCTTTTATTTACTTTAAATTGTTTTATAGTATTATAAAACATAAATAAGGAACTCCATATCAATAGAAACGTGTATTTTTTAATTTAAACAACAAAATAAACTGTATTTATAGTATATATCAGGGTTTTGTAGTTTACATCATTAGAATCCAATTAGATTTTTTTAAGAACAAACTTCTTAATAGAATGTTTATGTCTAACAATGTAAAAATGCATAACTATGTGAAAAAAATAGAAAAATCTGCTACCCACTTGGATATTACAAAATACGCCTTATCAAATCAGTTAATTACACAAAGAAAAATATCTAAATTGCATTGGTTTCTCCAATTCTGGAATATTCTTTTTGATGTAGCGATCGAGTATTTGGAAAGGGAATGTATAAAATCCTTGATAAAAATTTATCTCTTTAGATCTCAGATGAAGCATATAAATGTCAAATATTGGATTTTGTTTCAGAAGGTATACAATATTCATTCATTGCAAATGCATTCATATGTCAATGATTGTGATATAGGAGAATTTTGAAAAGAGTGTACTGAGAAATTTTGTCTTTGTTTTCTTCTGTTCTCTTCTTCTTGGCTTAAAACTGTGCCTTTTCAGGCTTCAAATTAAGAATCTGTATCCTCTCAGTTTTCCCATCAACCCGCCAATTTCCTCTACCTGGTCAATATATTTTTTCGTCTTCTATCACTCATTGTCAATAATATATTCATATCAATTAAACTGCATTTTTTACTTTACTAATTATTAATCTTGGCTCTCATTTTCAGTTTGTTTCAATTTTATCCCGTTTCGTTTTTTCTTCTATTTTCTTTATGTTGTTTCAGTTATTATTGTGTGGTTTCTAAATGATTGTTCAAGTTGAATGTATATGACTGTTAAAGACATTCAAGGAAATTTCCTCGAATTTTCAATTTTCTCATGTTGTTCTTGTTTGTAATGTAAAATAAAACTTATTGATTTATATTTACATCACCTTGAAAAGTACCCAAAAAATATTTATTACTCATTCTATTGTCAATTTATTGAAGGTCATCTTATTTCAAATGTTAAATAATATGTAGCCAAAAACAAAAATGATCCAGCATGTTCTTGAATTCCTAACATAGAATTAATAAAAAGTTCTCAATTTTCAAATATAAACAATTTTACTATTTTTGGTATTTATCATTAAATAACCAATTGTTGCAGGTTCATATCTGTATTTAAGTTCACCACAACATATAAGAATAAATCTGTAAATAACATACAGAATTTTTATCAAAAGGATGTTTTTTATCTGTTTACATATGAATTAATAAACAAAGCAATTAATTAAACACAGTTTTGAAAATAACAAAATGTAAATGTAGGATATAAATATAGCAAATAGTAAACAATTACAAAATATGTAGCCAAGAATTTAAAAAACACTCACCTTTGTTGGTTAGGGATGTTTGGAGGATTGTTCTCATCATTCATAAAAGCTTCAAGGCATTCTTCCATTAGGGCTTCTTCTTCTAATCGTTGCATCACCTATAAAAATAGTTGATGAATTTAATGCACAAAGACAATTGTTTTACACATCCTTAATCTGAATTGTTCAATTCAATTCATATACCTACCTATATTATACAATGTGGTCATGAATTATATACATTATTTCTAAAGCCAATAGTATGTCCAAAAAAAGGGTAGTTCTTTACATACTTCTTGTAAAATTAAATCATTAAAGATACAACCTTTTTAGAAGGGTAAATAGGAATAAAAAGTAGTTTTGGAGAGTGCCACTTTTTTTACAACAGTAAAATACATACATATATACCTTTGAATTTAAATAAGTCTATGGAACTATTGCAAGGGTACCTTTTTGTATGTAAAGAAATAAAGAAAAAATTTTAAAGCTATTCCTTCATTTCAGGGAAATTGATAAAAATGTCACATAATTCTGGACCACCTAGTTGTTATCAACTTGACTGGGTGCCATCTTCTAATCTAATGTTTCAATCCACTACCAAGTCATTTTTGATTAAATTTTGTACATTGATTTGCTCAATATTATATGAAGCTTAATTATTAATAGAAAAATTGATGTGATAATTTACAGTAAACCATTTTGAAAAGAATTTGAAAAAAGATGTTTTAATAACAATTTTTAAATTTTTAAAGTTATACAGATGCCTCTCAATTTACATAATGAAATTGGAATAAACAAACTGTTCGATACACAAGATGTCCTAATACAGATTTACCAAATATTGATATGATGATATATACATACCATAGCAGAAGTAGCTCTCCCAACATAAAAAGAAAAACTAAAAACACACATAATGGAACAGCAACAAATTGTTAGAAATTGGATTAATGGAAACCAGCTAATTAGAAAATGCAATTATGATTAGCGGTTTCTTATTTTAGTTATTTTGTTCTATTTTTTGCTGCATAAGCCCAAAATAAACCCCTCTAATTTCTTTGAGATGTTTTTGATGATACATAAATCCAATACACTTACAATTTATTAGGAAGTCACCAGTAACGAAGAAGTAGACTATTTAATAAATTTTATATAGATTTAAAGGAAATTGTTGAAACTAATTAATGATCAATTATATGATTTGCTTAAAAATTAGAGAAATACTCACATACTATTCTATGGTTATTTCATATAAAAAATTGCTTACAATTTTTTTCATTTTTCTATTTTCCCGTCATTGTATATTAATACATAAGCAAAAGAGTGCAAAATAAAATGAAATTCCTGGATAATATCTATCGAAACTTATGAGTTATACAATTGTGGTAAAGACCAAGGCAATGACAGTTCCTCGACAAAAAGAGAAAGTTTTTTTTTAATGTTTAAAGACGAAAATTAATAGAATAAAGACAGAATAATGTTATGAATTGAAATTGAACATAAAAAAGTTTTAGTGGAGTTCTAGTTACTTCCTTGGAATTAGTCCCTAATCTGTATACTAAATTTATGCACTGATCAACCACCAATAATTTTTTGTGAGAATACAGCTCTTTTGTATATATCTGGAAACAATATACTAGTCAATTTCCTATTATCTATTTGTAAAATTTTGATCACAGAGCAATCGACCACAAAAATAATGGAAAATTGAAAAAAATCCATTAATCACAAGTCATTTCCACTGGATATTACAGAGAAAGCAACATATTAAAATATAATAAGTAATGGCTACTGAAAGGAGTGAAATCAATATGAGACTATACTCAATTTGCAATGTTAATAATGGTTAATAGGTTAATAAAGGTAAAATTATCTATATTTGTAAAATGGTTCTATTAAACACTCTCTTGAGAAATTCTTTCAATACAGTAAACTAAAAGAATGGTTACTTATGAGAGCAGAAACAATAATATTGTGTTATACCTATAGCAATAATTATTGTTAAAAGACTTGGTTTGACAATTTAAACCATTGTTAACCTTATGAATCAAGTGGCCATTAATGAACTAGTGTCATGAAAACCTTCCAAGAAAAATATAGTCAAAGTATCAATTCCTCCATTTATAAACTAGAATTATCCATTATTTAAAAAGCTCACTTAAAGAAATTACCTAATTTCTTTTCGTCATTATGTGTGGACAATGTTATTAAATTAGCATAAATGCCTGGAGTTTGAACAAGACCTTCCATTTGGTTTATTTATATGACTCAACTATTCCCAATGTATATCATTAACTTGTTCCCTGTACCCACTTTAGTAACATACTAGTGTGAAATTGTAACACAAAACTATATCAGAAGTGAAATGAATCAGTAAATTTGTTAAAATGTTCAGTAACATTTAGAGTTTTAGATAATTATTTTTTGCTGCCCAATTATTAATTCGCCATATTAGCATTGGTAAAAGTAAAAATCTACATATGATGACCAAGGTTTACTAACTTATATTAATACAAAATTCTTTTATCCTGTGCATACAAAAAATATTTTTGTTTTATTAATCATAAATAATACACTTCTAATAATTCTCTGGTAGAAAGATGACAAATGATAACACTAAGATTGAAGAGAACAATTCAATTACTATTAAAAATATAGTTAATTCTTTATTGAGTATAAAGAATTAATGGAGATCTAATTCTCATGTCAACTTTATTTCAACTAAACTTTCAGTCTCAAGACCTT
Source organism: Diorhabda elongata (assembly GCA_026230145.1). NCBI lineage: Eukaryota > Metazoa > Arthropoda > Insecta > Coleoptera > Chrysomelidae > Diorhabda > Diorhabda elongata. The sequence continues at coordinate 21,110,247 of CM047937.1, read as the reverse complement.
CAATTAATCCATTTTACTGTTGGGCTAGTTCATTATTTTCAAGTAAAATTATGCATATTGTCAATTAAAAAAAGAAAGTATGTATTATATAGGCATTTAGAAATGACCAAATCAATGACAAAGATACGTTTTGTTTTTCATATAACCTAAAAGTTATTGGTTGATACTATTTACATGATAATAATTTACCTCTTTATCGAATTCTTCCTCGTGCTCCATCCACAGGTACTCGGAAAAGTCAGTCTCGGGGGTAGTATTAAAGTCTTCAACAACATTATTTTCAATTCCTTCGGAAAAATATGAGTTGTCATCGTAATCATAGAGACCGTTATCAGCAGTTTGGTTTCCAGGCATTTTCATAGTCTAAAAACAAAAAAGCTAGTCTAAAATTGAAAACCTCCATTTTAGGGAAGTATGTAGCACAACAAAAAAACATCTACGTACCAATATTTCAAACACCACAATTAACAATTTTTAGTTGAACTTTTCTCTTTTGTCTAGGCGCAAAGAGAAATATAGAATGATGAATATTATTATCTTGTTTCTTTTTAGAACTACAATTTACGATTTATTCTCACAATGCAATCAGTCTTCCTTACAACTTATGTTGTTAAACATGAACAGCGCAGATGCAGAACTGTTGGCAAGGTTGCCACACCACTTTTAAATAATGTGGTTATTAGGATTTATTTTGCAAGTTAATCAGTACCTATCTGTGTGTGTGTGTGATATAGCCATTTATCACCCACGTGGCTAAAACGTCTCAGAAGGTGGCAGTGTAGTACGAACACTCAGTATAACAACTTTTCGCGTTTTCTTTTTTTCTATATCCGTCTTTATAAGTATAAATAAGGTTGTTACAGTCCCGTTGCTTTAGAATTATATATAGCTCGAAATATGAGCCATCTCTTTTAGGTTTCTCCTTTTTATAGAAAAATAATAAATAAATTAGGTTGGCTTTATTTTTTTTAATTATGCATAGGAGTGCTGTAATTTGGAAGCCCATTGTATAATTGCTCGCAAAACCTAACTAAAGTGGCACTATGTGGGCAAAAATAGTGATGTTTCAACTTCAAAGTGATTTTCATTGAATAAATGGATACGAAAATTAAAAAGCCAACCGATTAGATGATAAGCCATTTGAAAGTGGCCTAATATGATGTTGCTACTATAGTTTGGCATAGAGGTTTCAAGTGCCGACATTGTAACCTCAAAATGATGCGTATACTTACAGTTATTTTCGTCGATTAATATGATCATGTAGGTGTTAATATGTCACACACCTTCAAAATTTTTTCGACAAGGTAAAAGAAAGGGATATATTTCACTGGCATCCCGCATCAATGGGGGCAGAGCGAAACACTGCTGTGGCCCGATAAACTGACCCGCAAACACAGGGAACAACTAAGAATTCTCTAGGAATCGTATTATATATTTCATGGGCGTCTTTTAATGAATTAGTTTTTTGAGTTTTTGGAGTTTACTCCTTAAGAATCGATTTGCATATATAAGGGGTCCGGTATGAGAAAAATGTGAGGAGTAAAATCTATCGTTGAATGACCTCGTTACGTTTTTGGTGCGCACCCTATGATGCGCAACTTTCTAATTTGTCAGTGTCGACATACTTATATTGCTGTTTTTATTATAAATATCAATAATTAATATTGTTAATGTGAAGTTTTAATTTTTATCATTGTGTTCCGCTAAAGTGAACTGAAAGTATTTTCAAATAACTATGGCAGAAAGAGGTGTAGATGATATTGCCGGAACATCTAACAAACACGTGGTTGCAAGGTACGTTATAATTCATGTATTATATGTATGAGCATGTGCAATTTGTATTTATTAAATATTTTAATAATTATCGATGTAGTTCATATAAATATATATTTGAAAACAACACATAAAATTAGATAATCAACCCAATATGAATTATCGAGATTATTGACTATTGTAAAAAGTTTAATGTAAAATATTTCGTCGATTAGTTATAATAAATGTATATGAAATGAATAAATTGAATAAATATATATTTCTATTTGTATATTATTTTCATTAATTAACAAATTTACCCTTTTATACAGTATCAATCTTTTTTAAGTTAAATAAACTCTTTTTGCGTCTGGTTAGACTATCGAACTTGAGGAGTAAACTCCAGTCGTGCGTCGGAGCTGACACAGATGGCGTCGAAACAAAGTACCTGCGAGGCTATATGTTGACAGCTTCTGATATATTCTCAATCTTCTATGGAATGTTGATGAATATCGGAAAGATTTTTTTGCGAGTTCTTTCGTAATTTCCCATTATTATGCATACAGACCGAAACTTAAGAAACCACAGTGAGGCACATGAATTTTGACGTTTGTTGACACTAAGCAAATACTGTTAATGTGAAATAATTACTATCACTTTTAAGTAAATTTTAAGGGTGACATTAACTTTGTAATGAATTTTATTTTATATCAGTCGCGAAAATCACTTCTTTCGATGGAAAAAAAGACATCAGTATCTGCCACCAACAAGTGACGTAAATTAGAAGTTACCAGAAAAGTGACTGAAACGTTGATGAATCTGGTGGCACTGTCTGGGATACTCCACAATCGTTTTCAACTTCAAAGTTAAATGCACTTAGTGATCGGATCAAGTAAAAATAACGTTTTGATCACTCTAATTTCTTTTCAAACTTTCCAATATTAATAAAATGTGCTTCCCCTTTTTTTATAAATATTATAATGTGAACTTCACGATAAAATTGGTTGTATTCACGTAACAGCCCCTTCGTCTAGGTTTCAGCATAAGTTATACCACCCCTGATGTTACTTGGGGTAGAATATGGATAATTTTCGGAATGGCCCTGGTATAGAGAAACTTTTCTTTTGCACGGCTGGGATTATGGTGGTTTTTAGGACAGGTGGCAGGAAAACCGCAGGAGCCTGCAACACCGACGATCAATAATCTATGTTCACTGGAGTAAATATAGAAGACTTGTTCCAACATAGAAAACGGTTCAGAAACGGTTATACCCATGTGCAATATGAGAAGGGTATTCCAACTGAAAATTTACAGGTCATCACCAGTTTCATTTGATTTATGATCATTTGTGAACGGTTTCTACACGATAATTCGGGTCCTCAGCTGAACTGAATGGACTAAATTATTTGGAGTAAAGCTGAAGTAGATTTATATTTGCATAACAAAATAGTTGTAATATATTTTATATATTGTATTTTCAATTATTAGTTAGTGGTATTGTATAAGTTAAGGATATGTTTGAAACCAAGTTTGTAACTAGTTTTATCAAAAACTTTATACTTCTGTCATTTGAAGTTAACTTAAAACCCTTAACTGAACACTCTAAAACGATTTCCAATTGTCATCGTCGGTTGGAATTTGTCCGAATTAATTGGCAAGTTAATCAGGATGCGTTCGACAACTATCTGAGAGTATTATCATTACCAATTAAAAATATATGTGTACTTATTGTATATGTATTGTAAAAGTAGCGGCAACACTGGTTGTTCGGTTAGGGAAACAATCGGAAGGAGTAAGAAGTTAACGGCTTTATCGCCATCTGCAGAATCTTACATTAAATGATTCAACCAATAAAACAGGTATTTCTTACGGTAGGCTTTCCATTATTATTGATGAAAGTTAGTTATACTTATTCCTGCATAGATGTCAATATACATTATAACAAATTTAACAATTCTCTCTCTCTCTCTCTCTCTCTCTATATATATATATATATATATATATATATATATATATAAATATATAAATAATGTAAGTAAAATTTATATCTCTATTGTGTAAATTCTAATAAATTTAATATATTTTAGATGTGGAAACCAAGGAAAAATTAATTTTTCTTATTGGAACAAAGTTCTAAGTTCATTTCATTCTTATTTTGATATTCACGATGAAGGTGATCTACAAATAAATATAAATAAGCAAATTGTCAGTGTCAATATCATATCTTGATAAAGACTTAAAAAAAAGTCGAAACATCAAAATTTATCTTTCTTTTAAAAACTATCAAAAAAAACTAATTTGAAACATAAGAGACCTAAAATCAAAAACATGTAATTGCTTTTTTGAAATTTTCGTGCAATTATGAATGCAACTGTACTCAAAAATTATGAAATATATCAATTAGAGACATTTACTAAAAAAAAATGAAACATGAACAATTCATTATGAGTTTATTATATAATATTCAATTAAATATTTTTCCAATTAAAGATCTCTTCCTAATCTTGGGGAATATGAAACGAATCTTTTTCCCAATCTTGGAGCAAAAGGTGGAGATCTCTGAATTAAATATTCTGAAGAAATATCCGTTTCTCTCCATTTTTCATTGTTCACACCATCTTCCTCTACATTTCGACCAAGACGTGGAGTATAACTACTGCTTTTGCCTTAAAAAATGGAAAATCAGTAAAATTTGAATCAATTCACGAATAATATAGAATTTTTGGTTTTTTGGACATTATCCGGTGCTCAATCATACGGATCCGTCATTAAGAAATTCATAAATAAACGTACAGGGTTTGATGGAAACTATGAGGTATTTTTTAAAAAAATTTAATAGAAAATGGAACAGAAAAATTTTGAATTAATCTTCTTCAACGCATCGCCAATAGCTAACAATACATTAATGCTAACGGTGAATTCTAACTGGAAAGCATCTTCCAGAAAGGTTTTTATCTGCTCCTTTGTGGTTTTCTCAATTTGAAAAATGAGAAGAAAATGTTCCCCTTTCATCACATGCTTATTTAATTTTCGGCTAGAACATGATGCGAAATCCGCATAGGTGAAGGTGGATAACGGTCAAAAACTTGCGAATTAAAAACGTTATGATTACGAAGGAAGCCTTTGGCACAATTTCAGTTCTCTTTTTTTGCAAGTCGTTTTGCAAAATTATCACATGATGATGTTCAATTTTGATGAATGGACCTTCTTAGGGCGAGGTGAGTCGTTGATTTTCCATTAAGGGATTCGCAGTTTGATCTCAGGCTCATAGTCATAGATCAAACTTTCATCGTCGCTAACATTTTTTGGCAGTGAAATCTGTATATATTTCAAGACTATATTTCAAATTGCGATAATAATGATGTAGTATTCAAACTTAGTGGTTTAATTTTATTCTAAATATTTTTTTTTATATTTTGCCTAGTATGCAAAGATAATGTTTTCAATGTAATAGTCGGATAAAATCATTATCAAATGGAGTGTCAGATTGATTCTGAAAATGAAATCTAAATATGTATATTTAATTTTTCACACCTACCTTGTAAATTCTTACAAATTAGTTTATCGTTACCATTTACTGCCACCAAAGTGAAAGGAGATTCTTCTAAAGCTGCAAATAGTTCTTGTTGTTCTTGTTCACTCATTTTATACCTATCTTCACCCAAAGTACGTTTCTTTCTACCTAAACGAGGACTAAACCAAACTGAGGGTACTTTAGGTTCATATTCTTCTTTAATTTTTTTGTCAATTACATTTGCTTCAAGCTGGAACAAAAATACGATGATTAACAGTGAAACTAAAGATACTTAATCTTCAACCTTAGCATTGCTTATAATAAATGTATTTTAGATAAAAACGCATTTTTGCTGCATAGGTACATATAAAGAGATGTTCGGAAAAAGGAAATTTCTCAGTGTCATTTGAATCGGGATAGTTAATCTTGGATTAAAATTGAATGTTCAGTTACAATTAAGTTTACTAAAAATGGTTTTGGCAATGATTTGAAATATCCCAAAAACCGTTTTATTTTTTATCAAAGAAATTCATTGACAAATTTCTTGATCATCGTCAATTCGTATTTGGCTTTTGAAGACTTTTGTATTTCTGAAAACATATTTACCGTGGAAAGTGGGTTCAAAATAGTTTTTATATTCATGACTTCTTCTTTTCGCTGTTTACTCAATATCTTCTCGTACAAGGTTTGATAAAATTTGGGCGATTCATGTGTTAGAATATTGATTAATTAGCAGATACTTGAAGCTCTCAAAAACTGTAATTTATATTAGAACTCTACCTCAAAGACGACTTATTTAGTTAAATCAGATTTTTCAATATAGGTGATCATATTCAAAAACACAATTTTCAATTTTAATTGTAGCCCTTTCTTTAGCTTGTATTAGTTTTTCAAAACGAATAAATTCGGCATCATTACACTTCTGCACTAAACAACGTTAACGCAGTTTTACAGAAACGACAGTTGATTCCAAAATTTTTTTTAAAAATGCTACTTACCTTTTGTGTTGCTAGGGCAAGTTCTAAACAGATGTAGGTGAAAATAATCACTACACACGAAACGCGAATCGTTCTATCCATGATTCGTTTCTGATTATTCGTTTGGATTTTACAGCGCTTTATACAAATCCTAATTCATCTAAGTTCACAGGGGGTGTTAACAACAACAACCCCCCGAGGACTAGCAAATCCTTATTCTTAATCTATCACGTTCTATTACGAGTAAGCTTTGGTAATTATTTTTTCTAAAATGAAGGATAATTTAACAGAAATGCAGAAATTTTTAAATATATTTGTTCGAAAGATGAAAATTATCGTTTATGTAGACAAATTTTATTCTCTATTGTTTGGCAGCAATATTGGCCTTTTCCCTGGTCCAGAGGAGTATTTAAATTTTCAGAGTTACAGAGTGTCATACTGAAATATCTATTATGGTTTATTACATTGTTCTTTATTTTATAAATTTAAAATAACAGTTAATCTCATTAAAATTATTAATGTGCCTAATACTTCTACTATATACAATGATGTCATTAGATAAAAAGTCAACAACGAATTTTAATGAAATAGAAAACAAAAAGTGGCATCACAATAAGAAGAATTGCATTTTTAATTGAGGCAGTCCACGTTAGGGTGGGGCGATACAGCATTTGAGATAAACACACGTATTTTAATAAAAAATCGCATAATGGGGAAATGAATATTGTACAAGGTCCTTTACTACGAGCTGCATCGATATTTATATAGGAAAGTACTGCGATTAGTGTTCTGAAAATTTGCTTGCATGGGTTTTCCGAAATGCTCGTTTCAACTAAAATAATTTCAGTTTTCTGAAACTTCCGGTAATACCGGAGGTGGACCCAAACTTCGTTATTTTAAGCGGAGTGCTTTGGTTTTTATTAAATTTTTGGAATCTACGCAAAATTTTAATATAATTTTATATAAAGCATCGTATGCCTAAAGTCCACCATTTGTTAACATTTCACATTTTCGAAATTTTTGAACACCTCCACTAAAAAATTATATTTCTAAGTTTAAGTGAGTCAGTTCCAATATTTTTCCGATTTGGACAAATAACACTTACAGCTTTCAAAACCTGTGAAAATCTTGACAAAAATTTATATAGGATGTTCAGAAAATGGTGCCAAATTTCGCTATCTAAAAACTTCGAAAACTTTTCAAATGGCAACGCCCATTTTTCTCTTTACCATTGGATTCTACGCTTCAAATTAAGGGTACTTCGTTAGTAAATTCATATATCTCAAATTGACGGTTTTTGTAGAAACTGAAATCTTCATGGTTTTCGGTAGTCTGGAGCGACCAAACAAAATAGTTAACATATCAACAAACAAACAATGGAAATAGCTTTACGTTTAAGCGTTTCAAAAGTGTTCATCATGTCCCGTTTAGGATTTATTAATGAAGATTATTTCAATTTGCTGGTAATATACAAGAAATCGGATAGGGTTATTAAACAAACCTTATACACTTACGCGGCTCATTCATAATTGTAAAACCCACGGTCAGTTTGTTGCACCGTGCAGCAAATTGAAACCTGACGTAGACAATGAAGTCAATGAAATTACAGTCTTGGGATACTTCAGAGCGTATCCTGAAAATTCATTAACCGATGCAGAAAAAGATTTGGAAATATCAGAGATAAGTATTCACATGATTCAATCTCGTTGGTAAAAATTTAATGTGACGATCCAAGAAGATTTGTTTTTTGTGAATTTATGTGAATTAATGAAAACTCAGGAAGACGAAAATTTTTTACAAAACTTTGGACAGATGAGTATAAAATTCAGAAGAATGGAAGACCGGCGTAACTCCCATTATTGGAGTGATACTAATCCTCACATGTTGCGTGGAAGACAGTTTCAATGGTACTGAAATTTCAATGTTTTTGCTGCGATAAAAAATTATTTTTTTATTCTGCTCCTCGACCTTTTTAAATTTTTTTCTTAGTTCTGAGTTCGTAGCTTCACATACGATACAATTTTTAAGTTTGCGTTTCTATACGTTAGGCAGCAAAAGCTGTGGAATTTCATGAAGCGACACTACACGGCGAAGGTAGATAAAAGAAAATGGTGTCCAATCTTTATATATATTTAAAACAGTTGTAACCAAGATTCAAGAAATCGAAATAGTTCAGCATTGCAAAAAACTCAACAAACTATTTTATGAAATGACGCTCAACTCATTGCAATTTTTAAGTTACTCTTATTGTATAAGAAACCGTATTGAACATACATTTTCACCTTATCTTTACGAGCTCCACGAAAAACAAGTATTGTTAGAACCATGGGCTTCAATAGAGTGCAACTAGCTCCGTATTTACAAATTTTGGGAAACATCATAAAAAAATATAAATTACCCCCCAACCGCATCTATAACGTCGATGAAACGGGAATTAAGACAGTCCCAAACTATTTGCCAAAAATGCTCTCCCAGTTGGAAAGAGAAATGTAGCTATAGTTGCCGAACTAGGACAAATATTACGGTTGTTTACTGTATGAGTGCAACTGGTCACCCTGTGCCTCAATGCCATTCGATCGGACATTTTTCAAACCATTGAAAGTTTATTATGAGAGCTGAAAGACCAGTTCCCATCCAGGACAAGTTCTCTCCATGTGCCATGTGGCCGTTTTCTTTGTCACGGCATTTGCAAAAACTGCTGCTGTAGATATAGAGAAGAAGAGAGGGCTTTCGGTCTACAGGAATCTACCCACTTGATAAAAATATTTTTTCGAGCGTTTGTATGCCAGCGGAAGTAACAGAGCAAGATTAAGGTGAAAATTTAGACGATGAAGGTTATATTTTCATCTAGATTCAGCCAGAAGACAAACCTGTTACTAATGCAATAAAGACAATAGAGCCGCTATCAAAATCAGAACAGTCAGTAACATCACCTTCAAACATTATTCCGTTCTTAAACATTAAACTAAATAGAAAACGGACCAGGTAAAGTCAACCCTACCAACATCAACACCTAATAAGGAGCGACTTTTACAAGAATAAGAACGAAGCAGGAGAGGAAAGCAATACTGAAGAATTGAAAGATCAAATCTCAAAGTGCTAATTTCGAGCTACCAAAACGAAAGTTGTCGCCGAATCATTATTTGATAAATCAATAGTACTCCCCTAACAAGACTGTATTGAATTTTGTGACATTTATCCAATCCAGCTATCCAATTATCTAATTCTGAATTCAGATAATTGGTTTACATTTTAATAATCTAAAATTTAGAACCAAAACAAACAAAGTAATATTATTTATAAAGTATACGTATCATGTTTTGATTGTGATGCTGTTTACATAGGACAGATATCTCGGTATCTAAAAAATAGATTAAAACGTCATCAATACAATAAAAAAATGGAACTGCACTCAGAAACTATGAAATATCAAAAAAATATACATTCATCTATGAAATCAAAAATTGTTTAAGCGAGTTACATATTAAAGTAACAGCTGACAGCATATAACAAATGTGATGACTTCGCAGAAACGCAGAAGATAATAAAAACTGTATTTCTTTTAATAATTCATTCTTTGTTCTAATGTTGCTTAATAAACATATATTGTAGTGAACAGTTTCGCATTGTGTGGGAAGTGAAATTCGGGACCTTGGAGTTTCTACATCTTAAGTGCGTATTACGAACTTATAAACTTTCGAAGTTGTGGCAACAGGAGCAGGAAATCAAGAAAAAGGAGCAGGAAAGCAGAGCGCTCGAATCGACAAACAATCTGTAAGTGCCTTTCCTTTTTTACCTTTCCAAACCCTTCTGATAACAAAAATAATATTAATACTCAACGGAATATTAATAAACAATTCACTAATTTTTTCAAATCAATAAATTCAACTTTAAATATGCCTGAGATGAACTGGGATCTTTTAAAATCTAGAATTGATAACATTAAACCGTATGACGGTAACAGTAACACGTTAAATAAATTTCTAATTAGGTGTGAAGACCTTATCAATGATTATCGGCAATTTAATGATGCACAATTACCTAAACACATATTCCAATCAGTTCAAAAAAAACTTATAGATAAAGCAGAAATATTAGTAGGTAATCGTGCTGAGTTAAGAGATTGGCCGAGATTGAAAGAAGCCCTGGTTCAGTGTTTCGCTGATCGTAGAAATATTTGACTGTTTAGTACAAGAACTCACTAGAATGAAACAATTTAGGAACGAACCATTGATGAACTTTGAAAGTCGAATTCAATTATTAAGAAGTAGTATAGCGCAGAAAATTAGTAATAATCCTAACATAATTAACGAATGTGTGCCAAATAAACCATTATGATAAAACTGCACTTAGTACTTTTATAGCAGGTTGTAGTGGTACCTTAAGAAATAACTTGTATCTTAAAAATCCAGCCTCACTGGAAGATGCAATGGCCTATCTGAATGAATTTGAAAACTTTGAAAAATTATATGGCAATCTAAATGACAATAACCGAACAACGACGTCCAGATTTAATAGTAATTATCGGCAACCTTATTCACAACCAAGATACTATCCTGAAAACCAAACACAACCCTATCATTCCGTTGACAATAATAAACCAGTTAACCAATTCCCCAGTCAACCTATTAATATCCAACCTAGACAAATACCCCCCAGACAATACCCGACGAACAAGCAAGTATTCGGACCTCCACAAAACGTTTTCAGACCAAACCAAAAACCCACGCACTAACTTCCTAAACCAACACCTATGTCAACGACTTCAAGAAATTGTTCCACAGTATCACAAAGACAAAGATGGCCAAATAATAACAATTATAATCGAAATCAACAATTTCGAAATTCTGGACAGAATTCAAATTTTACTTCCGAAGAGCTATTCACAAACGACTACGACCAATCAGACGAACAACATTACTATCAGAATCAGAATACGGACGATAATGACCAAAATCAAACGTACTATAACTATGACAAGACAGAAAATGAAAATTTTATCCAAACGAGCCAACAACAAGGAATACCTTAGTAGAAATTAACATTTCAACAGAAAACGCATTACCTTACATAGAAATTAATAATCCAAAATTAAAATTACTTATAGATACCGGTAGTTCACGTTCAATTATTAAACCTGATATTATAGAAAAAACTTATCCAAATTCCGTTAATCGAATCAATGCACAAATTAAGACAACTTTGGGTAGTCAAGACATTGTATATCAATCAACACTTAGAGCATTTCCTGAATTTGAGAATCCAAACTATTTCATCTCCTTTCTATTATTTGATTTCCACGAATATTTCGATAGTATTAGAGGACTAAATGATTTAAGAAATATGAACTTTAATATTGATCTTATAAATAACAAATTAATAGGACCAAATACTGAGATACCTCTCAGATATAAACGGAAAGAAAACTCAAATATATTATTCTCAGTAGAACCACAACAAAAAATTCTAAAGATGTTACCTGTTTCTATTTTTAATGGAGAAATATTGATAAATGAAGGTAAAATAGGACCATTATATATACCGCAAATTTTGACTGATGCCAGAAACGGATTTGCTCTTGTAGAAATCCAAAACAAAACAGATCAAACAATTTCAGTTAATCTTAAAGAACCTTTAGAGGTAGAGTCATTTGAAAAAACTAGTTATGATACCTTTAATGTTAATTCGTTTCTCAACTTAAATAACTAAGACAATAATAAATCAAAAAAAAAAAAAATCGATATATCACAATTAATTAGGACAAACCACATGAACGCAGAAGAAAAAACTGAAATCTTAAAGCTTATTCGAAAATTTTCAGACATCTTCTTTAAACCGGGTGATAAATTATCCTTCACGGCAAGAACAAAACACGAAATTAAAACGACCGACGAAATTCCTATATATTGTAAATCGTACAGATATCCCTATATTCATAAACAGGAAATAAATAACTAAATAGATGAAATGCTGGATAAAGACATAATACGGCCCTCAACTTCATCATGGTCATCCCCTATTTGAATAGTCAATAGATCGATATCCGATACCAAATATTAATTCGATTCTCGCACAAACTGGGAAGATCAAACTATTTTTCAACTATTGACCTTTGGGCTGGTTTTCATCAAATCCAAATGGACAAAAAGTCAATACCAAAAACAGCTTTTACTGTCGATAACGGCCATTATGAGTTTCTTAGAATGCCGTTTGGGTTAAGAAACTCGCCATTCACATTTCAACGTGTTATGGATGAAGATCTCCAAAATAAAGTGTATATGGTCTATATGGACGACATAATAATATTCAGTCCCGGACTTCAAGAACATCTTCAAAATTCAAAACTTGTTATTTCGAAACTACGCGAAGCGAAACTTAAAATTCGATTAGACAAATCGGAATTCTTACGAAAAGAGGTAGAATTTCTAGGTCATATAGTTACAACAGACGGGATAAAACCCAACCCAAAAAAATCTCAGCTAATAAGAACTTTCTCTTACCAAAAACACAAAAAGAAATAAAATCTTCTCTAGGATTATTAGGCTACTACCGTAAATTTATAAAAAATTTTGCTAAAATCACAAAGCTTATGACTAAATGCCTGAAGAAAAACGAAAAAGTAATACACACAGAAGAATTTATAGATTGTTTTGAAACATGTAAAAATATTCTAACGTCTGAACCAGTTTTAATTTATCCGGATTTCGATTAAGAATTTGAAGTAACAACAGATAGTTCTACTACTCAATAGGCGCATTTCTTTCACAAAATAACCACCCTATATGCTATGCATCAAGGACTCCCAATCCAGCCGAAATAAACTATTCAACGATTCAGAAAGAACTCCTAACAATAGTATGGAGCTGCAAATACTTTCGCCCATACCTTTTCGGCCAGAAATTCACAATATATTCAGACCACAAGTCACTGCAATGGCTCTTCTCCATGAAAGACCAAAATTCTATGCTAGTCAGATGGAGATTGAAATTGGAAGAGTACGATTACGTCATCAAATATAAAAAAGCATCGTCGAACTCAGCCGCAGATGCCCTAAGTAGAAATCCATGCATAGAATTGAATGCTATGGATAATGAATCAATAATAAATAACGTAGGAGATACGGACGAAATAATAGAAAACTTCCTACAAAATCCTGACGAAATTCCTCCACTCTCTAGTCCTGACCTCGAGGAAGTACTGAATAATATAGGACCCACTAACACCGTAAATCAAAAAACAAATGTAGTTCGAGACATACAAAAAGTATCAGACAGACTTCAACATTCAAACTCGAAATCTGACATTGAAACTCAACATACGTCGACAATTACCGTCCCAATTACCGAGAGAGTATCAAACACATACAAGAACCAAATATTCATAACAACTGGAGAAATAGAATCGATCAAATGTAAAACTGCCAAAATTTTCGACAATACTAGATTATATGTTACACTACCTTCAAACATTTCTTCCATCCAAATAATAAATTTTGTAAAAGAACACATCGCCCCAAACAAAAGATACGCTATTTATTTCAAACACCGCGATTTACCTAGAATCTTCACGACTACGATGCAATCGTACTTCAAAAATTCTGCTTTCAAAATTATCCAAAGTAACACCGTTTTAGAAGATTTACAAACTAAAGAAGCACAAGTAGAGAAACTCAAATTTTATCATGAAATTAAAACTTGCCACCGCGGTATAAACGAAATGAAAACAGCACTTGGTAAAAGATTTTATTGGCCAAAAATGTCCGATGACATTGTAGAATACGTGAGTAATTGCGAAATTTGTCAAAAAAACAAATACGATCGAAACCCACCAGTAGTAAAATTCAACCTTATACCAACTACTTCACGTCCTTTTCAACATATTCATATTGATTGTTTTCAAATTTCAGGAAACACTTACTTAACCGTAATAGATACATTTTCTCGATACGGCCAAGCCTACCCTTTATCAGCTGTAAACGGAATATCTATAGTAGAATGCTTATTTAATTTTATAACACACCATGGATTGCCCATCAAAATAACAGCAGATTAGGGTACGGAATTTAAAAATAAAGATCTTGAAAACTTTTGCAAACTTTACAAAATTGAACTTCACTTCACAACTGCTAGAAACATCAATTCAAATAGCCCTGTGGAGAGGTTTCATTCCACACTTATTGAACATGTACGATGTTTAAGAGAACAAAATCGAAGTCTCACATCAGATCAATTGATAAAACGGGCCATACTTGGGTATAACAACTCAATTCATAATGTCACCAAATATACACCATTTGAGGTAATAAAGGGACACATAAATGAAACAAACCCTTTTGATCTTAATGATCACATAATAATATCACACTATGTACAAACTCACAAACAAGCAACAACAAAACTTTACGAAAATATAACAGAGACTAATAAAACCATAAAAGAAAAGATTATTAATGATAGAAACGAAAAGCGCCCCGAAGCCCCCGACTATAAAAACGAAAAAGTAGCCTATATTCGTACAAAACCAAGAAACAAAAAACTTCCAAAATTCGAAAAACTGAAAATATTAGCTCAGACAAAAAATAAATTGATAACAGATAAAAACATTTATCACAAAGCAAGTGCAAGAAAACCCAAAACTAATAAAAAACAAATTTTTCAGGAAGATGGGACAGATGAAAATAATACTCCTAGCACTTTTGGCAATACAAAAACTGCACAAGAGTAACGCTGCGGAAGACATAGACCTAACTACTATCGATAATCCTTTATTACCGATACAATTAGGCGACGCACGTCTCATATATAGTAAACATACCTTTCTTTATACATTATTTAAATTTAAAACCTATTATTAAGCAATTGTTCAACATTGAAAAAAATTTTTTCATTATAAAAAATAATTTAGAAGTGAGAAATGCAACTAACGAAATCTCATATCATGCCTTATCTCAAGACATGTTATTGAGAACAGAATTTCTCATCATAATTACACGTACGAAACCTCATATACGTAATAAAAGAAGTTTCTTTGACGGGGTCGGTCAACTACAAAAATGGTTGTTTGGTACACTTGATATCGATGACGGTAATAGATATGATAAAGCAATCAAAATTCTAGAAATAAACCAACAAAACATGATCACGGAAATAAACTTACAAAGATCACTTTCTTATAAAAAATTACAATGTAATAATTCACATCTTATCAAAAAATCAAGAAAAATTTGCAAATTCTCTCGAAAAATTTCAAATCAGCGTGCAAAAATCAATCAGCGAATCACACGAGTATTTAACCTTTTAAGCAATCATTTCACAAATAAATCTAGACTGTCACATTCTTAGATAATTTGGAAGACTCCATAGCTTTCGCAAAACTAAACACATTTCGTCCTTCTATTATTCCTAGTCAAGAGTTACAAAAAACGCTAGAATATTTAAGGAAAATTTACCCTGACAACCAAATTACAAAATTTAAAAACATTCTAACATACTGCCAATTTTTAGGCACTCAAGTTTGGTTTGCTAATAATAAATTAATTTTTGCTATACATATACCAATTATCAAAGCCGAAGTCCTTATATTGTATAACCTCTTCCCCATCATTCAAAACAACCAAATATTCTTCCTAAAATATTCCTATCTGGCACGAAACAACTCGAATCACCAATTTATAGAAGAAATCTGTCCACTACTAGAAAATGTATATTTCTGCATCGAAGATCACTCTCCTGACGACAATTGCACCCTGCAGCTCCTCTAAAACCAATCGACTAAAAGTTGCCAAAAAATAAATTTAAAATTAGAAGAATCACTTACTGAACAAATTACACAAGACAAGATAATTATTATTCCAGCAAAAACGGAAAAAGTTTTTTCCAAATGCCACACAGATAAATACGAATAAAAATACCAAAGTCATGTCAAATAGAAATCAACGCGAAAAGATTATTCAACGACCTCAAAATACAACGAGGAAAACCATTACTTCTTCCCAAACCAATTACGGAAAAAGACGATATGATTGCAGAATACGAAACACCCAAAATGAAAAAAATCAATTTAGAAGATATTCACGAAATAAGCAGAATGACGAATCAACTTATACCACTAAAAATTCTAATATCCAACCACTATCCCAAAATTTCTGGTAGTATCATAATTTTATTAATACTGGGATGGATTTTTAAGAAGAAGTTCAAGAAAACTCTGCAAAAACCAGAAAAAGAAAGAAAATTCAATAGAAGAGTACCCAGAAGAGTCCAAAATCGAACACCACTTCTTTTAATAATACATTCTTTGTTCTAACGTTGCTTAATAATTTTTGTTTTTAAAAACCCAAATTCGAAGTTTTAATATATAATTAGTGGAATGAAATACCAAAAAAGGGAATTTCTAGAAATGTTTCATATATATAAAAACGAGAAATTTGTTAGTGATAAAAAAGATTTAAACAATTTGAGTAAAATCTATAGCTCTTCTGGAATAGTCTTCCTGATGTTAAGATAATGCAGAGTGCTTAAGATATACATTAAAACACTTCTAAACTATTTAACCTTGAGATAGAAAAACTTAAAATCATGAAGAAATTGGTAATTTATTTTGCTTTGATTTCACCGAAAAATACTCTCGTACATTCACTTAAATTCTTCTTCAGTTTACAATGTTCACAAGAATGAAAATATTGAAACAATAAAGCATACTAAATCATAACTAATGAGTATATTTCTACATTTTACAATCTATCTAAAAACAACATTGCATAGTTTTAAACGATTCCAAAAAATTGGTGAATAACTAAAAGGCTACGAGAACTATATTCTTTGATGGCTGGAAACTCAGACGCTTCTTTGAGTTGTTAAAAAAAACATATCTCCAAAACAACATTTCAATACATTGATTGCGATCTCCGGATCTTACACCATTATTGGAGGATTTTAAAAAGTGAGTTGGGTGTAACATCTACACAAACATTTAATAGAGATGATGCTTTTTCGGTTCGGGTCTCTTGAAAAACCTTTTAAAGAGTCGAATATATATATATATATATATATATATAATCAAATTATATAGCATCACCATAATGTCACGATGGTCAATAACCATTTAGACTAAAAATTCCACTCGAACGACTTAATTTAGTATCGTATTCATGTTTGATTACATAATTTAGTTATATAATTGCTTGATAAAGTCTCATAAGTTGGGTTATAGATTGGGTTATTCGTTCTAACATGATTATGCTCTAGAAAAGGGGTCTCCAAACTACAGCTCGCGGGCCAGATCTGACCCGCCAGTTCCATCAATCCGGCCCGCGACGGCTTAAGACTAATGTCTTACTTTATTTAATTGCAAGGTAAAACTTTGATGATGTAGAAAACTCAACTAAAATATCTAAAGTTAAGCATATTTATTAACTAACAAATAACAAACATGGAATTAATCCCAACTAATGAAACAAAAACAAAAAAACACTAATGAGATTTATGGAATTGTGATTTTTCACCGAATATTGTTTTGGGCCTTGGGAGGTAACGAAAAAAATTATCCTGGCCCAAAGGCTTCAAAGTTTGGAGATCCCTCTCTAGAACATTATGGTAAATATATGAGAAACTTTTTAAATCGAAAATTCCCCGACTGTAGAATTGAAAGAGCTGGATCTCTACTACGGCCTTCTAGATCACTAGATCTTAATCCAGATTTGAATGAAAGGGTTAATTTTCAACCTCTTGAAAAAAGATGTCGTAGATTTTAATAACGCTGCTCTGATATTTTTAGACGAGGGAATGCTGTAGATGGCTGGTGATTCAATGATGAATGATTCGATTGAATTTGACACCTCAAATTAATTATATTCGATGTTGATGATGTTCGAGTTTTACATATTTGTTTTTTATCAATAGTTCGACAAAACGCACAATTGTAATCACCTCAAGAAATTTGTCTCCCCCGATTCATTTCCTGAAGATAGACGCATCAATTCATAGACACATTATACGAGGATTGTTACTTAAGATAGACAGATATGTATTATTGGATATGGTTTTATTGTTTTCACAGATATTCTCAATTGAGATCAACACAGTTTTGTATGCATTTCAACCAATAGAAAAACGTTGACCTCGCATTTTATTTTTGATAAGCGGTAATAAGAAGATATAATTGGGTGCCAAACATGACGGATGGCCCATCAAATCGATGTTTTGACTGTTCAATAACGTTTTTGTTTGAGCCGATGTGTAAGAGCTTGCATTGTCTTGGTGGAGAATGATTCATGTTTTGCTACTGATTCCCTGATTTTTTGGAACACTTCTAGCATATAAATGATGGTGCACCATGGATGGTGCAATTATGCAGCATCCAACGCAATGTATGCAGATGGAACTAATGCCCAAGTATGCCTCAATGTTAGAGTATGTCACACCACGATCTTGGAATATAAGTTCACGCCAAACGTCGATGTTTTCTGGTACAACATTTTCAACCTCAATTTCAACCAATTTGAAAAATCAGCGAAACACGCGAGTTGCTCGGCACATTGTTGATGGTTTAATCTACGTCTAAAGTCATAGAAACTCATCTCGTATGAAAATTTTCGCGGTTTCATTCCATTTTTTATCAATATAAATGTTTCAGGTATCTGTAAACAACTCAAATAGCACTCGTATGACAACACGTTCTGAGTACGTTTACGATTAAAAATGTGATAGCAATGTCAGATTTGACATATTCACATTAGTGTTGCTATATCTTAAGACTCTAGTATACATGTCAATAACCCAACCAATCATCTTTTATATTTGAAAAATTGACACTCATTGGGAAAACAAGTGGTTATAGGAGTGAAATTCTTGAGTAATCTATAATGGTTGACGGTGGCGTTTATTCCCTCCGAAGCTATTCTCATTGTACTGAGTGAGATTTCACACCAGTCCGCGGAATTATTTCTCTTCGTAATAGCGGGCTAGTTCTGGGATAAGTTGGTGATCTAGGTTATGGGTTATTCTTCACAGTAGCGTTCGTTCCAGGGCTTTGAACATCTGGTACTGCAATAGATAGGGCAATAGATGTTGGAATTGCAGTGAATTTAGCCCGTCTCCAAATTCTCTCTATTTTTTTACTTCTAATGCAGTTCGTTATCATCTCTGCAAACCATGCTTAATTTGTTTCGTTCTAATCACAAGATACGCATTTGTTTTTCATTATTTCCAGAGCAACTGTAAATACATTATTGGTGAGGCTTTCAGCATGGCAGTTTGTTTCTATCCGCATCGTTCTTACAATTATTTCTTAACAACACTTTACACAAGGAGATAATAGATTTTTGCAAAAGTTTAATTCAAAATTTATAAAATAATTTTCCTCCGTCACAGAAATTTTCAAATAACTATTCTAATGATAATTTCACGCAAGATGTTAAAAATTTGTGTAAATAATTTTTCGTTATTTTTTACCATTAGAGTAGCTACGCTGCCAGCATGCTTTTAAATGTGTTTAAACTTTTTAAATTGCAATAAGCTGTAGTTGTAGCAAATTATTATTAGTCTTGATGATTTAGTAAATTTTGGAAATCAAAACATTGAGCTCGAGTATATTGTAATAGAAATCTCATGTTATACAGTTTAAAAAAATCCCCTCTCATATAGCAAATGACAAAGTTCTTCAGAAATCCTCCATTCACATATATTGTGGTCTTTGTTTCCCATCTTACAGTCACATTGAAATTATATACAGTATAATAATAATTCAATACATCGATTAAAACACAGTTTTTAAGAAGTTCTTTGTTGAAAAATATATGTTTTTAATTTTTAAATATGTCAGTCTGAATGACCTAGTTGAAGGTAGAACTAAATATTTTTAGTTAAAATGATCATAGAAATGTGAATGAGTGATGAGGCTGTAGAACAAAACATAATGAAACAATATAATTGGTAATCAACTATAGTGTACATTTTCCAATGTTCAAACCATAAAAACTATGTGAAGGAATGTTTTCCACGCCCAACATATTGGAGAGGTTTAGGTGCGAAGGGGGTCTGTTAAAAATTTAGGCTATCTTTTAACACCCCCCTCCTGCCACCAATCCTCTCCAACATTGAATATAATTAGTCACGACTAATGTAATGAAACAAATAAATTTCTAGCAATAATCATTTATTTACACGTATAAATAATCATCAATTTCTATTGGATACATTCGTGACATTTCTTCAATAAATGTCTTTTAAATAGAAATTCTCCAAAATACTGACGATAATGAGATCTAGTTCTTCCATAACGTGGTATGTTATCACGAATATC
Organism: Diorhabda elongata; assembly: GCA_026230145.1. Taxonomy (NCBI): domain Eukaryota; kingdom Metazoa; phylum Arthropoda; class Insecta; order Coleoptera; family Chrysomelidae; genus Diorhabda; species Diorhabda elongata. Next base: position 21,089,703 of record CM047937.1, on the reverse strand, counting down.
TCGCCAAAGTCGCTCAATATTTTGAGTATGAGCCTAACCTAACCTAACCTATCCTAACTTAACCTAACCTAGCTAAATTTTCAGCCTCGAAAAAGTATGTGAAGGAATAATTATATATATATAATATATCATATATAAATAATAAATATTATATATATATATATATATATATATATGCATCTAAATGTTCTTGATTTTAGATCTCTTCTGTTTCAAAATTAGTATTTTTTTATAGTTTTTAAAAGAAAGATAAATTTTGACGGTTCGACTTTTCTTTAAGTCTTTATCAAAATATGATGTTGACAGTGACAATTTGCTTATTTATATTGATCTCTCACCTTCATGAATATATATATATATGTATAAATAAATATATATATATATATATATATATATATATATAAATGTTAAAATAATTGCTTCCATTCCATATTGAATGAGCTGCTGTTTTTTGCAGTAGACATTTGTAAAATAATTTAATGAATTTTCGATGAAGGTATCCGTGGTCAGACCCTGTAGCCTGGCGCCATGGGTACACATGTACACTTTAGAGTTCCCACATTACTAAACGCCCCACTTAAGAAGCCTAGATAAACGTTCCTCTAATAAACATACATCAGTTATATTTTCTTATCTTATTTAAAAGCTTGTATCAAGATATTTAATGTTATAACTTGGCGAGAACCTTTTAATATACCATTAAGAAATGAAAATCTTTTGCTTAAGATTGAGTTCACTATCAAAGTTAGGCTTGTATTTAGTAAGTATATTCTGTGAATAATTATAGATATGACAATACAGTCCATTACATCCAACAAACTAACAAAACAAACAAAATGGATTATAACAATTACAGGGTCTGACAAAAAAAGCTCAACCTATTTAACACGAAAATAAATGTAAATGAAGAATTGTCTCTACTTAGAAAAAAAAATTTCCCCTTTCTCTATATAAATACTGTTTTTGACGTTTTGCCTATTATATAATTTGATATTGATAACTTGCATAATTATATTAATCAATAGATCAACTACAGCATGAATATAAAAATCAAATTTGTTTTAAACATGGTCTATCGTTGCCACATAACAAAAAAGAAGCAACTTTGAATTCAAATTATTCAGTTACATCGAAACAATGGAAACTGCGTATTTAGTTTTAGGTTTATTTTATTTTAGAAAATTTTACTTTAGAATTGAGTTTATGGTAACCGCAAAACAAAACAAAAACAAAGTATTTTAAGTAAATGTACCGTGGTCAAAACATTATAAATAAAGCATTTATACAGATTGTAAAATGTGAACGGTAATGAGATGCGAACCTATTTCAACCATTTCAAATTTATGTCTAATTCTGCATTTTTAATCTCTTTATGGCAACTGTTCGATTGCAACTTTTACATAATAACTTTTTTTACCCAGGTTTTTTCCAGATTAAGGCATATTTTAGAATATGGTCATTCGACCTACCTCTCCCTTTTGTCTAAGCACCACTCTACCCTTTAAAAAGCAATTATAACGTATATAGTAACTTAGTCTTCGACAAAAATTCAGTCTTCGTCAACCATTGAATCTAGTATCCACGAATAAGATCGCAAACCACGGGTCTTTAACAGAATATATCGTTCAAATAATCAATACCGTTCAAGTTAAATTTTATTAACTATCTTTATAATTAAAATTCTAATTATTAAACTATTAACTCAATATTAATTTAATTATTTAATTCCGTTGACTTTATTTTAAATGAATTTAAATTTGCCGGATTTTAAATTAATAGTGTACATGCATCAGTAGTGAATTGATAGTTAATCAATAGTGAATAGAAATAGAGAGAAAGAGAATTGCTTTATTGTAAAAAAAATTGTTACAATTTGTAGACAAAAGCTTGTAAAAACTAAAAAACAAACAAAAAAAATAAATAAAAGATAAAATGTCAATATACCACAATGAGTAACAAAAATATTATTAAGTTTCATACAGCCGAAATACTCATCGCAGTTCACACCGCAGTCCACATCGTGGTTAAGCATTTCCTCGTAGAAAGAAAGAAATCCAGCAACTACATCAAAAAATATTTATCGCAGTAATCACCTCTAAAGGGTAAGTTGGTTATTTATCTATCTAAACTTTGGTCAACATATCATTTGATCCTTCACTTTAACTCCTTTTGCCTAATAATTTACAATGGCCGAATTAACAAAACTAAAAATAAAACGCGGACAAATGCAGGCGGCAATTAGTATATTGAGAAGACATTTTGATAATGCTGAACATCATCGAACAGTAATGAAGTAGACCGCGTACCTACCACGATGACGATTGTCAAACCAACAATCAATACACTTCTGATAAACCTTAAACCATTTGACGGTACATCCGAAAAATGAACTGAATTTTTCAACTCATTTTATTTAGTAATCGCTAGTCAAGAAATTGAATTAGCCGAAAAAATGAATTTCCTGAAATATGTGATTAAGTGATTTTATTTTATCTTAGGTCAGCTCGAATACCGCTCTGTAATGGGAATTAACATTGCATGATGATGATTTCCCGTCATCTAAAGAATTGTTAAAATTTTTATGACGAAGAGCGAAGAGCATCATTTATTATATGTGCAGCCAATTTCGGGAATTAGCGGTGGAAAATCGTTGGAAGGTCGTATTGGAAGAACATTTATGTATCAATTGTTTTGGTAAAGAACAAAAAGTTCATGCATGCAACGTCTTGTAAAACCCGTGGGCATCATGCATTTTTGCATATACCTTCAAAATAAATAGAAACCCAACAGTCAGCTGAACAAAGAAAGCGGACCTATCCCAACTCAACTACCGAAAATAAGCAAATAACACTTGTTGTAAATTCTATGTCTAATGACATAATGGTCACTGCCATACTAAACATTTTAGACAAAGATGAAATACCTTTCCAGTGTCGAGGTCTACTCTGTACGTGCTCTACTACTAATTTCATTACTCAGCGTCTTACTGATATTCTAAAATTGAAGAAAACAGTATGCAATATACCTGAAAGAGTACTAAACTCTATGACAACATACTGCACCGAATTGTCAACCGCTACCATCAAGTCAAAAATAAATGCTTATAAAAATAGAGTGACCTTTCAAATTGTACCTGATATTTCACTTGTTATACCAGATCAACCGATCCAACGCGAATTGATAAAATTACTGCCTAACATCAAGTCAGCAGATCCAAATTTTCATCGACCTGCACCAGTCGATTTACTACCATCTTTTCATTATTTTCTATAGACAAATCAAATTATCCGCATCAAATCATCAATAATGATATTTGCAGAAAAATATAATAGATTGGATAATAAGTGAAGCTGCGCCTTCTTGCGCGCCAGCTTTTCCAACTGTAACATAACAACAGATTTTGATCTTCAAAAGTTTTGGGAAGAAAGAAGAAAAAAAATGTGAGCAGCATTTTCGCAAACATGTTACCAGGCATGCAAATGGACGTTATGTCGCTCTACCATCTAAGCTAGATGCTATCAAATTAGGCGAATCTTATCATTTTACTCAAAAACGTTTTGACAGGACTGGATACAGATTGAATCAAAGATCAGAGCTCAAGACTTCATATGAAGAGTCCTTCGAGGATTATATAGCACAGCAACATATGTTTCCCGTCAATGATCACCCTACAACGAACCGTATCATGAAATAATCGAGGAACCTAGACACCACCAAGTTAAGTGTGGCATTCGATAGTTCCTTGAAAACATCTACAGGCATATCTTTAAGAGATGTATTATATACCGCAGCCACTATTCTCAACCAGATTTTCTTACTATCCTAATTCGATTTCATAGGCACCCACTCGTGATAACAGGTTATTTAAAAGAAATATATTGACCATTTTTAGTAAGAAAAATTGATCGTAAGGTTAAATAATTTGCAAATCTTTGAATTAATATGATATATGATCGATCTGACCTCAGGTCATAGTTTTCGAAAAGCCATTAGGATAACTTAAATGGTAAAAACTTCTAACACGTAACCAACAGACCTGTGCTCAATTCCTATTCCAGATCATTCGATTTATTTTTTTGAAAATTACTCATTAAGTAGGTCTTCCCTTCTCACATTGTTAACCTCCCCATTTACCTAACTCGCTCAAAATGTGTGCTAGTGAAAAATTACGATGTCACAGAGTTAGTTTCTACAAAGGAACCCTCGCTGTTATAATTGTAACAATATTTCACTCATCAGCAATATTATTCTTATACTGAGAATTATTGTTTAATTTTTAGTTTTGTTATTGCTAAAAGGTGATTTTTAATCTCTTTAAACTATTATTTATTTTTTAGTATAACTACCGTTAACCGGGCATTTTTCGAGAAATTTGTTCGAATGAGTGAAAAAGTGTTTAGCAGAGTATCCTGAAAAAAATTAGTCATACCGACATGACTAAAGAGCATCGTCTGACACAGAAAACGAACTAAATAAGTATAAATCGTTTTTAAGAAAAAATATTTTTGATTGGATGCGCAAGTTACACCAGGTTTGGGACTACTTGGGCACATTTATAAAATATATTATAAATTCTATACAAATCAGTACTATAACCATTTTACCCAGGATTTAGATACTATAAGTGAAATTCGACCTGGCACAGAAAAAAAAACTTTATTTGTATTATTTTTTGGAATAAAACACAGAAATGAGTGAAATATTAATTTATAATGCTAAAAAAATTTTATAAACAGAATTAAGCCTGAAGTAGATACAACCTCTTACATCCACATAGGTTTATCGATCTCACCAGAGTTTTCATTGAAAGGAGTTGGCTCTTAGATCAAAAGTTGGGGAATCTCTTGGTTTAGGACGTAGAGTTTAGATATAAACCAGTTACTTTCCATAATTTGGAAATCAACACTGGGAAATGCTTTTGGATGGTTTCTGCGGTAGCGACTTTCGTTTCTCCAGGTGTCTAAAATGTACCTCCACTTTACCTAATAATTTTTGAAAGATTTTGAAAAATTTTAACGTTTCGACTACTTTCAGTTATTATCAAAATATGAATATATCATATCTGTGACATTGTCATCATAGAGTTTGAAATTTTCAATGGTGAACGTATTCAGAAGGTAGCGATTTATGGAACATCGAGTTATCTGAAATAAAACTGAATGAATTATAAATGAATTTTATAAAATCAGACGTGTAATGTAAAACTCGATCAAAATCGGACAAATTCAAACTAAATATGTGATATTTTGGTAAACAATGGAACGTCAAAATTTTTATCTATTTTTCAAATTATTAAAAAAAATTTTTCTGTTTTGAAATTAGTTTTTTGGAGGAAAGATAAAATTTTACGTTTCGACTTTTCTTTAAGCTTTTATCAAAATATGATATTAACATTGAAAATTTGCGTATTTATATTAATATATAATCAATACATCGAAATCGAAATAAATTTGTGTAATAATAAAAATTAATTTTTCCTCAGTCCCTACGTCTCAATATGTAGCAGTCTTAATCAATCAAATTATTAGTAGTTTTATTAGAATTTACAAAATAGAGCCATAACTTTTACTTAAATTATTTATAAATTGAATTTTGAATTCTATGAGTTTAAAAATGGTGTAAATAAAAAGAATAAATTCGTTATTTCGTAAACCGGCGACTATAGGGCAAAATACTGAAACCTGTCATTTTTGATATCCTGCAGGATTAGGTTACGGAGAAAAACGGCTTGTTTGTTGTTTCCCATGAAGTTGTTGAACTAAATGCCTGAGTTGAGTTGAAGTACCCCATTTCAAACAAAGTTATGTCAAACCAGCCTTTATAAACGACCATGGGGTAAGTAGACTCCCTCTAGCATATCTCAAGCCATAATACTAATAGTGGTACGGGAATCACTCTTTCTACCCTCTTTCTTGTATCCAGGATCATCCGTTATAGTACATACATCTTTTGATATTGGATGCCAGTCGTCTTGATAAGTTGGTCATGACAATGAAGCTTTTAAAAAAATCATCTCTTATGATATTACTTCTAAATAATTTAATAGTTTTTCTAGAAAACCATTGAGAACCTACTCAGTTTCCGTGGATTTATAATACATCGAAAGATAGACTAAAGTTGTCAAGAGTCATCAAAGGAGTGCATATCAACAAAAACGTCGCGAACATCCTACAGTTGTCTTCCTTTCCTCCAGTAGGCAATGACCGCAGGACTATATCGATGTTACCTAACCCTTGACTTGAGCTAGGTGATGATACCTTTGTTATAGAAACAGGCTACGCAAGAAACCCATTTTGTGTTCAATTTGGTAGTTGTTGAAAAGTCAGTTACAAACATACAAGCATACAGGTGAAACTGATAAAAGCAAGTTGAAAATCTTGAAATATCAGAAAACATACATTCAATCATAGAGATTCAAAAAATATTACAGAGTAATATACCAGGAAAAAAGTAATTTTAGAAATGATTTATATAATACGGTCATATAAATTTGATTGCAGATAGAAAATCTTTCAACAAGAACTGTCTTAAATGCAAACTTCTTCCAAAAACATAGATAGTCTCAACATGTTAGATTCAAAAAATTTTAAGATATACAATTATCCATTTCTTGTTTTTTTTTATTATAATGCCTATAAACTTCTTCTGTATTCAGAATCTTTTAGTAGAAACTAATTTGAGACATACATTATCTGGTTACAGCTTTTTGTCCTAATTAGATTGTAAGGCAGTTTAGATTTAGGTTTAGATTCATCGTGGCATACCCCGTATAGAGAAACATATATCCTTGATTAAATCACTATATGACTCAACCGGTGAAACTGTCATAAAAATAAGAATAGTGTCTGTAAATTTTCTAGCTAAAAACCCCCCAAAACTTGATGCATTTAGCAAAAATTATGAACATGTGTAAACAATATCCAAAACAAATGATCTATTAAAATGTAAAATCTTTTTCATGTAAAATTACTTCCAGACTAATATATGTGTGATATTTCATCAAAGCGAAGAGTATAAATTACATGGTAAAGGATCCCGCCAAAATTGAAGTATGTCATGCTGTCAGTTATGCCATGTTTTTGAATGGTGAGTGGCTCCTAGCGTCTGTCTGCACACATTGATTTTTGGGTTCATCTTATTCGAGGGCTATAATGTCTAAGATGACACCTCAACTATAACTTGTCATAACGGGTCATTTATATTTAGAAAGTGTTAGTTTTCAAAAGTCGTAAGAATCCGATTTTATATTTTTATTCCGTTTCGCGCAGTTTAATAAAAAAGGCAATTTGTGAATTCTAATAGGATAAGCTCTGGAAAAACATTTTCAGTATACTTTTATATAATAAAATGTAATAAACATTTCTATTATTATTATTTTTAATTGGATATGGCCTCTCAGACATCTTTGTTTATCACGAGCATTTCTTAAATTTTATTGTTCGTACCTTCACCATTATGTCATCTTCATTAAAGTTTTCTCATTAATTTGTGCCTAACTTCGACAACAGTGTGCCTCGGACATAGTTTAACTCTTGCGCCGTGGTAATATTCTTAGTTATAGATATGAAGGTACTATATATATATATATATATATATATATATATATATATACATAGGTAAACTTTTAATATATATTCTGAGATTTCGATGACAATACAACTCTCAAAATGACAACGATTAATTAAATTCCCGATGATGAATACACATTAATTATTTCCATTATTACACATAGAGGGATCAGACGTATATTAATGAAAATTATTTCTTATTTAAAATAAGTTTAGTGTGATACATCAGGTCTTTCACCTTTTCGTTTTTATATCAGCTAATTTCATTATTCCCCAAGCAACATTCTCAATCTGAGATGCATTTTTAAAAGCATAAAAACAGAAAAAACAATAAACTTCATGTGTGCGTTTTATATAGTCTAAACATAAATTAAAACAAAAATAATCAATTTCGAAAAGCAAGGGGAAAGATAATTTAATAATGATCCAAATAAAAACGGTGAATCGGAAGATGGAATTTCCCCCTTTTGTAGCACAAGTCTCGGTTAATATCTTGACAGAAACCAGAAGGCTCTAATCAGCTAAGTGAACTTAATGTACCTATTTTATTATTCTGATCAACTTTCTAAGTGTAATATAAATAAATACAAACTTGAGGAAGTTTATCAACATTTTTCATATTTTGAAATGTTTAGTTGGAAATGTTTAATTAAAATTTAATCTTTTCCATTATACACTCCAAAATAATATTTATTCAACATTACCGATTTTTTATGTGGAAAAGTGGGAATTTATTTAAAGCCTACACATGTTTCTGAAGGTCACTAATCACCCTGATGTGAATAACCAAAATTATAAATTTGAGAAGTTACCTGCCATGTGGTTTAAACGCTGGCACTTTATCCTACATTGGTAAAGTTATTGTTTGGGCTAGTGTTACAACTACTGTTGTCCGTTACATTGAGGCCAGTGAATTAGTGGACTTGATTTATACGTTATTTCAATTTCCTGGTAATAAATTGAAATTTTTGGACAAAAAAACATGTTTATTTCAATAGAAAAAAATAGAACTATAAAACAAACCCACAGAAAATTAGAAAAATTCAAGTTAAGTACCAACATTTCCTAGAAGTAACAAGTTTGCTGTCCAATTTCATTCCTCTTTTGAAGGCATTATGGTTTGTTTGATTGTTCTAATTTATCTTACTAACTGAAATAGATAATTTTTTTTGGCTAAATAGTTAAATTTTTCAAAAGGACATTGCATTAACGTATTAATCAAGCCCACTGATTCACTGGCCTTCTATTTCCTTTTCTATTTTGCCAGAGAAAAAAATTATCCACACGAGCAAACGGCCTTTATCTACCAACTGCTCTATTAGTTCCATAAAAACTTCAATCATTGAACGCTTTACTAGATTTTTTCAGTAAATAAATGGGTTATAAGTATATGCTTTGGGTCTTTTATTCTTTATATATTAACGAAACGTTACTCCGTCTTTAAATAGCACAATTGGCACTAATTTTTGCATTTATCAGTTACTTCAATCTCCAAATATCCACGTTTCTCCCATATTGTGATAACTCATCAAAAAACGCTTCGTTCTGTTTCGCCTTTTGATATTAAAAACAATTGTTACCCTCCACTCTTTTGTTAAATCTTTGGACTCATTTAGCAAACTATTGAATGAATTTTGATTTCTTAATTCGTACTCAATAAAATACTACTTTTCTGTAAGTTATTATTTTTACGCTGTAGAGCTTTAGAAAGCGGATTAATGATATCAAATCGTGAATAAAAAAATGTGACAAACACTAAGAAATTATAACTCTCTAAAATGTTAATTTTATTTTTACATTCTTCACTTTTCTCTTTTTTTTTCTCGAAATTAATTTAGTTGGTACAAAGTTTTCATGATTAATAAATAATTTTTTTTAACCGCTAATAAATGGTTGTTCCTTGAAGACCATTTCGTACGACCTTTTTAAGGGTAATTAAATATTTCTCACATGAATAGTCAGTGCCCATGTTGTATACTATTGCTAAAAAAAGTAAATATTTTTTCTAAATTATCGAAAAAAGTCGACACTTCAGACATTTCACGAACATGTTTCGCAACATCGCTTAAAACTGAATTTAATGCGTGCGCAGCACAATGAACATAATAGGCATTCGGAGCATGTTCTTTTATTAGGATTGGTAAGCCTCCATAAACACCCGACATAACATTTGCTTCATCGTAACTCTGTCCTCTACATTTAGTCGAATCATTTAAATATTGTTTAATCGTATTTAAAAGTTCAGTTTTAAGTCCTTCAGCTCTGCAATCGGATACTGCTAAACCCCAAAAAGGACTCACAGATTTTTAATTCTTTAGGCACATTATCATTATTTTCTGTGATCGAGATATATCGAAAAACCATGGAAAGCTGGTCAATTTTTGACAAATTTTGTGTTGTATCTAGAACTATTGTTAGAAATGAAGGTTTTTTTATTACCGAGATAATTTGGTTTCTCGCTACGGTACCAAGCAAATTAATAATTTCATTTTTGAATCGTAGGTCTTAAATAATTTATTTCACTTTTTGGTCTTCAAAAGTTACATCATAATTAGATATCAAACGTAAAATTTCCATAAAATTTCCAGAATCAGAATCATGGCCTCTTAAAAGTAGATTACAAGATGCTAAAGTAATTATAACCCTAATTTTACGATGCAATACATCTCTCCAGAATGTAATTTCACTATTGATTTCACTTTGCAATAGAGTATCGATAGTATTTCGTTGTAACCTATTATTATAAGAGAGGGTTGCATTAATATGCTGCTGTAACTTCTCATGGTCAATCTAGCTTGCATAAAATTGTTTCTAATGGAAACACGGTTGACCCATGTAGAAGAGTATGATTTGCTTTGACGACCTGCTATTAATCAACAGAAGTGGCAATACAGTTTGTTCAAAACATTAGCATAACATAACCATGGTCTTGGAATTTTTATGCCTGCCTTATTGATGTATGAATAATAGTAGACCGAAAAAGGTCGGTTACTTTCTGAATATTTTGGAAACGGTCCTTGTGGTTTAAATGGACCCAATTTAAAAATTATTTTTCGTTCGCATTCAGTTGGACAGACACCACAGTTTCCTCTATCTGATGAAACTAACAATTTTCAGATATCTCAGAATCGTCGATTTAGGTTTCTTCTATTTGTGGATGGACATCTGATGAAAAATGTGCTTGAGAAGAATCTGAAAATATAAAAAATATAAAAAATAAAAGCGAATGTTTTGATGAATTTCCATACGTAAGTTTATGGCTAGAGAGTGTTCAGACGTACGCAGGCTCTATGCGGGTTGAGCGCGTTTTAGTACAAAATCACCGGCACGCAGTCCATGCGTTACATCCGATAGTGGCGCGTGGCCATACGAAACGAACAGAGCCCAAGCTCCAGTTCCATTTTGTTCTGAAGTACGGAGTCCTAAAAATAAAATAAGATAAATGGGTTGGATAGTTCTTACATTTGCAATCTAAATCACTCACGGAAGCTGGTGTCTAAAAATATTTCTGGGCACTTTTTTAAGACCTCCTCTGTTTTCTGTTTACTTATTCTTTTATTTATTATATATTTTATTCTTCCTTTACTCATTTTTTTACAAATCGTACTAATACTACTAACCAGAAGAACAATAATTGTTTGTATTGTATTACATAATTAAATAAAGCGCGTCAATAAACACTGCTTTCCGTCCATGGTTTATCATCGTGTCGTATGTACATCGATTATTATGGCATTCCACCGTTGAAGTAAATGACTTAAGCGGGAAAATCCCGCAGCCCGCGATAACCGATGTGCGATGCTGCCAACTTTTGAATGTCCGCTTTACGTGGGAAAAAAAGGAATTGCTTTTTTGACTTGTGTCATTTGTGAAATAAAAAAAAAATTGGGAAATTTTTTATTAATTTTTGCTTACGCACGTTGAGGGCCTCGTATAATTGAATGGCAGATACGGTGGTAGCTACGCCTATGGTGTGGTCATAAACTATAGACCCCCATTTTTCGTTATCTACAATTTTTGGTTTCCATGATTGTTATTTTTTGTGTCGAATACTTCTACTATGAAAAATAATGATGTATTTGTCCACTTAATATAATAATAAATTTAATGAAGGGTCTTCTTTACAGTTTTTGGCATATATTGACAAATTCTAAGCCTTTCCACTTTTGGTTTACTGCGAGGAGATATGCTGATACAAATTTGTGTGGTCTCTAGGTACTATTTATTTTTCAGGACTTGATGAAGAATTGAACAACTTAAGTTTTACGTGATATTTCCTAAAAACATTTTCTGGAAATTTTAAAACAATTTTTAAGAAGTAATGTAAAAATCTATTTAAATAAAATAACGTTCAAATCTCAACATTTAATTAAAATAATTAATAGTAATATTATTATGGTTAGAGATTCTCACACGGTTGTCAGTATTTAAAAATGTATTTTACTCGTGGATGAACGATTTGGATGCAACGTCATATATATTTCCTCTTCGCAGCTTTCTTGTTTTCATTGTTCATGTATACAATACAATATAAAAAATATGTATAAATGTATAACTATAATAAATTTTTTCACTTACAATAATTAATTAAGATTTCCGGTGATTTTTGATATTGTTAATGCTTGTAAAAAATTTTAAACTCATAGAATTCAAAATTCGATATTCAAATTGACGTTGATAGAAATATTGATTAATAGTAATAATTTAAATAGGTTAGGTCGTCATTAATGTAGCTGAATATTTATTAGTTAGAATATAAATGACAATAAATTTAATAGGTTAAGTCGTTATAGGTGAAGTTGAAATTTATAAGTTAGGTGAGTTTAATTGATTGTTAATGGCGTTGAATTTTTAAAGAATTTGTCTTTTCAAAATCTAAAAGATATGTATAAATTACACTAAGGTTATTTAAATCAGTTTTCTTATTAATGCATTCATCATATTGGGCAATATATATTGTTTCTAAAAATAAACGGTTTTGGTAGTTTTTTTCAGTTGTCGTTGTTTGACGAATTCATTATTCATATTGTGTCCTGCGTGATAGACATGAGTCGCTAATGAACATCTATCAGGATATAATCTGCTATCACTCTTGTGGAAGTTATCCGACTGATCAGTGACTTTTTCGACTGACCAATGTACTTTTTGTGACAATTCAAACAACGTATTTCATATAGTATCTTAGGCAATTTATTGGTTGGTGTTTTATCTTTTACTTTAGCAAAAATAGATTGAATATTAAGTGTTTGACTTTACGCTATTTCAATTTTGTGTTGTTTAAAGATTCCAGAAAGTTTAGAAGTAACTGATTTTATATATGGTGAAGGTGTATAAATATATGGAATAGAAATGTTAGAAATAACGTTTGAAAATGATGATTCAATGCTTATGTCAGTGTCAGATGTATTATACAAAATTCGTTTTAAAAGATATGGAGGATATGAGTTTTCCTAAAAAAGTTTGTAAAATATAATAAATAATATAATAAAAAATTGGATCAGAAATTTTTAGGACTATTTTTAATCTGTTTGATTGAATTAATTTTAGTGTTACGTGGTGATATGAATGATAATTGATATATCTTCTTGAACTTATTGGTTTCATATAGCAGTCAATTAAAATTTTATTATCTTCGTTTCTCATAAATTTAGTATCAAGAAAAGGTAACGATTTTTTAACGATATAAGAATCGAAACTATTTTGTAAAATAATAAATTATCAATTTCATTATATGGAAGGGATAGCATTATATCATCTACATACTTTTTAATGAAGAATAATTTGAAGGGTAAAACAGATATTACAAAGTCCAAGACATGTTCCATTACATAATCTAATATAGGGGATGTTGAAGACCCCATTGGTATTCCAAAAATTTTTTGGTAATTTTTATTATTATAAGAGAAATATGTATTGTTAAAAATGAATGTTATTAATTCTAATAGAGTATCTTTATTAAGTTTGCAATTTTTACGTATATCCCTCCATTTATGTTTATTAAATTACGTCCAATCCTAACAATACATAATTCGGTTGTAATATCATATTGTTAAAAGTTTCTTTGATTTTAAACGAGTTTTTTATATAATAATCATTGTGGTAATCATAAGATTTAGTCAAAATTTCAGTTATCCAATTTGTAAGGGGTTCAATGGTAGTGTTAATTGATGCTACAATAGGTCTAGCTGATAGAGTAGGTTTATGAATTTTTGGTAAACAGTAGCATTTAGCAGAAATACCGTTATAGTTTGTTAATTTCTTTTGGGTTTCTTTGTCAATTTGTTTTTTGTTAAAAACTTTTTTAATAAATTACAATTATTAGTTGTTTTTAGAGTTGAGTCATTATTAATTTCTTTGTATGATGTATTTATTGTAGATAAGTTCTTTGGATAAATCTAAATACTGTTGTTTCTCCATAATGACTGTGATATTACCTTTGTCAGATGGTATGACTATTAAATTTGATTTTTTTTTAGAAAACTTTCGGTTTTGTGTAATAGATCTCTGAAAACAGAAGATTGTTTCGATTCATGAATGTGGTTACTTAAAATGTTGGTTGCTTTGGCTATAGGGACATTTCTTTCTTGTTCATTTTGTATGAAAGAAGATATATAATCAATATTAGCTAACATAGTTTTGATTGAAACATCTTTAGTAATTATGGGTTCGATACTGAATTTAGGCCCTAATGATAGAAACTGTAAAATATATCCTTAGGTATCTCTGTATTTGAAATATTATTAATCCAATTATCTTGGGTTTTAATAACTGAATTGATTTTTTTGTTAATAAGATTATTAAGTTTATTTTTTGTTTCTTTTTAGTTTTATTAAATAATTTATTATAAATAACTTGATGTCTGCTCGAAAAATTTTCAAAAGTGAATTGATACAACAAATTTAATATAGAAAAGGAGAATACTGAAAAATTGTTACCTTTTCTTGATACTAAATTTATAAGAAACGAAAAATAATAAAATTTTAATTGACTTGTATAAGAAACCAATAATTTCTGGAAGATATATCAATTATCATTCATATTACCACGTAACACTGATTAATTTAATCAAACAGTTGAAAAATACAGTCCTAAAAATTTCTGATCCAATTTTTTATGCAGAAAACATTAAAATACTTTACAAACTTTTTTATGAAAACTCATAACCTCCATATCTTTTGAAACGAATTTTGTATAATTCATTTGACATTGACAAAAACATCATTTTCAAACGTCATTTCTAACAGTTTCCATGAATTTATACACCTTCACAATATGTAAAGTCAGTTACTCCTTAGCTTTCTGCAATTTTTAAACAATACAATATTCAATATATTTTTACTAAAGTAAAAGATAAAACACCAATCAATAAATTGTCTAACATAGTATATGAAATACCTTGTTCAAATTGTGACAAAAAGTACATTGGTCAGTCGAAAAGGTCACTGATCAGTCGGATAAGTTTCCACAAGAGTGATAGCAGATTATGTCCTGATAGATGTTCATTAGCGACTCATGTCTATCACGCAGGACACAATATGAATAATGAATTCGCCAAAGTTTTGACAACTGAAAAAAACTACCAAAAACGTTTATTTTTAGAAACAATATATATTGCCGAATATGATGAATGCATTAATAAGAAAACTGATTTAAATAACCTTAGTGTAATTTATGCACATCTTTTAGATTTTGAAAAAACAAATTCTTTAAAAATTCAACGCCATTAACAACCAACTAACCTCACCTAACCTATAAATTTCAACTTCGCTTATAAAGACTTAACCTATTAAATTTATTGCCATTTGTATACTAACTAATAAATATTCAACTACATTAATGACGACCTAACCTATTGGAATTTAATGTTATCCATAAATTTACCAATTAATAGTAAACATCATTTAGTAAAACTTATCCTTTTCTAACCTATAAAAATTCAACGTCATTCATATTATAACCAATCAAAGATTAATGAAAATTCCCATAGTAACCTGAATCAATATTTCAATTAATCAATATTTATATCAACGTCAATTTGAATATCAAATTTTGGATTCTAGGAGTTTAAAGATTTTTACAAGCATTAATAATATCAAAAATCACCTGAAATATTAATTAATTATTTCCCCGACGACGATGAATACATAAGTATTCGAAAGCTCGAAAAATATATTAAAGTTAGTCCACTTTGTTGTTTCCTTGCCACGATCCACGTATATATATATATATATATATATATATATATATATATATATTTACTTATATTTTTAAAGTGTCTTTTAAAATTAGTTTTTTATGATATTTATGAAAGACAGATGAAAATTAAATTTACGTCTTGTTGCGCTGGTTTAAAAACATAAACAGATATAAAAGGCTTAAGAAATTTTAATATAGTATAGGTATATTTATCCAATATAATAATAATATCTCCATAATAATCACCAGAAAAATCTATGTATTATTTTAACAAATATTGGGTATTTCGTGAGTATGGTATTTATTTATAGTTAGGTACTGATAATCCCTTTTGCCAGTTAATTATACAACAGTCGTGAATAAATAATTTTATCGACGGCTGTTGTATAATGTTACCATTATATGGCAGTGATTAATGAATCCATAAATCACTACTGTCAGATGCTTACTTCATTAAGCTTTATTATATTGTTTTGGTACAAAACATCGTTTTTCATAATTTTATCACGTAAAACGCTACCAAATATTTCCAATTTAATTTTATAGGTACACATAAAAAAAAATAAAAAAATAAATTTTCTTTCAACAGATTCGAGTCCCTTGAAGGCACGGAGCATTAACATCATTCACAACAACTCAGCCTAATCTAACTTAAATGTAATTGATAATCTAACCAATGAAAGTTCAAAACGATTTTTGTAACAACCATAATCAATAACTTTCATATTTCTATCAAGCTTCAATTTTTAAAACCAATGACTTTAGTGTTTTTTCAACGAATCAACGAAATTCTAAACTAATGTAAGTATTTATATTGCTCGGAAATATATCAGGGTTTCATTGCCAAGTTCCCAATAAGAAACGGCTGACAAGAACTTCTATATATATATATATATATATATATATATATATATACATATAATCTGGTGTTTATGTGGTGTAATTCTATTCGTTCCGATGGCAAGATTGGACAAGAACAAAAATTGTCGATTTATATCAGTCATTGGGTTTACATATAGCGAGAATTTACTTTTTTAACTGTTTTTTGCAATCCAGCTTATTTCATCTGGTCTTCTTATTACTGCAATATAATTACAGATAAAATACTAATTCTAATAATGATAAATGAGAATGTCTCAATCAATAGAGGTACTTATCTTTTTGTATAGAATTAAAGAGAAGAGTAAAAGGCTAACGTAGTTCGATTCTCAGAATAAAAATTGAAAGTGCATACCAATTGGCTTAGAATGAACAAATTATCAGACTTATGACTCAAGCATTATAATAAAATATTGATTTAGAAGGAGGATCTCCTGTGAGAACCTCCCAAATTCCCGACCGCAAGCAAATCATGTATAAGTGTCCGCCCACAATCCAAAATTAGTTCAACCACAACAGCAACAAGCTTAGTGCTCAAAAGCCCCAAGCTACAAAGGGAAACCCTCAAAATTATTTGTTTGGTGACAATACTGTGCGGAAATTTCGGTGTTGTGTAAATTTTTTCGAAATGTCATATAACAATTCCCCGCCAGATCATCATCAGGATATGTTCCAATATGGGTATCCTACACACAATTATCACTATATATCAGGTACATAACCTTTAGTTTACCCGATTTTTTATATTTAGAAATAAGTGAAACAGATACCGGGACACTTATTTTTTCTTTAAATATGTATAATTTTTGCTCCAAAAATGAATTTTTCAATTGACACTCGCCTAAAAATTGATAATCTATGAATATCTTTTTAAAAATTGTCATTATCAATCTTTAAACTATTATACAAATTTCAAAATGTTTAACATCCAAGGTATTTTTACTCTTACATTTTTTGCATAATTTTGAAACTTACCTTACTTATTTAATGGTATTTTCTTTTCTTCGAATCCGTTAAATTTTTCGTTTATTTCTCAGATTCTTCAATATACTCCCATTCTAAATATTCATTATTTCGGTTAAATAATTTATTAGGTTGATACATACCAAGGGGAGTTGGATCATGCTCCGGATCCCTTCGATTCTCTTGTGCGGTGAATAACTTCGCATGCCTTCTTATAATCTTCTTTCTTTACCCTACAATGCTCTAATTATGGTTTTTAGCTCCTTCCGTTATTCTTGTCCGTTTTCTCGTATTGTTGATCTTGTACCTGGAGCCTTGAACTTTTGATGAAAAAAGAACAAATAACCCCGTATAACATTTTCTTACCTTCTACAATGAATACTCTGGAAACGGCAAATATATATTTATGTTTCTAAATGCTCTAGATTTTAGGTATATTCTGTTTCAAAATCAGTTTTTTTTCATAATTTTTATATATTTATATTATTAATTAATGTTAATATTTTAATAAAGACGGAAAGTAGATGAAACGGCAAATTTTCATCTGCCTTTCAAAACTTATAAAAAAAAACTAATTTTAAAACAGAAGAAACCTATTTGTATATTTTTCTACTCCTTTCTATCCAACATCATTTTCATGTGTATACATCCAACATAATTTTAGTTCATTCTTTTCATATTTTTTTATTAATCTATTTGCGTATATCCTTTTCGATCGTAATTACTTCACTCTTATATTATGTCTTATTTACCCTAGTTTTCTTTGGTAATTTCATACTTTCCAATACATTTTGGTATGTCGTCACATATTAGTTTTGTTTATTATTTCATTTTGCCCTTTGTCCTTACTTTATAGTTATCAGTAATATCAGTAATATATCATTATTCTCTATTTGTCAATGTTTCATCTTTTCCATCCAATATCAATATGTTTCATTCATCTTTCTTCTTGCTTCATATTTTAACGACTATACAAACTGTAATATTCTTCTTTGTACCTAATACTTGGAAGTTTAAAGCTCAATTCTTCTTTTATTTCGCCATCTTCATGGAAAGCTAACTAGTTAAATTTGTTATTTTTTATATATTTTCAGCACTCACATCAAAAATATAGTTACTACCTGTCCACGTATCCACTATTGTTTATTTTTGAATGGTATGTTTTCATTGGAAAATTTCTAGTAAAATAGCCTGACAGTTTATATTAACATAGAATATTTACATTATACATATTTATTTCTTAAAGTTAGTTTTATGATAGAGTTCATAAATTAATATTAAATAAAAAAATTCATAATTGCGTCAACAAATGAATAAAATAGAGAATGGGAAAAAATTGGAAACATTGGTATCAATAGATAATCATTAAACTGTTAACCAGTAGAAAAGAAGTTACATATATGGTGTGCAAGTGTGCAAGATAATTAAGTTAAACTTTCGAAATTATTATTTATAATACTTTTTTACAATGCCAAAATTGGAAAATTAATTGCGAAAAATTACATATCACGAGCAATATACTTCCTATGTAAGGACTACGTACTTTTTGTTCTTCTGGTTTACCTAATTGTTGTTCATCAATACTAGCTTCTTATTGCGTTAAATTAGATCCATTCCGTCAGTAAACTTTACAATCATCCATGTGAAATAGTAGTGAATACTTTTCTTCTTTCGTTTAGTTTTGAAACTTTTAAATTGGCATGTCTGGTGATGATAGTATCTGTATACCTAACCTAGTAATTATCAATTATCTCAATTGTTTTCTTGTAGATGAACCTATAGCCGAACAAAATGAAAATAAACTTATTCAGTTACATTATCGGCTTGTAGAAACTTTCTAAGGGTCCGTGGCGATGGGATCTGTATCATTTATAAAATTCTACTGCCATGTTTACTATGACAAATACATTTTTATGGTAAAGTAATGATTCAAAGTTACTCATCACTACGATTTAGTCCGCTTCCGTCAATATCGTTGTTACTGTTAACTTCTGAACCAAGACAAATACCAATTATTGTGGCAAGCCACGTAACCTCTGTGCCTAACAAAATTCAATGAGATTTACCTCCCAATTTTGATATACCGTCATAACTAGCAATTTGATGTTAGAAGTAATTTAAGAGTAGTCTCTTACTCTACTTTAAATGCAGTTTTTTTGTATCCAATCCTCTTTGTGATGTAGCCATTGTTGTATTTCAGTTTTTCGATTGTTTAAAGTTTGAATATGTTCAGATATGATACTATGATATGAATATGATATTTTCGATATAATGCAAGACGGACTCAAACCACCACCATATTATACCGAGTTATAACAATAACAAGCAAATAAGGAAAACAAATTGAACAAGTGAAAATCATATAAATATCTAGGTGCAAGAGTAGAGCAGAAAATAACAGGACAAATAAGAAAACTTGTTAAATTATGTGATGCGATAAAAGCATCATTCTTTGTGAGAAAAGAAGTAGCGAAAATATAAAAATAGAAATTGTGAGGAAAGCAGTGAATATTGAATAAAATACGTATAAATGAAATGGAAATCAAATCCCTCTGAAAAATAGAGAATAGAACAAAAGAAGATGACAGGAAATGAAGCATACTTAGAAAAACTACAGATATGAACAGCTAGAGATAGAATATACGAGGCATATTTTTTTAAGTAAGTACCGAATTGCGATTCCGCCGCCGCAACCCCAAGGTCGGCGTTCTGCACATGCGCGCTGGTTACCTACATCTCTTGTTTACGCACTGACGCCATTACAGTCTGATTCTTCATTGTGTACGTTGTTTACTGAGTGTTTAAGATGCCTCCGACAATCGTGAGTCCCGATTGTGAAGTACGGGCTGTTATACGATTTCTTAGTGCTAAAGGCGTAAAACCAATCGATATTCATCGTGGCCTACGTCACATCAGAATCGAAACAACAATCCATGAAATGGCGACATTCATCATCACCCAAAAAACTGAAATTTAAGCAAATAATTTCTGCCCGGAAAATCATGTGCACAGTTTTTTGGGACAGAAAAGGAGTATTGCTAGTGGAATTTCGGCCTCGTGTTGAGACAATCAATGCAGCGTCGTGCAATCCAGAACAAAAGACGTGGCAGGTTGAGTATGGGTATCATTTTGCTGCATGACAATGCCCGTCCACATGTGGTTAATCGGACCAAAGATCTCATCAAATCTTTTCAATGGGAAACTATAGATCATCCTCCCTACAGCCCTGATCTAGCGCCCAGTGACTATCATTTGTTTCTGCACTTGAAGAAACACCTGGGCGGTCAGCGTCAGTTGTGATACAGTGGTTAACAAGTCAGGCGGCAGAATTTTATGAGGAGGGTAAACTGGTGCCACGTTATGACAAGTGCCTCAAAATTCACGGAAATTATGTAGAAAGGTAGATTAAGGTACAGGCTTTCATGTAAAAATAAAATTATTGCGATATCTTTGCACTTCTTTTTTTAATTCAAAAATGGTAATTACTTAAAAAATATGCCTCGTATAAACCTCAATTGAGATAGTTTGGTATGCTGGATTCCCTAAAACTGAATACCAAAAACAAAACGCTTGAATCCAGAATACCAAGTAACAATTATTGAGAAAGATCAAGAACAACATGGCTGGAAAATTCGAAAGTAACAGAGGAGGAAAGAAGGATAGAATGGGGAGGAATAAAAGTTCAAACAACAGATACATATGCTTGTATATGTATATGCTATAACTCCCAATCAAACAGTGATTTACCTACGGTAATTAGGCTTAGGATTAAATGAAAAAGAATTTGTTATAGTTTGTATGGAAGTTAAAATATTGTTCTAACCCTATCTTTTTATATTGAAAACACCATCATAAATCTATATAAAACTGGTGATTGAAAAATTACTTTCAATAAATCTTATGTTATCCATTGAAAACGTTTTCTTCATTCAAAATAATCACCCTGAATGCATTTTTTTCTATTAAATTTCGTCATTAAATCATGTTTTATATTATATACATCCAGTGGAGACATTTGTGTAACAAATGGGGACATGTAGCCGTATAAAAATTTGAAACAATAAACAGTATCGTTTAATGTCATGATTTATTTTATTAAATATTTTGTTTCCCATGATGATATATTCATGTAAAAATGAAAAGTAAAGAAGATAGGACAATCTGGCATTTTAATTATTGTTTAAGATTTTAAAATAAGAGAAAATGTCGTTTACAAGTACATTAATACAAATAATGAGGTAGAATTATAGATTTTAATAAAATATAATTTGTTATTATTATACCACATATTCTTTTCTTAAACATCGGCTGAAATTTCTCAATATTTAATGTATATGACTAAAGTTTTTCAGTCAAAATTCATTTCTTGTTTACAAATTTTTCTTTTAAGATAAGACATTTGAACACTTCTCTCACATTTCCATATCTTTTTTGGAAACTATTTCTCTTTGGCCTCTAAATAGTAGTGATGACAGAGACCAAAACCAATGGATTACGGTACACAACGAAGTAGAGAGAAATGAAATACTAGAGAAAATAGGGATGAATAAATTCTTTGTAGGTCCTAACCCTTCTGTGGAGTCGACTACAGAATAATGAAGAAAAACATTAGAAATAAGGTAGATAGGACAAAACCAGTTACTGGAAAAATGTACAGGGGTTGATACAGACAAAAAAACTCCTAGGAGCCCAGAGCCAAAGATCTATCGAATATGTCAACCTACAAGGTGTTCGAAAAGAGTATCGGGTATTTGTTTTCGCGCCACATTCGAAACGGAGCGACGAAAGGGAGCGGGGAGGGGTTCATGGCGTCCGCCATTTTGTGGAGTTTTAGTCACGATGGAACAGTACTCGGGGTTCAATAGTGATTGCTCAACGTCTGTATCGTACGCAATATCGTACACGCCACGCGCCAAGTGACGATAGCATTAGGAAATGGATCAGGATGTTCGAGAATACAGGTGCGACAGTTAAAATTCAAAACTCTGGTCGCCCTCGTTCAGTTGGCGATGAAGAAACAATTGAAGAAGTCGAGGCGTCGGTTCGTCGAAATCCAACTTTATCCATCCGAAAGCGAAACCAAGCGCTAAACATCAAAAAATCGTCCTCACATTTTATTTTAAAGGAAGATTTGCATTTAAAAGCCTATAAAATTCAATTGGTTCAAGAATTGAAGGATACGGACTATGCTAATCGACTGAATTTTGCGAACGGAATGATGCAGCGATTTAACAACTTTGAAAACATACTGTTCAGCGATGAAACAAATTTTCACCTTAATGGTCATGTTAATAAGCAGAATTGTCGGTACTGGGCAGTAGAGAATCCGAGACGAAAGCATGAACGACCCTTGCAAAGCTCAAAGGTCGTTGTTTGGGCCTCTATGTCTGCTAAAGGAATTATTGGTCCTTATTTTCATGAAGATCAACGAGGCCGAGCAATCAATGTGAATAGTGACAGTTACTGCGATATGTTGCGAAATTTTTTGGTCCCAGACTTGCAGGAGTTTGCAGGTTTCAACTCAAGAATGTGGTTCCAGCAAGATGAGGCCACTTGCCATACCTCGAATGACTTGATGGAAGTTGTGAATAAATTATTCCCTAATAAAGTCATTTCGCAAAGGGGTAACATCAACTGACCTCCCAGAAGCCCCGACCTTAGCCTGCTTTACTATTTTGTATGGGGATACCTTAAAAGTAAGGTTTATCAAAATAATCCAACGAACCTAACCCAATTGAAGAAAAACATCAGGTCAGAAATGGCAGCAATATCAAGAGCTTTGTGTCGACGTGTTATCGCCAATCTTCGTTCCCGTTTAGAAGAGTGCCAGCAACTTAACCGTCATCATTTGGATAACATCATCTTTTCCAAACAATTTTCCAATTCATATGGTATCAATAAACAGTAAAAGTTTTTATTGCTTATAAATATTTTTTGTTTACTTGAACTTACAAATACCCGGTACCCTTTCTGGACACCTTGTATTTATAAGAACAATATACGAACACTAGCAGAAGACTTGTCAGGGAATTGCCGACTCCATGGACACCTCAAGATGCCAGATTTAGCAGAGTATACAATGAAAAAAATTTGCTATGTAGAGGACGAATCCTTTATCCACATTCTCTCGAAGTACTAGAAACAACAGCGTTCCAGGAAATAACACCTGAAATCATATGAAATAGAAGATTAAGATTTTTATCAGCTAGAACCATCCCGGATCCTGAACTTTCTTGAATAAGTGAAATTAATAGATCATCTGCAAACACTGAGCATCACCAGTATCACAGCAAGAGAAGGAGACCCACTAGATCCTTTGGCCCAAAGTGTATATGACACCTTAAAAACTATACATACATACAATACCAGACCAGAGTGCCCTTGATCTTAGTCTTGCAAACTTAGTCTTGGCATGGTATTGCAGTGTCATGAATATCTGGTTTTGCTGTATTTAGAGTGTGATTTTTTCTTACTTTACTTTTTAAGAGCGTGAGGGATCATTTGTGTCATTCGACCCAGTCAGTAAATTTGTTATTAATCGTAGATTTTTTTGGTGCATACCAGAGCATCTCGTCTCTCCAATGATGTTATTGTCTTCATCAATTATGACAAATAGCTTCGATTGTCCATTCTCAATTACATGTTCTGGAAATTTTCCCTGTCCATTTACACTTTCTTTATGCCATACATTATGTTTCGTATGTGTACTAGTATTTATTATTATTAGTAACATATCAAATCAAATTTGCATTACCTACTTTATCAGTAAAAATTAAATCATTTCATTATTTGGTCCAATCAGATTACAATAATAGAGAACGTATAAAATAGGACATGGGATATTTCAGCTTTCATTTTTTAATACTAACCTTCTTGTTGTATGTCGAGACAAATAGTTATCATGAAATGTTTTATTGTTTCTGGATTTTGTTAATAGAATCAGCAATATTTCCATGGACAAAACAAATAAAATAATTTGTTCCTCTTGATTACAGTCAAACTCAGTACTTCTGCAAGTGAAGGCTTTCTTAATATATTTAAATTTGGCTATAAAAATGACACTCATTCTCTTAGTTAAAATGTTAATTTATATAATCTACTAGAATTAGGCAGTTGTAGCATTTTGGGCAAATTGAAAATCTTAGGAATATTTACTGGCAAAACAATTGGATTATATTGTTAGTTTCATATGCAGAATATATGTTCCAGAGAGAGTCGTTTGGCCTATACAGGTACTTTTTTAAATCTGTTATACAAGGCCTGTTGTTGGGGTGAAGCAGCCAATAACTACTATTCCACATCGTCACGTAATCATTTCAATACTTTAACGTAGTATTTTTCAGTGATGGTGTAACCTCTTGGAGAATATTTGTAGTATCCAATACATAACATTGTCTTCATTTTGCTTCGAAGTGGACATTGTTTCTGGATCATAGCCAATGCACGACCATTAATAATCAGATATTTTTGTAAGACTAAAGCTTAGCTTAATGTGAATTCGTAAATAAAATTTTCTGTCATTTTTAAAATGAAAAGAAGGAGAACGGAAAAAGACACTTTAAACATAATGAATACACTTTTACTACACCAACACACACAATTGCACTGTCTGACTCCCGTTATAATTATTATAGTTATCATCTTTCAGTGTGTTCAATTTAAATATCACTCACGGTTCCAGAAAATCCAGTTTGACTGTAATCACATGTACTTCGATCACGAATTTACACGTCTCGATTACAAATGCGCATACTTACGTGTGACGTCCATGCCACACGGAGGTTTCTTGGAAGCTTCGACATGTAGATATGAAGGTAATTACGATTATTTTGTGACAAACCTCGTATATCTGAGATACGTTCAACATAATTTTTGATTTCGTATGAATAGGGTAAATTGTCTGAAACTGGCGGAAGTATGGATGTTTGTGATCTATCGTAGTATTTGTGAAAAAATTGCAGTGCTTTCTTAAGCAGTTTTGAATTTTAGCAGTACTTTTGTACTATTGATATTCAATACTAATTCCTACTTATATTTAATTCCTTTCAGGAGATGTTGAAGACTATTTAATATTCGTGCGATTTGTTAATTAGTCATTTCAGTTGGGTCATTCGTGCGTCTTCAATAAATCAACTATTCCTTAAGGTGCGTATTCACTTGCAACAAAACACTTCGAACGAACCAAACATGCACACTCTAAACATTTTGCGCTAATCGTTCCGGTGTTCGCTGCGTTCGCACCAGTTATCAGTTCGTATTAGTTTATGTGTTTGTCGAAATGAATACATCTGTTATTGCCATAGTCACTGGTGTTTTTTTAATTATAGCATTAGCGGGTAAAAGATACAGTATTTCGAAAGGCAATTCTTGTACAAGATCGCCTGCCTATTACAGTGACGATTCGTACAGTAATCAAAGATAATATAAAGGTTTGCCACCCAATCATCATGCTTCTTCAATTTTTTATAATATGTCCCATTTATCGGATCCCATAGAAAAGACGAATTTTAAACAGCGCACGGGGCGCTAGTGGCTCGAACGGTGTAGTTTGTTGCAAGTGAATACCCACTATTATGATTTGATTCATTTCGTCTCGATGATGTTATATTTCTTTGGTTGAACTTAGCACATTATGAAACCCATTTCAAAAAGAGTAAAATTTTGGCCCTTCCATATTCGCAGCGATGTGTTACAATGAGCACAGGAACTTTTTTTTGTCAGGACACCAATTAAAGTTTAGCGATGAAAAATTCTTCAGTACATATGGATAAAAAATCTTGCAATAACTTGATTATGACAGCAGTCGGTGAGTCGTTAAAAAGCAAAAATGAAATTTTTGATTTTTAAATGTTTGTTAGTGTATATTTCCGACAATGAAGTGATTATTTGTCTCAAAAATGCAGATCTTACATTATATATCCACCTTTTTTATCGAAAAAAAGCAGCATGTGAGATAAAAAGTAAACCGCTTGTTTGAAATTTTATGGAATGTTTGTTTACCAAATTTTATGAACATTCCCGTGTAAACCAGTACTAGTAATCAAGTTATTTTCGTCAAAACGGTTTATCAAAATAAACACAGTGTAGTTACCGTAAGACCAGTGGCGTAACCAAATAATATTATTTAAGCCCATGTCATGAATATTACCAGGAAGCTATATCGGTAGTAACAGGTAGGATAGGTTTCTATTTTGTTCGTTATACTTAGACAAGCTCGTGTCGAGTAATGCCATTAAATGATTAGAAAATACTAGTACAGTGCATCCGAAATCATATACGGTACCGACGAGTTGTGGACATATAGTTATGTCCTAAAAAAGACTAAAGAATAGTGCTGATCAAATGTTGGCAACTTTCTTCGAGGGAACCTGTAATTCCGCATACGACTGTAACTATTTTACATCATGCAAATCATGAAACAAGTACTTTGAAAATGAAATGATCGAATTGAATATCACATTCACCTTTCGATGAGTTCTCAAGAATTAACTAAAAAGATGTGCACGAAGTTTTAATGCCAAAACGCGTTTAAAAAGCTTTTCTCAAAGCCTGTTTGGCTAAATTGTAATAAAAATATGATAAATTCATTTGCTCATTCTGAATATATGAATAGCAACCCTTATAATAGAACTATCAATCTATGTGTTATATTCAAATGAGACAAACATCAGGTCAATTATCCCATAGTGTATCTAAATTGAACTTTTATGGTCAAAGTTTGAGAATAAGTACTATCAATTTAATTGCAAGTTAGGAGGATGAGAGTGTAATTTATTAAGAATAACATATTTTTTGAAGTAGTAATGCTGTGTTTAGTTGTTTTGGCCAATGATATTTTTCACATATTATTTGTTTTTAAAATATCCTTTCTATAAATTGAAAGAAATTATTGTTATACGTTATAATTGATACGCCGCTGTTTGCAGCGTAAACATAGACAAACTCCTTTATATTCTCTACTTTCTAAAAATTACAGGATGCTGTATCAATTTATAAAGTCGTATCTTCAATCTTTTGTTTATTTTAACATTTTTAAGACTTTAAACTACCTACACTTACATCAATCAATTTGAAATATGACTGATGGCTGATTAAAACCTACTTGAAAGGTAGATTATAAGTATAGACGAAATTATGTTCGTTAAGAGTAAAACATGTTATGTTCAGGATGTAGATAGAAGCTTTGTAAGTAATTTGGTCTAAGCTCTTTATTCTAAATCCGGTAATTCAAATAATTTCGGAAGATTCTGATAAATTTCACGATTAATAGAAGAACAAAATGTGTTTATTTAAATAAATCAATTGATGTACTTGTCGTATCAACACTTTTTTGCTAAAGTTATCGTTATGTGAATCGCGATTTGTTAAATAGGCATCAGTCAGGAAAAGTAAGTTTTGAGAAAATTGAAAAAAATGTTTAAAGTATTAAAATAAAAAAAAACAATTCCAATAATTTCAAGATGTTGCATATCATCAAATCAACAATATTTCAGACAACTGATCTTTTAAATTTATATTTTGTATTTTTTTCAAAATTTTGAAAGTTCCCGACTGACGCCCTTTTAACAAATTGAAAAGTTTTTCGGAAATAAAAGTTCTTTTCTAGCTTTTTTTTTAATTTATGAAATAATATTACCACATTACATATTTCTCAAAAAAATTCATGTAGCAAAAAAAACACTACCAAGTAAAATATTCCTGGCCTCTATTCATCTTCTTGGATGTTATTATTATTCACTGGCCAATTTAGAAGATCTTCATAGAATGGCTGGTGTTCATTGGGCACATATTGCTCATGTTTGACAAAACCTATCATTTTTGAAGCTTTTATGGGAACTTTTCCGGTTGGGTATGGACACCTACTAGGCAGGACAGGTAAATCTCTTTGGAGACTCATAAAAAAGGTATGATAAAGGAGGCCGTTGATCGCAGGGAATGGGTACATAAAGTACCCTTACATCAAATAATTCCAAAAACCCCGGTCACAGGGTAAAAAACTGTGTCCCCTCACCGGAAAATAATGTTGAATTTTTTTAAATCTGTCAGAGTCTGTGAGGAAAAGCATATATCACATAATAGCCTGGTTTTTATTCTGAGCTGAGCAGTTGTCAGAGAAGAGACGCAGTTCAGTTATTTCCTCTGGTATCTGCTTCAAGTTGTCATGCAAAAACGAGCATACTTCGTTAGGCCCTTTCCTCCCTTCACCTTCGTGGTATACATACAGAAAACTGGTGTTAGCCTTAATATTAGAGATGGCAAAGACGTTTACAGTTGATTGGCGAAGATAAAAAAGTTCTTGAACGGGAACTTTAGGCAGAGAAATATTTTGCATGAAATCAAAAGCTAAAGATAAGACGTTATCTTCATTCTAGTAATTCAGCCACTGCAGTGCGTTTAGCAACTTCATTTAAATGGGGTGACTTTATTTTTAAGTTTAGTTGTTCACATGTACATGTATCAACTTGGGGCCATCCGAATCTATAATTAAAATTCTCTGAGATCGATAAAAGGAATAGCTAACTTTCTTGTCGGGATATATTTCAAGATACAACTTATGCATTGTTTTTAAAGCAAGGTCAGAGATCAAATAAAACATCTTTTGTCTAGAGTAGTGCGATTCTTTTAGTGGAAATGAGCCAATGTGTTCGCGTACCTTCAATTTAACATCAGCTGGAAGGCTGTAACTAACAAATCTACCTCTTTTGTCTTCTGGCATTTCCCTTCTTGCTTTAGTTTCCTTATTCTTCTTACCCGCTTTGTAGTAATATCCATAAGAGACGTAAATGCTTTTAGGCATACTTCAATTCGTTTACAGCCTTGCAGTAAGTGGTACTTAAAACTTGCAGTGTTTAATCTAGGAGAGTCCTTTCTTGGGCGTCGCTGCTTGACATAATGAACATCTATGAGTCCTTGGATAAACATGTCCTGCCTGTTCTTACTGTCTATATCATAGAACTTTGTGAATATATCGATGCAATTATCTTCACCAAGAGTCTCCAAACATTTCTTTTTACACCTATTATGTAAACAAAGGAAAAACAGTATTGAGAAATATTTTTTTATATTACACTTACCATGGTTTACGTATAATTTGCCTTTAGTTCTAGAATCCTTAATCTTATTTCTAACGTATTTGCTTGGATCGCATTTTCTCTTACGTGAATTATTTTTTTCAGTATCACTGTCTGCATCACTCTCACTTTCCATCATTTTCATATATTTCTTGAGATAATTTATCACAAAATAATGATAGTAATCACATTAATGACAACTTTCAGTCAAATTAAATCCTAACCTAAGAATCATAACAGTTCCACGAGACGTTGCCAGAACAATTTTGTTAAAACGGCATGAGTCACTGACTGATGCCTTTATAACAAAATCTGATCTTTTTGCACGCCCATGACAAGCTTGTAAATGCAAGGACATATGCCGTTTTAACAAGAAACGGTAGTTCGACTAATATAGGTTTCAACAAAATCAAAAATTCAAAATGGCTGGATGTATGACTGATGCCCATTTAACAAATCACGAGTCATGTATATTAGCTTGCTGAAATACATTCTATATAAAATTTGAACTTCGATCAACTAAGAAATAAATAAGAAATCTGGTAACCGGCCCTAGCCCTTATTAGTGAAGAATTCGGTAACAGAACATTTAACGTTGAGGCATTCATTATTGTATTGGAATATAATAAGGTTACATTATGGCTTTCTGTACAGGATCCACCATTGTTCATCATTGTTTTCCACGAAAAACAACTGCCATTGGAGATGAATTTTCAGTTCATGATTCCGCTTCCCTTACACCATATATTCCTTATAGCTTTTCAACAGTAGACGATATTCGGTATTCTTCGAAGTATTTCGATGTTTTTTATCAACAGCTACAATTTATCGACAGTGACACGATTCTTTTGGCTAGATCTTAGTTGTGAAATTTCCATTGTATGTATAGGCATTATCTAGTCAAGTTTTTTTTTCATCAATGCTATTCAATATTTTTGATTGCTCGACAGTCTTAGACCAGTATTGTTGTTATTAGCCTTTTATTCACTTCTACGATTAATATTAGGTTGGTGGTCAAAATACGATCAATTTTTTCCTCCAAGATGTTACTACCTAATTTGAAAAGTGTGAACAACTTCCAACTTTGTTTATTGCTAACTGCTTCTTGTTTAAAACATTTGGTGATACCGCGAAATGTGTTTAGAAAAGATAACAATTACTTATCATTTCAAAATTATTGTGACTCATCGTGACGTTTCTAAACAATTTACAAATTTAAGTTGATTATTTACTTCGAAACTATTGTTTTTCAGATAGTGGTAGTACGGCAGGTGGAGATGATACAAATTTTTGGTCCAATAGTCCTTCCCGATCAGATTCACCATCCCCGAATATATTACAGAACACAATAGGAGGTACATACCAAATTTATACACAAGTAGGCTGTTCTTCAAATAGATATTCACCTTATCGAAACAGTAAGTAAAAAAATTAATATACACGACGAAAAGTATCTACTTTAAATAACTGAGAAGGTGATAAATTTCCAAATGAGGGGGACACATTTTATCATAATGTATACGTAATGTTTCTCCTCTACCCTACACAGCCAGCCAATTTAAAATAAGATTTCTCAATGGGTTTTTGTGGAAATTATTGCTTTTAATATTGATTTTTCTAAACAAAAACACGAAGGATAGAATTTATTAAACTAGGATATATATTAACTAAGTAGAGATTACTAGAACAGGCGTCAGTGTTACTGTCATTTATTTTAAAACGCTTTGTGAACATTTTTGAGTACATCTATGGTTTTCTCACAGAAATCTTCTAGAGATAATTGTTATGTTACAAATGCAAAGGTCCTCATCTTTCAATCAGTTGACCAGATAAGTGATTATTAAAAGTATTAAAACAGTGGAAACCGCATTTTTGTTTTCAAACATATATCTCACCTAAGCTAGTTGACTGCCTAGATTCATTAGTTTTTTTGTCATGTCCTCCCACAGGAAGTGATGTTCCTAGGTCACTGATATAATCTGTATCTACTTTGTTGTTTACTATAATTTTTATGTGACTATTTACATTCCATATCACAACAATATCTCTGCTAATAACACGGTATTTTTCTGAGCATCATAAACCTGTAGCCCTTAACAGTGCTACCATAACCAACTAAAATACATTTTATTCACTTTTTGTCCCATTTAAATCTCTTCTATGTTGGAACATGAACCATTACAGAGCTTCTAAATATTCTGAGATGACTTACATCTGGTTTACTTCCAATCCAATTTTCCATTTAGTTTTTTGTAAACCAGCAGGTAATGACCTAATGCTTAGGTATATGACAATTCTTATCCGGAGTATATGGATTACTCGTCTGATGAATACTTTTTGCTCTAAAAAATTTTGAAATTCTTTTGAGCAATATTCACCTCCATTATCCGATCTAAGCATTTTTATTTTACGGTTTGTCTGGATTTCAACCATATTCTTAAATATTTTAAAACAAAAACTTCCTATTTTATTTTAATAAAATATACAAATGCCAAAACTATCTTCAAAAGTAACAAAATACTTTGTACCCAAAGAGTCATATTTTCCATTGGACCACACACGTCACTATGGATAATCTTCAATAATTCTTTAGCGTGCGTATTGCTAGTCTTAAAAACTAATATGTGCTGATTACCTTCACAACAAACTTCACATAATTCAGTCAAAATAGACAAAAATAAGTCATAACTTTTAATCATTAGAAAATTCATATTTTACATAATATGCACTAAAATGCAGCCTGTTTACGTCACCGGACGTTAAATATAAATGAAAAAAAGAAACTATTGGTTTGTGTTACTTACACAATAAAACTTATATACATTAAATGAAGATTTTAAAATATAATTGAAACAGCAATAGAACAATGGAAAAGTTCAGATACAACTATCGTTGTTGGGGAAGATGTTGATTTGTTGATATTACTGACTGCACGGACTCCAAATGATAAAATTATTTACTTTTTAAAACCTGGGAAAGCTCAAGTACAATCAACAATATATTCATCACAAAGTCTGACTGCATATCCGAAATGTCAAGCTCATATTTTATTTTTACATCCAATAACTGGTTGCGATACTACATCAGCAATTTTTAAAAGAGGTAAAACATCAGTATTTAAATTGACTCTTCTCCATACGACATCGTTACAAATGGAATTTGTTGTCTTCTTGCAATATATGGTGTTCCAAAAAAATTGGTTCCATATAAAAATATAGATATTTGAAGTTTGTAAAATCTGCATGGAACAATAAAACAGTACAGTTGTCTTCTCTGCCTCCAACATCTGCTTCTGCCTTTCAATCGTGTGTATTATCAAGTTCAAGTGTGGCTAGGCAATGAGCTGGACCCAGAAGAATGGGCTTGGAAATTAACAGATAATTATTGGGAGCCAATTCAAACTTTACTCCCGCCTGCTCCAGAAAAACTATTCAATACTATTTTTTGTAAATGCAAGACGGATTGTAGTAAAAATTGTGGCTGTCAAAAAGTGGGATTATTTTATTCACCAGTATGCATCAATGGTCAAGGTCAGACTTGCTCAAATACTGAAACAAATACAACAGATGAAGATATTTATGATATTAATGAAGAGCCTATTGATACATCCCTTTTCTTAGAACAGCGAACAGAAATTCTGCAAGAAGAAGAGAATGAAGACAAAGAAATAATTGTCGAAGTAGAATTAGACAATCATATTATATAATGACATGTAGAAAAAAACAACCTATTCCACTTTAATCATTAGCAATATTACTATTCTTCCAATTAATAGGATACGATATGATCAAACTTTCTTTATTAGATCGTGGAGTATATCTACTGGGGAAACAAAGTTGAAAAAAATGTGCCAAGTACATTACCTCATGGGTGGTGCGGAATTGTGTGCATATTATGTAAAATATGAATTTTCTAATGATTAAAACCGTGATATATCACGAATGGGGAGTCGTAAGAGAAAAAGTGAATGGAACATTTTTGTAGAAAATTGTATGATCTACAACTTTTGTCTGACCTACTTTCACGATAATACTTACTGTTTTCGAGAAAAATGGAAAAAACCTTAATTTTGTACTTTCGACCTTGAATAAATTTTTTTGCAGAAGTAGGATCGGAGGGGAATTTTGAAATTTTATTTATAATGATGTATTTAATGTCTCTGTCGAATTTCAGCTCTATGCGAGTTTTGCCTAAGTCAAATGTCTATTTTGACTGGACTAACAGTTTGACTGAGAACATGTACTGCATCTGGATAGCCAATCCCTTTTACATGTATTGTATAGCAGATTGGCGCTTTCTCATGTTAGTGCTGTAAAAATCTCGCAGAATTCAATCAGGCTGTCGGAGTAATCTAGGTTTAATTCTTGTACTAACGTTATTTAATGAACAAAAGAGACTTCGATGGGCATTAACTATCTGTAATTGTAATTGTAAACGTATTATGCAATTTTGAAACGAATGTTTCCACTTTGATGATTATCATTGAATTTGTATACTGTGCTATGCACATTCATCATTAATACGTTATTATTGACTTATTATGTATCTATTAAACGTAATCTTTGAAGTCGATTTTCAAAAAATTTTAAATAATTTGACATTTTGCAAACTTATCAAAAATAAATTTCCATCATTATCAACGCTGGGCTGACTAGGTAACCAATTACTAATCAGAAAAATCCAAAACTTTGCTCATTTACATTCTATTATTTATAAGAAATAAATTATAGTTAGGAACACTTAGATCCCTCCTTTGTTGTAGTTAGTTGATTGAGCTGACATGAATTATAACGGACGGACCATAAACTTTTAAACTTTTACAACGGGGTCGTTTAGCGTAGAAACCGCGCGAGTGGAGAGGTCGGAGCTGATCTCGCGCAATTTCTCACTTCTTGGAAATTCAGTAACAATAAATCGCTATTCGGTGAAACAATGTGCGTTCTGTATAAAACAACTTTACAAAAACAGTCTATTTCGATCGTATTACCAGTTAGATAATATCAATCAATGTACAAGTGTAGATTCAATTAAATTATGGGTTAAAAGTTTCTAAGCAACCGGCAAGACTATTGATACAAAACAAATATAATGGTTACGGTGCAGAAAAAATGAAGAGATCGTGGCACAAGTAAACAAATCTCTGCGAGACGCGCATACGTCGGATATTGAAGTTGGACTTGAAACTGTATCCCTTTAAGGTACATTCGGTGCAAGAATTAATAGAAAATTATTTTAATTTAAGAAAAATCTTCGACGATACGATATTCGAGTGTTTTGGTGATGATATTTTATTAATGGACGAAAACCACTTTTACGTAAGATCTGACATTCTACAAGAATGACGGTTTCGGTGTAAATATCTTTAAGCGGCATAATAGGCCCGTGTATCTTTGAATATGTATACATCGATTCACCTACTGTTACTTCTGAAGAATATGTGAAAATGCTACCACGAAACTTGTCATTCATCTAACAAGAATTTAGCAATTATTAAAGAAATGTGGTCAAACAAATTGATCCCGTGCAGGGATATTACATGGCCTCTTCGAAGCCTAGACCTATCTCCATATGATTTATTTTGATGGGTTTGTTTGAAGTCGAATCTATATTAATAAACTCTACTTAAAAAGAGATATGTTACCTACATATCCGGTGCTATGTGTCGAAGAGCTTTCAAAAATTTAAGGAACAGATTTCAAGAATACCAGCGGCGAGACGGCAGTTACTTAAACAATATTATTTTTAAGAAATATTTTTTCATTTCATATTATTTAGATGAACTAAATATTTCTTTGAATATAATGTGCTCTCGTGTTTTTTTTCTTCATGGCAATTTCCAAACTGCAAAACTTAAAGGTGCACCAGCTAGTATGAAAAAAGATAAAAAATGCGCTTTTGTAGTTAATCGAATTAAAAAGTAGAAAATAATTCTATAAGTTCTAAAAATGTGAGGTAATCAATATTGAAAAATGTTGAAAAACATTAGTTAAACGTGCAAGCTCGTACGGAACAAAGGAATGCGCACTGAAAACTTAAGACGATAAGGGTAAAGAGTGCCACCTGTGGGACTAATCACTTCGCAAACTATAGGGGATGTGAAATACATAGGCAATTATAGCAAAAACTGTATGCTAAC
The DNA here is from genome assembly GCA_026230145.1 of Diorhabda elongata. Taxonomy (NCBI): domain Eukaryota; kingdom Metazoa; phylum Arthropoda; class Insecta; order Coleoptera; family Chrysomelidae; genus Diorhabda; species Diorhabda elongata. The sequence goes on along the minus strand of CM047937.1, from coordinate 21,053,890 downwards.
TGTATATGTGAGGACCGTACTAAAGAAGGGGATACTTTGCCTTCGTAACAACAAAATTGATTGGAATGCATTTGGAGAACATCTAGACAAACTGAAATCACTAGTCCTACCCTTAAAATCTGAATTTGAAATAGAATCAGCAGTTAATCAAGAATATATAACCAGCAATATGGACCACTACACCTATGTATTCTTCTCTGCAGAAATGTCACCTTCACTGAAAGAAAAAAGACAACTGCGTGAAACATTACAGCAGAACAGAGCACAAAAAACAATAGAAAATTTAATAAGGCAATTAAAGAACTTAAAACCTGATACAAGATTAACAAATCCGATATATCTAAGAGTTTCTTGAAAATCTTAAGCCAACTGAAACGACAAATTACTTTGGAAGGCAACTAGAAAGCTTAATAAAACCCAGCAAAATAATCCTCCAATTAAAAACGTAAATAACGCGTGGGCAAGAACTGAAAAAAAAAAGATCGAAGGCATTTTTTAAACACCTAAGCAACGTATTCAAATCCTATCTCTCAGAGATTTTTGCAGAAGATAAAATTGTTGAAACCCTTATTTAAACTTAAAAATTTTTATTCGATTTTCCTCACCACAATGACTGAAGTTGAGCAAATAATAAATAGAGTTAAAATAAAAAAGCGCCTGATTATGATTTAATCTCTGGCAAAATTTCATATGTGCTATCCGTAAAAAATACAAACTTTTAGTATACATGTTTAATGCACTTAAAAACCTGCCCAAATAATAATGATCCTCAAACCAGGAAAAACGCCAGAAGAAGTCTCCTCTCAGAGTCTACTTATATGTTTCTCAAAATATTCGAGAAGCTGTAAGTTAAAAGACTCAAAAAGATAATAAATAATATCAGACTATCAGTTTGGATTTCGCAACAAGCATGGGACAGGAGAATTAGTCAATAACATAATAACATATGAATGACAAAAGATACTGCTTTTCACTCTTCCTTGACATATCCCAAGCTTTTGATAAAGTGTGGCATAGCTTAAGACACTACTTCCCCATCCCCTCTACCAACTCCTCAGATCATATATACGTAACTAATAGACAGTTCATTGTGACAAATGGCAATGAAAACACCTATATTCAACCCCTACACTCTGACGTTTCAAAAAGGAGTGTCTTATGACCAATTCTTTACCTAATAAACAAACTTCAGTGCTGGCTAAAAACATGGTGTATCAAAGCCAATGAAGCAAACTCAATACATGTATAATTCACCTTACGAAGAGAAACATGCCCATCGGTAAAGATTAACAATAGTATACTTCCACAAGCAGAGAACGAAAAATACTTTTGCATGCACCTGCATAGACATCTAACCTTGAGGAAACACATATTTACAAAGCGTAAGCAATTAGGCATCAAGCTACATCAAATGTACAGCTTATTGGCCGAAAATAGAAACTGACTGTAGATAACAAAATGTTATTATATAAAACCATCTAAAACCGATATTAACGTACGGCCTACAACTATGGTGTACCGCCAGTAAATCTAATACCGCAATCTATCAGAGATTCCAAAATAAAGTGCTACGTGCAATAGTCGACGCACCATATTATGTCCCTAACGAAGCAATTCACCATGACGTTCTCCCTGGAATCCGTCAAAGTTATAAATCGTTTTAGTGCCAAATATAGTGAAAGATTGCCAGCTCATCCCAGTGTGCCAGCCAATCGTTAAATATGTGCGACAATAGTGAAGTGCATATGTTGAAACGCTTGCTGTCATCCGAATACAGATAAGTTTAGATATTAATTAAATCATATAGAAACAAAGAAAAACCTAAACTCTAGAATGAGACTTGAATTAAGATTTAAAAAAGGTTACTCACTGGACTACTTCTCCACAAGTCATCCCTCCATTCATATTAAACAATCATTGTCTATAAGGCAGATTTCAGTTACTCTGCTACTCTGCGAGTTTTAAATAATAATTTCAACAACTAAACCGTACACATATCTATTAAAAACTTTAACCAAAAACTTAGCTTTATAGAAATTAGATGGTATACTATCCATTGCCATTGATATTGATAAATTTTACATAGATGATTGTGACGATCTTCTAAAACAGATACTATTCCCCAGTTGCGATGTCATTTTCAAGGGGTTGACTGCATAGGGTAAAAGGGTGACTTTTACAAGTATTATGGTACAATGTTTTCTCGTTGAAATCAAGGTCAACGCATCATTTTTAAAAAGTTATTAGATCCGCATTTAGGTATTTAGGGTTTAACTTTTCGTTTGAAATGTTAACAAGATAATTTGAAAGAAGTGAACAATTTTTCTGATTTATCTAGATAAATATTTGATAAACACACATTTGTATAAATTGGTATTTATTAGAATAAATTCAAAATGCATAACAGTATTCTTCAATAGTGCCTCAAATAGTTTATTTGGATTGATGCTCTTCAGTTTTCGAGGTCCAATATTTACTTGTATCTTTTCGTTTTTTCAGCATATCCAAATTTAGGTACAGATACGGAGTTACATTCAACAGGCCCGTTTGTACGAGTGGTTAAAAGAAGAACGACTGCAAATAAAAAAGAAAGACGAAGAACTCAATCCATAAACATGGCTTATGCAGACTTAAGAGATTGTATTCCTAATGTTCCGGCCGATACCAAATTATCAAAAGTAAGCTTAATTTTTATAATGAGAATTATACCTCTTACATGATAGATTTTCAATTATTCCATATTTTCAAGAAATGCTCTATATTGTCTTTAATTAAATATAAAGTATTAACCAATAACATTTTTTATAGATAAAGACGTTGAGGCTAGCAACTTCTTACATTTCTTATTTGACGAGGGCTTTAGAAACAGACGACCCAGCTGGTGGTTTCAAAGCTGAACTTGGAACTATTTCTAGAAAATCGAACAGTAACACTGTTCAAGTGAATGACTGCACTACGGGACAAATTTCACCTAAAAATGCCAGTTCGGTAAGCCTTTTGTTTTTCAATCTAACCGTGAATTAAATTCTTTATCGAATTAATTGGATCTAAAACAGTGACTTTACTAAACAGTGGGTTCAATACAATGTTTGTTATTGTAGAATTATATCAAACTAAAGCAAGATTAGGATGTTAAATCTAATTATAAAATAGAAGTCATAAAAACAAAAGTAGAACTTTAAGTCTTTATTTATGTTTGTTTGGATTAACAATATTCCTATTTGCTGGAGAACACGAAGAATAGATATTGTTGATTGGTTTTATTAACCCCAATCCGGATAGTTTGCGCTAGTAACGTAAACGGATAGTTTGATTCCGTTGGACTGAACGCGCTAAAATGCAGTATTTGATAAGAGTTTACTTCAGATATTGTCTGCCTATTGATTATGCATATGCTGTATTAATAAAAGTCAATGATAATGCAATGAAAAATTTAATAAGATAACACTTACTTTATAATACTAGGTACAAAGAATTATACGCATGCACAAGAGAAAATTATAATGTTTCTGAACAACAAAAACAAGTTCGTTTGATATGAGAATGTTCGCTACAAATGCTTTTCTTGCAACAAGTGCAAATTTGTTTCTGCACTCTACCTTTTTTGGACGGACACATATAACACCTTTTTTACGAGGCGGTGAAGACTCTACACTCCTTGATGTATTTAGTTTCTTGCAAAAATCGCTTCATTGTTGCTTTAATTTCCTTTGTCCAAAAGTTTTTCTTCTGCGTATTTGGGGTATTATTAGCCCTTCTGCTAGAAACACAAGAAATAGGTGACTTTTCTCGTGCTTCTGAGAATTCCATTCAGAATGTAGGTTTCTCCATATCACATAACCTGCTATCCCAACCACATCTAACATATTCATAAAAAATGCGAAAGGCCAACGGTTTGTGCGTCTTTTACACATGTTTTCGTGAACCATTTGGTCTAATGTGTCCACGCCGCCTTTGGTTTTGTTATATTCTAAAATAATTCGAGGTTTATTTTTCACATCACTGAGTTCTTTGGTGAAAAGCATTGTCGTCAACAAAATTACGCTTTTTCGAGGTTTTGGTACGTACGATACCAGTACGGCTTTCTTGCTAAACCCAAAAATCGAAGATTCTACTTCACGATCCTTATGTGGTTGAAATTCTTAGGGGACGAATCTTTTGTTCTTTTTTACTGTTTCTATCATGGTGAGTCCATTTAAAAGCAAACTATATACTAACGATAAATCAGTAAAATAATTGTCGAATGTCACGTTTCTGTTTTCTGGTAGGGCTCAGTCAGTGACTCAACCACTTTTTTCCCAGTCCTTGTGTAATAGTGTTGCCTTATTTTCCGCAATAAGGAATACCGTTTAGTGGATAAGAAGTATCCGAATAACATATCCACCAGATCTTCATACCATAATAATCCGGTATCGACGGCATATATTGTTTGAACGGGCAGCGTCCTCTGTAAGGAACTGATTGTTCATCGACAGTTAGATTGACACCAGGCAAATAATAATTTTTCAAATTTTTATTTATTTTGTTCCATATATCGCGGATTGATGCGAGCTTGTCATTCTCACGGCGTTGCGTTGGTTTCTTTATTATCAAATCTTATAAAGCGTAAAAGAGATTTGAATCTATTCAAGCCCATGGTTACTCGGAAGATTGGCGGTCCATAAATAGGATTCCATAAAACATCATAACTTGTGTTGTTGAATTTCAAATGACAGTCCAAAAAATGCACACATCTCTATCTTATCACAACATTTCCATTTTGCATCAGGGGATGAGACGCGAGTTGCTTCAGAATTTCACTATTTTTTCTACGACTTCATTTGTCATATACAAGTAAAAACAGTCAACTGGTTCTTCTAGAAGTTTACGTGGTGGAAGGCGCACCTTATATAATTGAGTCGTAATTATATTGCAAGCCCTTGTGCGTCCAGTACGATCAGGCTCATGTGACTACTCCGTTCCGTCTTTACCAGTAAAAACTAGTGATGGTATTTTATTAGTCACATTTTTAATTGTCGTCATGTTGAATGTCAGGTTCTTCACTTGCTACAGATACATTATCGTCTTCTGATTCAGATTCCCAGTCAGAATATTGATGTCATAGGGTTCGTCATAGACATCAGACAAATTTTCAATAATTTCTTGAAGTTCTCTGTCAGACAGCCCCTTATTGTTCATTATCCAAACATTTTATTTACCAGAACTGTGTAGAGTATATGACTTACCAGGATATAATAATTGAAAAGAGAGTAATTAAAATAAACTCGCAAGAACGGCGGTTTGAAAGCAAACGCAAAGTAACACTAACACGATGTGACAAGTGATGCTAAAAATAGCATGACGAATGCATTATGGGACAGGGACATGCGCACTGATGCTCTCATCGCGTGTAACATTCCAAGAAACTATCCGGAGTCTGCCGGGCTCATACTGCCCGGTTGTGTCTGAAAAACAACTAATAATTTTTTTATGCATACAAAAAGTTTTGTTTTTATTTTATCATCAGGCGTATGTACCGACCATGATTATGAACAAAGTCACGGAAGAAATTTTGGATGAGACAAATACTACAGAAGATATTTAAAAAAACTTTGCTGGACTCACCTCGACCGGACAACGGTTAAGTTGGAGGGAATTTAGGTGATCTCTACAAAAATTAGGAACCAGAGCTGTGCTGAAAAATGAAAAAAAAAATATAAATTCGACACTTTTTGTAGACAAAGCCCTAAATTAAAGCATCTTACATTCTCCAACAATGACGGTTTCGGCGGCAATATCTTCAAATGGCATAATTCGCCCCTATATCTTTGAACATGCATACGTCGATTCACCTACTGTTAATCCTGAAGAATATGTAACTTATCATACGTCCAACGACAATTTTTATTAAGGAAATATGTTCAAACAAATTGGTCCCGTGTAGGGAAGATATTAATTACATGGCCTCGTCGCAGTCCAGACCTATTTACAGTTGATTTATCTGGATGGGTTTTTTGAAGTCAAATCTATAATATATAAACTCCACTTAAAACGAGATATGTTACCCACATATCCGGCGCTATGGTCCAAGAGTTTTCAAATATTTAAGGGACAGATTTCAAGAATTTTCATAGTCACTAGGTGGTGTCGCAAATTAATTTGTTCCGATCATTTTAAGTACGATGTATTTGTTGATGGGAAAAGTGTAATTCCGTTCAATATGCCTTATTTTTACAAAGTTAGGTTCGTTGCAAGAAACTTTCAAGCTGGAAACAAATAACATCGAAGTGTGAATTAGGAGATATCATATAGCAGCAAATTCTATTTATGCCTCCCCTACCTTGAACCAACTGGCAAAAAGACAAACTGTATCACTTATTGACGTTCCTAAGATATTGCTACTTTGGTTTTAATTTTTATGAGGGCTGGTTCACCCTATCTGTATTGGTCAATTATTTTCACAATGATGTATAAATGACAATTCATAATATTTCAATTGTTACTAGAACAATGAGTTTACAAAACTCCCTTATTATTCCAAATATTTCGATCAAAACAATTCAGGCAATATGATTTTGACTAAAACCTTCAGGTTGCTTATTTATCAGGACAACGAACCTTTTGACACTTTGGTGATCGCCATTGTTAAAATTCACGAATCGCAATTAGACTTAATTGACCCTCCACTGTATAATTCAGATCATGCCCCCAGCGACTTTTTCCTGTTTCCTACCTTTAAAGTGTCACTTGCAGCAGAGAGTTTTTTTTGTGGCGAGAGACAGCAATTATTATGTTTATAGACTATATTGAAAAATAAAAAGGGCTATGGAAAAATAAATATCTTGTTTCTTTGTTAGGTCGGAAACTTTTCAGACAACCTTCAAAGAGAAATATAGTTTTTTTGTATTTAATTTAATTCAATCTAATTTAATACGACCACAATATTTTATTATTCTTAAGGTGCATCTCCATTGAACAAACAATGGAGAAAAAAGTTTGTCAAACACGTTGATTAAAGTGCAGTTTTAACAAACATTTCTTATTTCAACAAACAATTGTTTGACAAACATTTTCACCAAACAATTGCGATTCGGCATGAAACATTAGTCAGTTAGGTTTTGTCGAAGAATGCGTGATTTGAACCGCCGCCGTCGTCTGGCCTGCATTGCAGCAGCTTATATCTTAATGGAAGAACCTCGTTCTCGTCGATGGTGGCAGAGACAATTGTTTTTACGGCGTTATGAATATAGTGGTGATGATTTCCGAAATGATAAATAGTAATTTACACACCCAATTCAAAATTTGATATGAACCATAAAGGTTAGTCAATTAGAAACCACATAGTGAACTAAACTGTGTCAACGATGAATCACTGAACTCGTCAATATATATCGTCCTCTTCCTCATTTTCAATTTCATTGCCAAGCTCTCCTGCGTTTCTCGTTTCTGGTGTTACAAATGTCCTTGTTTCCTCATATTCCTCCATTTCATATTAAATTATCGATCTTTTTTTTTAAAACACAAAGTCTCTTTGGATTTTTTATTTTCCTTAATCTGATGGCTACGTTTTCGCCATAAACACATTGTTCATTTCTATCTTTGTTCATTCCCTCATTTTCTTCTTTCTTCTTTCATTATCATGTAAGCTTCTTCTGAAGCTTGCGTCTTGCTAGTGTTTTTATTAGAATTCGTAGACGGCATGCTACTCGTGGAGCTTTTTTCTGACGTTTCCACACCTGTGTTAATGGATGGCGATCCCACATGACTGTAGCTATTTTCCAATTGGACTGATACAACGCTGAAAAACGTTTCCCGGGGTGTTGATTTGTCAGCCAAAAAATTAAAATAAATTAATCCCTACCAATGCTTCTTTTTTTCTGTGGCCCCCATCCCTGACTTATAATTTGTTGTTAGTAACTTTTTCTCTCGTCTATATTGCACTAGAAGAGTTTCAATCTTTCTTTTAATCTCGGCGACATTATTTACACTTAAATCTTTTGCAATGTCATCTAATGCATCTCTAATGCGTCCCACAATAAAAGTTTACCTTCGTAAACGTTAATTAACCTTATCAAATTCTCCTGGCTCCAAAACTCTCTACTCATTTTGCGAAAAAACCCACTTTTCCACTGAATATTTTCAATAAAAAAATACAAATAATAATGTTTATATCCAAAAATTACTCCGGAAAACCACTTCAAAATACATTAAAACAGGTGGGGGGAGTCACTGACTAATAATGTTCAATCTAGGACGGGAACATTCTAGACCAGGGATGGGGAAACTATATTCTTCGCGTGCCAATTTTTGCTAACGAAATATATGGCGGACCGAGTTGAGACATTACATTATTTACTAAAATAAAAATATTGCCATAATTTTTCTGAAATACTAATTTATTGTGCAATATTAAAAAATAACATTTTTCATAACATTTAATTGATTGAACTTTAATTAGCTGCGAAGTAAAATGTTGAGGATGCATGACTTCATCATAAGCCGGCTCCATTTGTGATGCTGAAATTTTTAACAATGAAAAAAGGAGGTCATCCGAAAGCCTATTACGAAGACAATTTTTTCATTATTGAAAACGTTTGTTCGCACAAATAGCTTCTACCAAACATAGCCAATATTTTCTGGGCGTGGGCAACTATATTTGGGTATTGTGTCCTAGATAAGGAAATTCCAATTTGCTGGTGTTCAAAAATAGTTGCCTCAAATGGGTAGTGCGTTCGACGACAGTCGGACTTACGGGTTTTATGCCCGACTTGTACTGCCTTTACTGCCAATTCATGAGATTGTAATTTCTGATGAAAAGAAAATTCTACTTAATTTTTGTTTACTGGTCCCGGGCCGGATTTCAACGCTTTACGGGCCAGAGATGGCCCATGGGCCGTAGTTTCCCCATCCCTGTTCTAGACCAACAAAAGAGGCATACATACATGAAATGTTTGTTGGGATAGCGTCCACGCCAAAAACACCGGCGAACATTGTTTGCAAACAAAGTTTGTCGATATTTTCAACGAATGTTTGTCAAACAATGTTTGTCCCTTGTTTGTCCAGTGGGGCTTCAGAGTGTCTAATACTAACACTATTTTTAAATGAATTTTTAAACATTTTATTAACGTTTTATATTAGTGGTAACAAAATAATAGATACTTATTTTGTTTTTATCTTTGAAAAATCTTATATTTGGGACTTGTGGTGATAAATAAATTACGTGGAATATACAAAGATCTTGGTGTAGTGAAGTTATTAAAAGCAATCTCAGTATTTACAAAATAGACTAAAATATCGTCAATACGATAAAAAACATAAAATTGCATCAACGAACCACGAAATATTAAAAAAAATAATTAGAGTAAAATTTATAGCTCTATTTTGTGAATTTCAATACAACTACAAATAATTTGGTTGATTAAGTACTGCTACATATGTTTGAGATGTAAAAATTAATCTTTCTTGTTGAAACAAATTTCTATTGTGATCTTATTTTTATTTATATTATTTATGATGTAGGTGATATATAAATACGCAAATTGTCAGTGTCAAAGTTGGACAAGTAATGAATGCATGAGACATCAAGTTTAATACAGAAAAAGACATCGATAATAGGAAATGGATAGCTGAAAAAAGTATTTTAAAGAGATCTACAGCAGAGAAAAAAGAAAAAATAGCAATTAAATGGAGATACTTATTAGACAGAGCAAGAAACTGAGTTGCACTAACCATATGGATAATAAGTAGATTACCTGGAAGAAATAGTCTAAGAGCAGAAACTACTTTACCCACAATTGAAGATCGGTAAAGATAATGGTCATAAAGCATGTATTAAATACAATAAATTGATTATTAATAATGTGATGAATGCAAGAAATAATAGAGGTTCGCACGAAGTAGAAAAAAGGAAAAAGAAGAAAAGAAAAATACAAGAACACCCTAAATTAAGAAAAATTATGCGAAAAACAAAAACTGATGTCAATTGAATCAAGCTGAGAAGTATGAAAATGGTTATAAAAACGGATATGACAAGGATAATGGAACAGAATACTTATATGGAAACGTACAAAGAAAGAAATAAAACAATGAAGATATGAAAAAAAAATAAATATGAAGAAAAACAAAAATTAGAAAAAGAAATTTTGGATTTATTGGGAATTATAAAAACAAAAAGGAAAAAAAGGAAATTGAACTAAAAAATGGAGAATTATTAATATTTATTGAAATACCTTAATGTGATAAGAAAAGTAAAAGAAGAAAATGGATGTATAATAAGAAATTAACATAAAAAATATATTAGAAACTGCCCTGGGTTTACAGAAAGAATACGAATGTAGAGCTAAGTTTTAGAAAAAGTATACCAATTAATACAGTGTATGACCCTAATGTAGATGCAAAATCGAAAGAGGATAAAGAATTTTGGAACAAATTGAATGAGATAATAGAAGAAGCTGAAATATGGAGAGAACGGAAGACACTAGAATGAAGTGAGGTTAATAGATTTTTTATATTTAACCTATATCTCAAAAATGGCACAAATTTTCGTTAATTTTCACTAATCTACATTGAAATTTACATCAACTCGTTGATTAAAATATACACTGACTGTTTATGTGCGACAGTTAACTTAGATTACTTCACTTTTGCGTTTAAACGTATTTAATCAAGCTATTGGCAAAAAATCGGGAATGTTTTGATTGATTGTTTACTAAAAACTTAATTCAAATTTAAAAACGATCCGAGACAGATGTCTCTTGCGTAGACATTGACAGTAAAAACTAGATGTTATTATTGTCCCGTGAATTAATTTTTTATAGTCAAAATAAAATTGAATACATTGGAAAAGAGATGTATCTAAGAAACGTTAATCCTTTATACCATAAGTCAAATGTAGGAATCTTAATAACAAGCCTTAAAAGTATGTATTTCTGGAAAAAATATTCACGTCGAAATAATTATAGTGCTTATTTTAATTAATTATTGTGGTTAATGTGCTATTTCAATGAAAATTGAAAATGAGGAATAAAAAATACATCCATATTCAGTAAGTGTTTCAAGGATTTCAGATGATTGTGAGCCTAAAAATTAAAATGAGAATTGTCTGAAAAACAAATAATGAGTGAAGAAAAGAATTTAAATAAACCGCGAAGGATATCACAAAGCAAATACTGATAGTTTCTTGATGTAGCCGGATTTTAAAAAGCTCTTTCTTTTGATATCATTTCACATTTTATCATATATGAGATGCTACCCACACATTACGTGTAAAACAAAGCGAATGATGAATTATGATTTACAAAACTGTCTAATGAGAGATTTATCTTCTCGATAGATTTGAAATTAATTAAGAACAGACTCATCTAAAAAATTCATCAAAGCCTTTTTGAAACGAAATAACATGAATATAACCCTGTACAATCTAAACATAGTATATTATTTTCTGGATATATTTTTTAGTTTTGTATGTGATATCAAATAATGAAATCCCATGCTCTTTTTGATTTTCACTCGAACCATTCTCTCTATTGTCTATTCTGTCTCAAATACAGGAGAAGAGAATTTGATCAAATCTGCGGTTAATCCCACTGCTTGATGATGACTGATCTACCTAACTGTTCATTTTTTTGTAAATTAAAGTTCTTCTTTTTCCCATGTAATATTCACTAATTTTTAACGTGACACAGCTTCGTCACATTTCACACTGTATATTATAATTGTGCATACTTTTGAATGTTCTAATCTACTTCTATGTATAATGAATTAATATTGTTATAATTGAGTGAATTCTGTGTTTCAATTTATTAATCCCAATACTACTGTACATACGCCCACAGTATTACATCTGATAATAACTAACAATAGTAAGTACTCACATTTCATATTATTTACCCAATTCCAAATCATGAATTGTTATTTATAAAATAGTGTATAAATATAATTTTGAATCAAACAATACCAACACATTTCTTTCTCTTTCTTTCCAGACTTAATTTTCATAATTGAAATGAGTCCATTAAATTTGGAAAGTCAAAACAGTCCCTATATAAAGTAATGGATAATTCAATTATACAAAAGAATAATAGCTCCAAAATAGCAACACCCCTTGAGTCTCAACCCCACGTTTGCCACATAATTGTCAGTCACTGGTTGCTTCTGGCAAATGTTACAACAGGGGTGTACTTATGAGAGTAAAATTAACGGTTATACTCGTATATCTAAGAGTTGGTCTAGATGAATGGAAACATCAACATATAGTTCCTTCATTAATTTTTTCCTAAAGACAAAAGGAAGAAGTTAAGAGAAACCGCAATTGAATCTCTATTGTTCGAGTGTATAATACTTTATTATTACCCTAAAATCTTGACTAAGGTGAAAGAACCAAAATAGTAACAAATAATTTGGTTCATTACATATACTATGTGATATATTTAATTTTTGAAGATAACTATTTGAGGTTCTTGCACTCGTATGAGTGAACTTAAACAAATAACTGTAATTTTAATAATTATGTGATTTACTACGTATTATTATTTGATTGAAAATTTTAAAAACTACATATCTTTTATATTCAATTCGGTTTCCGAAAAGAGTATTCTACTGTGCGACAAAAATACTGCTTATGTGCCTCGTTGTCATCCAAGCTCCCGATAACATTTGACATAAGGGCTACTACTACAATAATACAAACTACTACACACAATAATCAATTAACCCACTTCGATGTATGGGATTGAGCTATGGGGTCGTGCCATCAAATCAAACCTAACTATAATCCAGCGAAGTCAATCCAAAATACTTCGTATAATTACTGAAGCGCCATGATATATGATCAATCAAACACTACACACCAATCTCAGAGTTCTATATGTGCAAGCAAGAAGAAATCCTCTACCAAAGTATAAAACACCACAATAGACTTGAAAACTATGTCAACCCGTCCTAGAAGCCCAAAACTTAACAAGACTGAATTGGCTAAGTGACCTAGGAGCACGAAACTGCTCTTAAATCAACCTATAAGCTTATAGAACTACGTTATATTGCTTGCTATTGAATCAAACTCAAACAATAAGTGTTACATTTACTAGAAGAACTTCAATATCACCCTTGACCATAACCAGTAAGTAACTTGCTTTTGTAGTAATACTCAACTCTTCACATACTCTCAATCCCAAAAAGTTCTTCTGGACATTGGAAAACAAATAATGTTTTGCAAAATTTTGTTTCTCATATTCCCACCACCCAGTTTACCTTCAATATCTGAAGACGATAACTTGATTATCGAAACGCGTCTCAGACAGTGTAATTGTGTGTTGATGTAGTGGTAGTGTCAACAGTTTGATAAGTATAAATATCACCAACGGTCCTAAAAATTCCAACGTCCTAGCAATTTCTTGAACTGAAAGTTCGACTCTGGTTTTACACAGATTAATAAATTACGAAGGGGCGTATTTCATAGTATCATTATCTTCCAAAATAGATAATAAAGTAGTAAGGACGCGACAATAACTGTTTTTCCCGCACAACGCACAATCTGATAATATCCATAAATTTAATTCTAAGAGTTGATTCAATTTGGTCACAGATTCGTCAACGTTGATAAATTAGTGGGTTAAGGATCGAATAACCTAAATTATTATCAGAAACAGTAAGGACACTAAAATCAGAGGTAGGTATCTATTCTTATTTTAAAAAAACAGATAGGTGTTTATAAATTCATTCAATTAAATATTTCATTTAGAAAATGTTTTGTTATTACTTTTTCAGAAAATCGGGGTCATTTGAAATGGATGCCTATCTATTTCTTTCATAATATATCATATATTCTGTAGAAATATTCCATAATATGAAATCTGATGAACAAGTCTACCTATCTTTTAATTACATTCAAATTATGAAAATTATTAGGCCATAGCTGGAAAAAGTTACAATCTCAAACTTTTGATGCGGATTTGTCGAACATCCTCTTAGAGCTTCTCTAAATGAATGTTGGCAGTGTATCCCTTCGCTATTGTGTTGTTGTGTACAGTATAATTGGGAACGGGATGGCCCTGATGAGTTTGGATGGTCTTTTAAGGAATCCTTCCAGTTATCCGCTTGGCTTTTTTGTTTTGATCACTAGGTAGTAGAGGTACTTCTTGAACGTCAGTCATTGGTCTATTGTGACTCCCAGGAATTTAACCTTAGAGATAATTCTAGTGTCCTTGTCCGGCTTTTAAGAAAGGGTCGAAGGATCGCAGTAAAACGACGAAGATAGGGACCTTACTTTAGACATCTAAATTCTGCTCTTGGCTTATAAAAGTATAAAATAAGCATAGTGTCAATAGAACTTTAATATTGTGAATAATGAATGGATTTGTCAGCTGGTACTTGTACCAAGGGCAAAGAACGCATATTTTATTGCTATATATAGAAGTAAACTGAGCAAAGCCTCAAATATTATCGGATGATATTGAGTGAAATGTAACATTTATACAGGTGAAATTAAATACTTATAACTAATTTTTAATTTAAAAGTGAGAAAATCACAAAGAAAAGAAACATGAGATTAGTGAAAACGGTTCAGTAAAATTAAAATTATCATCTAATACGAGTATGACAAATGAGGAAAGAAAGCGCATTTGGAAAAAGTCAGTCTGATGGGAAAATGAATAATGAAACAAAATTGAATCACGAATAATACTTGATGTGAGAAACATACCTTTAGTTTTTCTTTCAGTACTCCCCTTTTCACAACCAAATAGTGATATGGTGATTTTTTTCTTTATTAGCAAATGGTACATTGTTGATTTGATAACCAAATAACTGATATTATTCTATTTTTGTTGATAATAGCCCTATTTTTGTATTTTTTTCGTCTTGATTTGTTCTTTTGAATATCCTGACCGTTTTTTCTGTATTTGATTATTTCCTCAGGTATTTTAGAGTTTGTTAGAAATTAAATTGATATAAATATAATAAATATGATGATAATTATGTGTCTAATAAATTGAACACAGCATCTAATTAGGTGCTTTAATATTACCATTTGAGCAGAATCCAAAATTTAAATAAAGCAAAATCTGTAGATTATTTAAGACAAAATGAAAAAATGATTTGTTTTTGAAGATTAGGGAGGAGTAAACGATGCCAACAAAATTTTTTCATTGAAGAATCATTGAAAATGTCTTTTGAAATCATTTATTCTCGGCACACAATCGGATTTCGGCATTTGAATTGCTTATTAAAGACAAGTGTACCTAAATAATAGATAAATTTTTTTAAATTACTCACTCACAGTTCTATAACAAATATTTGAAGTTATAAAATATACAAAGTGTTACACCCAGAAGGAATAGTTTATTAGCCTTGATTTTTGGAAAATGTGATAGCCTTACTCGAGCAAAAAAATTAATAAATGAAATACGTCTAGACATGATAAAAGGAAATGATTGATATCTAAATGCGGCAACTTAGTCTAAGTAACTTTAACCTCGTTGATTAACTGTGCGACAACTTAGTCTAAGTAACTTTAACCTCGTGGATTAACTGTACGCCAACGTCTATGAAATGTGTAACTATGGTGACCAGGATAGCCATGGAAAAATATTGACTATAGCTTCTTATAAAAATTCCATAGTTCGATATGCAATTTAACGTGGTTTGTACGACATAATCTATATAACGCCCATAAATCATACTGCCTCGAATAAATACAAGTGATGAAGAGCTATTATGAGCAATAGCTCGGCATCAAACTGTTGTACAGTCGTCATGCGCACTTATATAAAATATGCATCTACAAAGTTGGACTGCAGTCTAATAAAACACTATTAGAAGATGGTATTGAATAAGCTAACATGTCAATATGGCCACAATGTCAAAATCGAAACATGGTGATAATTTTGACGTCTTAAAACTTGAGGTATATATCTTTTGAAAATGGGTGCATAGAATTTTTTTAAATTGCGATTTGCGACTCTAAAGTTTGAATTTGAAGGTTTTATTTGACATATCAAATTAATATTTATTGATGTCATTTCTTTTGAACAAATCTTATCAACTTTTTTATTAATTAGCTATCATTAATATCGATTCTTCAAAAGTATATAAATGTCATCGTTTAAAAGACTTGTTTTCATCAAGTTTCCTCAACATATTACTTATTAATAGTTTAATGTGGTATTAAACATGATATATGTCTAAATCCGTCGTCAGTAATTATAAATTATTTTAATGATTTTCATACCTACCATAAACTTCATTCATGATTTTCAGCTTTGATGTTTTATCTTTGTTTAAAATAGGATGGCTATAAAAGATCTTTACGAGTCTCTGAGAAGAATACGTTATTATTTTATTTTTATAATCCGGAAATAGATCTCAATTTCAGTGGAATATCGTTCATTTTACTAAACCTTCAATTGATAATGATTAAGGTATTATTGAAAAAATATTTTTACAACCGTCAGATTGTTAGACTCATACAAATATCACATAAAATATTTCATTTAGATTATTTAGTACATAATATGTAAGGTGAATTAGGATAACGTTGTTGAAATTTTTGTATTCCTTCCTATTCTCTTTGTCTCGTTCCAATTTTTTCCTTTCCTACTCGATATTCTTGGTATCGTCTTGTCTTGTTTGCTTTGGTCTTACCTTTTGTTTATCCATTATTTAAGTAGGTCCTTACTCTTTCTACTTTTCTAGTGTTTTGTGACTGCATATAGTCCCTTGAGATACTTCATCTTAATTATTTGTATCTACCCAATTTCCACAGCCGACTGTTAATATTGGTCTATGTATTCTTTTAAAGACTTTCAACTTGGTTTCGCACATAATTTCTTCAATCTACAATATTTTATCATATGATACATACATTTTCATTATGATACAAATGAGTGATTGGAACTTATCATTAATAATTAGAACATGAATCAGCTAGGAGTGTATTGTTCCAAATCTAATATTAGTATATGTACCAAAAGATATTATTGGACAAGGTGTCCAGAAAGGGTACCGGGTATTTGTAAGTTCAAGTAAACAAAAAATATTTATAAGCAATAAAAACTTTTACTGTTTATTGATACCATATGAATTGGAAAATTGTTTGGAAAAGATGATGTTATCCAAATGATGACGGTTAAGTTGCTGGCACTCTTCTAAACGGGAACGAAGATTGGCGATAACACGTCGACACAAAGCTCTTGATATTGCTGCCATTTCTGACCTGATGTTTTTCTTCAATTGGGTTAGGTTCGTTGGATTATTTTGATAAACCTTACTTTTAAGGTATCCCCATACAAAATAGTAAAGCAGGCTAAGGTCGGGGCTTCTGGGAGGTCAGTTGATGTTACCCCTTTGCGAAATGACTTTATTAGGGAATAATTTATTCACAACTTCCATCAAGTCATTCGAGGTATGGCAAGTGGCCTCATCTTGCTGGAACCACATTCTTGAGTTGAAACCTGCAAACTCCTGCAAGTCTGGGACCAAAAAATTTCGCAACATATCGCAGTAACTGTCACTATTCACATTGATTGCTCGGCCTCGTTGATCTTCATGAAAATAAGGACCAATAAGTACAGTTTTCAAAATCTGGGCATACTGATGTTATAATGTGTGGTATGGCTTCTTCCTGCAAATTCTACATCATTGAAAATATTTGTTTAATAATATTTTACTCAATAAGCTGACCCTATACCGCAATTATAAGTGCCTCTGTTTTTCTTTTGACAGGCATTCGCTAGCAATATGTATGTACTTCTTTTGGCAATTGTATTATTATTTTGTTTGTGATAGTTGGTGTTCCTTCTTCAGTAGATTCTTTTACTTGATCTTCTCGGTATTGCTTTGATTGCTTCTATCATTATTTTTTTTTTAAACGACTTCCTCACACTTCCTCAGCAATTTGCTGGGAAACATTCACCACCTCTGCGGAGTCCTGCTCAGCAGAGGGGCTCGGACGGTTGGAGTGTCCTTCTAGTCGTCTACGGCCCCTTTTGTCACTTATGGCATCGTTCCTGGAATATACTTCATGAGTGACGGGCTACCAGTGGTTTCCTTTTACCCTATATCTCCCTACCCCTCTCGGGATTAGGAGTTCGGGTTCCTTTCTCTCTGCTGTCTTTGTCTTTCATCTTTTTCCTTGTTGCTGAGAATACTCTTAGCCATGTTCTGCACCGATTTCCAGTTCTCTGAGCTGTCAAGCATCTTCTCTACAATGTTGTCTGGAGTGAGCTCGCATTCCAGCTGTCTGCAAGTCCTGTCTCTGACCTCTCTCCACTTGAAGCATACGAAGATGGTATGTTCGGCAGTGTCTACGGCGGCACAGTATATACATCTATCCGTGGTGTCTTTTCTGAACCGTTTGGCATAACATCGAAAGACGCCATGTCCTATTAGGACCTGTGTCAGGTAGTAGTCTACTTGGCGGTGCTCGCACTTAACCCACGGCTTGATGTCTGGTATTAACCTTTTGGTCCATTGGGCCTTTACTGTCTCACCTTCCCATCTAGTTTGCCATGTTGTGAGGGAGCTTTCTCTAGCTTCGTTGCTATTCTGTAGCGATTTGTACTTGGATGTTCTTTCCTGGGCTAAGAGATCAATGGGCACCGTAGCCGTAATTACTTGGAGTGCTACCCCAGACACAGTTCGGAAGGCGGAGGCTACACGCAGCAGCATGTCTCTTTGTGCTCTATTGACCGTAGTATAGTGCTTTTTTCTCATAAGCGCTTTTTGCCATATTGGGGCTCCATATAGGACAATATTTTGCATAGCACTACACAACACTGCTCTTTTGCTTTGCCTAGGAGCTCCTACGTTTGGCATAATCCGAGCAAGTTTGGACACCCTTTCTATTGCTTTCTTTGTTACTGTTTCTACATGTTTGCCAAAATTTCTACTTTCGTCAATGGTTATACCTAGGTATCTCAGGTTCTTTGCTGGCTTTATATTGACTCCGTCTACGCTGAAGCTTATTTGCTCCCTCTTTTGTTTACCCTTTAGTAGGATTGCCTCAGTTTTGTGGGGGGCAAGAGCAAGCTTGTTGTCTCTCATCCAGGTATTTATTATTTTTTCCAGGCACATGTTGGTGTTTGTAACCAATGTCTTTTGGCTTTCTGCTCCGACTATCAGCGCCAGATCGTCAGCAAATCCTATAGTTACAGCATTACGAGTTAGTTCTAAGCTCAGCACGCCGTCATATAGTACATTCCACAGCAGTAGGCCCAGGACGGAACCCTGGGGAACACCTGACGTAATATCCACCTCCCTATTCTTTTCTAATTGCAGCTTTCTGTTTCTTAAATAGTTAGAGACAAGGTTTATTAGATATGTCGATATTTTCCTTTTTTGTAGTTCTTTGATAATCAGGCTGTGGCATGCAGTGTTGAAAGCATTCTTAACGTCAATTGTGACAAGGGTGCAGAATATACTTTTGAACTCCGTTGCAGTATTCAGTGCAGCTTCTACAGCCTGGATCGTGGATTTCCCTTTTTGAAACCCATACTGACACATGTGCAACCTTCCTCTGCCTTTAAGTTCATCTTCCAGTCTTTCCCGTATGAACGCTTCTAGTAACTTGCTCAAAGAATTTAACAGACAGAGTGGTCTGTAGGAACTAGGTAACTCAGCTGACTTTCCTGGTTTTAGTATTAAAACCATCTTTGCAACTTTCCATTCATTTGGAAATTCCTGTTTTTGGAGTAGTTTGTTCATCATGCCTAATAACCAGTCTGGGGCACAATCTGCTACTATTTTGATAGCATTAGGGGGAATTTGGTCAATTCCAGGTGATTTTCCACATTTGATACCTTGTGCTACCTTCCTTAGCTCTTCTGCTGTGAAGGGTGGGACTGGAGCTTCCTTTTCAGGGTATCTCCACTTATCATTTCCGGGTGGAAACAGTACTGCCACGATTTCGGATTTCTTTTCGATGTCAAGCTCATAGGGTTTTAGAGTATTAAGCTTTTTTGCTACTAGCTTATACGCATCTCCCCATATTTTATTATCAAGTTCTTTGCATATGTCGTTCCAGTGTTTCTTCTTTGATTCCTTAATTAGGCAGCATAGTTCCCTTCTATTGGTCTTGTACGCCTCTTTCATTGCTTCAATATCGTCTCGGTTTGGGTTGTTTCTTCTCGCCGCACGTTGTTGTACCCTTCTTAATCTGTTGCATAGTGACCGTTTTTCAGCAATGTTTTCATTCCACCAATACGGTGTTTCAGTCTTTGGAATTCGATTTTGCGTGCTGTTCTTGCTTGCCATCTGTATCAGCTTGGTTCCTGTTTCATGACTCACTTCATCTGGAGTAATGGTAAGCAACTCTATGCAGGCTTTAAAGGCGGTCCAATCAATAAGGGGCCTTATTGAAGTTGTTTTGGTCTTCGCTCTATTTACTTTAATTTCGAATGCGATATATCTGTGCTCTGTCAGTGTTTCGGTATCAAGTGGTTACTCTTTGAGATACACGATTGGTTGCTATGGTGACATCAATAAAGGACTCGCTATCTCTTCGGATAAATGTGGGCTCTTTTCCAGTATTCAGGACCACCAAATCGAGTGCGTTGATCCATTCCACCCAGTATTGACCCTTTTCATCGGTTACAGGTGATCCCCACATTGGGGACTTGGCATTTAGGTCTCCCAGAATAATGGCATCACTGTTGTTCGTTATGTGCTCCATTATACTGTCCACCTCAGTTTTGTAGTCTTCCAATCTGATGTTTGGGGATATATAGCAACATATCAGCTCAAGATCTTTGAGTTTGATAATTACGTGACCATCTCCGGCTACGTGGTTTATTACGCGAAGCTTTTTATTCAGAAGTAGGACCCCCACATTATGCCTGCTGTCCTTGATCCAGTTTGCTTCTTTAGTTCTTCTTTTGTTCGGTTCCCCAGTTACCAAAATATCAATTTTAATTTTTGCTGTTCGAAATTTCCAAGATAAATAGATGAGAAGAGGCACAATAAAAATATTTATCGTGATATATGAAAAATATCAGGATATTGAAAAAATAATTCCATATCGGCTTTTTATAGTAGATACAGATACTGTCAAATAAAAAAAGAAGGCAATCTAAACATAGAATTAAATAATATTATTAAATTATTTGTTTCTATACATTATTTTTGTCATTCTTAAAATTATTTTTTTAAAATCTTAGAATAAATGAATAACTATGCGGACTTGACAGTTGTGTTATAATAAAATTGTATTTTATTGATATACCTAGAATATATAGGTATTTTAATGTTTTTTTTAATCGACTTGTAGATCGAATGCAGATGGCCTGAATTATTTGAGAAAATTTTTTTTCGATATTTTGTAAACCTATTAGATATCAAAATATTAACAAGTTATTTTCGGAATTATTATTTTCTATAAATTTAATAATAATTAAATAACGAATAAATCGGATATTTTTGATTTTTGTCAAGTAATACGATTAATAGTTGTTCTACTGAAACACTGTTCAATGTATGTCACTGTTTCAACAACTCCTCTTGATCTTTTTTAATCTCTATCATATATATAAATAAAAATAAAATCTGTCATTAAAACTGAAATATAGGACTAGTTGTTTACAATTTTATTCTAAACAGGAAGATTTAAGCAACTCCAGGAAGGCAAAAGGGCGTACAGGTTGGCCACAGCACGTGTGGGCATTGGAATTGAAACAGGAGCAAGCACTTTAACCGAAATATGTAGTCTAAGAGACGCCCTAAAAGGATGACATAACAATAAAGAAAGAAACCCTCACATATGTATCTTAGAGTTTTTATAGACCTTTTGTAGGCCAGTATTTAAATATGGTATTCTTAAAATTTATTAAAAATGTTAAATTTTTGCTATATAATGTACAAATTTATTCAATATTTATGAAAATTGATCATGGATTTATTATTCTGGTATAGTATTTTTCTAGCTTTAAGCATTAATTTGAGGTTATTCTGTGCTCCACCAATACCTGTTTTAGTAGCCTACTGTAACGAATCTTTACGGTTATCACTTATGGCATTGATTCTTAAATATTATCCAATCCATGTTCGAAAGACACATGCTGGAAATACTTGGTGATTCTTAACATTTTTTCTGGCATTAATTAATGAATTCATTGAATAATACACCAGAATAATAAATGGTCATTATAGACAAAATGTCTTATATATTATTGAAATTTATATCATATACATCACATATGTGATTGAAATTCATAGCAAATATAAATAATTTTTGAGGTTATCTGGCATTTTATATACACTTTTCTTTGAGTGGAAAATCTAAATCGTTATTACAGTAATAAAATAATCATAAATAAGGTTCTCCATTAATTTTTGTACTCTTGTGAATGTTATATATTTACTCACGAGATGCTTTTACTGAAAACCCCACAGCAATTTTGCAGGGCTTTCATTTAATATACCTCGAATTTTTTTTAATATGGATCTAGTAATGATTTAAAAACCAATAACGCATTTTAGTTCCAAATCCCGATTATAATGTAAGGTATTGAGTATAAAATAAATGGAATTTTTGACGTATACACGGTGATCCAAAATTGCTTACGTTAATTTCTAGAACTTACAGTACCTTCAAACGAAAGGTATTTCTTTAGCTACGTATTACACCATTTGAAGAGAAGAATCGACAATCATATTTTTTCAAATAATTTCTAAACTGTTTCCATCACATTGTACATAATTTAAAAGTAATCATAAGATATAGGATAATTAATTTTATCAAACCTACCCTATCCCAAATGAATAAATACATGGTAGTTTTTGAGGGAAAGTGAGGATATATGTTTTTTACTCTCAATTATGTAGAAACATTATACTAAAAATTGTTTACAAAGACTGCGCAAGAAGGTACTTGTAATAGTTTCACAGATATCCCCTCCTTCGATCAATGGAAAACTGTTAATGTTTTGAATTCTTTTTTAACTAGAAATCTATTTGTTTATTCTGTATATTGCTTCTAAAATTGTTTTATTTTTTTTAATTTATGGAAATTATTCTGACTTCCTAATACAATGCAATCTCATTTCGATTATCTATTGAAAATTTTGTTTTGAGACATTTGTACACAAATTCTTTGAAGTATGTGTAATATATCTATTTTAGTCGGTTAACGCCAGATGGCTTCTTAGTGTATACATTTACCTGCACCTTTTATATATTATAATTTCAGTTCGTTTACAATTTAGGTATTTACATTACCGATTCTGTTTATGTTTTTTAGTTTGTATTTATAGAAAGAGTTGATATTATTGTGCGGTTATAAATCTACCTAAGTTATAGACTATTCGTAAATTATTCGATATGCAATAAAGGTAATTTGTAAATATACGTCTTTTCATTTAGTTCCAGTTTCCACAAGTTTACGTGTTTATATGCAAAATTGATTTCTGTTGTAAATATTTTGCAATTGAGAGATTTTTAGTAGTTGGTTCTTGGTATCACTTACGAATACGAGAATATTTTTAAAAGGTAGTTTTCGTAAATCGCTACTAATCATTGCTGTAAAAGAATTTTGTCTATGTTTGTAGTTGGTTCTTAGTATCGCTTACGAATACGAGAATATTTTTAAAAGGTAGTTTTCGTAAATCGCTACTAATCATTGCTGTAAGAGAATTTTGTCTATGTCCTTTCTTTTAACCGAATAAAACGGAACGACACACATAATATTGAGCTACAAATCCTAGTGGTGATGGTATGTCACATGCTTACTAGGCTGATACAATGTCAATAATATTGTAAAATTCCTTTTTTGGGTAACACTATTGAGTGACCCCAGTAGATAAGCAAGATCGTTTCGGACCTAAGTGATATCTTGAGTGGAGGGTGTGTGCGCCATATCCTATGTAAACCGTCATTAGCGTCAACTGTCACCACCGCCTTTTGCCAGTCACCCTTACGTCAACATTGCTTATCTACCGACCTCTTTAATTCGGATACTCAGTACAAAAATATTGTCAAAATTTTTGTATAAGTAGGACGTCTCGCATGCAATGTATATATTCCATTGTTCGAAAAGTCTGACCAAAAACTTACTGCTTATATTATAATAGTGTTTATTCTTAAATATTAAAAAAGAAAAGAGACTGACAAAAAAAGGCAATACCCTCACGAAAACATTGTGTTCACTGAGGTGAAATAAAATCTCTATATAACTAGATGCAATGAATAAGATATTCCCTTTTTTGTTAGTTTTTGTCATGAAGGTCAGAAGTCATCCTTCGATGTTGACTACACGATATGGCACAATATAAGTTCTATTCTACTCAATGACAAAAGATGACGCTATAAAAATTAGCCTCGTTCAATATTTTCTTTTTCAACAATAGTAAGCTTAGAAGGTTAATTATATTGGCAATTCTTAATTCCGTAAAATATTCTTGATGGTTTAAAGACCCGCTAATACTCGAACCCTTACTATATCTTTGCGTTTACCTCTGAACTTAAATGAAACATGAAAGTGGAGGGCTAATAGCAATCAACTGGAAGAACTCTCGCAAATTATAAATAAGGAGAGCAAAACACAGAAGTAGGAAGTAACAAGTAGGTGGCTCTAGAAAAAGTATAAAAAAAAGCAGCTTATATGAAAAACAGGATTTTTAGTATTTAATATAGGCGTAGAAAAAATACTACGATGAATTATTGATTGATGAAAAGCATTGGCATTCGTGTTGAAAGTTAATTTTCCGTCTTCTTGAAAAAGATCAAATGCATTTGGCTCGTCTTTCGTCTTGTCGACCACACACCATATAATATTCAAAGTTCGATTTATTTAAATAAATGAATTGTTAATAGAAATGTCGTCACATTGAACGAATAATTTTGTTGGGAAAGTCTATAAAGCGGAATCGATTCCTTGCGACCCCGAAATATTCAAGAAATAACCATAGATTTCCTGTTAGATGCATTATAACGTATACACGTTTCCATTAACTGTCAATTTGCAATTCTCAAAATGATAAGAAGGGAGTCATTCATTTCCATTCATAGACTAGACAGCAATTTTGAGAATTCGGTGCGTTGAACGATCAGCTGTACACAAGCAGTTGTGTGTAGTTTTTCAAAACTAGTTTACAATAAAGAGTTGTAACCCACAATCCCTTTTCACGAGGACTTCTACTTTGCAATATTAAATTCAAAACATAATTGTTATGGCAAATGAGCCCAACGCAATTTCGTTTTGAAGCCCAAGCATCTTCACATTGACCCGATGAATGAATAACCTTGGCACTAAAGTTTGGGCGCACGACAAACGCAGTTGGTTCAAACGTTGCCTCAACACAGACCCAAATGTGCGGATGCATTCACGATATTAGTAACCGATAATAAGTTAAGAAAAAAAAATATAAAAGCATGAAAATTGTGGGATATATTCATACAAAGTTGGGGAAGAATTCATCAATATAATGTAGATTCAAAGGCAGTTTTAATTTACGAGGCATATTTTTTAAGTAAGTACCGTTTTGGAATTAAAAAAAGAAGTGCAAAGATATCGCAATAATTTTATTTTTACATGAAAGCCTGTACCTTAATCTACTTTTCTACATAAATTCCGTGAATATTGAGGCAATTGTCAAAACGTGGCACCTGACTTGTTAACCACTGTATCACAACTGTTTCGGCTTCGTTATCGTCTTGGAGACGCTGACCGCCCAGGTGTTTCTTCAAGTGCAGGAACAAATAGTAGTCGCTGGGCGCCAGATCAGGGCTGTAGGGAGGATGATCTAGAGTTTCCCATTGAAAAGATTTGATGAGATCTTTGGTTCGATTAGGACGGGCATTGTCATGCAGCCAAACGATACCCTTACTCAACCTGCCAGGTCTTTTGATTTGGATTGCACGACGCAGATTTTTCAATGTCTCACAATAAGACGCTGCATTGATTGTCTCATTACGAGGCCGAAACTCCACTAGAAATACTCCTTTTCTGTCCCAAAAACTTCACTTTTTTGGGTGATGATAAATGTCGCCATTCCATGGATTGTTGTTTCGATTCTGGTGTGACGTAGACAATGTTTCGTCACCATTGGTCTAAAAAATCTTCACCTTCATTGTGGTACCGCTCAAGGAAAGTCAATGCACTGCCTAAACGTTGAATTTTGTGCAAATCCGTCAACATTTTTGGAACCCAACGTGAACACAATTTCCGGTATTTCAAGTTCTCCGTCACATTGTGATACAAAACACTACGAGAATATTGAGGAAAGTAGTCGCACAATGATGAAATTGTAAAGCGTCTGTTTCTCTCATCTTTTCGTCCACTTTCTGCACCAAATCTTCATTAACGACCGAAGGACGCTCACTCCGTTTTTCATCATGCACATTTGCGCGGCCATCTTTAAATGCTCTCACCCATTTCCTTACCATTTCATCACTCATAATGGTTTGTCTTACTTAAAAAATATGCCTCGTATTATGGTTTATGGACAACAGCTGTACAAAGAGTAAAAAAAAATGAGTAAACGCAAAAAATTAGAGAATATTATGAAGCTAAGTCTTATAGAAATAGTGAACTGAAGTGAATTTGTCTGAAGTATTGGAACAAAAGAGATCCCGTACCACATATTCATTTTTGCTTTGAATCAATAATAATAAATCAAAGGTAGTGTTATATACGACTTGATATAACCTCTGAAGTTATACATAAACTTGGTCTACACGAATAATGAGAAAAATTGCTAGGAATTGAAATCCTTACTTAGTTTCCCTTACTCATAAAGGTAAATGATGAGACTTGTTAGCGAAGCAATAAAGATAATCGAAGATATTGTAAAACCACCATGCACAAATAGTAACAAATATGCACCAATAATACACAAATAGGCTTTAAATCAAGAATCAAGTTTAAGTTCAATTCAGATCACATATAATTCGCAGTCATGAATATTCAGCATAAATAAATCAATTAGTGAGTGATCAAAATTTATTATTAGGCACGTGAGTATAAAGTTTAAATGTGAATAATTCTTATGGAAGGCAAATTATATGAGGGATAATTTTTTCTGTTAATAAATACATCTTTAATCAGTTGTTTTCATGGCAAACAATTGAGAATGTATGGGAAAAAATTTCAAGATATTGCTCATGCGATTTTTTTGTCTTCAGAAATGACTCTATTTGGTCGACTTTGAGAAACTGATGAATAAACGTGTATGAATCGACGTGTTGATATGAATTTTTGAATTTTTCAAGGAAGCGAAGAGAAAATATAAAAGCCCCCCTGTACATAAAAAAAAGTTTGATTTCTCACATTTTATTTATAAACTTCAATAACAACTTTTTTGTTAACTGGGAAACGGTAAATATAGGAAATAATTGAACAATGAAAGTAGAGATTCGCAGGTACAAACTACTGAGACTGAAAATCGAGTGGAATTAATTGGATTTTCACGATGGAAATTAAATATTCGGTATGTACACACTCATCTAATACCCCCAAAAAACAGTGACATGGAATAATCCCTTTATTAACAAATAGCAGATTCGAACGCTGTAGCTCTCACTGGCATAAACTCGAATAAAATTTAAAAAAAAAGAACATTTCAAAAAGAAGTAGAACTTAAAACAACAGATGTCTAACTTTGGTTTTATGGGGGTTGAATTTCATTTTTACAATACCCTTTCTCGGCAGTTCCGATTATATTTAACAAATCAACAACTTTACTACGTGTTTTCTAAAAATTTATTACTCACTGTTAAATAAATTGTTTATAAGTCACAAATAAAAAACACGTTGTTGGAATAGTACGTTGTATTTATAACTTTTTATTCAGTAAATCTCAAATTATTTTTGGAGAAATCCTATAAGACTCAGATAAGTACATACAAAGATCATTTATTGTAATGATGGAAAATGCTCTAACGATATCTGAAGCAAACCTTGCGAATTGGTTTCCAACTTCCAACATTAGATTGTTTCATGACATCTAGGGTATATCCCAATAGGCGTAAGATACCTTGAGTGTCAGTGAAAATATCAGGTATGTCGTCTATTTTCTTCCTCCTAACGCTGGATCAACATTAAATGAGGATAATTCTCCTGATATTTTATATCATGTGAGTAACTAATCTTCGCCGAATACTAGTTCTTTAAATGATAGCGGTCAAGATAGAAGAAGTGTTTTCGATATATCATGATCACGTGTGTCATAAATAAAGGTTAGATCAGTCCAACTTGTTATCTGCTACTATTGGATAAGCGAAGAGGACTCGTCGGGCAATATCAATTTCATACTCTTTAGTATTTCGTCAACGTTTTGCTTTCGGTTCTTCAGCTAGCATCTTACAAGTGTTTTGGTGGTAGTTCATGACCATATCCCATGCCCAATATCCTCTTCAGCTGCTCGAATCATTTGGTTTCTTCAAGGAATATTATCTGAAGAAGCTGTGACCTTATTGGACTAATTATTCGCTTTAGTTGGTACTTCCAGCTATTTTGTATAATTAGTTATCTGTGTTTTTCCGTCAAGCTTTGGGGGCTTGACTCAAGTTAAGATTGTAGAAGATATTGGCAATAATTTTTATTTGTTTATTCTTCCCAAAATTAATGAATTGCTGAGGTTGACGAAGATCTGACTACTTCCTCAATTTCAAAAATAAATTTAAAAAATTCGTTATGTGGACACAATCATTAGAAATTGAAGCTGTTGAAGGTTAATCGACCTGTTTTCTAGACACCAACAGGCAAACGACTGCGGCATGTAGTAACTCATGTAGAAAATGATTGTACTTCTGGGAAAAGTAATATAATCTTTGTTCTTAAAGAATGTCTTCACTATCACGAGGACATGAACTCGCTCTGAAGTGTGGTTTGACACGGTCCGCAATATTATAATAAATAACACTTCATTTTATAGTCTGCGAACTTATCACTACTTCAAACTGCCGATAGGGTGAAATGCAGCCATAGCTTGATGAAGGAGTTTGGAAACGATAATATTGCAATTAAAGAGAGGTAATGGCGACTATAAATTTTCGGTATGATACGGTGTCGATAAAACAAAAAATGTAATTGTATTGAAATATAAAGAATTCAAATCTCTCTGCCACCGGCGCTTTAATTTGATTATTTTATGTGCCGATAATGTGACTGATTAATTTCATTTTTATTTTGTTAGAACTTTAGATGCTGAAAAGTTCAACTTCAAGAGTTAGAAAACATCTAACACATTTCAAACAGTATTATTTTTTTTTTTCAATATCTTTCCGTACTAAAAGTTTTATTTTTTAAAAAGTTCTTCAGTTTAAAAAAGCAGATTGCCTGCTGGGACGTACTATACAGAATGTTGTCAAGTGGAGAAATTTGAATAAGAAGCACCCACTGACAATTTACAGCCAACTGAAACAAAGATACATTGATTGAACTGTGTTGGCACTGTATCACGTTACCGGTCTCGATAGACGTAAAAATATACAACGCACCATTTATATTAATTATCATTCTTTCTTGCTAATTGGCTTAAGAATAATCCCCCTAAATACGTTTTTTTGTGTTTTTAAAGAAATGTATCGTTACAGTAAAAAGAAAATGAAAGTGTTAAAAAAACATATGATCAACTAATTATAGATGTCTTTCAAATTTTTAAAAAAGTAACAACAAAAAATATATTTATAATCTATTCACAATTGAAAAACTGAACACAAAGTGAAGCTGAGTAAATTGATAAATACATTTTCTAATATTTTAGTTACTGCTGACCAAACCTCCATGAATTTTATTTTTGCTAAATGTGAAATTTAAGGTACTCTTATATATAGTAGATGGGTTACAATATCAAATCACCTGTTCATATTCTAAATCTCGAACAGTTCGGATCAGTCTGGTTATTAGCGACTAATATAATATTGTTTCAAAGCTGTTTTCTAGGGACAGTACAAGTTAAAATGGATATTCATTTAATTGAGTTAATAATAAAAAATTTACTTTTAGATAGTTTTAAAGTAGGCTATCTTAAGACAGGCATTGGCGGTATAAGTTGGGCGATGATCTTGTGCATTCACTGATGGACTGTCTGTGATTATATATTTCATAGTTCATTTGTAATTACAAGTTTCACTTCTCAGTTATATTTTAATATCAAATAGGTAACTATGGATCAGTCACATTTGATTGGGTTTTCTTTCTGATTTTTGAAAACACGGTTTCACAAAGGCGTTCATTTCTCAAAGTGTGCTTGAAGATGTACTCTGTGTTTTTTCACTCGTTAAAAACTTTGTTTCAAATCTGTTTTGATATCGACACTAGTTAGAAAGTTCACGCGCCCTGCGTGTGTATTTGTAGAGAGTAAATTTTGGAGAAGTTTTGTTTAAATATTTAGGGAGCGGGTGGTATAATGATAGCGTCACCTAAGCCGTCTTGTTGTATCGAGTATGAGTAATTGTTTAATCAGCGTACGATTGCTGTACTGTTTGTCGTATGAGGTAAGCTAGGTGAAGAATTCAATTTTTTTGGTTTTTCCAAAGTGGATTGTGAGGATATTGAACAAGGAAGCGGGTAATTTAGATCACCCAGGTAGATTCTGGTTCTTGGATAGAAAGTTTGGCAGTTGTAACAATTTTGAAAGGTATGATTGAAAGTATTGGAACCGATTTAGCAGCGTAAATAAGATTCAAGCACATTATTTTGGCTCTCCTAACCCACCTGTTATCAGTTGTAAGGCCGGATTGTCACAACTGTTTTTCATGATTTTTGAATTGTTAGGACTCAATCAATAAATTAGTTTTGATCGAATGAGTGTTCGAAGCAGTGAAAAGGTACGTTTCATCAGAGGAAATACTATCGACTTTACTCGATTTTTCTAGTTTTTCACTATAAGCTAGGTAGTGATCAGTACAGTAGCCTGTTCTCTATATTTTCCTTTGGTTTGCACAAGGCGCATGTCAAATATATAGGTTTAGGTATAAACCTCAGGATTTCTCTCAGTGTTTACTTTATTTGTATCATTATGGATTCGTTTATTATGATGTTTATACGGTCCAAATATATTTCCTGTTTTTCTACATACCTCTGTGATGAATGTTCCAAAATTTATTGTAAATATGTACAGAATTTGTGTTTAACATTTTTATAGTAGTAAGTGGTAAATATAGATTTGGTTGGCGTTTAAAGCATAATGTTTTATTTTCAGAGGTGTTGTTTTAGACGATGTATAAAACTAAAGATATTAAAATCAAATATTTTCTTTGATATGATACATATTTGATTTTATCGATTTTTATTTCTTTTTTAAAAAATTGAGGTTGTTATCGCAAGATAATAAATGTGTATAAATTCATAAAACCCGAGAAAAACAAGACTACCTTATGCCGTCTTCGAGAAACGATAACTACGGCCTTTTGAAGTTGGTCTCGATATTCTAAAACATAATAATAGGGAGGCTAATGGAAAACCCCTTGCTTCGACGTTCAATTCATTTATTCCTATATTGAAATTCAGAAAAAGAGACCAACTATGGAAACAATATTCACAGCTATCAAGAGGAAGTAGACGTTAATTTTATCGGTAGTATAGACTCGTTTATAGAATTGGTGGAAATATGGATTCAAATGAAGAAGAACTGAAGATAACAGAAAAATTTCAATTAAGAAACATTATATCAAAGCAAAAATGAGAAACATATAATAATATAAAAAAGGCCAAACGATATATCTCACATATGGGATGATGGATAAAATGAATGCTTGAAGTCACTACTAGTTAAAAGTGTACGAAATAATAAGAACAATATTTCGGTCATGTAGAAAAGGAATAATGGAAATAGTTCATATTATGGATGACTCAAAATCTAATAATGTAGGTGTAGCAACAAAAGCAATTCTGAATCTGAAGATATTGAAGCAGTTGTTAACTGTTGTGATAATGTGCTTATAAACAAATACCCATTGTGTATATTAGAATATTTAATAACAAAATTATATATATTTAACTGAATTGTGACCAGAAAACATAATAATACTCACAATTGGAGTACATATTCCTCTTTATGCACCAAGGAAACAAAAAAATATTTGATGAAACACAAAACACGAAATTGACAATATCGATATGGAAACTAGTTAACCATAACGATTACAATTGAACTGTTGAGTCGACACGGTAGACAAGAAGACAAACTATGTGAAGCGTCGTGGGCCGTTGACCACTTATAATTTCTTCATAATCCGCTGAGTGACATCCTTCGATGTGTACCATTTGGGTTAAATAAGACGTACTTAGTGATTTTCCGTTCCCTGAAGCAGTCCTGTCAGTTTTCGGAATTACATCCATGCCATTCGTCGAAGAAAGCAACGTCGGCAGGCTGGCCAAGCTGTATGAGTTGATACTTTGTTAAATATTGCTCCCTATGTACGGCGACGCATTATTATTATGAGGCAGCTGCTCATTGTACAAACTGCGACCGTTTGCGTCTTATACAATATTTTTAATACTGCAACGTACCGTTCTCTTGTGATCATATGATCCCTATATTAGTGTTTATTATGAAGAATATTCCGCTTGCCTTTATGCCAGTCAACTCTTTATGTTTCAGCATGGTGTGACAGTATGACCTAGAAATTCGTAACTTAAAACCAACAAATCAAATCTATTTTGAAGGTAGAGTAGAAGTGCTAGCACCTTTCTACGATATAAAGGAAATAATTTACGTAAAAACATATTTATGATGTTTGTGGTGAGCAAAACCAGAATCTCACAAATGTACGATTTTTCTGAAATCAGATTATGAATGACAAATTTAACATAATCCAATAATATTTTCCAGTTCGTGGTCATTCGTTTTTACATTACAATGGAGCTTTTGGTATAATAACAAGATCTACCAGTCGTCGCGATCTCAACTTTGCTACCCTTTACCCTGAAAGCAAACAATAAGAAAAGCAAAGCATTTCTTTTGGAAATAGTAATAAACGTATGAAAAAAAAGCACAAAATAATATTTGTCAAAAAATACTGCGGGACCACTGTCCCAACAAAAAAAGCACCTGAGGAAAAAGTATCAGCTTCGACAGAATTCCAAGAATTGCCATCTACCAACAAAGAGTATGTTCTCAGTAGATGTGTATAACTCAGAATATAAATTTTTTTGTAAATTTAAATGACTTTTTATTTGAGGAGTTTAAATGCTAAGAAAGTTACACTTGTGCATATTACTATGATAAATATCACCAACTTTAACAGAAATTCCAACTTATTCGATGAATAATTAGTTTCCATCTTATAATGAGGACGTTTACGCTCATAATAATACTTGACTTTTATTATGTATTTGTGAAGGTATCCAGTTTTAATTCATTTGTTCCAAGATTCCCTGTATTTATAACATTTTTGGAAGTTTATATTTGTTATATAAGTGAATTTGTAATAAAAGTTGAATTTCATATGAAGTAGAGGAAACTGGGGCTGGTTGTCACACAGGTGGGTTGTCACAACTTCTAGATCTCGGCAAAATATAGATGTGTAATCTGAATATTATTGGCGGTAGTTTATAAGTCACATGTATTCAGTGCGTAAGTCGTCGTCTATGAGATATTCTCCCCCGCAGTGAATTTCATGGTATTTAAGAAAATTTGTGTTGTGGTAAAATTTGTTGAGTGAACAATAACTATTTTATATATTTTACTAAATGCATTGATTTAACGTGTATTTGCATTTGTTGAAATAATCCTGTTATTAAGGGTAAAAAATCATATGTGCATATAGGGCCGGTTATCTCAAATCGACAGAGGCTTGTCGTCACATGTCACCACCAGCTTTTGCAATATTCAACAAAGAATATTGTTTTATGCTGATTTGTTTTCTTTTTCAGGCAAATATGGTTCGTAACTTCAAATGAGAGACATAGATGTACTTCTAAGAGCTGCTCGGTTCGTTAAGTTGAATAGATATTCAATAAGAAAAGCAGCAACTGAATTTAATACAAATTATAAGGTATGCCAAAAAATTCCAGACGCTGAGGTCTTTGATGAAACTTTGGTTACGCCATCCATTCTAGTTGGCTATGTTAAATATCATCTGGTTTTTACTTCCGACTATGGAAAAGAACTAGTTAAATAAATTCCCAAAGCGTCTGACATTTATTTTAGATTATCTCCCTAGGAAGTCTATGAATATGCTAACGTCAATGTTTCAGAACCGCCAAAAAAATGGAGCGACAATAAAATGGCCGAGCCAGACTGGCTCAGCAGTTTCATAAAACGTTATCCAGAACTATATATTTGAAAACCAGAAGCAACAAGCTTACCAAGAGCTGTATCAGCCATTGGAAATTTTATGCCACCCTTTTTGTCTTTCCGCGAGTTCATTTTAATCCTAAATTCGGCTCCACCTGGTTCAGAAGGTACAGCAAATTCTTTAGGGTAGATGCAAGATTCTCATTTTCTAAAATTTCTTAAGTTTTTTTATCACCATGTAGAAAAACCTTAACTACTTCTTCTAGATAATATCACGGCTAAAATTAAGCATAAAGGGGCTAAATTTTGCCAAGAAAAATGGCATTGTAATGTTTTCTTTTACTCCCCACTGTTCGCATAAGCTACAACCACTTGATCGTTCTGCTTTTGGTCCTTCCAACAAATATATAAATACGGCCTGCGATACATGGGTTTTAAATAATCCTGAAAAGACAATGTCTATATATGACATATCATCGTTGGTATCCATAACTTATCCACTTGCATTTACTCCTAAAAATATACTGTCTGGGTTTAGAGTGGCTGGTATGTAACAGAGATTTGTTTGACGATTATCAATTTATCGTGAGCTCTGTTACTGATAGACCAGATGCTGCAGTCTTAAACGTTGAAAACACCATACCAAATTTCATTGTCCTAAACGAAAAAGAAACCCCAAGCATTGTTTACATGCAGGAATATGACAATACGAATAGAGCAACAGTTTTGAAGTCTGATGGTTTGTTTTCGTAAAAATATACGAAAATACTCACTGATATTCAAACTCTCAGCTCAAATTAAATAATAAGAAAATAAAAAATAAAGCAGTAAAAAAGAAAGTTTTTTATGAAGCAAAACAAGCAACAAACAACAAAAAGAAGGCAGAAGCTTACGTTTCTTATTCATCAGATACTGAAAGAATGAAGAATGTTTTAGCTTGATTTGTATGGAACCATTTTCCAATAGCCTCCCAGATGAAGAATGGATAAGTTGCAGATCCTGCAATTTTTACGATATCTGAGACCAATGTAGCTATATAATGGTTATATTATCTCAAAGCGGTATATTAGATATAAACGATTTTATTATCATAATAATAGTAATAATCTCCACCCTATTGTACTCGTAATATTTTTCATATCTTTTATCTCTACATGTTAATAAATAAAAAACTTTGAATGAGCCCCGTATAAATAAAAATGGAGCATCATTTGTCATTCCAATGTATATAAAAATTGATATAACGTTTTTATGAGCTTTTAATTGCTGTAGACTGACTTTAAAAAGGTTTACATCTTTTTTTGAAAGATCAATTACGTCAGAGACTATGGCTTTAATGATAAATAGCAACTCTAGTTATTTTACATAAGACTCTAATTAATATAAAAAATGATTTGATATATACATGGGTAATTAGTATATATTTGAATAAGTGCGTTATTTGGAGTAAATTTTTTAGGGATATAAATAATTCATTTGATTTTCATTCGAATTAATCTCATAACTTTTAAAGAATGAGTAAACTATACAGAGAATGTGTAGAAGAAAAGATCTCAGATAACTAGAGAAAAGGTGATATAATTTACAAATTGAGGTCAAAATTTATTCATTACCGAAGACTATCAAACAAGGATATATGAAATATGTGAATAATAAGAAATGAAATAGAAGAATATCATATCTATAAAAACGAAGAGTGAGTGAGCAGTGTCCGCGCAGGAGGCTCGTACATAATATATTTACACACGGAACAACTGGAAAGAAAATAAACAAAGTCACAAACATCATTAACCTCATGAATTTCAAAAATCAATATTCAAATTGGCGCTTGATTTTTGAAATCCACCAATTTAATGTTAATTAAAAGAAAGAAAACAATTTAAAACCGCCGCAAATCTTAAGTAATCATGAAAGAAAAATACATAAGTATTCGAAAGCTCGGAATATATTAGAGTTAGGACTCTTTGGTGTTTAATTTTGCCACCTTCCCACTACGAAAACGCTCATAATTAATGAAGCTGGCAAAGACTTCGTTCCAATTCGTATATATATATATATATATATATATATATATATATATATATAAATATATATATATATATATATATATATATATATATATATATAATTAAAATTATCGACGACAATTTTGAGCTTTTCAGACATTTTTTTTAAATAAATAACAAATAATTGTAATAAAATAACATATTCATTTTCTCATTTTGAAAAAGTGACAGGAGCTATTCTACATCCCTTTTCAAGTTTAACTATAAAAATAATAAATTGCCTCAGCGTCAAACGAAACAATCCGGTCGTAACTCCTTTTGCAAATGTATAAATTATCGTCCATCTTTGGAATATTGCTCGCATATTGGAAGCTCGGTCCCCAAGCATACTGTGAGGATGCTCGACTCAATACAGTAGAGAGCAAAATCGACTTATATGCAATCCAGAGCTGAACAGAAACTTGAACAATTTAAAGCATAGAAGAAAAGTCGTTTACCATCTTATGCTTGCTTTTTACATAAAAAAAAACTGAAAAATATAGCTCTTGAATAGAGAAACTCGCGCTGTCGTGATCATATTGAAAACAAAATAACCTTCGTCCATTGATACCTTTTAGAGGCGGGCGATTCAAGTTACTAGCGAAGTTGCCTCGTCTGTAGTTTCTTATTCAAATACAAAGGTGGTTACTCATTGCAAACTGGTTAGTGATTTGCATCAAAAAAAATGAGCTTCTTTAAGTTGAGACATGTGTATTTGGCATTACATGCTGAACGTAATTTATAAGTAACTCTCTTTACTGAGTTCTAGTATTGGGTATTACATATATTTACACACTTCTACTGTGAATTTTCATCCATTTAAGTTGGAAGAATCGTTTTGAATGAAGTTGAATCGAGATATGTTATATTATTTCCATCCTGACTACTTTCATAATCCCAACATACTTATGTTATAAATCATAAAGTGCGAGAGATCACAAATTTCAACTTCTTGTTACGAATTGTCGTCAAAAAATTATTACATCTCTCAATCGAGTCAAAGTTTTTGAAAGTAAAGTTTATCCTTTTCTACTATATTTTTCAAGCCATCCTTGATAAGGGAACATCTCAGACAATTTATTATTCAATTTAGATGTTATGTTGACATCTGGTTAGAAATAAAACTTAACCCTCCTAATAACTAACGGTCTGATGTACCTTTTTTGTCTGCGTCGTCTTATTTGTTCGTTGCTTGTGGAGGAACTTCACAAATCAGTGTTATAATTGATGACTGGAAGAGTAATGTATAAGGAGTTCTTTCTCAAACACAGACATCGTTCTTCAGTGTGTTCCGACTATTCCAAGATCTTGCATACAAGTCGGGAAACGAAGGTGGTGGGGGACGAACCCCTAATAACCCAAGTTACTCGAGTCGCTACTGTTTGACGACTCGAACTGGGCAAGCACACTACGTGTGAAATTGAAATATGCTGGATTTCTATATATTACCTTTTCAAAGTATTGATGTATATCTAAAGCGCTTGCTCAGTATGAGTCGCGAAACAGTAACGACTCGTAGTGGCATCGGCGCGCATTAATTGTCGATCAATAAGCGTTTGTCCCCCACTACCAGAAATTTGCTTTCGTTTCCAGACCTGTGTGTTAGACCGTGGTCTGTTCGGAAATACTGCGACCGGCGACGTTCACTCGCATTGCTTTGTTGTGTTGATACGTACGTAGATTAATTTGATTCAATATAATTTGATTTTTTTACTACCTAACACCTATACACATTTTAGATTTTCTGACTGGGTGAGTAATGTACTCGTTGTATTATTTCATAAAGTAGTTAGGTTATTGTGGTTTGGTTTTTGTTAGGCGCATAGCTTGTGAAAAGCGGCTTGAGAAATTACAGTTGATGTTAATGTTTGTTTACCTAGTTTATTGTTGAGAATCGTTTTGTTGTATTTTAATTTACCATCATGTAATTCTCATTTTTATTTATGTTTAAGTGGTGACAAGAAGGCTATTTGTAAGATATGCAACAAGAGTCTTAAGACTTCAGGGAATACAACAAATCTTCGGGGTCATTTAGAAAATGTACATTCCCGGCAGTTGGACGACTTTGATGCACCCAGGAGAAAAAACTAGTAACATTACTAATTATATGTGTATAGATGACGCAACTGCAAGTACTAGTAATCATAATGTTGATCTTTCATTACAATCAAACTTCGACGTTCACCAATCTTCGACCAGTTCAAGCAGCTTTAAAGATTTCGTTTCACCTTCGTCACAAAATTCAGTTACCAAACATTAAGAGCATAACAACAAAAGATGGTGTAAAATGAAAGAAAACAACTGAGGCCATTACGAATTTCATAATCATGGATAATAAACCATTTTCCACTGCAGAAGGTGAAGGTTTTATACAACTAATGAAATAAGTGTATCCACTTTAGAGGGAGAATAGATGAAAAATATGAGGCGATGAGTCATCTTTTTAAGATGTACATAAAAAATGCTAACATATATTTCGTCACATACAATATTTGGACCGAAACAATGCAAAATAAATCATTTATAGAGGTCACATTCATTTCTTGGATAAATCTTAACTTCTCAGTGGATCCTTAGGCGTTTTTGAGTTAACCCAAAGCCGTACGTCGCTCTACATTATTCAGAAACTCACCGATATTTTTGCCGAGTGGAATGTTTCTATTGAGAAAGTTTCAGCTGTTTCCCTGTTTTGCCCAAACGATCAACTAAGTCGTAACAAAATCCATTGATGATACAAACAATTGTTGAGTTGATAAGCAAAGTAAGGAATAGTAAAGTGTGTGAAAAGGAGCGTCAATGCAAGTGACGAATTATGGAAGAGACAAGTAACTGTAGAGCTGGGACTGAAAGAAGGTCAATTAAAAAAAAGATTCTCGATGTTCGCATAAGATGAAACTCTTAGTTTTTATATGCTCGAACGATTCATGGAGTTGGTGTCCATTGTAGGAGCAATTCTTTTGATTCGACTTGAAGCTACACCAATGGTATCGAGCAATGAACTGGATTGCATCAAAGAAATGATAGAATTACTATGCCCGTTTGAGATATTGAAAAAATAATTTTCTGATTAGTTATGTAAAGGTAAGAAAAGTGATTACGTTAGCTATGTCCATGAAGTACTGGCGAATATGAAGCATAAAAATGAGATAATACTACAATTTAAAAAAGAATTAAAAAACAACTAGCAAGAAGATTTGATAGCCCAGAGCATTCCTCAACCCAATCTCAATTACTCACACATTTTAAGGATGCCGTGGCCAAAAGTAAAGTATTTAATTACTAATAAATATGCCTTCAACGGCAACCAGGAGTGACACTTCTGGGGAATCTGATAAAGATGATTCTGTATTTGACATATGGAAATACCATAAGCTAATACCAAGGTCAATACGTGATAATGCAAGAAGAATTGATCACCAACAGTACCTTCCATTGGGTAACATTTATGAAAATAGCTTCTCCATCATCATACCTAGTCGAAAAAGTCTCAAGTACTATCATTTTGACAAAATAGAGAAACTTGTTCATATTGGAAAAGAAATATTGGGAAATAAATGAAATATGAGAAGAAAGGAATGGACTGATACTACAGGGGAGAAACGAGGGTCGCACCAACAATAACATGAGAAGGAGGAATATGAGTATTATTGAAAATACAATTTTGTATGTGTATATGTATGTTTTAGAACATAATTTGTCACATACACATTCAATACTGCTTTTTGTAACTTTAGCTATATAAATTATTATTTTTCTGATATAGAAGTTTCAAAGGCATGAAATAAAATTATACAATTACTTGTAAAGCATAAACTTTGTGTTCTTTTTAATGTGAAATTCCTATTATAATTCTGCGATACACCAACTTTACGAATATAAATAATATTGTTATTTTATGTATGGTTACGAAAAAGGGAACGGGCAATAAAATTTATTGAAATACGATTCCTTGTACTTTCCTTATTATTATTGCTGTTGAGAATAATCGATATTTTCTAAAAACTATCTAACTTAAAACTATTTT
Organism: Diorhabda elongata; assembly: GCA_026230145.1. NCBI lineage: Eukaryota > Metazoa > Arthropoda > Insecta > Coleoptera > Chrysomelidae > Diorhabda > Diorhabda elongata. Next base: position 21,013,673 of record CM047937.1, on the reverse strand, counting down.
CGTTTGCAACTAGTTATTTCACTTTACTTGACACTATTTTAAGTTCTTCTGGATCCATGGGATGAACTTATCTACTCTTGTATATACTCCTGGATATTGTCCCTTTCCACATCCTATTCCCCAAGAAACTATACCAACTTGTAACCATTTACCATCATTTATCATCAATGGACCACCACTGTCGCCCTAGAAAAATAAAACACAACATAAAATTATACTTTGCGATATTAGAAGTGCTATAGTTCGACCTTTTTTTGCTCACATCACGGCCATATTTAGAGCAGGCTATAATAATAAAAAATGTTTTATCTGTGATCATATTAACAAAAAAAATTTTTCTATTAGTTTCTTTTTGAATAAACATGTTACAGAAATTGTTAGATATTTCGAATGCATCTACATGTGCTAAGGGCCATATCTTCAAAATCATAGGTTATAAACTTTGCGAAACTGTTTAAATATTACGCGTCAAATCACTGACCAATGGTTTGGACCTGTTCCTGAATAGGATTGATATGGACACCACGAATTCGATCTTTGAAGTAATGTTTGATATGAGAATTACACTAGGCAATCACGACTAATGTCAGTTTCGGTTTACTCTATAAGGAGCTCCTAAGAGAACTCAAAGTTCGTACTGCACTTGTTTAGATGTAATTAAGTGTAAATAGGTGATGAAGGGTATTGGTATTCGAGGACAAATATTTTATTGTTAATTTGTCGCCATATTAGTAAGTAATGGTGATTTTTATTGAATTGAAGCCAGCAAAGATGTTACTGATATACAACTGGTAAAGATCCAGTAATATTTATCAATTTTAAGGAGACAACATACTATATTATATCATTTGTTAATCTGTCGATGGCATTTATTAAGGGCTATCGAAAATTCTCGTATAATGTGAATTGATGCAAATTCATTTATTTCACATTTGTGTGATAATAAAAGCGAGTTCTATCTTTTGTACAAGCATACATGTTAATTATTTCTGGTACCTGTAGAAATAGGGAAGCTAGGAGATGTATTTATATGAAAGAGGAGTTAGTTACTGTATCTCTGCACCATCATTTACGGCCGTAAAATTGTGGGCAGCTAAATTTAAACATGGGCTTATCAGTTTGACTCATTTGCCTTATACTGACTGAATAATTATTCATTCATTCATTAGCTATGAGCACGTTTGGTGCCGCGTTTGCTCACTTTAGACCAAAAGTGCATAAAAATGAACATTTCCCAGGATTTGATTTTTTGCTTCGTCGATTTATCACAACTGAAGCAAAAAACAGTCAAGGGATTGAAAAGAGCGGACCTGCTTCGAAAACACACAAAGACGATTTCGTCGGCCGGAAAAGTGAAGGCGACAGTTTTTTTGGGAGGTTTAAAAAGGTAAGGACGTGACTGGACTAAACGCATAGATTTAAAAAGAGACTATATCCAGAAATAAAAATGATAAGAAGGAAAAAAGTCTTGTCTCTTTGCTAGGTCGGAAACTTTTCATACAACCCTCGTAGCTTCAAAATATTAAAATTACTTATAAAACAATCAACTGTTGTAAATATATTGTCTAAAGTTTAATTTTAAGTTATTTATATGTGGTTATTTTCGAAACATTTACAGAGCTGATAGAACTTCGTAGAAAAATGAGACTTACACTACAAGAATCCCTGTTGGCTTCACCTGCACATAACATATGCTCTACGATTCCACCAGGAGCGGCAGCGCCATATTTTACCTTGCAGTTAAGGTTATTCCAAATAGGAATATTTACTTCTTGCAAAACTGCTGGTTGAGGTCCACCTAAGAATAAAAAATATTAAGTTTAAAGAAAGACCAATATGTAATATGTACAAACAGTTGCATGTCTTTAGCAGTTATAAATATGTTAAGCAAAATATTTTTACACAATAATTAACTTACTTTCTCTCAAACTACCCCATCCGATTACTGTACCAGTTTTTCCTGTAGGATCTATTGTAGATGTGGGAAGGCACACCGATCTAATTTGATGGGTAAACTCTACAGGACTATCTAATGTCAGAATAGCAATATCGTTGTACTAAAAATAAACAATTTATAATACAAAGAAGTGATGGTAATAGAAATAATGGATTGGATGAGACTAGTAAAAAGTTTTCTTTTCCAAATCCTATAATTTGCTAATTTGAAAACATACCAAGGTTCTCGCATCAAATCCTCTGTGTCTCACAACCCTTTTCACCCTCTTTTCAATGTGACGTGTTTCTGAATTCGATTTGATATTGTGATCCCCAAGTCTTACTGTAAGTCTAGCAACATCCCAAGAACTCATGCTGAAATGAAAATAAAACCAAAATATTTTTCAATATTTGTACTGAATTTTATTGGTTACCTACTGGGTTTATTTCACGCATACCACAACGTGTATCTTCTACATGTCAACTTTTTAATGATTGATCCGACATCGAGTTGGTACCTTGTAACGTCCAACAAAACTACTAATAAATGTTTCAAAACTTCTATTTTATTATTTGACAATTGTGAAAAGTTCATACTTCGGCTTTTAAAATCAACAGAAATGTTGTTCAAATTGACCCTACTCATATTTTCGGAAGTTATACTTTCAATAATAGCACTCAAAATATATTTAGGAATAATCTTCTTATTTCTTAGTCTCTTCAACATAAATAGTTGTCAAAGCTGTTATCACTTCCACACTTCTGTAATTGCGCGATCACGAGTCTTTTGAGATTGCAGGCTCCCGGACTATTTCACCCTACTTGTTGGATTTAGTCTATTATCATATCACTAATCGCCATAAAGGTAGCAGACGTGCGTCGGACCTCTGTTTATTTCTCAGAATCATTCAATTTGGAAGCCTTTATGGAGTGCAGAAACTTTGCAGGAAAAAATTGCGTTGTAAGTCAAAGATCCTATTGTGGATGTACAGTGAGACCGATCATCACTTAGAGGCAGTGATATGGGACACTGGAACTGGTCTAAACATCACGAAAATCAATTTCTCGAAGCTTACATATGTACAACTGGGACCATGAGAGCAGGTCTAGGGGCTGCCCTAGAAGCGATCCTAAATCTTCCAGCTCTACATAGATTATTGGAAAGCCAGTCGGAAAAATTTCACTTAGAATGTGTTGAGGTTATCAGGGATAAGAGTCTTCTCTCAAAAATTGAATAAATCTGGGCATTGCCGTGCAAACTCTGCTACTTAGACTCTATCCACATTGTTTATAACTATGAGAAACTACAGAGCTCCAGAAACTTAATGATAAATACTGCTTCACTTAAAGCACTTTCTTGATGTGATGTTAACATAAATCACACAATTCACATTTTCTACAAGAGCCAAAAATAACACAAATGGCCACCCATAAAAATAAATACGTAAGGGGCGGCGGATTAATGAAGAAATTCCCAATTCTTTTTCCTTAAATACATAAGCCCTCTTGGCTACGTATTTCTGCTAATGACCTTCATGAATGCATGCAATTTCACATTACTATAACGAAATACAACCAGTAACACCTGTGGTTATAACAATTAATTTCATGTAACAGATTGCAATTTTTTTTCAATTTATCGGTTCACAAGATGACGGAAAGTATACTAATCTCACATTTCATATTATTAATTTTACGTAAAGTATTGTGAGATAACAACTTAATTTTTATTATACTATTATTGTTAAATTGAATTATATTTCAAACAAAACTTACTGAGCAACGCAATGAGCAGCCGACAAAATGTGACTGTTATCAATCAAAGATCCTCCACAAAATTGTCTGCCTCCATTAAACAAAGCTGCAATCCAAGGCCACTCATTAACCTCGGTATTGTGACCTCCTACGATCCTTTTCTGGTCTTGATAGCCATTTTTAGCTCCACAGGAAGCAGTTGGAAGAGCAGGGGCTGCAGATGGTTTAACAGTGGGCTTGGTAGTTGGGGGTTTGTATGTGGGGGGCTTGTAAGTAGGATAAGAAATTGGTGTAAAAATAGGATTTAAAGTAGGATAAGAGGTTATTGGTTTGTGAGATGTCGGAGGCCAAACTGTTGGAGCTTTAGTTGGATATCCTGGTGAAGGAGGGTGAGTTGGGAGAGGGGGAATAGTATTATTAGGAGAATGGGTGGGTAAAGGAGGCGGCCAGTTAAATATTTGGGGATAATACGGTATTGCACTAGTGTTCGTTTGTAAGGTCTCTATTACTGTATCCTCTGGTTCTATGAGCGGTGTATCTGTCGTAGAACCCGCTGATGTCGGGTCTGTTGGTTTGCTTGGGTTTGTTGTACAACAAACGCCAAACATCTGAAAAAATTATAGTTATATACAGTATAATCTTATGTTGAGTACGAAAGAAGACACAATTTTAATCAATGAATTACTAACTGTATTTCAATATATATGATTAGTGATAGATATTAGAAATATCCGTCAATATTTTCATTCATTTAGTTCATTACAATGTTATCTTGTAGTAACTTCTAGCAATTTGGAAAATTTACTATTTAGATGTTTCTGTACTCCCACTTGAACAGTAGGACTATCTCCAATATCAAATAGAGATTTCGAAACCTAATCAATAAATCGAATGATAGCTTTTGGTAAGAAATAAGTCGCCATATTTTTTAATAACTCAAGTTGCAGTAAACTGCAAACAAAATTTCAAGGCTCATACAATTGTACACAGATGAAACGGAAATCTCTACAGTCCAGAAGCTTGGAAACATTTTAGCCAAGTAAGGACTAGAACAAGTTGTGTTGGCTACGAGCTGGGAGCAAGGGCGAAAAATTACAATGGAATTTATGTACCATCAATATTTATGCGAAAAAGAATGAAATCGCAACTCCAAAAAGCAGATCCTGTAGGAACACTCTATACTTGCTCCGACAAAAGGTGGATCACGGAAGATCTGTCTGATCTAGATCATTTTAAGAATTTGTTAAATAGAGCCTCGATGATCCAACTCTACTTTTAAGTTTGCTTAGTGACGTTATTATTCTTTTATCTATCGATCCCTTAAATAAGATCGAGTCAGTCGATGTCACGTTTTACGGCTCACTAAAGACAGCTTTCAAGTCAGAGTGTAGTAAATATTGAAGAAATAACTCTTTTTGGAGTTATATACTTTTTAGTAATACATTGATCAGGGAGCTACTCTAGAAAAAGATATAAGAGGGTGTAAACAGGAATCTCTCCCTAAGATCCAGATTTTTTTATAAGAAAAACTTTAAAGAACCAATAGCACTGACGATTGTAGTAGTCTTGAGACTGGTTTCATCAAAGACGTTCTTATGATTTACAAACGTTGCGGAATTTCTCAGCTGGATGAACCCTTAGTATGAGAAAAACATTTGAAAGTATTAAAGATAAAATTGACGATGACAAGGAAAAACATAAAGTTAGTTGGAGGAAGGAATGAGAAAACTTTACATAAAAAAAGTTCAGACGAGGAAAACAATGATGACTAATACAAAGATGAAGATGCTAAGATGGAACTGCTATATATGTTTAGTGAGTTAAAAATTGGGTAAAGATGGGGAGGTATGGTTGAGGTGTGATTCATGTGAAAATTGGCAACAAAAGGCATGCACCGTACCGAAAAAAATCTATAACTATGCAACTATAGTAATTAGAAAACTTTCACATATTCATTGGGGTAATAGTAGACGTATGTAACTATTGCTTCAACTAGTTGGGGTTATAAAGGTTCTAATATTTTTGTTTGAGTAGATAATGAAATGATCTATTTCTCTATTTAAAAAGAGAACACGACAAACAATTAAATAAAACTTAGAGGGCCACCATTCCCAGGTGTCCTCTACATTATATCCGTATCCATTTAAACAAATTGAAAAAACCTAAAAAAAAGCTTTCATAGTCATCAAACTTAAGAGAGAAAAACCGTTCTATAAAAATAAAATGACAGACGAAAAAATTATTGTCATAATTCTAAAAACGTGGTGCTGAAAATCAATCGTTTAATGTGGTAAAGAAATCAAGTCAAAATAATATTCAGTCTTTAATACATACATACATAGATATTAATTCAAACAATTCCGGGAAAGTGATTTCATTCAGTACTTGTTCAAAACTTAACGCTTCCCTCCAATAATTGTAAGTCAACAAAGATGGACTAAATTGACAAAAATACAGTATACCGTTACAGCCAATTTTACATAAAATGGTCAACTTTTAAGTTTCATTCTAAATAGATTATAGGGTCTAATAGTATCGATCTACAATTGTTCAAATCGTGTATTTTGTTTATAATCTATTCTAATAACAGAGCAATATATTTTCCATTTGCTAATAGAGTTAATTAACTACTCAGTTCTTGTGCGCAGGGATACCGCGTTTAATTCTATGGTTAAGGTACACAATTAAGAGAAATATTCATACAATTAATATCTGCTCATTTTTATTTTATTTACCTGTCGTCCTTGAGCTGTATAGTAACTACAAGTATCGTACATTCCAAGTACCCAGCTTTCAAAATTACCAAATTCTGCTATTTTAAAATATGGATAACATTGTCTAAACGAAGTGCACTTGCCTATAACCCCTTTAGCAGTGAGACACTGTCCTGCAGTGGCGATATTCAACGAATTTGTGCTAAAAGAACTCCAAACCTGTGGAATCACAAACGGGTTGTACACTGGTATAGCAGGTCCTCGAAAGTAAAATTGTCGATTAGTTCTTTTACCTTCAGGTAGATCAGCTAAAAAAGAAAATAAACCATCAATTAGTTATACAGTTAAAAAACTGAGAGAATGCAGACTGAGATGATTTATAGGTTCAACGTAAATAGGTAATATTAAAGTGCTTACGCGATGATAATTTTTTTAAATATGTTCAGCATAACACGAATGGCTCGAAAATAAAATGATGAATGAAAATACATTGTTTGTACGAAAATAAATATGTCAGTGCCACAATGATCATGAAAAATGCTAGCAATTTTCATAAATTTTGGTTTCTAAGGGTTTTGTAATGCCGCTATCTCAAATTAAGTTCAAACGAATATATTTAAATGTTTTTAGTTTTAATCAATAATGTAATCGGCTTAATTACATTTTGCCAACTAGTTGTGCAAAGGTTCAATACCGAGCCGATAAAAATCAATTGGTTTTGGAGTAAAACATCTTGATTGTATTCTGGATATCATCCAAATCCAAAGAAAATTTTGTAGAAATAGGAATACACAGGTGATATGCCAGATAAATATGGTGGATGAGGTAGTACCTCCTATCCAAATTCATTTGTCCAGATTTCGGGACTTCAAAATTAACAATTCCATGTATACACTGCAGTACTTCGTGATTTATTTGGGGATAACCATTGCCTTTTGCACTTTGGATAATCATATAGAACCCATTCTTCGTCTCTAGTGATGAAGGGATCAAAACACCCAAGCACCTTCTCTGCCTGTCGTTAGTCTTCCTGATTGATAGGAGTCATAGAGATCCAAACACCGGATCTAAATTTAGAGAATTATCTTTGGTATTAACAGATGTTTAATGCACTTTAATAAATAATTTTGATCGCAACTATTGCGTTACTACCTTAGCGAAGCTCAAAGCTGGAAGTGCTCTTCTTGTATTTTAATGACATTTTAGCTCAAATTGCACAGTCTAATATTGAAGTAGTTAGGCGCAAACAAGCCAGAAAGACCGTCTTCGACACGACTTTGAAGTACACAATAAGCTGAAAAATAACAATCAAATATTACTTTTCCGTCCTCCAATATATCGGTAGGAATTAAATTTTCGTTTTCCTGGAAATATAATGAGCGTTGTTATTCTGAAAATATCATTGTGTATTTTTTATTTTTCAAAATCTTCAAGAAATTTCTGAGTTATAGTTTATTTCTCAATATCTTAGCCGAAAATGAATTTGGTTTTTAATGGTATAATAATTTATATCCTAACCACAATCGCCTATCAAGATCCACTGTACCTAAGTTGGTGCTGAAGCTTGAATAAAATAATAATTATCCCATTCGGAGCATAAAACAATTGCATAAAATGGAAACAATTTTATTGATATTTGTGTCATGCTCGAAGACGATCCTCACTTGAATACTAGATATATATCTTGGAAACATCTGCGAAAATAAATTCGATCCATAAAAAGGTTGGTTCAAAAATTCATTCCCAAATGATGATTTCGACAGATTTGAAGATATGAAGTCCACGTAATAATCCATATTGGATGAGACCAAAGAATTGCCGTTTTTTCAACAGTCTCGGTTTTTCCAAATCAAAGCAAGTATTTTCAGTTGCTTTTCAATTATTTAGAGCTTTTAGCCCATAAGAATATTCCCAACAAGAACGTAGTATTATGGGTAGGTACTGACTATTGAAACCTCGTTTAGAACCCAATTAAACTAGTTACCTATTTTTCTTTCCTAAAAAAGTCACTTATTCACTAACATTTTTGTTTTGTACTATTTAGTTGACATGTAAACTATTTTGTCTCTCATATTTATTAGTATGAAAATAGTTGATACTAAGGTCGGTGTCTGGCTCGTTGTCGATTGGTTTTTTAATCTAAGTTGACTCACAGTACTTATGGGACGAACTGTTTCGTCCCCGCTAACTTATTGATTATGCATTTTGATTATATTATGCTTATTAATATATATGCTACACCCCTGCTCAGGGTTGCCAGGTGGCTAAACCTAATAGCCGTACAGACCAGCCAGTTGGGCCGAACATTTGGGTAGAAAGGCAGGACACCCTACAATTTTGAGGATTTTGTCTCATTATTAATAGGTACAAGAGAAAAATTGTATGTTAAATTTAATTTTTATTTATTTTGAATTATTATCAAAAACCTTGTCAAGTTCAAGTGAAATAATAAGCCAAACCAGTCTTAGGTGGGTACTTTATTAATAATAATCAAATAGTCATCAGTCAAAATTTAATTCTAAATACTTGGACATTTATTAACATTTAAATTCTTCATATGAAAGGCACAAATAAGACTTTTTTAACTGAAAAAAAAAATAATAAAAAACTTGTTTAACTTAAGTTAAACAATAAAACAAAAAACTTCTTCTCTTTGACTTACACAATAAAAATAATTATGAATTTAATTCTACAACCAACATATTGGCAACAGTGTTAACATGTAATCTGTTGCGTTCTTTCGTCCATTGTTGACGTATCAAGAAAAAATTTCTTTCAACGTTTGCGTTTTGTGATGGGATAGCAAAGTAATACTGAAGAATAGTTAGAAAATCTGAGTAGCATTCTTGACTTATCCTCGATTTAAAATAGGCTATTTATATCTTATGTACCAACAGCTTCTTAAAATCGACGTTCTCTTTGTTAGCGTTCAAATAACTTTTGAGATTTTGCAGTTGCTCAAAACATTTGCTATCGTACATTTTGACGTTGTATTATGATAGGATACTTATCGTATCGGAAACTTGATCCCATGGAACATGTTTTAAAGTCATTCATGTGAATTGTTTTGTGTCTTTGTAAAACTTTTCCAAGATCGTAAATATATTACTAGACTAATGTACATGTTTTTAATATCCTTTTCGAATGCAGTCACCTGTTCAGAATTTTCGTTGTTCTCTTTAAATTTCCCAAAATGTACTTTCAGAAGGCAAAAGTCTTGTTCATTTTTTGCATTTATTTTCCAAAACCTCATTTACAGTTTTGATAAATGGCCTGTCATCTAGCAATAGTCCTTTATTGGCGACTTTATATCCTATATTGTTTTTGAAAAATTGGCATTTAGTTGGAATTAATTTCAGGTTGTATGATCTGCATGTTTCGATCACTTTACGAAGATTGTTTGAATGATGCTGTTTGGAGCATCGAATGACCAAAATGTCATCTATGTACAGAAATGCAGTTTGTGGTGATAAGCCTGAAAATACCAATACGCCTCGCGATTCTTTCTCGAAATTTGATTGAATCCTGAGACTAAATTCAATACTGTCAAGTATTTTGCTCTACCAAGTTTGTCGAACAAGTCACTTAAAAGTGCAAGTGGATATTTGTATCCAACTAGTTTTTTGTTATCTTGACAATAGTCTGACTAATTACCACATTTATCGCCGTTCATAGATTTTTTGGAACCAATAAGACCGGACTATTGTATTCGATTGATGAATTTTCTGTTATACTTTCTTGAAGCATTTTGTTGATCTGTGTGTTAATTTCTTTTTTTTGCGTCATAGGTGCTCTGTAATTTTCAATACACACTGGTTAATAAAAACTGTATCGGTTATTTAATCGTTTTAACGCCCAAAATGTCATTAAATTGGGTGTACAATTTTATAATGTTTTTCTTCGATTCGTCTGGTATACTCATATTTAATTCGGATAATAGATTTTCCATATGATTTTTATGATTTTTATTAATGTGGAAGACTGCATTTTGATTTCGTTTGTTGAAATTTATATATAAGATTGGCAATTGTTATGCTTTCCTTTGTTGACCAGTCGAACTTATGGTGAATTTAATGATATTATGGTAATGGCTACAAACACTCCCTTTGCTAGTTAGTTATTTTAAATTACTATATGGAATTTGGATTATAATTTTCCCGAGTTTTGTAGTTACCACGGCCACTACCTTCATAATTTCAATTGTAGTAGCTATATATAGCTATTGACCTGATTGTTATTTCAGCTATATTAACAATTTCCGCGGCCTCTTTACTGTCCAAAACCTTTATTGAATCCTCCATCAGGTTTATTTCTTTGAAAATTTCTTCGCTTATTACTGTCAATGACAATTATTTAGAATAGAATGGAGCATTTGTGATTAGGTTGTGAAATATGGTTTCTGTAGCAAGTTCTTGTGCTGCTCGTTCCGAATTCTTGCTTTCTTCATATACTTTTATTAGTTGCGCAATTTTTACTTTTGTTTAAATCTAAAGAAAGTTCTCCAAATAGTTTTTCCATAAAAATAGATATTATGCTCATACGTATGCTCATACGTTAAAAATAAAATTAAATAGTGAAATCTACTTATTTACATCTACTATATGTTGTTTTATTATTTATTTTTAATCAATGACTGAAAATTCAATTTGTCGTTTAATCAATAATCATTCAGGATTCATTTGATCAAATCAAATCATTGACAATATAAAATAACAATTTTTTTTCATTTAAAATCGATTGAATTACATTAAAATTATAATATTGTATATATAAAGTTGTTCTATGGTATAATTTTAAATTTTTAACTGGACAGAGTACATCCACCTTATGGAAATAATATTTGCTATATTCTTTGATCAAATATTTCAATCATATCAAATATCTAATCTTTATGCAAATTAAAGCACAATGATGTAATTCATTTTTATTCAAAAATTAATGTGTTTACCTTTATTCAGTATCTAAAAATATTAAACTAAAAATATCACTATTCTAGGACTCTAACACAGCACAAAGAATATTTTGAGGAAGAAAAACATTGAAAAATACATAAGAACAAATATACAAAACTGAGATATGCTAGAAAGTCAAGCATTACTATCAGCCTTTTACTAAATAGACATATAAGTTTTCATCATTAGCTACAGGTGCATGATTATAAGTTACCTAAAATCGGAATGAAGATAAAATTTTTCAGATTACAAACTTGTTCTTGACACCACATCGAGACTAAAATTAATAAGTTATAGAGTCTTGTATCACTTATCATATCCGTTGCAAAATAATAACTGGTAAAAATTGAATTCTTATTGTTGCTTTGTCTTCTTAAGCAACTCCATTACCTTGAATACCCTCATCACTCCTAAATCCAACTTACTGAACCTTCTTTCAACACATAGACGATTCCCCTATCGCCTATCGCCCTATCGCATTAGGTAAATTCTGCACATCCAAACCCTCTCTGTCTAGTCATCGGTGTTGCAGGTTTTCTATAGTTTCCCTATAACCTGGTGAACACTTCATCAACCAATCAAAAGGTGACAGCATAAATGTCTCAACTCAACAACGTACTCACGGGACCTCACTCGCACACACACACAAACGAGACCACTTCATTTAAAAACACCCCAAACAATAAAAATTTCCAGTACTATCCTTTTAAACACAGCTTTACAAATTTTATAACGGACTGTATTAGTTCAAATAATGAAAGTTTCAATTCGGTTGATAAATCATTATTTTTTATGAAAAACATCTTTAAATTGAAATTTTGTTTGTCCATAAAAATTGACCTTTATTTCTGAATTTAAACCTTACCATACAAATACAGAAGCTCCGATTAGCTACTATCAAGAAAATCTGAATCTTGGAGCATATGTAGTAAATACCTTAAGGTTTTTATTTCTTATTTGTATGGTATGAACAACCTCTCTCTGTTTTTTCATTTTCATTAACACTGTATTGTTGGTAACTTCCTTCATCTAATTATATAAAAATACATACAAAACTCCAAAATTCATAACACAATAGTTTATACCACTGAGACTAAGAAATGTTGAGGCTCTTTTGGATTCTCATTCACGCGCTCCTGAAATATCAATTAAATGTTGTACCTTGTACCTTTAGTAACTTTTTCTCCTCTTTCGAAGGCCTATTGCTTTCTTAGTCTTACCCTTAATCTCTCGTTAGGTTTCGTTTCCCTGATCCGGTAACTTTTCAAGTTATTCTCGTTACATATCGGTACCAAGCGTTCTTATCTAAAACTTCGTCTATCATCATCTACATCATTTGAAAGTCTCTGGTTCCTTTCTAGCTCCAAATGCTCTTTATCATTATCTTCGTAACTTTATAACTTAATGTATTTCGAAGTTTTAGAGTCCTGGAACTCCGTTCAAACTGACAATAGTAATTATGGATTTAAATGGAACTGATCGGTAACAGAAACATTACAAAATAAATATATCTAATCTGACATCTAAAGTTTGACATTTTTGATGTACGTACTCAGAACGTGTTGACATACGAGAGCTGTTTGGGTTGTTTATAGATATTTGAAACATTCATATTGGTCAAAAAATGGAATTAAAGCGGGAACATTTTCATACAATGATTTTCTATAACTTTCGATCAACAACAGTGTGCCGATCAACTCGCTTCGCCGAGACTGACAATGAGACATACTTGGGCTTTAGTTCCACTCGCATACATTCAATAATGCATAAACATTTGGCTTTTAAGAAGACTTGTTCGCGTTGGATGCCGCATAATTTGACAATCGCCCAAAAAAATCTCGGGTTGATTGATGCAAAGAAATACTGAAAAAATTCAATCGAAGTACTTCAAAACACATCTTTAAGATCGTGATAGGCGACGCATCAGGAACGTATGCATATGAACCCGAAACTAAACAACAATCGACTGTATGGGTCTTTCAAGACGAGCCAAATACAACAAAAGTTGTTCGCGAAGTCAACGTTTTTCTACCTTAATCGGAATGGAAAAAATGCTTCAACAATTGGTTCAAACGCAAAAGTTTATTGATCTTTATGGAGAATAATTTTGAAAAACAATAAAGCGTAAAGAGTATCAAGAGTAAATATTTGTTTTTATTTGTCTATCTCAAAACATAAAAAATTACAACGTGCGCTAGTGATCATCAAGCATTTACACAAAAAACAGGTAACGACAAAACATTACAGAAAAGTATTGATTACTCATTTGAAATTTTTTAAATTTAATTTTAGTCTACTCTTTATTTAATATTCTTATCGTGCAATTTATGACATGAATGTTATTTGCATATAATAAATTAGATACCTGTTGTTTGGTTACACGAAATTAACAATTCATAGCATAAGCAATAGAAATAATAATGCTCTTCGGTTTTTTAAAAAAGTTCAAATGAACAACTACAAATAGTATCAACTTACATTTTTCTGAACATTACATTCCATAAACTAAAATCAGCGAAGTACCATTCCAATATACAAGGGAAGAAATATTTATTATTTCATATTTTGATTTTTCCGCCTATTTTACACAAGTAAGAAATTCGTATAACAAGAGGATTTTTGCACCTAAAAAATCGTGCAGTCATTACTTGTTTTTCTACAAAGTCATCAAGAAGACTGGGGCATTTGTCAAAACGAAATAACAATTTTTCTATAGCATCAGCGGAAAAGACTGCTGTCAATTAGTTCAGGTAGTTCCTCACAACAAATTGAAGCTCTTCGTTGATGGTGAAGCATAGTCCACCTAAGCTTCATTTTTATGAAGAGATGATAGTCACTCGGTGCTTAATCTAGACTTTAAGGTAGGTGGTCAAATACTTCCTCCTTAGAACTGTTAGACAAATTTTTCTGTCATATTAGTACTACACGCTTGTGCAATTTCATGGATCAGATCCACCTCTGAAATCACCAAGAAGCAAGTCTCTTTCGTTCCCAACCGATTGTGTACTTTATTTTCGGTATCCTAACTCTTTGGTCACATTTTCATCATGGACGTTTATTTGACCTTCACCATTGTCTCACAGAAATGTCACACATACAGTGTTCATGGCACACTGCTCTTATCCTGGAATTATAGTCAACACTATTGCATACTTCAGACGACTGAGGGATGGGAGCCAACACTAACAACAGTAGTATCAAGGGAACAGCGCAATTGTACAGCGACCAACGCGCTTTCTGCGACTAAGAAGTTTGCTTTTAGAAACCAACAGAACTTGATAAAAGCCTTTTCCTTCAGCTAACCGACTATTCGTCCCAAATCAATTTTTATATTTTATATGTACACAACTTCACCAGATTCATTGAAATTCATCAATTCTAGTATTTTGCACAATATATTCTTGTTTATTAAATACGTTACCTGGGTAATACCAAGGTCACACTGTATATTTAAAAATGCTACGAAACTGAAGGAGTTAGAGACCATCAAATTATGAATTGTCACGAGAACATTGTATGCGATATGATTTCGAGATCGGTTCAAGGAAACAACAGTCATGAATCGTTGCAACGCGTTTGGTGCTAAAAATCCACTCCGAGCAAATGTGTTTCGCGAATTTAAAAGTGGACGGCACAGCACAGCAGTCAATAAATTTGGTTATTTTTTAACCCGAAGAAACATTTACGGGGTCGACGTTTCAAGACGGAGTATGAGATAGATAGAGGAATCCCAAAAACACATTATGTTTGCTTAAATTGAACTTTATTTAAATTAATTATAAGGGTACTCATTATAAACAAGAGACACAGTAAAATTAAGAATTAATGCAATCAAAAATATTTGTTAAATATTAAGGTAAGTTTCATTTATTGCCTTGGTATTATATAAAATACCGAATTGTACGATTGCCGGTCACAAATACATAAGCTTGATTCACCATTATCTAATTTCATAATCATAATATGTCGAATATTTGCTTGTTAATTAGTATGAACTCTAAAGATTTGCAAGACAACTTCAATATAAGCCAACATTTCAAATATTCGAGATAGATGAAATTTCAACACAACACGGTCATGCAATTTTGCGATTATCACCTTGTCACTCAGGCAATATGTGGTACAAAAATGTTGCCTTTTAAAACTGGAAATATTCAACAAATGTAATAATTTTGTTGATGAAATAATTGCCACTGGATTAAATTAACGTTGTGAAATGATAATAAAATGAAAAAAAAAGCTTTCGGAACTAGAACCTTCCATAAACGCAATAACACATGCTATTATTCATTTGAGCGACGATTCTGAATTAGATAGTGAAAAAGAAGTCGATGATAGGACATTCAATCCGCTATTTTTTCAAATATTCATCATCACAAATCATTGTAAACTATTTATAAAAAGGTAATGAAATAAAATGTCAAATATCCTAATTTTCTTAATAAATATGATGGTTCATACTTATTACATTTATATATGTATATATATATATATATATATATATATATATATATATATATATATATATTATAAATTATCAACTTATGATCATTTCACAAAGCATTATGCACCAAAATATAACAACAAACAATAGGTCAATATAAATCCCCTATCCAAATATATTGTAACGATAAATAGGGAGACTCCGCAAGCAAATAATCAATTTATAGAGACAATATAAAATGTATTTCTGGTGTTTTGACTTAAGTAATAGCTACGAATTATTTCAATGTCTGCTGTAGAATAAAAAAAATACCTAGAAATACAATTGAGTTTTGGAGAACAAACATCGAGAGGTTTACAGTGGTTAATTCATAAGGGAAATTGGGTTTTCAGTGAGAAATTCGGTAATATTGTATGATAAAAATTCACACAAATCTGATCATTTCAATAATATTCAGCCTCGATTTCTGGAGAGGTCCCCTAGCACAACATCTCGACAATTGTAATAATACTGACTATATGAAAATCAAAGTTGAATTGTCATGTCTTTTTTTAGGTTCAATGCAAATTTTTTATTACGGAGTTGGTTAACTGTTCATGTATCGTCCAGCATGTCTTCAGTTACTATTATGCATCACAGAGCATGAATAGAGGACATGTATGCCACCTTAGATGCAAGAAGTGTAGAAACAATGCATTTTAGATCAATTTTCTACATCTCCTTTGACTGTAAGTTTATAAAGAGAACTACAAAAGAGTACTAGTATCTTTATTCATAACACAATCTAGATTTTCACACTAAAAGTTAGTATACTGCAAAAAACATAACTAAAATATTTAATGCCCTATTAAAATATGTTTGCAAAATATATAATTAGTTTTTATTGAGCAATCTTTTTTTAACACATTGAGGTTATGAAATTTTTAACAACGTGTTTGTTATTGAGCATACAGCTAGTACATATTTCATACCTAACACATTAATATTTTTCGTTGAACAATGTTGTTAAATGATTTTTTGTCATCATAATATCCAATTCGATTGATATTTGAGAATATTTTCTAGTTCTCATTGTCAAAAGTGATCGTTATAATTTTTTTTGTATGAAAAATACGATCCGATTCAAGATCTTCAGAAAAATATTAGTACACAGTAAGATCATTATCCCCCATTTATTTTTTAATAGAATAAGTAGATTTATAGGAAATATAAACTGTATTTAAAGACCCTCAATAAAAATTAAAATGATCCGTTTTTTAGAAAAGTATTACATCCTTTTTAAACCACAACTATTGTCAAGTGGATATTGGTAGCTACTGTGTATTAACAGAATACAAAATATTTATCAACGACTATCAGATTGTTGAACTCGATTTTGTAATAATTGAATTTTTAGTAATTCCCACTGAATACTATTAAAGTTGGAAGATGGAATATTTAATCAAAAAATGATACATGGTGATTCATCAAGTATCGCAACCTACCGTATCACGGAAACTGCTCTATAACATTGAAAATAAATGAAAAATGATAAACCTTAATTAACAGTCGAAATATCTAGTCTAGATCCTTTTTTTACTAAATAACAAGTACAAACTGTGCAATGAAACAATAGAAGTGCAATAGAAGTAAATGTAGTGCACAATATTGATAACAACTGGCAATGTTCATCATGTTACAGTGGATATTGCTGCAATTTTCCTCTTTCCATCAATAAATTTTTATATATACAATCACTAATATCATCAATAATTAATTAATTAACTAATATTATTTTTGATATTAAAATAGCTATGCTTTTTTTCATGCAAAATGGGATCGCTCTGTATAAATCTATATCTTAAGTCGCATCGTTGAGGTGAATGGTCTTAACGTCCTTGACAATGAGTTCTGATTAAATATATACACTAGGAGCTGCCTGACAAGAAAAAAATCCTAAGCACATTTTTTATTTCAAAAGTAAATACAATTTGTCTTGTCATAGGTTTTTTGACTCATTCAAAAATATTTTTATACAGTTTGCAATTTTTTTCAAGAATCAATTAATTAAAATATGATCAAACAATATAATGAAAACAACGGCAATACAAACATTTCTTTTAAGAATCTCGAATTTTGTGATCGCTTCAATTTTGCATATACAAAATTCTTAATATAGAAAAATAATTAGATAAGCGAATTTTGAATATTATCAGAGTTTGAACAAAAATGTCATACGTATGAAAATGTCAAAATCTGGATTAATGCGTGTTTATTTATAAATAAAACAAACAAACGGAAAGATAAATAAATTGATTTTGCCTTAGAGTGAAATTAACCCTTATATATTGAGTGTCAAACGAAAAACTTTCACATCAAGTCCAAAAATGTATGTATTTGTGTAAAAAATATTCCTTTTCAGGTGGAAGTGATTATTTTGATTAATTATGATGGAATAAACCTCTTGCGTCGAGTTAAGACCCTGACAATTAATTTCATTCCTTTCAGAATTTTTCCTTTACTTGATTTATTTGTTACGTATATCTGGTCAATCCATTACCTTCTCCATTTTTCTCTTTACTTTTTTCTTGTATATATTGTATTATAAACTCTTTGTTGACTCATTTTCATTATAGTATGTTCACACCAAAATGTATTTGATATTTGCCTTGTCATTTTCATTAATTGCGAATTTTCGAATCATATGTCTTATCTTAATTGTCTCAATTTTAGTTTTGTACTTTCCCAGAATCATTAAATTCGCTGTTGTATATGTTATTGTAGGGATAGTTAGGTATTACATCATGATTTATTGTCTCTGTTTTCCTATCTTTTGTAATGCTTATGTCTAAATAATAAGTTCAGGCTCTTTCCCTTTTTCATTTTGCATTTGATTTTTTTGACCACCTTCGTTTCTTTCGTTTAATATGATAACTTTCGTTTTATTTATGTTCATTACATACATTTATTGTTTTCCGAATTTTATAAATGAATAACAATTAGTTTAAACAATACGCTTATATTCGCTTGGTATGTATGCAATGGAAAATTTGGAGTCGATTTTTGAATACTCTAAAACGTCGGCTTCTTTTTTTTTAATGTAGCACACTTTTTAAGGACCATTCTCTGACTGTCAACCCTTATTTGCCAATTTTTAGTATGATATTACTATTACTTTAGTGTTTTAGCATTATATATTTTTATTCCTCATTCCATTAGAAATTCTTCTGAGTTTATTCTTCTTATCTGAATATGAATTCCTACTTTTTCGTATTTGTTTTAGTAGTTTCACTAATGTTGAAGATATTTCGATTTCCTTTAAGCATTTTTACATTTTCTCCATATCTATAGTGATAAAAAGTGCCCTCAGATATATGTATGTAATATATAATACTTCTTCTTCCTGTATTTTCTTATTACAGTCTTCTGAGTACATATATATTATCGCTTCCTGAAGTATGAATTAATCATATGATCAAAAAGAGGCTAACGCGTGAGCCAAAGCAAAAAATAAGGAGAAAAAGGCACCAAGAAAGTAGACATCATAAGAAATCTAGAATTCAAGACAAAATATTTTTGATGGATAAATATGTTAATGGCTAGTAGTAAAATATTGGTCATATTGTGAATCATATAATTTTAAATAATTTTAATTTTTTGTAACATATATAATTAATTTTGTAATATAATAATTTGTTAATTCATGTCTTAACTTAATAGTATATTATATTATAAAGATTAAAAGTGCATATTTTTTTACGAGCAATATTTGCAGTTGCGAGGCGGAGCTCAGCGCAGCCGAGTGAATGCAAAATTGTGAGTAAAAATAGGTAATTTTAGTCCGTATGATATATACTATTTACTCTCAAACCAAGTCAAAATTAAAATAAAGTTTTATTCAAAAATCGTTAATAATTTGGTAATAAATTTGAATACCTATTAATTATAACAGCGATAGCAAGTCGGATATCTGGTATTGTTGGTGAATATCGATTGTCAAGTAAACGTACTAATCATATAATTTTTGTAGTAGTTTTCACGCTGCTTTCAAAATGAATCCCGAACACGATGAAAATATACCTGCGGAGATAATGGAAAGTGGCGAAGCAGTATTTCTAAATCTTTTGCCACCCAATTCTCACCAAGTTTATGAACTTGCATATCAACGATTCATGGATTGGTGTAAAGAGAAAAATGTGCAAAACTATGCGGAGAGTGCTCTTACGGTGTATTTCTCAAATTTAACGAAGACCGTCAAGCCATCCACTCTTTGGTCACAGTATCCAATGTTGCGATCCACACTGGATATCAAAAGTGGTGTGGATATTAGTAAATATTCAAAATTACGAGCATTGTTAAAAAGGCAAAGTGATGGATATATACCTAAAAAGTCTAGGGTTTTTACAAAGGAGGAAGTGGATTGGTTGCTGGATATGGCACCTGATAATTTATATTTGATGATAAAGGTTGTTCTAGTATTAGGAATTGGAGGGGCAATGCGTTGCGACGAACTAGTTCATTTGAAAATTGATGACATTGAGGATATGGACTCCGTCCTAGTCGTAAAAATTTTATAGACAAAAAACAAGAAACCTCGTTTGTTTACCATTATAGGCTATAATTATTTGCGTTTATTTCGAAAATATGTTGAACTACGGCCATCTAATATACAGGAACGTCGTTTATTTTTGAAGTATGTTAATGGGAAGTTTCACAGAATGGTTGTTGGTATTCACAAAATTAGTGCTGTGGCGCAAGAAATTGCAAAATTTTTGAAGTTAGAAAATTGGAAAGAGTATACTGGACATTCGCTAAGAAGAACATCTGCTACACTTCTTATTGATGGTGGTGGTGACCTCACTTATCTTAAAAGACATGGAGGCTGGAAATCGAGTACGGTAGCAGAAGGATATATTGAAGAATCACGTATCAACAAAGAGAATACTGCCAGAAAAATATTGACAACCTGACAAAGAAGGTGCAAGTACCTGTTCAGATATTTCCTCGAATGTTTGATCAGGTACGTAATATTTTGAGTTGTTCTAACATTAATGAAAATCTTTTGAATTTTTCGACAATTGTTAGTGATAATTTCAGTGGTGCTTTGAATTTTGGCAATAATTGTTCCAATTGTACATTCAATATCACTATAAATACCTATATATAGCTGCTCAATTAGTTTGTTTTACTAAGTTTGTAGACAATGTTTTTTTCTTCAAATTTCAATGAGAGAACTCAAATGTAATTACTTTTAGTCCTAGGATTAAAAGTGTTGCTAAGCAACGAGCAAATTTTGGTACAGTAAGGGGATTGATGGCTTTTGCACCTGAAAATAGTACAAAAATGTCATTTTTTGATGGTTGGAGAAAAAAATGTTTTTAATTAATAGTGTGACTTTTTTATTTAAAATATAGTAAATAATTTCCTTATGTTATTTTGATACGACAAGAAATATAATCTGTGATACAATTTTTTGTGAATAAATATTAGTGTGAACATTTTGTTTTTTACCTTAAACATTTAGGATGCTAAAAATTGTCTTAAAAACTAGCCACTTTACAAAAATAGGTGTTTTGAGAACAATGAAAACAAAGAACAATAGTTATGAGATGGTTTTTCTAGTTCCGTCAGTATCTCTTTTCAAAAACAATTTTTCAGTTTTCTACTTCCCCCTAAATTGAAAGTTCGTTAACACCTATTCTTGACTATAAAACAAACTACGATTCCATTTTTTCAATTAAAACTATCTTAATAAAAGAACCTCGTTATAGCAATTATTAAAATTGACAATCCCTTTAAATTATTAAATTTTTATTCTTAACGATGGGAACATATTCACGAAACAGTTACAGAAATTAAAAATGATTCTCCTACCTGCTTCAATGATAACACCTTCTGTGTCAATCTTATTATTAGTCTCTTCAGCATACACACTTAAACTAATCACGATTGAACACAAACAGATATGTACAGGAAGCCTCATGGTCAATGAGAAATATTGAATTTTCACAATGCCGCAGCAAGTGTGGTAAGGCAATGTCTTTATTTTGTAAAGTTGCTCTTATAAACTCGAATCCGTGTACAGTTCCCCCCTCTGCCAAGAGGACCTAAATCATGAGAGCTTAGCAAAGATCTTGTTTTGGTTTAATCAATAAGGATTTAAAAATGTTTTGCATGGTTGACAATTCATTATATTTTTATATATCCAGTTATAATCTATTAATTTTCAACTATAAATAAAAACTTAATTCGCTAATTAGTCCAAGAAACCGTTTATTGACATGAACATGAAAAATATATTTTTCAAGAATTTCTAGAAACAAGTTTAAATAAATATTATTTGGATTCTTATGATCCATCTAAAAACTGGGTAGTGGTGGAGAATTCACACCAGTTGTAGGCTACGAAAACTAAAGTCACAGACGATTTTTTCCCAAAAAATTTGAATCTATCATCGAGCGCCGTATCAACTCTGGTGACCCAGAAATATTATTCTGGAATATATTTATTAAGATTATCGAGCTTTTACTATTTCTCTAACAAAAAATGTCTATATATTTTGATTTAACATGAGCGCGGGATTATTGATGATCTGCAAAGCAGAATCTTTATTAAGTGATCATTGAAGACTAAGTAAAAAAACCTTAGGTTATAAACTACAAAAACGAGCCATATTTTAAAGGAAGAAGCTTCATATTTCTTTTACGTCCATGAGTAGTGCAGTTTTTAAATGCAATAAATAAATGAGCAATCAAGAAACAAACGGAATAAAGTCTGTAAAGTTTTTTGTTCAAGAATGCCCACGAACCTAAAAAATTATGACAGAAAAAAATAAAAAGACATAATAAAACCTAAAAAACATTATAACTTCTTAGTTTATTTTAATATAAATGCTATACTGACCACTTAGCATTCCACAAAAGACACACTTAAATCCAAAAAATAGAATTGAAACTAAAAAGTAACAAATATCTATTTTATGAATAGTAGAAATAATAGAAAAAGTAGAAAATTTAGGACGTGTTATTGATATTTTATAGAAAAAAACTAAAACCAAAGAGAATTCGAATATTCTAATTATCAGTGACTAGTAAAGGAAATATGTTAATATGAAACAACAAAAAAATCAGGGCCTGGGTTACGAAAAACTATGCTATTCTTGCTTTATACTACTTGTCCTACTTAATAGTAGCTCTTAGACTCAGTCACGTGGTCTAAAAGCCGCTGAACATGACTTTTAGCAAATTTAGTGATTGTCTTAGTGGCAATGTCTGTCTCCAAGCTCCAATATAACTGTTTAAATTAATAAAAGAGCATTCACAATGTTCCTTAGTATTTTTGTTTTCACGTCGTCAAATGATCGCGGTACTGTTCTTATAATAGTCCCATAAATCAAATTGGTAAATTCATACTAGAATATTTGTTTATTAACCATACCAATTCTCAAGACAATTTTATTAATTCCATTTCCGGTTCATACTTTTATTAATGATATGAAAATTTCATCGCAGTCTCGCGTCTAATGTGCAGTTCAAAAGTATTGAGCTGGACTTAATACACTTCATTTAATACATCTGAGTTCAGAATAAGCTTTGCATTGGTTTATTTTAAATAATGTTTCTGACATCTAGGAGTCTCAAAGTTGAGAACATTGTTTAAGCTGAGGATTTCTAATTCTGTACTTGAGTAACTTGAGCACTTCTTTCTTTCAAATGTCTTTTATATGATTTCCTTAATTTAATACACGTAATGTATCGAAAACTATCTTTTCAAAGTCTGATATTCAGATGTTACTTTTTTATTATCTTTTTTTTTGTCAATTTGTTTTGACATTTTTATATTTATACTGCTAGGTTGTTCTTCCAACGTTTGCAAGGGCATTTAATACGTGTAATTCTTGCTATTCGTCTTTCATCCATTCTACTGATGTTCGCTACATTCCTTCTACCTTTCTTTCATATTTCAATCAGATTGCAGCTTATGTCTCTATCAAGAGCGTTTTTGCAGTTATTTGAGTACATACAATTCTATTATCTATGCTGTTCTTGCTTTGAAAATTTTTGATATGGTTTCTATTTCGACATCTTTATTCTCCCATACTGTGTGATTTAAACATTCAGCTATTCTTGGGGTCTTCGTAGTCTATTCCCTAACTACATCACCCAACATAAGATCATTGTGCCTATGACTCCATTTACTTCTGGATAACTTTGCCCTTCAGCTTCCAGTTTTTTCCTTAAGGGTGTTTTTGGTCAATATTATCATATTGAGTGATTTGGCAATGCAGTTGAATCATGTAGTAGCCTTTGTAGATCGTGTCCACGTTCAGCACATCGTGATCGAAGTAGAATAAAAGTTAAGGGCTATCTATTTTGTATCTTTTCAGTACAAGTTTAAGTACATTTTTTATTTTTTCGTCATCATTTTTTCGAATAGTTCTGATACTTATTCCAGGTAATATGGAGATTGATTGATATAAAGATTAGTATCATACCTCCACATCCTGGGTTTTATTCAATGCAACATTTATCTTATACGATGTATTGATATGTAGTTAGTCTAGACTAATTCCATGCATAAACAAAATATTGCGTTACCATAGCAACGAATAATAAGTGTAAGTTTGACGTCAAAAAAAGTAAACCAGAGTTACGCAATAAATTAAAAGAAAAAATATGTCCATCGAAATTGTGAAAATCGGAAAATTGGAGTATAGAGCCATCATCAAGTACCT
This sequence comes from Diorhabda elongata, assembly GCA_026230145.1. Lineage (NCBI taxonomy): Eukaryota > Metazoa > Arthropoda > Insecta > Coleoptera > Chrysomelidae > Diorhabda > Diorhabda elongata. The sequence goes on along the minus strand of CM047937.1, from coordinate 20,989,160 downwards.
ATATTTAAAAGGGCTAAGAGGTAAGCAGATTTACGAAGATATGCTTAATACCTTTGGTGATCAATGTCCTTCGTATGCGACCATGAAAAATTCGACTGCAATCTTCAAAAGAGGTAAATTTTCCATTGAAGATGATGACCGATCGGGAAGGCCAGTTTCTGTGTCGGTCTCCGAAAATATCGATGAAGTTCATGACATGATTTTATCAAAACGGCAAATTGGGCTAAAACGGATATCTGAAGCAATAAATATTTCATACGATCGCGTTCATCATATAGATCACGTCAATTTGGACATGAGAAAAATTGCTTCAAAATGGATCCCCAAATGTTTGAATGTTGACCAAAAGCGTGCAAGGATAGAAGCATCGTATTCGATCTGTGCTCGATTTGTAAACGATGTAGACTGCTTAAACCGAATTGTTCCTATGGATGAGACTTGGGTACATTTCTACGATCCAGAAAGAAAGCAGCAATCGATGGAATGCCGACACTCTGGTTCTCCAAGACCTAAGAAGTTTCTTGTCCAAAAATCTACTGGAAAAGTTCTTGCTTCAGTTTTTTGGGATTGCCATGGAGTAATCATAATTGATTTTTTGGATAAGGGTAGAACAATAACTGGAGATTACTATTCGACATAACTGACCACTCTACGGGGAAAAATTAAAGAGAAAAGACGCGGAAAGCTATCCAAAGGTGTTTTGTTTTTGCAGGACAATGCCCCTGCACACAAATCTCATGTTACCATGCAAAAAATTCGTGATTTAGCGTTTGAATTACTAGAACACTCCCCTTATTCACCAGATTTGGCTCCGTTCGACTATCATCTCTTTCCTCAACTGGAAAAAAGTTTAAGAGGTCATAAATTTTTTTGCAACGAGGTGGTAAAAGCTGTGAAGGTTTGATTTGCAGAGCAAAAAGAAACATTTTTTTTTGAAAAGTAGTTGAAAGACGTTGCAGGTTCGCTGTAATAAATGTATCCAATTAAGAGGAGAATATGTTGAGTAATAAAATATTTTGAAATTGAAATTTTGTTTGATCCCATAGTAGGCTAAGAATTTTTCAATATATTCTCGTAAGATGTGTTAATTAGTACGAGCCATTTCAAAAGGGTCTAAACAACACATTTCCTCTAAAAATGGATTATCATTAAGGTCCAAATTCAAAGGTAGTTTACATAATGTAAGAAAACGAAAACTAAATAAGTCTGAATACCAAAAGTATTAATTTCAGACGAAATTGGCTGCTAAATTCAAAATTCATGTTAAAATATATTTTTCGAACCAATCCATTACCGTTAAAAGCTAATTAGGAGTAAAAAACTGCATCATTTGCGGATCATCTGAAAACCCGTTCTGGTTGTTAATTAGTATACCAGATTTAGATTTATCGAACAATAAATCTTTTCCATAGCAATTATTAGCTTCAAAATTTAAATCAATCTTCAATTTTTGTTTTTACTTGAAATGTTAATCAGATACTTAGAGACAAAAAACTGTGTATAACAACGATTTCAGTGAAATCGTATATTTTTTCAAATTAGTCAAGATATATAAGTAATTTGAAACAAATATAAATAAATCATTAATTTCAACCAGTTTGTTATTAGAACATCAAAATTAACTATAACAAATATCTAACAGAAAATAATATTTGCATACTATCATCAGATATAAAATGATTGCGACATCAATTTTTACAAAATTGTGCTAGTATAGTTTATCATTTCTTATTTTCCCTTTTATTGTGAATCATATGTAAGCAATATCTGTAGTTCCAAATTATTGTATCCTATTATTATGTCCAACGCCTATTTCAATCTATTTTTAAGTGGGTATTTTGAATTTTGTTCAAAGCTTTGTTACCTTTCTTTCATTTTCTTCTAATTCGTCTTTTATTCCGTTTTATTTATTGCTTTACCAATATTTATTATATACGGTTTATACAGAGTTTGCTCATTGATAGGATAAGTTATATTTCCATTCATATAGTTTTACAATTTTTTCTCTGCCAACAATATGACTATTTCTGATACTACACTATCTCAACGGATAAAATTATGGAAAGCCATAGAAAATATTATTCCAATGGCTCTCTTATCTCTCATTAGTATTATGTCCCTAAAACTCAATAAAGATGAATTATATTTTATTAAAGGAACTCAAGTTTCCAGAAATCGTTGCCATCACTGAACATTGGTTAAATAATAATGAGTATTTTTTTGTCAAGAACTATACCACTGTAGCCAGATTTAATAGAACTAATTCATCTCATGGAGGTACTATGATAATGACCACAAACAATGACTTTTCCGAAACAACTCTATTGAATAATTTAACATCTGAGAAATTGTTCGATTTTTCTATTTCTATAGACTGTCATCGTCGTATCATCCAAAATCCATCGACTGTATTATCTATCAGGTCTCTTCGATCAGCATTCTTAACAAAATTTTTGGTAAAGTCCAATATTAAAAATACTTCTCGCAAATTATGACGTATTTTATTGGAAGAAAAAGTTCAAAAATTCAAGCATCGATGTATAAGACATGACTGGAACATTCTCTCTGGTAATGTCGACTTAAAATATTTTAGATTCATAGAAACACTAACTAGTCCGTCGTTCAATTATTTTCCTCTCAGGCATATTAAAAATAAGCAATATAAACTCTGGTCCACTAAAGGTTTATGTATATCTGCAAAGAATATGCAATCTTTATCTCACCTAAGGAAATTCTCAGGCTGTCTTTATTATAATAAGAGACTAACCAATTATTGTTATGTTACGAAAGAAACGTGGTCTATTATTAATGATTGAGGCTTCTTCGTCGAGCACAATCTCTACTTCTCCTGATAACCTTAATAATTACTTTGTAAACGTAGCCAAAATTTTAACAAATTCTAACACTCCTTATCATGATTCGCTGTCATATATATCTGGTGACAATGTGAATTTATACAGTCTCTTCCTCATTCCTTTTCAAAATGGCACTTTTCCAAATAGCCTTTAGACGGCAATAATTATATCCCTGCATAAAGGAGGAGATAAAGATAAAATTACAATCCTACCCATCTAAAATCATTGAAAGATGGGTAAAAAAATGTTTTTGCCATTTCTGTTATATAAAATACTTACCACTCATCAGTTTGGATTTTTAGGTAACCAATGCATAAATGGTGCTATATCTCCCTCCTAAATAATGTTTACTCTAGCCTAAACAACCATCACTTCATTGCAACAACATTCTGTTATTTTTCTTTCTATTGTGTGAATCATAATATTTTAATGAATGAATTGCAGTGTTAAGGATTTAGAGTAATACCTTACCAACAGAAGTCGTAGCTTGTAAGGGTTGATACAATGATGTCCTCTTGTAAGCCATAGAATGCGGAGTGCCTCAAGGCTCAGTACTAGGCCCTAGTTCGTTTCTTCTGTTTATCAACGACATTGCCAATTTAGACAGCGGTAAAATATGTCTATTTGCAAACAGATGATACTAGTTTCTCTGATCTCACAGCACATGATAGAACCATATCTATCGACCTAATCACCCTTAAATCATGGTGTGATTCTAATCTCCTCTGTCTCAACGTTTCTAAACCAAGTTTATCATAAAAAAATACATTGCAGCCTTTTATATTGAATAACACTACCAATGACGTCGTTGAATCTGTAAAATTCTTAGTGCTTGTTTTAGACAATTCTTTGAAATTGGAGCTACATATTCCGCCGCTTCATCTAAAAAATTAAGTTCCTGCCTGTTTTGAGCTAAGATCAGTTTCCAAGGAACTAAACTAACTTATCAACCCCTATAACAGTTTATTATGCCTTTTTGGGGTCGCATCTCCGATATGCCCTTCCTTTAGGATTGCCATGTTTCTCGTTCTTAAGGAAACAACCCTTGAAAAATTTATTCAAATATAAGACAACAATTGTTCATTCATCGAGTGGCAAGATAAGAATGTAAAGTACTATACCTGTATGTGGGTAATTATTCGTCATAAAGTTTTAGATTAACTGTGGAATATAGGCATTGTAAGATGTGCAAGATGGTTGTCAGATGGCAGAAGTGATTTTTCACTGAAACGCGCGTAGTAAAAGTATAAAATAAATTCATATACGTTTTCTAAGGCTTAGCATTATTTGAATAATTTTGTTTTCATTTTTTTATATGTATTGAAATGAATCGGTGAAGATTTATTCAATATTTTTTTAATGTAACTCTTATATGTCTAGAAATATTTTAAAAAACTTGCGTATCAAATCCATATTACTGATACAGTACTGATACAACCCTTACATTGCCTAGTTGCTGAGATATAGGGTGTTCAAAATTTTAAATCAAAATCAAAAATTTGCCATAAATCAATTTTTTTTCAAATAAGGTGTCCAATATGCTAATAAAGTAATATTTTGACATGAACAAACTTTGGAAAAATTTAACCAGTGGGGCGCTGTCAGGGTTAGTTGTCACTTTTATCCCCCTATTTTTTACGCCACGGGATCAAATACTTTTTTTAATTTTGTTTTAAATTGCCTGATTATTTTTAGTTACAAAATTAATGTCCTTTTATGGACCTAAAATGAACGGTGTGGCAGAAATTTGCCACTAAACACAAGGGTATTTCAGCCTAAAAATTCATTTAATGTATGGGTGGGTATGATTGAAGATTGCTTAATCGGTCCTTATATTTTACCAAATAAATTAAATGGTGCAATTTATACGCGCTTTCTGGAAGAAATATGCATGAATTGTTGGAGAATGTACCGTTAGCTATTAGACAACACATGTGGTTTCAACACTGTTCATTTTGCTGCAGCGGCAAGAAATTACTTAAACAAACGTTTTAGAGAAAAATGGATTGGTCGGGGTGGACCCAATTGTTGGCCTCTAAGATTACCTGACGTAAATCATTTCGATTTTTTTATATGGGGCTATATGAAGTCCTAAGGACGATACAATCATCGAATCTGAACAAGATCTATTTGTTAGAATTCCGACTGCAGCTAAATCATTCAATCCCATCCAGATTTATTCTCAATGACAAAACGGTGTAATAATTGTATTGGAGGAAACAGCCAACAGTTTGAACAACTACTATAACTTTGTCAATTTTGTTATTGTCGTAATACAGTGTTGTTTAAATTTAATTTGTGCTATTATTATTTTTATTTTCATTGCCAATTTTGTTATTATTTCAATACATTTTTGTTTGAAATTGAGATTATGAATAATTCTTATTTGTTTTGAACTACCTACGCATAATCATTATTCGAAATTAAATGAATAATTATTAATTCGTAAATTACTTACGTGCTTGCAGACTTTTGTTTAGAGACAAATTTTTACAACACCGTTCATTTTAGCTCGATAAAAGGTTGTTAGTTTTTTAACTAAAAATAATCAGGCAATTTAAAACAAAATTAAAAAAAGAATTTGCTCCAGTGGCGTAAAAAATAGGGGGATAAAAGTGACAACTAACCCTGACAGCGCCCCACTAGTTAAATTTTTCCAAAATATGTTCATGTCAAAATATTACTTTATTAGCATATTGGTCACCTAATTTGAAAAAAAAAATTTAAAGCGTTCTTGATTTATGGCAAATTTTTTATTTTGATTTAAAATAATACCCGATATCTCAGCAACTAGGTCTCGACAGCAAATATTAGAATTATATGTGTATTTTTGAATAAATATTAAAAATCAAAAGAAAAAATGTACGCATACAGATTTTCAATTTTGAATCTCTAACTTCAGTTAAATTAATCAGACGGATATAAATCAATAATAATACCTGTTAAACAATACAAAACCAAACACATATTTCTTCTTCTATGAAGCATAAATATATTTCTTAAATTTACATAGAAATCTTTGGAAAAATCAACAAATTCTTATCTATACATTTTTTTCGTTTCAACGTCATACCCAAATTAGGTATTAGGTATGAGGTGACATAATTAAATTAGCTTTTCTACCTACACCCTATACCATAGAGATCAACATGGTTCATAATTTTAGAAGATTCTCTTTTTTGGAAGTGTCTTTTGGCAATCTTTGGCAATCCCAATATGAGGATTTTGTAAGTAGTTTATTACGCCACTCAATTCTTTTTGCCGACAATCCTTAATGCGATCAAGTGGGTCTACAATCTATAAATCATTTGCGCTCAATTGTTGAAACCAAAACTTAAAAGTAGCATCAGCCGTCCACAAATTGGCGACAAAGCGTTTCTACAGATAATTTAAGCGGTGTTAAGACATAAACAAATTTATATATGAGTTCAAATAAGATTCATAAAAATGCTCGGGATTAATCAGGTCTACAAACGCGTTTTGTATGCAATTAGAAGTATAAAGCGTTCAAGCATTGTAAAGACACTATTCCCTCTAGTCTTGCAATCAAGCAACAATAAAAACTGTTTTTTATGTTCATCTTCATCTTCATCTGAATCATCAATTCAACCATTTGGAGTGGTATCAGCTATAGATTACGTGCCAGCTTCGATTTTATTAGTCAAATTATCTTCAGTGATAAATCGACCGTTCACATTAGCGGACATATTAACACTTATTTTGTGCGAATCTGTTTCCCAGAAAATTCTGACGAAATGGTACAAGTGCAACGAGACTTCTCCAAAATTAATATTTTTGTGTCATATCCCGGCGGAACTTATATGGTCTTTTCTTTTTTAGGGAAACAACTGTAACTGGTACTTCTTACCTTCGTACAGAGCTACATACATTTCATATTCCAGCAAAATAGTGCACCATATCACTGGCATAACGATGTACGTGATTGGTCATACGTCATTGTAGCCGACCTCTAGACAAGGAACCTAATGAAAGAACTTGCTTGGTATGGCTTCCAAGTTCACAAGATTTGACGCCATATGATTTCTATCTCTATGAATTCATTAAGAGATTCGAGAGTTATTGAAATATTAAGAATTGAAGCAGCTGTTACTGAAGATATCCTAATCAACGTTTGAGAAGGACTCGGCTATAGACTTGATTTTTGCCGTGTAACAAATTGTGCTCATATGGAACATTTATAAGCTTCTAGACTAAACTGATTGAATAACCCTTTTATTGGACATATCATTTATAACTATTCATTGTAATCAATATTGAAAAGCCTAAAATACCTTATATTTAATTATAAACACCCCTTTGTAGGCACGAATAAGCTATATTTAAAGTCCTGTTACAACGGAATAACTTCCGAAATAATCACTGTGAACTTTGAAGTTCTTCAAAAAACACCAATGGATCTAAAAGTGTATAAAGCCCGATATCCTAATCGACTTTTGCGCGATGAGTGAATATTTTCGACCTCAAGTACTCCGTAAATTATTTAACATGCAAATTGTTAGTATCAGCCATACTTGAAGGAGTCACTTTAAGTTTAAAATGTTTAAGTTTATTTTGCTCGGCGACCATTTTGAAAATCTGTTTCTATTTTCTATGGTCTTTCTTAGGCCACGAATTTTTTCACCTCTGTCTTCGATTAATAGTTTTCGAGATACGGTACTTATCTCATCACTGATTAATTTGGACTCTTTGTTGTCAATTGGGTAATTTTTTATTTTTATTATATCGAATTAATTACAGATTTTTAATAAACTGCTTCATGATTTGTAGATCTTCTATTACATATTCCGTATCTTTGAAAATGTGAAATTTGAATTCAGTAAAATAGCACTTTCAACCATTTATATGTAGTTGTTTTTGTTTTTCGTACATTGGTATTTTATTGCCACAACTCCACAGTAACCATCTTCATTACGAAGTTGGTAAAGGCCAAAACAAAGAGCTCCGCGCCGGCACACTTAAGAAACAGATAAAGGTCTACTATCTGTGTTTGCCTTTTGCAGAACCTTGGACACTCTGTATATACCAAAAATATATATGAATGTATACATTATATAACTTTACAACACGTGTATGTATATTATGTACATCATAACGGAACTTTATCTTATTATATAGATATAGTAGATTTCTGTTCATTATGACATTGTTTTACTAAATGTAAATTCCTTGTTTAATCAATTAGCGTCTTCTTATTGTTTCCCAGTCAGTCTATGGTTCACTCCAGATCAAATTCTCTTTATACTATGTTGAAATTGATTACATTCTTTGTGGATACTAAAAAAATTATTACAATTCAGTTATTTCTTAAGAATTTCTTATTTCACTAGTGCGTTAATTTCTTTCTTGTATTGCTCTATGGGATACTATTTTTGTTATTCTAATCCGGGCTTAAATATATCAATCAGCGCTGCCATTTGGTTAGTTCAGGTTGATGAATTTTTTCTGAAGGGATATGACTAGTATAGATCGGATTGATCGATGGATTGTGCCGTTTTCCTTCCAATTGCGAGAAATCAGAGATGTCAATATCGACTAGAACAGCGTTTCTCAAACTATTTTGATGGCGAAACCCCTATAAAGTCTGATCAAATATGACGGAGCCCCGTATGGTATTTAGTTGAAGAAATGTAAAAATAAGTAGGAGTAAAAGTAAAATTATAAAACCAAGTAAAAAATGCATATTTTTATTTTTAGTGTGTATGTAACAAGACTAATGTGATGAATGATATTGTATTTTATTTTTACAAATTTCTTTAATATTTGGCTTTATTAAAAATAGCTGTAACCTAATATCTGCTTCGGCTTCCAAGCGGTTGCGGTACTTGCATTTGGTAAAAATATAAGAAAATCCCGTTTCGTAAAGGTATGTGCTTACAAATGGTAAAAGGACGGAAAGGAGCTTTTTTGTCAACTCTGGATACTCTTCTTTAAGGCTGCACCAAAATTCTGCTACCAGTTGATTCTGCAACTTTAGTTTTAGTGAAGAATCGGAAGTTAATTCTATAAGTTTTTCGTATACTTGAAAGCATAAAGTTGGAGGCTTTTCATTTATAAGAAAAGGATTTTTAACCCATAAATACTTTTCCAGATTGGTACCCAATTCTTTAGGAAAGTACTGTGTTACCGAGCTTCCCATGTTTCTAAGATGATTAGCAATATCAGTAACCATTTCTTGAGGTAATTCTCCTGTATTCGTCTCTTCACAAAAATCCTTTAATGTCGGAAAACAGTCAAACTCGTCACTTTCAACGCTACTTAGCCAAAATTGTAATTTCCTTTTAAAAGATCTTATTTTATCATTTGCTGTAAACACTGTGATCTGTTTTCCTCGAAGTGACAAATAGTCTAAACAACCAGTGTTTATCAATTAATCAAAAGGATGTTCCAAAAGAAAAGCGTGAGCTTCAGATCGTAACTCAAACAATCGAAGTAGTATTTTCCCCCGAGATAGCCATCGAACTTCTGTGTGAAGTAGTAGAGAAGTATGAAGGCTTCAAATATCATCGCACAAGATATTAAACAGTCTCATGTTCAACGGTCGAGACTTTATAAAGTTTATTATTCGAACTGACTCTTCGATGACAGTTTTTTTTTTAATGAAACTGGCATATTTTTAACGGCTAATGCCTGACGATGAATTATACAGTGACTACTGCTGCAATTTTTAGCTATATTTTTAATCCTTGAAACGGCAGTTTTTCCAACCATAGATTTTGTCCCATCAGTGCAAACATTAATACAGTTGTCCCATGAAATATCATTTTTAATAAAATACTTATTAACCAAGTTAAGAATTTCAGCCCCAGTAGTGTTACTCTAGCGCGTCACAAATTAAAAGATCCTCCACTATAGACCGCTCGAACTCATACCGTACAAATACAAGCAATACTGCCAGCCCCGCTACTTCAATGGACTCGTCCATTTGTAGAGCAAAATCACAACTTTTAAGACGGGAAAATGACTCCGTTTTCACGAAATATGACAAATCTCTTATACGGCGAGCCACAGTATCATTTGAAAGTGGAATCTTTGATACCTCTTCACGGCTTTATGAGCTTCTCTGCTATGGTATGGGCTTCATGCAATTTTGTATGAAACAATATAGGATGCCTCGGTTGCATTTTTATGAACAGTCTGCCATGCGTAGTGCATGAATATTTTTGACTTTAACAATTGTTCTCGCTTTCGTTCAAAAAAGTTTACCTTTTTGTCCTTGTATTCTGCATGCAAAGTTTGGAAATGGCGAAGCAGTTTGGCAGGATACATGGAGCTATTCGGTAAAATTTTATTACATTGAAGGCGATTGTCGTCTACTTCCATAAATCCAAAAGATATATAATTTTTATCATATCGCCTTGTTTTGTGCGTTGTGCTCATTTGAATGGTGTTCTTTGAAATATTTACTTTTATGCCCACCTGGCTTATCGACTTCAAATTACTCTGGAGAGAGAGAGAGAGAGAGAGAGAGAGAGAAGAAACGGGAGCTTATATTACTTTGATTATAAAACAATACCTGCATTGAAGAGTCCAGGCGTTGATTCTATTGGTGCCTCCAAAGTCGTTGTACGCTGTTTTTTTGCAAGTTTCTGTTTGTAACCAATGGTCCCTTGCAGATAATTAAACTTTTACGAATAAGTCAGTAATTGTAAATACGATTTATGAAGCACAACTTATTAGCCTGCTCAATCCGCAGTAACTTGAGTTTTGGCGACGCGTATCAAATAACAAAATACGGATTTAATGATAAAGAATTATATGCAAGCCAGCGATTGACCCTTATGATCGGCAATTCTTGCAACCGCAACGCTATCAGGCGAACTGCTTTGTGGGGCGGCGACAGTTGGCATAACCACTGTTGTCACCTTAAATACAATTTCCCCCTTTTTAAGGAATTTTCGATGGCAACGAGGAATAGGGATTTTTTACACTACACTGGTAGGAGCCACTCGTGGAGCCCTTCCGCATCATTCCTCAGGGCTCCGCGGAGCACACTTTGAGATACGCTGGACTGGAATGTCGATCGGCATCAAGTTTTTCAATTATGTAATTCAATATTTGTAATGGTATTGACCGAGGAGAGTAGTTGTACAAGTATTTGCCTTACAAAAGCCGTTAAACTTTTGATTCGAAATTTGTATAGTTAAAACTATAAAGATATAATGGTTGCTCTTAATATCTTAATCTCTTTTTTTGTATCAAAATGGATCTTTTCGAGCAGCGAGCTGTGTATAATTTAGTGTGTGATATACACTGCGACCCAAATGATCTATTGTACTCCCTTTTCTGGCTGTGGAACTGGGGATGTTCAGTGTTAGGTGATCTGTTAATTCTACTACTGCCAAAAAGGATATAATATGGGATAGCCGTCGCTTCCAGAGATCTTCTGATTCTATCTAATACGCCATAAGGTATAAAGCTCTGGAGTTCCGTAGTCCTCACACTTTGAGATTCTTCCTAGTGTGGTAGTTATTAACCTCGAAGATCATATGTACTCTTACTCTGAAATAAACTAGACCAAAGATAATGTTGATAGAAATCAAATTATGTTTGTAAAATATATCCACAATTAACAAGCAGTTATTGTATATTTAGGATTTACATAGAGTTTATCAAAACAAGTCTCGAGTTATTAACTGTTAATTTAATATAGATTAAACACAGACCGTGAAAAAATCTAGATAGTTAAATCGCACATATTGCAAGTTGTATCTAATAATGTTTATACGTTTTGAACTTAACCGTTAATTGTTAAACGGGTCAAAAAACTAGTGTAGTTAAAATGTTATATAGCCCAGTAATATTGAACATATGATTCATTTCCACTCTTTATTCCCGAATGGGGTAAGTCCGTATTCACATTAATTACCTGAAAAGACGTACAACGTATAGCATTACAATATACAGAGTTATCCTTCCTACGTAACCATACACCACACTTATAACAAAATCTAGAGGTTGCATCCTTTGCTGAACCTATAATCTGGCCGGTCGGTAGTGAGAGCGATAAAAACGCGTAATCGGCTCATGGGATGCTAGTGGTACCTTTTATAACGATTCGTATTGGCTGAAACAATGTCTGAGAAAGTCAAGTTCACACAGCTGCACGTTACATTAATTTGTTATTATTATATTCTAAAAATTTTATATTAATAATTATTTTAAGCTTTTGTTTTATTATGTTATTTATTTACTTTGATAAAAATTAAACTACATTTCTAACATGCGCTTTTACAGTAAGAATTATGTGACTGTATAATAGCGCATGTTCTTTAATTTTTATTATTCTTTAATATGTGGTATTATAGTTATGTTATACATTGACTATCCTCTATTTTAAAATAATTTTTATTGTTAAAAGTGGCTGTGATATTCATGGAACTAACTTTAAACTGTCTATTTATGTTATTCAATCTGAAGAACAATCATTTTTAAACGCGTCATTGCTTTAATACTTTTAGAATTTTGACAAAATGCATCTGAGGATACAAAGCATTTAATTCGTATTTGAATAAAACATATAGCACAACATTTCTTTCTTAGATATTACTTTACAGTATTAGGTACCCTTACATTTTTATTTAATATACCATAAATTTGAAAAACCGTCTAGCTATTTAAGGTTAGGGAAAACAAAATTACGATTAAAATAATAATTATATATATTTATAGATACTTTTAAAAAAATCAAGGCAACGTGTGAAATATGTAGGTATAACATTTAGTAGTTAACTAAGTGAACGAAGATTTTAATGTATGAATGCTATGCAATTGATAAATAAAAGTATTATTTATATGATATGATATTAAAATAAAGTATTTAAAATTCAAATAAAAATGTTAGTTTGAAAAAAGCATTTAAAATTCAATTCAAATTTGCCACTAAATACCTTTTAGTGTTGTGTATGGTGTGATTCAGGCTTACAATTTCTCTCTTACGCACTATGCAAGTGATTACTCTCTGTAATGAGCGGCCAGATTATAGTATCTCAAAGCAACGCCCTGACAAGATTCGTAGATTGTTTTCACTTAAGTTGTTACATTCGGTAGGTCTTCTTTGATTATAGGTTTCCAATAGTATCTTTGTCTGTCTCAACCCCAGTAGATTATTCCAGTAACTATTTTTTATCTGCCCTATTTTTCCTGTATTCCATTCCACAGTGATCTTACAAAAGTTTTAAGCACCTTACTTTAGCAATTCTATCTAACTTTATTCTTTTTACCTAGCTTATCCAAACTGACTTGGATCATATGACATTGGTTCTCTGAACTCCACTGGCTGCTTGGTTATCGGACAAGATGATAAATCCTGTTTGTGATAATTACCCAAGCTTTCAGAGTGTTTGGTTCTTATCCCGTACACTTCTATTCCAGTTCTGTCTGCTATTTTGGAGCCATCAGTGTAACGTTTTATGGCATTTCTCTTTTTTTTAATGTGGTGCTTTATTCCCATTTACTTCTATTATTCTAGTATTGAGGCAGTTTTTTTCTAAAATCTAAACAACGCGTAGTAATTGACTACTTGTGTTTAAAAGAGTTTACCCTAAGATTCTATGGATACATAAGAGGAGTATGTCATATAACATAGTGAAAAGGTGGTGTTGAGAGTTTCAATATTGTAGACAGACGAATATGCAGATGGGAGAAGCATCCATAACCCCTACAACACACTAAAATATTTTTGAAAAGTCTTTGACCTCCATGATTGACAAATAATTGGATAATGATCTCTCTTACCATACTTAATATACTTACTGCACTGCTGAACTTGAAAAAATTGCTGCATGAATGTTGTATGATTTATACAAACAAACTCGAAAAGACATTTTCATTCATCTTACAACGCAGTATAGACAAGACAAGACAAATGCAGTGTGAGGAGTGGAAATATCGAGGATCAGTACCGCTGACAAAATTTCAAAATACAATCCCAAGTGGGGAAGGTCGTGATAATCATATTTTCAGATCCTAAAGGCGTAATTTTTTGTATTCTACCTGCAAATGAGAACCACAATTACAAGTGCCTATTATGCCAATTTAGTTCTAAAATTACGTGGAGCGTATACTTAAAAACCACATACGTGGATTGAAAACGCATTAATTGCTAGAGCATCGATAGAGAAAAGGAGAATTTATTTCCTAATGTTCAATTTTAAATGAATCAAGGGCGAAGCATATGAATCAGATCTCGAATATTTGTGTCAAAATGATTAAAAGGACAAAAATATCGTCAAAGAGGGTTAAGAGTTTTTATGTTGGAGTATTCTCGCTTCATTCATTGGTTAATATGAACTTTAAATTTCACATCAGTGTCCAGTTTCGTAATTATACTTTTAATTGATAGGAAAATATATTACCGAAATTTATTTCTATTATTTTCAGAAGAACGTAAAATTTGTCTGTTGCTAGTGTTAATAATTATTATTTTCATGTTATTTCTTACTTTTCAATTTTATACTTTGGATCCAACAGCACTGTTTTCCAAGAAATAAACCCATTAATACCCTTCCTTAGCAATTTCTGTTACTTGTCTGTAAGGAAAACATACTGTAAGACCACAACTCTTTTTACAACAACCTTTTCTACAATATGTCGTTCATTTTAGAGAATAAATCAGCTATTTTTTTCAAGACTCATTCTTCATCATGGCAACTTATCTAGCGCCAGAGTGAATGGAGAATCCTTAAAAAATCAACAGAGAAGAGTAAATGGTCTATAAATGCACGGCCCTAAAATTTACTAGCTAGTCAACTGACAGATAAATTAAATCTAAATTATTCATCAATTAAAATATTTACAGTATCTATAAATATCTATGCAACTCTTTCCTGGAATTCTGACATTCATGGCAAATAAAGATACTTTTATTGGAAGGACAAGATTATTGAACTCTTGGTGGGTATTATCAGTTAACTCAAAAACTTGATCTACATCTCTAAGCTGGATGTCAGATCAGGGGCGTATTTTAAACATACCTATACTATTTTCGAAATTTCAACTATTATTTTAATCAAAATAACTATATTTTTTGATAACATTTGTCCGTTGAGAAAAATATCCCTATGAACCGATACCAATAAACTAACGCAAACATTATTATAATGGTAACAAAGTCCATTTGTATGGGCTAATCGCATATTTGATAAATTTTCAAATCCACAAAATCGACACGAACCTTATTAATTACTATTTAGTGTAATTTTTTTATTTTATTATTGACTATTCCAAACAGTGAGTTTACTTCAAAGACAGAAAATCTTTCACATTTTCCAATAAAATAATATTTGCATTAGAATATGAATGTACTTATAGCAAAATAATTTAAAAAAAATTATCGCATTTTGACAGTCATTATAAGTCTGAAGAACCAAACTCAATTAACAAAGAACATGTCGGTAGTCTTGAAAAACTAAACAATTCAAGATCACACAGTTTTCAATTGGAAATAGAATTTTCAACAGATAAAATATTTATTCATTTATATCAATCATGAAAGGTGAATTTCTCAATTCTTAATTATTTCGGTCCTGCCAAGCTATTATTAATTTACATACTAATATATTTAAGATTACTGTTTAAATTTCAAAAGGTCTCAAGAATTTGCATATTTTTATCCTACCTATAATAATAAAGCAGATTTCAACTTGTTTATACTGATGAACCAAAAAAAGTTCATTTTATTGTGAAGACGTAGTAAGCAGAAAAACCTGTAATTGAGTGACCAAAAGTGATTCATGGTAGGGGCTAGATCAATAACCTAAATTTAATTGTCCTTTCCTTGTATAGCTGATCATATAACATTCCATTTATTTTTCAGAAATAGAAATAGAAAATGTCATAATGTTAGCCATATTAAAATTCTCAGCATATGCCAAGTTATTACATGTAAAAATAATAAGTATAAAGGGAAACTATTAATTACTGAAACTGTCCAAAACACATTTGTTATTTTATAAAACAAGCAATGTAGTACATATGCCAATTTAATAAATATTGTTACGAATTCGTCCCCAACATGAAGTCGGCTCTGTCCGGTTATAATGGAATTCGAAGATTTAACGAAGTCGCGGCCCGTCATAACAGGCGATTTGTTTACATTGTTTCTTTTGAACTAATTTCTAGAAAGATCTATTTATTTATTTGCTTTGTTTATTTATTTTCTAGAATTATTGGGAACTTCGTTTTGTATGTATAAACGAGTTTGTGTAGTGCAGTTAGTTAGATAGATAGAATTCACTGGTCCTGTTTGAGAATGATCTTAAATTTTAATTCCCAACTTCAAAAACGTAATCCAAGATTCCTGGTGGGATCTTTGTAAGATTCTAGTAAAAACTGAACATTGAATTTCTGTCTTTCTCCCGGTTTTTTCTGGTTGGTTTCACATTTTCCCAGTTGAAATTTCTTGATTTACTTCACTTTTATTATGATGAATATTTATGTTAGAGAATACAAGTATAAGAAAACAACCAAGTTATTATTTTAATTTAACTAATTCTTGCTTCACTGCTGCGAGCTATTTTTGAGAGTCTTCAAGATTCCACTTTCATATTTTTAAGCAAAATTTTATTTTTGCTGTCGGAATACCATAAGCACCTTTTTTAAACTACTGTTTTCGATGATTTCCATCCAAAAATCATCTACTCTATCACATCTGGAATCGTTTTTCATGTTTCTTGCTGTTTTTTGATGTGTTTTTAATTGAGAAAAACCCCTTTATAAGCCGCTAAATTTTTGTAGAAAAATTGGAATTCTAAGTGTGCAGTTCAGTAGTGCAGGTAGTGTATGTAGGCCATTTCAATCACAAAAAAATTATTTGATAATAATAATTGGTATCTACCTACAATGTAATGTTGGAAAATGTATTATCTATATTTAAACAAAAAAATGTTTTTATGTTTTAAACGATTTTCATCGTTTTAACCAACTTTTTAAAAATTACTCCGAAGTACGCGATAATAATTTTTGGAAAATTGTTATTGCCTTCTATTTTATTCAAATACATAAAAAAGCAGAAAAATTGTTCACCTAATGTAGTGCAGGATGCTTGACTATGATCTTTTCTTTTAAGTACAGAATTTGTGAAAAAAAGCCTGTTTATGGGTTTTAAATGTTTATAAACATGCTTAAAACGTGTAACAGAATGTTTAAAACAACCCTAACTTACAATACCTAAAAACTAATATAAAACATATAACATGTTATTCGGTTACTTACCTTAATCCTACTTGTTAAATAAATAAAATAAATTGGTAGGTAACCTTGTGCCAAATCTAAGCTTCACTTTAAAAATGTATTTTGCAAAAAAAAACATAAAACCCTGAAAGCTTCAGGGGAATCCCAAAACCGGTGTTAATTTTAGGCGACGTCAGAGAGCGTTAGTTATGCAGTAATGGATACGTGAGCCAGTAAGAGTGCAGTTACAAGGGATGTTTAACATATTGTTTCGATTGGATGATGCGATTTTCAACATCAGTTGGAAGGTTTTTGAGCTATACCAACACCAATTTACTGTGCCTGGTTGGCTCACTCAAAATTACTGAAAATTCCTGGTTTAGTAGAAAATATCCGTCGAATCCCCGGTTTTTCCCAACTCTGCGAAATTTCCGTCTTTTCCCGGTTTTCAAAGCTCCTCTGATGAAGGAACATTATGACAGCACTACGCAACATCAATCCATCTACTTTCGTTTACCCAAAAAGTAATAACTCACCGATTGCCACATGTCAACAATGTAATATGAATCCCAAACATGAGGAAACACTTGGAAGTTTTTCAAAGTTACCAACCTTTACCACAAAAGATAATCCAATGTAATTTTTGTATTGTAACACTTACATGATAATCCTTCATTACACAATTTCATATTTTTTGTTTCTGTGCCAATGACCACCCTAGTGGGGGCTCCTTAAAGTGAAATATAAAAAATACAAATTACAGTTTGTAGGTACTGAATCCCAGTGTCCTTCCACCATTCATGTGTACAAATTGAATTACTCCTTTGTATACCTTCTCCAATGTGCACTTCATACTTTGACATGCACTTTTCACTTCTTACCATTATATTCACTGCTAATCTTCTACATCTTTCTCCAACTCCTGTTATTTCTGTTATGCATACAAAATAGGTACATTTGAATAAATTTTATCAAAAATTCAGTGTTTATCTTAAACATTAAGTTAGTGGGTTATGGTCCATCATTCAGTATTCCTCAGAATACACAAGTAATTCAATATTTAACGAGTTTTTCGAAATTACCAGTTGTAGACAAACAGGAATAGGTAACATAGAACCTAAGAAACTTGATTATTGATCCAATGCCATATACATATTTTTAATAATGATAAACTTTCAATTGGATGCTCAAAAGAAGTTTCTTCTTTCATCAAAAATATTTGAATTCCACTAACTTTATCCACTTTCAAAATTTTGTGTCCAATTCACCACTAAAAATTCACATAGTAACAAAATGTTAATAGCAGCAATATATTCACATGTATTTTTCATTTGCAAATAGTTATGTTGTAAACATAATAAAATGTATAATTTAAAAGAATCAACAAAGTTGAAAAACATGTATTTGGGTATTTTATACAAAAATAAAAAAAGCTAACATTCAAACAACTATTGTTTATCTAAATTGTCCGATTTTAACATATCACAAGTCTAGAACTAAAACTAGTTTACTCGAATTTTGGCGATTTTGAGATATCAACATCAGCATATTATTTAAGTATTCTTATTTTCATTGCTAAAAGTGGATAAGTCAAAAACTTACTTAGTGACATCTATTAGGAAATGTTAAAACCAGACAATTACAAAACGAAATATTTATTTATAACTAGGTAACTTTTGATACAACAAACTCTTCATAAAAATTAAACAATGGAAGAATATTTATATAAAAATTAGGCAACTACAGTTACCTAGTTTTTAAATTGAAATTTTTATACAATCGAAGAAAGAAATTCAAAAAGCAGGTAACTCTACATAGCTGCTTTTTTAATTGAATAATTAATAAGAAATATAGGCCTATTTATTACAGGTAGATGGAGCTCCCTCCAGAAATTTCTAGATATTATACTATACATACTATACAGACATTGTTGTATGTTGTTTTGTTTATATTGAATTCACAATCTCGCTTTGTATTATTATGTATATGTGTTATCAAGGAGAAGTTGCAAATAAAGTGAGTGAAAATGTATAGAGGAAAACTTATGGTAGATATTGCTTTAATGAATGCTGACAATATTCCAGGTAAACATTCTGAATTTCTCTATTATAATACCCATGTTTAGGGTAAATAAATTCATGTATTTCCAACATTCTAGCTTCTAACACAAATTGTGTGCAAAATTTCTTATCAAGACGTTCGGACCCATGATACAAAGAATAAAGAATTTGAAACTAGAATAAACACTATTTAATTAGAAAAATGCTAGATAGTCTTGTGGCTAAGTTGAATTTTTTTGTTATAGATTTTTCACTTGATTAATCTGAGTATCTGCCTAGTCAAGAAAGCGCGAGTAAAGTGATTCAAGTGACTCAAACGAATCTCCCGAAAGCGAAAATCCTAATTTAAAAGAAATGGAGGAACACCCTGAAATGACTGAAGAAAACGAGAGATACAGCCCAAAAAATGGTTGAAGAGCATAAGCAAATAGCATAAAGCACTGTCTTGAGACACCAGTGCAAGGAAAATCGTTAAATCAGAGATAAAAATGGGAACTTCATCTAAACCCAATTGTAAATAGAAATGTAACATGAGGAAAGATCACTTCAAATAACAGTAGGAGGGAGTTAAGTTACACTTTTTTACCTCTTGAAGGCCAAAGAGTTCCAGTGTGCAAGACAATGTTCCTCACCACCTTGGGGATAAACAAAGTGTAGTAGACATTGCTTTAAATAAAAGATCCAATATCCAATATAAATACGTCGTTCGGCGACGAAAGAGAACACGACGCCAAAAAGTTTTTACCTCCCAAAATAAAACCTGATCTGATACTGCCACTCAGATATATAAAAGAAGTACTTGCACCCAGATTTAAATATCAGAGTTCTGTATGTCAAATGGTGCTAAGATAAAAACCTACCCAAAGCAAATTTAATTTTTAATAATGAACTCAACTTGGCCTCTCACTATCTGAGGAAGGATGAATGCTGTATCAGTTCAGTCTTTGATAGAGACGAGGCCCTACCAGAGTATCAAGACCACCTAAAGAAAAAAGACCTTGCTAAGAAGGGAAAAATAAAAGATAAAAATAAGGCAACCCAGTCTGAGGTCAAGATTTTGCTGATAAATATTGACTTACAGCAAGTGCTTATGTCACCAAGTGACCCCACAAACAATGTACTTTTTTACAAACGTCGATTGACCTCTTACAATTTCACTATTTACGATTTCATTGCAAAAGCAGGATCATGCTTTATGTAGCATGAATACAAAGGAGGAAGGGGAAGATCCAAGATAGCTTCTTGTTTATTTGAATACTTCCAGTCTCTTTGTTGTGTTGTGTTAGCGATTGCTATAGAGGTCAAAATTTAAATCAATATGTAGCAGCATATATGCTGTGGTCTATTAAACATTAAAAATATTGATCCCAAGTTTCTTACATCTGGCCATTCTTAAATGGAATATGACTCTATAAATTCTGCAATCAGAACTGAATTGAAGAGAGTGGGAAAAACTTGTTGGACAGGTGATCGGAAATCAATTGTGCTTAGGGATTCAAAAAAAGGAGACATTGCAAACCTTGTTTTGTACAGACTAATTTAAATAGGCAAGTCTTCCATACTATTTCACATTCAAAGAAAACTTTGACGATAAAGAGTTTCAAGCTGTCAAATGTAATGCAACACTATACAACATCTAACAAAAAGTTGCAGCTTCTATACCCAACTCTCAAAACCATCTGCAAACTAAAGTACGATGATCTGATATCCCTATTCCATAGCAAGCCCCCAGCCATGAGATTATTATTAGTTTTATGTCAGACTACCTTAATCAGCATTCAAAGAAGCTGACAAGTAAAAAAATAATGAGACTAAAACTATGATTTTAGTCTCTTTTCTTAGAAGTTTTAGAGTACAGTAAGGTTGTTTTCCAAAATTTGGATTACTTTCTGTATTCGAGAATAAATGAAAACTACATAAAATATTATTTTTGTTTTTATCCCCATCCCTCTATAAAAATATTCACAAAAACTTCAATTAAGTTAGTTCTAAAACTATATATCTGAGGAAAACAAACGATATTTTTTTTTATAATTTATGTTTCCACTATAACTAACACTATAACCTCTATTTGCAAATTAAAAAAAATCTTCTATACTGAGTTGCTTTAAAAAGGTACAAGTATATAAACAATGCAATAACAACAAATATCTTCAAACATGGAATTTTCAATTACCTAGTTATAGTATTAAACCCATGATATATAAACTAAATCATAGAAGACTCCTTAAGTTTTTCAGTATCCCACAATCGTGGAATAGAGTGAAGAAATGTGCACAGTAAATTATGGGACTTAGCATCAAATTTATCATTATCAAACCCTACATAACTGTCTGCAATTATACCTTTCCCTGTTGAAACGCCATGGACCTAAAAGTGATATATAGATATTTAATATTACATACTACTTACATATTAGTTATGTTATGAAATTATTATGAAATAACATAACTAATATCGGTTCAAAAGAATATTTTTGTATGTGAAAATTACAATGTACCAGAAAAATTAGAATATAAAAAATTATTCAGCTCACCTCTACATAACCATCAAGCGGTTGATCAATGGGTAATTTCATTGTAACGCGAACAACTTGGTTGTCTGTTGTTCTTATTTCAAACCACAAGCCATTGGGAGCCTTTTCAGTAACAAAACCAATAATTGATACATTTTTGTTAATAAAGATGGATAATTGACCTCCATTTATTATATTACCCAACATTCTGCTTTATTGTCATGTAACAAGACTTTTTACGTACTATTTTGTGTTATGCTGTAATTTTTAATATAACCTTCAAACAAGTATTTACCGCTCTGTCAAATGTCATTTGTCTTAGTAAACTGTTTTTAGCGAATAGTATTATTTAATAGCAGATTTCAAAAAAGTTTTTTTTGTGATATATTAGAAAAGATATTATTAATAATAAATAACTACTAAAGTTATTTAACTTTCCCTAGTTTCTACAATCAGATTCTCAATGTAGCAATGTTCTATAAAGACAGTATCAGCAACAATTTGATTAGAATTAGAAAATCAGAATCTGCAAAAATACAACTGGAGTCCTATCTTATTTCGCAAAAAGCTTAGGTTTATTGACATAAATTCAAATTCATAATTAAAAAACAAACACTGCCCAGTATAGAGAGAAGGTGTAGTGTACATACATAAGTGACAATTTATTGGCGGCAAGTTATTTTATTTGGTATGGTTTATTATGAGTTTTTATTTTATATCTGTTATTGTTTAGCTTGAAAATGTCTGCGGTGTGTTTCTTGTAATTTATGCGGTAAAGAATATAAAACGTGTGAAAATACTACAAATTTAGCCACTCATCTAAAAAAAGCATTATAATGCTTATATGCAAGTGTTGAAGCATCCGACCCTCTCAAAAACGAAAAAATCTGGAACGAGAGCTGAAGTTGCTGCATCAATAGACAAAGATGATCCTGATGACATATGTCTTATAAATCCTATAAAGAGTTGTTGATTTTTAAACTATCCTAATCGCACCTTGAATATATCGATACGATATTGATATATTTTTTTCATTTGCCTATCCCTACGGCAGTATACTATTTTCTCTCTCGTTCCAAATACCTCGTTGCGCATTCTTGAGAATGTGCAAAACCGAGCTAGAACCTCGAAGGATAGAGAAAGCGTTATCATTGTCTTCCTTAGTAAGAACAGCTTCCACTTATAGAAACTGTCCATACAGCAGCATTATATATGCTCACCACTATCCATAATAAATAAATCCCCTGATATGACCATTATAACTCAATTAATATTTTAATAACGTTAAAATTAAGTAAACAAATTCTTTATCAAGAAAACATAAATATCCTGGCTTAGTATTCGGTAACTATAATAGCTAATATTTATTTGGAAGAAAACACAATTCAGTTGAAAATTATATTTTTGATATGCAATTGAGCATGTTACATATAAAATATTTCACATAATAGACTATAATAACTATTAGTCATGAAAATAAGTTATGGCCATTGTGTCCTCATAAAATGCAGTTTTTCCAAAAAATCTTATTTTCCATGAAACCAAAAAACTCATAAATATTTTCATAAATGTCAACAGTTACTTCTAGAATCTCAATAACTCAATAATTGGTAATGTACATCTAACTATAGGTATATCCTTACTCCAACTCCTAATTTAATAAACACAAACTGTGGTCAGAAATAAGTGAATCAATATTTGAAAAATTCTCTGAAAGTTTGTTCAACAATCAAATGAACATTAATACTTTCACTAAAATGCTATAAGATCGTGATTCAAAAGACATTTAGGAAAGAGTATAAATAAGATTGCCACCCGTACTTTATAATAAAGTATTGTACGTTATATCACTTTATTGTTATCATAAGACAACAATTAAGTATGCTATAATACTTTATTGCATATTATTATTAAACCAACTTTATATTCTGGTATGTACATAGCAGTCAATAATAATTCACATTGATAATTATAATTTATAATCAATTCATTAAATTTCAAAATAATACATTTTCAACAAATTTCTCTTTCATATTTTCAAGCGAAAGTCGAAACGGCATGTCTTGCAAACCAGAAATAACAGTGGCCCTTATTTGTTTACTTTATACGAGCGCATATTTATATTTTGTCGTTAAGTGTGACAAGTTAAAACTTGCAAGTACACGGTTGATTTGTTTATTATTCTTTAGCTGTGAATTATTTATTCGGTGTTTATGATTTTAGTTTAGTCCCAGTTAACTCTGAAAAGCAAGAACGTGCTGTGATTTTTATTTTTCGGACCAAGACATCTTGAAGTTCGTATAAGAGTTGCTTTCTTTATCGTAAATTCAGATTCGTATATTCAAAAATGAGTAACAGTCAACCAGATTAAGTTATATATTTTCTTTAAAATATAATACGGTGCATACTCGATAATCCGAATTCTTCAGTAGTCGAGCAAGCATTTTCATTGCATTGGATCCTCTCTAATCCGAATTTCATATTCATAGTACTCGATAATCCGAACCTGTACTTTTAGGCCTATTTCCTATAGAATTTATGACTAGATGTTCAGGGATTCCTCCAATTTCCCTTTTTTTATATCTGGGACTCACATTAAACAGGTGTGCAGCATTTTCACTGCTTTTGTACGCTTTTAAGCAGTGATATTTACATACTTTCCTGGGATGTTTCTAATGCCATTTTAGGTGATATAAGTGGGGTTTTATTTTAATATTTGCTTAAATAAAAATGCCTCCTAAAAGAAAACACAAGATATTGTCCATAAAACAGAAAAGTGAAATTATTGAAAGACTTAACAAGGGAGAAAGTGGAAAAGTGTTGGCCCCTGAGTATGGGGTTGGAAGATCTACAATCTCTACATAGAACAGAAAAAGTCTGAAATCGACAAGTAGAATTAATTTTAAAACTTTTTAGTACTTTTCTTTGTACAGCTGGTTCCTAAAAGTTTGCATACGATTTAAAAATGAATTTTATTCTTTTGAGCATCGTAAACACATCATCAATTTTTCTATGAAATTTTATCTGCTAAAGCAAGACAGTTTTATACCGAAACATATGGAAATGATCATTTTAGAGCTAGCAGTTGCTGGATTTGTAACGTTCAAAAAGGCATAGTCTGCGTGCTTTTAAAGTGTGCGGGGAAAAACTATCCAACGATCAAAGTGTCGTCAATCCTTTTTTGACTACATTTAAAGAAATTTAAAAATATACAACGCAGACGAATCGGAAAATGTTTCCGGAAAAAAACGCTAGTTCGTTCACAAGAGAAGACCGCACCAGGTCGATAAATAAGCAAAGAACGGGTAACATTTTTATCTTGTTGCAATGCAGATAGGTCACAACTAAATATGCTAGTGATGGAAAAGACAAAAAATCCACGAGCATTTAAAAACGCAGACATTCCTGTTGAATACAAATCCTCTGCTAATTCCTCCCACCAAATTGTATAGCACTCTTGCAGCCGATGGATTAAAATGCTATCAGACTAATAAAATTATTTTACCGAAAAATCCTTTTAGCACACATTTTATTAAGTAACGAACACAGCGTTAAAAACTCTTAACCTAAAAGATGCAAGTATGTCTGCTATGCAATGCTTGGGTGAAGGTTTCTTCTGAAGTCTTGCAGAAGTGCTGGGACAACATTATGCCCGATAACGATGAAGACATTGAATATATATATATATATATATATATATATATATATATATATATCAAAATAATAGGTTTAAGTAGAAATTACTGAGCATACCCCATATATCAACTAATGATTCAATTCACATATCGCCCTCTATGGCAGAGATCTACTTGACTAATGGTTCGCAGTTGGAAGTGGAGATGTCGCCAGAAGACGTCTACTGAGGAATTTGCAACAACATGAATCAAGTAGAAGTGCCGGCTGGCTGTGTCTTCAATTTGAATTAGAGACTCCGGACGAGAGGCCGTTACACCATTCTGAAGAGACGCAAAAACATCGAAACTAGTCAGTGGTTACAACCCTCTCCTTATAATTGCGGGCAATTAGGGATGCCAATTTCGGCGGGTTGTCGATGACGTTCTTCGGAGGAGATGTAATTCAATATTCTTCGTGGTATTAGCCAGAAAAGTAGTTGTTTTCTCCTTTAAAGAACAGCAAACCAACATTTCAAATAATGAATATATATTTATATGTATGGTGTAAAATATTGAAGAAATTTACAAAACAACTGTAAATTTTACTTAAATTATTTAGGTCTTTTTATCATCGATAGCGATAGCATTCTTGTTCTTATGAATACGAACAATTTCTAAAAATTCCCTTTTTCATGGATTTGATTCCGGTACAAGAATTTTTGAATCTTATAAGTTAATTTATTTTTTCTTGATATTTCGTGATTCGTTAATGCAGCTTCATATTTTCCATCGTATTAATGATCTTTTAGTATATTTTTCAAGTACTAAAATGTCTGCCCTACGTAGACAGCGTCACAATTAGTACAAGCACTTGATATATAATTTTATTTCTTTGGATTTTTGGTATTTTAGATTTTAATGTAGTGAAATATTTGAATAATGTATTTTGACCTTTTTGACTTATCCTAATACCAGAAATCCTTATACATGTGGCAAGAAAAAATGTTTTATATTTTGATGTTTACTTTCTCAGTTGATTATAATATATGTTTATCCTTTTCTGGAATTTGTTATTCATCATTTTTCCTGACAATTATTTTCTTTCAATGCATTTTTTGTATAACTAAGCATCTAAAATCAAGTACTGATATTTAGATAGATCTGTAAGCCAAACTTATTATCATTGATCTTTTTTTATTATTTAAGCAATTGTTGAAAATAAAGGCCTTTTATTTGAATAATAGTTCTCACTTGATTGTCGAAAGATAAAGAAGTGTTTTTCGCTCTCCAGTTTAAATATAAACAAGTGCGGTAAAAAGATAATGAATTTATATATAAATTTCTATATACAGATAAGTTTCTATATCATATCGAAATGTGAGTTTCTTGCAATAAAAACAATACCAAAAAACTATAAAAATAAATATGTTCACACAAGGAAACCTCGCTGAATTTAATAACAACGGACAGCCAATATTTATACAGGGTAACCTACAAATGCAAAAGAGTCATGCATATACGCATCAATCACCAAACTTTGCACCAATACAAATCCAAGCATACTACTACACTACAAGTGTTTCGCACAAAGTTCAACATTCCCAACAGACAATAATCATGCTCCCCCAAATCAAAGCCATTTCAACCACCCGATTACTCAAAACAGCATACAAATAGTCCGCACGATCTCCTCTGAAGACGAAATGGAATACT
This sequence comes from Diorhabda elongata, assembly GCA_026230145.1. Taxonomy (NCBI): domain Eukaryota; kingdom Metazoa; phylum Arthropoda; class Insecta; order Coleoptera; family Chrysomelidae; genus Diorhabda; species Diorhabda elongata. The sequence continues at coordinate 20,962,213 of CM047937.1, read as the reverse complement.
CCAATGACAACCCGTGGCAAACTGTGTCAAAAGAAAAAAAACCATTACCAAGACTAATGTTGCAATGAGCAACAGATATAGCACCCTTGCAAATCATGAAGAGGAACTTGAAAACAGTAACAAAATATGAAGTAAAAGATAATTCGGGCATGGAAACTAGCATTTAAGTAATCCTAACCAAGATCAATACCACACGAAACCTTAAAAAATTCTCATCTCTTAAAATTTGTCAAACTCACGACAGGTGACTATGAATAGCGATTTTATTGGTACTAGTTTTCAGACTTTTTATGAGATAGATATTCCAACTTTAAGTTTCTATATTCTTCTCTAAAATCACGTATTACTTCATATTACTCGCAATTGCCAAGTTTTCTTGCCTCCATGTAAGTTCCACTTATAACAATATTCACATTAGAGTAATAATGTCTTGTTTAAATAACAGTTATCAAATGTTCACCTTTGGCACAAAATACGTTTATTTAGCACAACTTGTAATCAATATGTACAAAAAGTAACATCCTGTATCAAAATTTATAAAAATGATCATAAAATGACATCAGCTTTTAAAATATTTTCAAATAATTTTAATGGTGCAATCCCCATAACTTTTAAATGATTATATCGCATTTGAGCGAATTTTTTATTGAATCAAAACTTACTGCCTAAGAGATTTTTTTTTAAAACAATATGAAACATAATCTCATAATCAAATGGATATAAATAAAGGCTGCATAAGCCGTCACTTATTGATTAAATTTTAAAACAGTCTCTTTTCATATGAGAATAGACTGTGAACATTTCCTTCTGCTTGAGCAGAATGTGTCCTGAGTTCAAAACGAAGTTTACCAGTAGACATCCACTCCCTGAAAAAATGATCAAGAAATTTTAAGTTGAGTTGATTACAAACCTACAAGTTTAAGAACAAAGTAAATAAATACTCATTATGAAATCTCATAGAAAATATAGAATGTCAACAACTACCAAAACTCCCATGAGTAATAATATTAATAAATGATTTTGGTTGATAAGTAGCAACTTTCTTGAACGATTTTGGAAAAAGATTTGTATCTTTCTAGTTGAACTGTAGAAAATATACTAAAAACCAAGTTAGTTCAAAGTATTGACTTGGATTGTGCAACGAACAATGCAATAGAGAAAGTCCCACTTTAAAATTCAAAAACTCGACAATCTAATAAATTAAGTTCTGTGGGTAATGTTTTGGGTATTCTATATTTATCCACTATCCACTATTTATCCACATCATTACTAGGAAAATAAAAAAAATATTGGGTGTATCAAATAAATGAGGAAGGAAATTCTCGGAAAGAAACAATTCAATCACTTTCTTTAACCCATGGTTATGCATAATAAAACAAATCAACATGAAAAATGTGACTGGAAAAAGCAAGAGAAAATCTAATTCCACTAAAAACAAGATTTCTTTATTATTCATACCAAGGCAGCTTTGCTAAGTAATGATGAGATCATACATATTCATTTTCATGGCTGAAATAGTATGGGATATTTAAAAAAATGAGTTCTGGATACATCAATATATTGAAAAATGATTACATACCTCAGTTCATTTAGTGATTTCACACCAATATCTTGACATCCATGTTTAATCCCACACTGTAAGTAAGGTACAAACCGCAATACTGATCCTTTGTCAACAATACTGCCACTAACTCCTTGGGCTACTTTCAATTTATCTACCTCGCTAAAAATAAATTCAATAAATTTCTTAATTCATAGATCGTTTATCAATTATGATTGTAGGTCTATTTACATAAATAACATATTTTTTACATTTTTACCTAATTTCAATCATTATCTAAATATACTATATATATAAAATATATATATATATATAAATATATATAAAATATATATATACATATATATAATAGGTGATCTATTATTAATAATATATTCATATAATTATTAGACTTGTCTAATAATTATATTAATCAATAGATCACCTACCACCAAAATATAAAATTTGTTCTAACCATTGTACAGTTTTATATCCTCAACATTTTCATGTTTATGATCTGTTTTGTTTGTCTATCCTTCTTTGGAATATGTCATTCATCATTTTTGCAAGATAATTATCTTCTCTAAATGCAGTTTTTGTATTTTTGACAACTGTGCATCTGAATTCGGGATCTGATAATTGTATAACTTTATCAGTCGAACTAATAATCTTTGATATTTTTTTTTAAATGACTATTTGAAATGCAGATATCTGGAGGAACAAGTTAATATTGTACACAATTCTATTTATATACTATTATTTTCAAATGATTTGACATAAAATAAATAAAATTATTTTACTCAATGTTGGTTGTGTATAATATAGTTTTCTATGAGAAGAATTGAATATTTTCTCTCGGTAATATAACAATGTAAATAAAGGAAACAGATTGGGATATTTATGTTAATTTTGTATAAGACAGTTTTCTCAACGTTTTCCTATACTAATTTCTTAAAAATACTTGATTTGGTTGACATGATTGATATCATTGCACACAATAGTCTCGACTGCTAGTTTTCTAATTTTGTTCCATTCTTTATTAAGTTCATATTTCACAATTATAATAGAAAAACTACATCTAAATTAGGAATTTTTGTGTCTTTTAAATCCCATGTATTTTTGATATTTATGTTTGTATGAAATTGTTTTTAGAATAATTAGATGATGGGGTGAAATAATTTTGAATATTTATTACAATTGGTCAAAGAGGTAAGTCAAGTTTATGTAATTCATGTAGCCCACATATTTTAGAGGATATGACAGTATAAATATTCTTTTTTGTATTTATTGTTTCTTCCAAGATCGATATGAATTCGTGGATTTCAAAAAATTAATAAAACAAAACAAACACCTAAAACTTTTCAATGCAGAATTATCTAATAAAGCTGTAATTATTCAAATTGAAAATGAAGTATATAAATCAATTGATGGTTGTGATATGAGGGCATCCATATCAAGTGTTACAGCACAATTAGTGATTGAATACTTGAGGAAACTCTCTTAGCAAACTTAACATCAATGTCCTGGCAAAAGTCACTAAGTCCAATTTTCAGCAGTATCATAGATTCACTTAACTCGATCTAAAATTAGCCGATCTATATACTGAAAAAACTTACTAATTCCTACATGTAGTTGTTTTTTAATAGTGGTAGTGTCTAATAATTCATCTACAGCGCAGCCTAATAACCTTCAAGCTGTTCACTAAATGTCTTTTTGGACTTAGTGACTTCTGCCAGAACAACGACGTTGATTATTGATTCTATGTAACAAAAAATTGAATTGAAAACGTAAGCAAAGTATTCAATTCTAATCATAAAAAACGTCATTTACAATGGAGATTGAAAATAATAAAAGTTTCTTGATGCTACACTATATAAAATCAACACAAAAACATATTGGTATACAAAACTATCTTGGTCCTCAACATAGTTAAATTCAATTCCTAGCTTCCGATAAGTTATCAGTATAATTTTAGTGTTATTTTATTTTGGTTTAGAAATTCTTTGGTTTTTGTGGCATTATAATGTATTAGTTTGTTTTTAATTTCTAGCTAAGTTCACTGGAAAATTTTGTGAGTATTTAACCTTTTTCTCTTATATTATTTAAATAATTGGTGTCATATTCAATTTTGCTTGTGTGTGCATTCTGATTTTTTAACTATATTATCAAGTTTTCTTAAAATATTGCATTAAGTTCAGTCAATTTTTGTATCTACGTTATGAAAAGTTATATAGTTTTTTATCAGTACTTTTCTCTAACTTACTGCAAATATTTTTTGGAAATAGGGTCCCTATTTTAATATTCCTACTTATTTTGAACTTTTTATTCGTAGTTTCAGTATATTTATGAATGTAAGTTATAAAAACTTGGGTTATAACTGCACCTTAATAAAAAGATTTTAGTTATTCTGTCTAACAAATAAATTATTCACTAAAATTCAGTTGAATTTTATTCAAGTAAAGATGCTTACTTATGGAAATATCTGTTCATAGCTGATCCCATTGCATCTTTTCTGTCCATAGCCTCTATGCTTCCCATTCCTCGATATTTTTTAAGTCTCACGCCATCAGAAAAGAAGTATTCACCAGGAGCTTCTGAGGTACCAGCTAACAAGGATCCCATCATGACTAAAAATAAGAATAGTTTAAATTTCTAAAGTTTCGGAGATTTATAAAAGTTACGAAGATAACTTTGAAATGAAAACTACAATGAAGTAAAAATTTTAAAAAAGGCCACAAAAACATATAGGCTTCATTTTTAAAACTTCAATACAGATTTCCAAAACTACACTATAAAATGCTCCGACAACAACCCTGAAACAAATGTTCACTTTGTTGAAGCAAGTAAATCTGAGGATAGGACACTAGAACGTAACATTGAGGCAAATCGACAGCAGAATCAATCATACCTGTTGAAGCACCAAGAGCAAGTGCTTTAGTAATATGGCCTATGGATTGAATACCTCCATCAGCAATAATGGGTACTCCAAAATGTTTAGCATACTGGCTGACCTTATAAACAGCTGTAGCTTGAGGTCTTCCTACAGCCATCACTTCTTGTGTTATACAAATACTTCCGCTACCCATTCCGACTCTCAAACCATCTGCTCCAGCATCTATTAGATTTTTAGCTTGTTTTCGTGTAACAACTACAATAGAAGAAAACGTGAAGTGATATAAAGTTTCTAATTGAATATAAACATAAAGATAATACATAATAATGTAAGTTAATGTGAAAAATTTCCAATATTTATTTTTAAATAAATAGCTTGATGAGACTAATTAAAATTTATTTTATTGATTAGGTAGTTACTTCCGATATTGTTTTCAGGACTTTTCTCCATCTTTCCTTCTATTATGAATCTTTTGGCCTATCAAGTTTTAGTCGTTTGTGATTTATGTCTTCTTTTAGGTGATTGCGAGTTTTTCTCTTATATAATCTTTTGGGCTTTTGCAATTTGAAAGTCAAGAAAAAGGTGTCTGGTTGGATACACTACTTCAAACATGTTGTTGTACAAAATTAACACACGTGAAAATAAAATCAAGCGGTTTTCTCTCATCGATGATGGGATTCCCTTGACACAACAAATGAACTAATGAAACTCCCATTATACAATCAGAATTGCCTTTCTAGATTAAGCGACACCAATGAAATTAGCATTAGAAATGATTATTAACAAAGAACCAGACTATCATAGGGACAATTTTATGTTGCCTTTTTAAGTGTAACATCTATGCAAAATCTTTTTGTTTCAACACATAATCAGATGTCATCAATGTGGTATATGAAGAAATATTTCATAGTTTTCATGTTTATATTATCTAAATAAATAATTTTTAATGCTTCAATTGGTGTATTATAGCATATATTTAAAATCCAGACGATTTTAAAATTAAAACATCATATCTCGTAAATACTTACTCAGCATTTATTTCAACATAAATAGAAGTTGTAAATACCATTTTAATGAATTTTGTTAATTCAATTGTTGAGATTAAATTCATTCAATATTTGTAAAATTGTAACGTGTTTTAGGAAATAAAGTTTTCATAAAAATTGAGTTTCGGGAGTGAAATCCTTCATTGGCGCAGTCACAGTAGGATTCGTGAAGTCGTGAATTTTCTACGCTTTATAGCGATAAAAAACTCTTCTTTGTATTATAATACGCAGAGCGAACACCTACGATTTACGAGGGACAAGAAATGGGACTCGGCTGTATTTTACAAGGATTGACTAGAACAGAAAAGAGAAAACTGCACTGAACACCTTTATATTAAGATGGAACAATAAGAAATAATATGTATTTGAATAAGCCTAACTCTCTAGAAGACGCAAATGCCTATGTTTATGAATTCGAGAAACTTTATGGCCAATTTTATGAGCCTAAATTTCGAATAATAATAATTTATATCCAATAAGAAATTCTCACAATAGTCAATGTAATAATAAATCAACAAACAATTATCTATATCATTATCAATATTATAATAACAGAAATCAATTCAATTATGTACGAAGTAAAAATTATAATCAATATAATGATTATAATAACCACAACAACGTCACAATTTTCCGACCAATGCACAGGTGTTTGGTCTGAGGAAAAATGTTTGCCGAGCAAATCAAATACCTATACACAAACTACCCAGAACCGATATCTATGATATCAAGAAATTTCAATGATATACCAGACATAACAATAATAATAAAAGATATTTCCAAGATTATGATGATAAAAAGAAAGAAATAGTAGATGTCTTTGAAAATCTTGTTGGATATGAAGAAAATAAAAAAAACAATCTGGAAATTTTAGAAAAGAGCCTAAAAAAAGAATCAAAAAATAATTGGAATAAATGTTACATTGAAAAATTCATAAAAACGAACGAATGGAAATAAAATCATTATAAAGAAAGAAACGAATAATTAGAACAAGATCATGGTATATTATTGGAAGAAAAAGAAGATAAATCTAATGTAATAGAAAATAACTCGAAATAAAAGATTCTAATGGAGAAAGAAACGAATAGTGATAGAACATGAGAGTTAAAAATAGAATTATTTGATAGAGGGAAGTTAGACGTAGAATTACAGTATACAAGATTAAATGAATTAAAAAGAAAATTATACTGAAATTGAAGTAAAAGCAAATGCAATGGAATTAGAAAAATAATTGAAATTATTAAAAATATAACAATGGAAGGAAAGGATATAAATTAAGTAATAAAAATGGATAATGGAATATTAGAGAAGGAATGTTATATTATAGAATCTGAATTAAATACAAATATGTTAAATATACAGAATCAAAATAATATGATTGATAGAAGATGGAAATGAGAAACAATTAACAAAGAATTTGATAAAAATAAGTCTAAAATATTTTAATCAAAAATTTAATGCGATAGCAAATGAAAAGAGAATAGAAGAAGTATCTTGGAAGCATAGATATTATTCTTTGAAGTGGTATACAATCTAGTGATAACATGGATTTTATTAATAACTTTTTTTATTGTGTTATAAGAATAGATTTATAATCAACAAACAGAACAGGTACGTTCATGAACTAGAATAATAAAAAAATTATTAATATATAATATATAAGAAATTTAATAATGAAATTCATAATTTTGTCTATTTAACTAAAATTAAAAAAAGAAAACAAAACAAAAAATTGTAGTTAATATAGTACAAATGAAACCCTTAATTAACGCAATACAATTAAAAAAATACAAAAAAAAACAGATATAAGTAAATTCATCAGAACAGATTATATGAATTCAAAACAAATAAGTAATATAATTAAATTATGTAAAAAAATTTCTGATGTTTTTCTAAAACCGGGTTACCCATAACGTTTGCGTCAAAAATAAAACATTCAATGACAGATACAATTCCAGTACATGTAAAATCCATATATTCGTAAAGAAGTTCGGAATATATATAAAATTTTGTTAATAATTGTGAATATGCCAAAATAACAAGTATAATAGAAATCCTCCAGTAATTAAATTTAAGTTAACCCCAGCCAATATACCATTTGATCATATACATATCGATGTTTTTTAAATGGCGAATCATTGATACTTAACAATAATGATGAATTATCACTTTATAGTCAAGCTTATCCTATTTCATGTAAAACTGGTGTTTCTGTCGTAAATAACTTATCCTATGATTGAGATTCAGAATTTGAAAATAACGACTTGCAAGATTTTTGTAAATTATATAAAATTAAATTGCACTATATCACTGCAAAAAATGGTAACTGTAATTCCCCTGTCCAAAAATTCCATTCCAGTTTAATTGAACTTTTTCGAAGCCTTAGATTTAACACCTGATCAACTCATAAAATATTCAATTCTTTCATATAATCTCAATTCATTCCATTACTTATTCAAACCTTTTGAAATAATTAAAGGACACATAAATAGCCCAGACCCTTTTGATTTAAGTGAACTTTTGGTAATATCTCATTATATTCAAAATCACAAAGATACCTCAAAATTATTATTTGATAAATTAGAGATAAAAATGCTGAAGTAAAAGAAATACTAATAATAGAAATAAAAATAGAGCTCTCATATTCAAATCAACATATACCATATATTCGAACAAAATTACCTAAATTTAAAAAAGCCGAAATATCAAAAGAGTCGGGCATACTTTTAGAAACAGATAAAGGAACAGAAAACAAAAAAACATTCAGAAAAATTGTTAAGAAAAATTAAATTGACAAAGCTGATAATACTTTTAACATTTTACCATAAGAGCAAAACAGAAAATTTACAAATTACCCAAACATATTAATACCAATTAACTAGGATTATCTTCTAAGTATATATATTTATATATTATATAGATTTAAGAGAAATTAATAAGCAAGATAGAAAATTTGAAACAATATTTTTATAGTTAAAGAAATAGTTTAAAAGAAGCAAACTCAACAAACCCTATTTCATACGATAACCTGAATGAACAAAAGATAGATAGAAAAAAAATCTTAATTAAAAACTTTAGATAAAATATCGGAAAATATTTACCCGCATATTAGGTCACGATTAATAAATGCTGTAGAAAAAATAGATAAATGGCTTTTTGGAAATTTTTCTACAAAATCAAAAACAAATAATTAAAGAAGTAAATATGCAAATATCTTTACATAAAAATTTAATTGATCATTATAAAAAATCGATAATGATTTTATGGCTTAACCAACAAAAACTTCAAAATAATTTAGAAAAATTTCATATAACATTGGAAAACAAAATAACTTAAATTATCTGGATAGTCAAAACTTACTTACACTAATTGATAATATTGAAAACGCAATTAAATTTTCTAAATTAAATCCAATTCATAGTTTGGTAACTTTATAAATTTTAGAAATGATACTATATTTACAAACTATTTATAAAGAAGAACAAATTCCAAGGTTCAGGAATATTTTCACATATTACCTCTTTCTGTACTCTCAAGTAACTTTTTTCAAGTCCAAAATAATTTTTTCACCCATATACCTATATTAAAATCTAAAACTACTGAATGTTTCCATTTATATTCTGTTATCCAAAATTAAAAAATATTTATTCCTTCACAACCCTACTTGGCCAAGATTCCAGAAAAAGTCATTTTAATAAAAGAAGAATGCCTAATTTTAGAAGAAAAATATTATTGCAAAGAAAAATTTAAATTGAAAAACAATTGTACTATAGAACTGTTAAATGGCTGCTCTCTTACAAACTGTTATGTTGTGATGTTAACCTCCAGGAAACTATTATCGAACGAGTGACCAATAATGAAATTTTAGTGATTCCAAATTCAGAAACAAAAGAGTTATCTAAATGTGCTTCAGACCGTTACTTGGAAATAAGAAATCATCAATTATCATGATTCCAGAAAATTGTAGAATTCAAATGGAAAATGAAATCTTTTCAATTAATACCCAAATTAAAAAAAGTCAATAATTTTGCCAAAATTATATTTTGAATTATTAAACAGTCAAATACATAAGTTATCAAATTTAAGTAAAATCGATTTTGAAAAAACTATGAAATAGATAAAATTGCGAAAAACATAAAAGCAATTCAAAAGGTACAAAATCCACAAAGCCATACGACAATCGGATTATTTTCAATAATGATAATAATTTATAGTTATTTTTATATTTTGGTTAACTCAAAAATTCAAAAGAAGATTTTCAAAAAAGCATAATATTGAACAAAAAAAGGAAGGAGAATTTGAAATAGAAGAAAGAAGAAATGACCAGATAAATAACTTTGTTTATTCTTATTATTCTGAATACTTAGCATTTATTTCAATATAAAAAGTTAATGTGAACACCATTTTAATAAATTTTGTTGGGATTAATTGAATTCATGTATCATTTGTAAAATTGTTAAGCGTTTTTGTGAATAAAGATTTTCAACATACATAACAATGTATCAACCAATTACTTTATAATTAAAAATAATCAAGAATGAGTCAATGGGTTGAACGATTTTTGACAAATTATATGACTGAAACAGTTTCCTTAAATAAAGCTATTTTTTAAAATAAATTAAGATACCCCATAAATTATAAACATGAATCTATTTAGTTTCAACTGCTGAAAAATTACATAAGTAAATATCTTTGAGATATTTGTCAGTAGCCTATTTGGATGATTATTTCAACATAAAACCGATAAATCTATTTATTAAGTATTACACTATTAATAGAACACATCTTCAATCAATATTCACCAATTACAATTAGAAAGAGGTCATTTTGTAATAACAAAAGTTCTGATTACAATCATACTTTTCAAACAGTTATTAAATGTGAATTATTGTTGCACTTGATTCTAGAATACAAAAAACAATTTTCTACAACCAATAAATGGTTTGAAAGAAGTATAAATAATATTTGCAACACATATTTCTTCATTCTAAACACTCAAGATAAATTGATGACGACATCATATTTTGCAATTTGTAAATCACATCAATGATCAGAAATTATAGCTATAAACAAAAAACAGCAAAAAACATATTTAACATATTCTGTTATTTCAATATAGTACATAGAAAATACATTTACTATAACAAATTGACAAAAATAAATATTTGGAATTAGTATAATGTTAATCATACATTTCTATTGAATCAATAGACAAGAATCCTGTTGTTACTTATTATAAAAACCAATTGAAGGCATTAAAGAATTTGCAGCTGATAAGTGTGTTATTTTTCAAACCCAGTTATTAATAGATTGTAAATATTTAGGATGATCCATTACAAGTAATAATACATGTAAAATATATAAATTTGGTGATGAAGTTGAAAAACTTACCATTTCCTGCAATAATTTGCAAATTGGGAAAATTACTTTTAATGTACTTGATCATTTCTATCTGGTAGATTGAGTTTCCTTGTGAAGAATCCAGTACTACCACATCAACTCCTGCTTGAGCTAAAAGTGCTAGCCTAGCCTTATCTTCCTCTCGGGTTCCTAATGCTGCACCAACAATAAGCTGTTTATTGTCATCTTTGGATGCAATAGGATAGCTCTTGGCTTTCTTTAAGTCAGTTCTAGCCATAAGAGCAATCAGACAACCTTGCGCATTTACAATCGGCAATTTTCCTTTTTTACTTTTTTCTAAAATATGGTTGGCTTCTGCTAGTGTGACCCCGGATTGTGCAGTCACTAAATTTTCTAGTTTTGTCATTATTTGTTCTAGTTTAATACTCTGAAAGTTGGTGTCATCCAAAAAATCAATATCCCTTGAAGTTACTATTCCAACTAATTTTCCTCCTAATTTTCCATTTTCTGTAATAGGAATTCCACAAAAGCCATGCTCACTTTTTACTTTAAGTACATCAGATACAGTGTTTGTTGGGCAAAGAACTACTGGGTCATGGATGAAACCATGTTTATACTTTTTCACTTTTGATACTTCATTGGCTTGGTACGAGGGAAGGCAATTGTGATGAATTATTCCTATGCCACCACACAACTACAAAAAAAACGAATCCTAATATAAACAGAAAGCTGATATGAATTTGTAGCATTGTTTATAGGACTGTTGAAGTTTATATGACAGTTACACAATTAGTAAAGTGTAAATTATCAATTGAATACATTATGATCCAAATAAATTACCACAAAATACCACAATGACAAGCTTCCAAACAGCTAGGATATATCCTCAAATCAAACTTTCCCTCCTTGTATAATAATTTGATGTCTAACCAACATGGGTGCATCGATACTGTAAATCACAGTGGACATTTACCATACTGAACTACTTGCAATCCTACCAATGGTTACTAGAATGAACAATGCAAATATGGAAAGTCTAATTTGTTGCGGTTGTTAACAATGTGTACCTGCTTATCAAATGAGCAAGTTTGATCTGACTTCGCATTATGGAACATCCTAGACACTCCCGAGTGAAGTATTCCACAGATTTCAACTGTTGAAATATTATAAACATGTGTTTTTGTACATATTATAGGATTTTCTGAACCGAGACAAAAAATGAAAGGAAATTATTTAACTATTACAAAGCTCACCTAATTAGAAAAAAAGTGACCAGAAATTGTGGTGTAAGTATTTTTCATAACGCCAAAAAAATTCATGAAGTTTACGTTTTAACTCCGACGCACATCGTTTATTTTGAAATCTAAGTCCCAAAATTTTTTCAAATTTTCCTCAATTATTACGAACGATGATACTTGATTAATTCAAGAATCTATTAACTAAAAATTGTGATGTAAGTATTTTTATAACGCCAAATAAGTTCATAAGCTTTAGGTTTGATCGCTGGCGCGCATCATTTGTTTTGCTATCATAGCCCCCAAATGTTTTTTTGGCTTTATGAAAAATACACACAGTTATTGAAAAAATTTACTTCACAATTTTTGGTCAATTATTTTCTAAGAAGATGAACTTTTACAATAGTTGAATAAATTTTCCTTATTTTTTTGGTTTTTAGTTTAGAATTATGAACAAAAACATGTGTTAAATTTTTTTATCCAATTATTCTTCAATTAATGGTAGTAAAATTATATAACCTATTATATTGTCATTATATGTCTCCTCTATTAACATTTTTTGCCAAAGTTCAATTTATTCTGTAAAAAAATATTCTTGGTTGAAATCGTGGATAACTTCACACAGGTCCTGGACACTATAAAGACTATAAATAAATAAATATCTTCTTGATTTTTCTATTACAGTAATCCAACCCACAATTATGTTTGTAAAATGTGAAAGACTGAGATGGATAGGACCAAATTATAAATCATATATATTATCTGATTTATCTGCATATTATATGAATAATACATAACAAATACCAGATTTATAAAAGTGATATTTATCAGATGTTAAGTGTTGTATTAAAGAATTAAAGAATAGGTTATTATATCAGTTATAGTACACATTCAAATATTACTTACAGCCATGGCTATGGCCATGTCAGCTTCTGTGACTGTATCCATTGGGGATGAAACAAATGGTGCTTTAAGAGTGATTTTTTTCGTAAGACGACTAGAAAGATCCTGGGAAAAATATATAGTTAAGATATATCATTTAAATGATTATTGATATGAACTCACAACTTCCGATGGTGGAAAATCTATATAACCTGGCAGAATAATAAAATCACTGTAAAAAATAAAGAAAATATTACTGAATCAAAGATTTTTAAATTATACAAGTTATACAAATTCCAACAGATTCTATTAAGTAATAATGTGATAATTGTTTATTTATTCAATTCAAATATGATACCCTTAAAGTGTAATTATAATTAAATTTACCTGTTAAATCTAAATTTAAAAATAAAAAATTGTTAAATAAAAAACAAATTATTTGATTTACTTTATTTTCTGAAGTCTATTAAAACATAGTATTCTTTAAGTAGTTAGTCTAGTATTCTACGTTGTGTTGGATATTGTGTATATAATTATGTTTTTACTTACTTATATGTAAGACCATTGCCTTTATTCATTAACTCAAAGGCACATAGACCATCTTCAAGATCCATGTCAACTGTACTATTATTAGAATTATGATTCTGGTCACCCATATTCTACAAGTATTTATAATAGAAATAATTGCTAAATCATTATTAATAGTAATTTGCAACAACGTGCCGTTAACCTTCATAAAATATGCTATAATATATAGTATCGGTGTACGCATTATTTGCTAATGTAATTAAAAGAAATTAGTAGGTCTTCGCATATTGAGAGTTACGTACTTAGGTATTATCGATTTTTTTCAACTGCATACTTACATTTGAGTGATTTTCCTGGTTTTTAACCATTTAAAAATAAGAAAAGTATATCCCACGTGGTGGAAAAGGCAGGTTAGGGAATGAAAAAATCAATAACAGCAGCTACTATGTTGATTGTGTTTATAGCCACTCACTCTCACGCTATAAAAATTAAACGAAAAAAATCTCAAGTATTACAAAATTAAGAAAACTTATTTGTTCCTTAGAAACAATATAAGCAACATAAGCAACAAGCCGCACTATTAAAGCTTCATTTACATCGGCCTATCGTATCACCATCTTCCCACACCAATCAGTAGTTGCGTGTTAAAATTTAGTAAGGTCATTCCCATTTAGACAACCATCTTTACGATTTTGTTGAAATAAAATTGAAAACATTTGTGATAAGGAGTATTATTTTGACGATATGATGTAATATAAAATCTAGATTTTCCCGATTTCAGCATAAAAATTATAATACTCAGTTCAATAAATAGAGTCATATATACAGGGTGTATAAAATTCATGGAAAAAATTCAGGAGAGGGAGAGAAATGATGAAGATTTTTTAGAAAGAAAGAAAAATTGCATCCGCTTACCTCATCCGAGAGGCAATTACTAAAATTAAGTTTTATTTGTTTATTTTTTTTTTCATTTAATGGTAAAACCTAAAAATTTTGTACTTTTCTTTCTAGAAAAATATTTTTCATTCGTAAGCAATAGGTTTGGAAATGAAAGATATTGTATTTTCTTTGTAATCCCTTAAGAAAAAGAGATGTTAATTTCATCCCTTCATAAAATGTTGATATTGAAAAATAACATTGTTTATGAGATTGGTGCTAGAGCAAGTATGTTACAGTATGTTTTTCTCATATATTGGGGTGAAAATTGGATTTGCTGAGTTGTTTCCTTATTACTAACCAATGTTTTTATATACATTTTTTTATTTTGAGTTGAGCCTATTTTGTTGAATTAAGTTCTTAGCTCTCTTTAGATGAGTAACACGAAATTTAAAATGGAATAGAAATCTGTATTATTTATAATTAGTTTGAGCGATATATTGATTTCCGTGCGCTGTCCTACTTCGGCGTATACGGAGCGTCCCCAAGGTGGCGGATAGGGAAACGGTCGGTGTATCTGTCAAGGCAGTCCTCCCGGCTAGGTCCGTTGGACCCGAAGACCACAAGTAGATACGACCATTCAGGTTGGGGTTGAGCATAGGGTTAAAGACCCTATCTTCTATAAAGACATTGTTACGAAACACCAATAAAATGCCTCGGACATGGATGGATTAAATGGAATAAAACCCAACCTTAGATCTAAGGGCTTGAGAATTGGTTTTCTTTTACTTAGACACATATTAGTACGCTTTGCCTGAATTTCTTAACTTTTTACGACATTCGTCTTCCACTTTGTTGGGTTGTGTACCCTCTTTTTGCCTTTTGTTTTTCGATCCTGGGATTTTCGGAAACAGTTTTAGAAACTACAGCATCTTGAGGGTCTACTTGTTCAAGACGACAATCTTGATGGAGGTTTGATCTTAGATGGAAGTTTTTACTTTGGGTTTTGGACAAATCCATTAAATTCAAAGGCGACAAAAAAAAATAATTTGTAGATGCTTATAGCTAATACCAAAAGAATTTGATTTAGGTAGGTTTTTAAAGAAATAATATTTAAGCGTTTACAATATGACTCAACAAAACACTCAAAATTCGAAAATTATTCATCAATATGGCAACAACTCAAAATAAGAAATTTGCTCACCTTGCCAACAATACGGGCTCATTTCAAAATGTTGTATGAATTTACTCAGCACACAATTACTCCCCTCAAAACGAAAATCTCTTCCATGAGATAACTCCGACAACCCAACGTTAAATATCTATAGCATTGGTTCCCCTGCAGCTACATTACTACCAATTCCAAAATCTCGAAAAAAAGTGAATTAATCTACTTGCGTTGTGGTATAGTTTCAACGACGACTTATCACGTTTAGTTAGAAAAAAAAAGGGTAGAATTGATTGCATGATAGAGTTTATTATTTGATAATGAAACCAACATAATTGATTGTGCTGTCAGTGTATATCAAAAAAGCAAAGTTGGCCAATCGAAGAAGTAACTCCATCCAACGTCCAATTGATCAGGAAAAAAAAATCTTAATAAACATGCGACAGCCAGCGTACTGTAACAGCAATTATTGGAAGTCTTCATCATTTTCATCGCACAATTGTGCAAATAAGCGCGTCTTCAATGTTTTGCTTGTTAGTTGCAGTAATCACAAATCGAAGCGATTGGTGTAATCTATCAAACAAATTTTTCACTAGTAGATGTTGTCGGTGGATTACACAGTAAACTGCAGTTCACTTCTGCATAATTCTTTTAAAATGGCTCACGATATCGGACGAACATTTCATTTCCAAATATGACCTGACAATTTTTCCACCAAGATACAGACAGCTGACCTATTGGTTGGTTCCCGGTTGCTGATTGGTGCTTGGGAAGAATCTTCAAGTTGTATTCGTAGTAGACTTAAAAACAAAGTGTGGTGAAATTAAACGTCCAGTTCATAAAATATGTGTCTTACCTTTGAATGATTTACATTTTTGTTATAAACTTTATTGATATATTTAATACTATATATATATATATATATATATATATATATATATATATATATATATATATATATATTTAATATTATGATTATTCATTTATTTTTATGTTTTTTTGCAAGAACTTGGTTCTTCCAAGACCGGCGGAATGTTAAGTTCGATGTCTTTATTTTGTATAAGTATAAGTTTTGTATATGTGGCAACATTGTTGTATAGTTCTAGCGGTAGCGCTAGGGAGTCCAGTCTTCCATCAGCTCTGCACGCGGTAGCACTTAGTTGTTAATAAATACAGAAAAATACAGTCCACGATTTTTATTATAAAAAATTAAAGTGCCCACGAAACCAGCCCAAATAAAACATATTTATCCACAGTTACAAACACTATGTTATAGTCATTGGGTTGTTTCTTTTTTTCGAGACAGTGGGTTAACTATAGTTTGACAAATTTTTGAGTTGGGAGAAAATTATTGAATGTATGTTGTTTTCCTTCGTGCGTGGGAGGCTAACGAAACTCATCTCCGCCGAGCAGTATCTGACGTTCACGAGGCTTTATGATATAACTCTCTTATGCATCACCATTAAAACTATAGATTGATATATGATTCTTTTAGTTCTAGAAGTGACTAAGTCACAAAAATCAATGAAATAGGATTGGCATGTTATATACAAATATTGATCAAGAATTTGAGGTACACCAGCTTCAATAGTGCACACTTCTTCATTCACTGGCATTCTTATCTATCCAACATTGTAGTCCTGAATATACTGAAGTTTTGTTCTAATAAACACTTCTTGTTGAAAAAACTTCTTATTGACGGTTTTTCATATTTTCTTCTTTTTTGTTTATTCAAATGTAAAAGAAACAACTGAGAAATCTTATGAAAACAATTTATTCTATATATAATTTAAATCACAATTTGTAATGTAAAAATAATAAAAATTAACTCACAAGGAAATATCTATTTTCACAATAAAAAATGTTACAATAAATGGTATGTTTGTATAAATATGTTATATATACATATAAGTGGAGGTCAGATCATATCTCGAACACATTCAGTATCAAGTTCCTGTATGAGGCATCTCATAAAGGCCATCTCTTTACGTGCGTTGTCAAACATGGTACGAGGGTCACTAGCCATGCATCTTAAGCAGTTTGGGGCAAAGACCATGGCTAAATTGGAGGCATCCATTTTGGTGTGCTGTATGACCTCAGGTTTATTAAAGGTTTGCAGAAACCTAATAAGATAGCATAATACAAGCCTATGAAGAGTGGGTAGTCGAAGAACTAGATCACACGCGCGTCGAGGAGTCATGGGTTCAGCTACACATTCAGGATATAACGAATCAGGAATTAAGGGTTCATATAACTCACGCAACCATAGTTTGAGAAGATTTGCAGGTACGTGCGCGTCACTTGGCTCGCTTATTTCCCATGCATCCATTTGCGCTTTCAATCGATTTACTTCGTCTACGTCCGCTGATACACGAAAAATTCCCTCAGTAGTTAACCCTTGCAGCTTTAGAACTTGTTGGGAAAGCTCTACTTGAGGCCATGGCAATCTTCGGTTTGGCCATCGGTTCGCTTGAAGCTGCATAACTTCCCGCAACGTGTTTCCAAATAAACTCGAATGGAATATTTGCTTTCGAGCGGCTTCAATATCATCTAATTGAGGACGCCGAGCAGTTCGTTTACCACCTGCACCTATTCTCTCTAATCTTTGGCACGCCACTGTTGCATAATGGTTTACCTAAAATCCAATTAACAATATTTCATGAGAATGAAATCAAAATATTACAAATCAGTTTTACAGGATATTGTGATATCTTATACAAAATGACAATATTAAATAATATTCATAAACATAAACAAATTGGAGTTTATAAAGAAAAAGTCAATGGAACAACATTTTTGGGAACATTCAACATTTTATCAAATAGAAATGAATTCCTTATAGTATATTGGCGTTTCTACCGGGATGTTAGGGGCAAAATCCAAGCTTTATATCTCTCAACTATGTAAAGATACTTGCTAATGTGAAGCTGTTTAACTTGTACATCCGAAGACACATTATTCATGTACCTTTACTATCAGAAACAATAGAACAAGTAAAAAACGAATCACGTTACAAAATGTGTGCAACGAATTGAAACACCACCCGGCGATGGGACCAAAGGGGCACACAGTTCATTTATAGTGTAAACATTGGAGATTGAATATTTTGTAGGTATTTTCACATATCAATTATACTTTTGAGTTTCATTCTTTTGAATGAATCATAATATTAGGGCAGTATATAATTACTCTGAAAACAAAAAAAAAATACGAATAAGGAAATGGGGATTTTCCGGAAAATTTTGAAACTGAAAATTTTCTGGGAAAGCTTCCAGAAAACTTTCTAAGCTACTAAATCAATAAGGTATTGTAAAATTAAACTCTCCTTCAAGGTACGAATAAACAAAACTATTTATTGACTCTGGATGTGAGACCTTTTTGATTTTTCCCTTCCAACAAAAAATAATAAGCAAAATTAAATAATTACCAAAGCAAAGAAATCGTGATTTATAAATTCTTAGTCATGTACAAATCTGAACAGTTAAAATAAAATAATTCTTGTACATATATAATGTCTCAGTACTTAATCAAAAATTAACATATTGGACAAAATATTTTATTTACTAAATTAATATATGAATATCTGAAAAAAAAAACAAAATAACTGCATATTTCTCTATTACAAAATAAATATATTAATAATTCCAGCATTTTTCATGAAAAAGCTAAATTAGTATGAAAATTTTCCATATCAGAAAATTTCTCTCCCCACATCACTAATTTTAACAAATGAAGAAAATGAGGAGTGAATATTTGGTACATATAATTGGATGATCAAATGTTTGGAAATTATGAATTAAAATGTACTACAATCTATATTTCAGATAATAACCTACATATCAAAATTCTTAACTCTAACCTGAAATTTATGTTCATCAGAACTACTTACATTAGTTTCTAATAGCATCATCCCTGTAGTTTTTCCTCCATATACCAGAAATATTCAGCAAATTAAATATAATTTGGGAGCTATTAATATAATTTAAGATTGGCTTGTAGATAGCGATGATAAAGTAACTTGAAAATAAAGATCTAACTGAATCTAACTGTTATATTGAAAATAATGACATTTCTACAAATAGGTAGATTAAAGAATAAAATAATTATGAATCTTATCAAACACATTTATCATTTAATTATTCAAAAATTAAAACTAGTTACTAGTTAAATGATATATCCACGGAAAGAATATATTCATTATGAAAAACTATCAGATTAGTAAAACTTGTTGAAATAAACTAATAATGTTTAAGTACAATCCAACAGTTTCTTAAATTTGTAATATATTGAGTATTATCTAAACAAAATTCTGGGAGTTTGAAGTAACTCTCAAAGTTTAATATGCCTTTTCAATTACATTCATAATAAGAATCTATTAGAGCTTTGTTAATAACAGAAAATATAACTTACTTGAACGTGTATTGGCCATCTATTTACATCAGGGAAAACTCTAGAGAATGTAGGGTCTCTATGTCTATTAAGGTATCCTAAGAGTGCTGGCTGAAATACTGGACTAGGAGGGACAAATGCAAGGGCTATTGTAAGTAGTTCCCAACCCCTCACTAATGAATCCTTTCTAGGATTTTCAGTAGTTTGTCTGCACAATTGTACAAAAAGTTCATCTCTAAGTAAAGCCTGCATATGTGCAGCACCCAATATTTCCATTAAAAGGGAATTTAAAGAAATACCAGGTCTTGCTTTCCTATCACCCATATACATTTGTACTTGACGGAACATATCTAATGCTTGACGAGCTACAGGTTTACTAGATGCTAATAAAGGTCTCTGAAGACTCCTTGCCGACCAACTAAGTAAATCTCTGACACTAGCTTTTCTCCTAAATAAACCTCTACCACCTAAATTGAGATTGTCAACAGCAAATTTTTCCATATCCGCCTCTCTTTCTGGTTGTAAAGGAGGTTCAGCTAATGGTTTTAAGAGGGGCACTGTGGGTCTTTCCTTTATTTCTCTATCTCTTGGTTCTGTACTAGCTGCTGTAGGAAGATTCAAATACTCAGCAGGTCTATGTGAAAAACGATGGGGTAAGAAACTACCTTCTGATTGATCAGAATCTTCATTGTCAGGTTCATGACCAGTTAGAGATTCACTACCACTATCAGAATGATCACTATCAGAATCACGGCTATTGTTGAGTAAAAAATGCTCCAATGGTAGGAGCTGAGAATCATGCCAATTTGAGTATAAGGGCGCTTCAGCTCCCCTCTGACTGAAACTGCTACTCCTACATAAATCACTAGGTTTACGTCTCAGCTGTGGAGTACTTGCTGATAAACTGAGTACTTGTCCACGTTCTGTAAGATGTCCAGTTTGTGTTGACTGATGATTGGTTGCAGTTGGAGTACAATCTGTATTATGTTTCAAAGTTTGTAACTTGGCTAAAGGTATAATATCGCAATTGGTAGGTTTATGCCATACTGTTCTTTGTGATGTAGCATTATAATAGTAGAATCTAGCTGTATTTTGATCGAAAAGTTCCCACCACTGGTTCGAATCTGTTCGTTTGACAGGTACACCTTCTGGAGGATCCCACACACATTCTCCTGTAGCCAGATTGGCATACATATGTTCTTGTGTCCTGGGCTCGATTATTTCCACCCATTCCACCCTAAAAGAAGGTAAATTTTAATAAATATGGGGTGTGTCGATTAAATATTGATTGAATACCTGTTGTACGAATTAGAAGCCATTCTATAACATTTTCAATAGGACTTGGATACTCGAATATATTGATATGTTGAGAATCATTTTGATACAGTATTATTATCTATACCCTCCACCATCATAACTTTGATGAATGAGGTAATCCAAAAAACCATAATAAAAACAAATTTGACCCCAGAACCATTACTAGCCCGTATGCACCATTGTTTTACTGCCAACCGTACAATCCAGATACTATTTTCCCCTAAAAAAACATAAACAAAATGACGTATCTATTCGCGCTAGAATACAAAATTAGCCTGAACTATTTTCAATGATACAATTCCTAATAGACCAATGATCTCATTTTAAATTTTAGTAATTAGTCTGAAATGTGAATACTTGTTAATTTCATAATTACATATTTCTCTTAATATTACGTATTCTGTGTTTTACGTATCTATTTAATTTTTAGACATGCTTATTCAAATAACTTAGAATGGTTTATTTGTAATAGATTTTTTTAATAGTTAATCTCCTAGTGCATAGCCTGGAATTTGCATTAGTGAATTATATGATTAGAATAAACACACATATATTGGCATAGATGCATTAGTTTTTATATTAGGTTATCTTATGATTCTTCTATCCACGAAATAATTCAAATTGAATGACTGAAAAGTTAATTGCATGTTCTCAACACAGATTAAATTGAACATAACATCAAGCATGTTCAACTAAAATTTAACCAGTGGTATCTTGGTATATTACTGCTATGGATTGTAGAGAAGGAGGAACGTCTCTGGGTTAAAAAATGTGAGCTGATTTTTGATGGGTAAATAGGTGGCGCTGATTATAGAGGGTATTCGCTAGAAATTTTAAGCGCTGATTTGAAAATAACTGTATAATAATGCTTTAAATAATGCACCGTGATAATGAAATTAGTAGTATTAAAATAATGAAACGATTAACGAAACAGAATCTCGTTAAATTAACTTATTTAGCTATTTATTTGGTTTAGATAATACATATATTCTAATATGAAAAAAAAAGTAGAATCATGTAACAATAATGAAATAGTATAAAAAAAAACATTTTGGTTGATTAAAATAAAATATTGAATTTTAAAGGGTAAATAATATAATAATTCAGATCTCAATCCCATAGTACAATCAGCGCCACGTATTATCCCTACAGAATTCAGACCATATTTTAAACGTACCGTCCATAAGAGATGTTCCTCCTTCTCTACACTCCATAATTACTGTTTTCAAAGCTCTAGCTGCATATCTAGCCACATCATTTACTTGGTATCTTATGGAATCTTTTTTTCACGATTAAAAATAAATAGCAGTGTGTAGCTTTAGAATCCATATTATATTCTATTAGCCATTTTGACTACAAAGGAAAACGGAATACATACCTATTTTTTTGAGCTTTCAGTACTCTCATTTTTATTTTTATTTGTGTAAACTGACAATTGACAGTAGTCGTGCGTTGTAATATAACTGGTTAAATGTTAAAGACCGTGCTGGTTAACAATTAATTAAATGTGACGTAACAAATAGTATCTTAAGTAAAGTCTTGAAAACGCGTATCTATTTCTCTGCAACCATAATTTTAATAGAGGTGTTTGATAGATCAGTCAAAAGTGTTATATCAATCAGTTAAAAGTTGATGTTATGTCAATCAGTTAATTGAATGGCATAAGGAACGTATAGAACAAGGAGAACTGATAAAGTGATTAAATAATGGAAATGTGAGGTATTGGTAAACTAAAGATGTTCAATAAAATGTTTTATATTTAAACATAATATTAAGAACGATTGGAGATAGTGCATTTCTGTCATAATTTGGAGAGAATTATGATGGATAAAGTTGTGTTTTCTTCAAAATGGTGGGTGTTTGTTTTTGGGTTAACATAATAGTTCTGCTGAGTTTATGTTTAGCTAAACCAAAAGACTGCCCCAAGTTATGTTCATGTCGGGGTTCATATGTCGATTGTGGATCCAAAAACTTCGAAAGCATTCCACCTAACATACCTACATGGACAACACATTTGTAAGTTATTTTTATGATTACAATTTTGTTTTTTAACTTTGTCTATTTTTTTTTTAAGAAAACTACTAAACAATTCAATAAAGAAACTTAATGATGTCAACTGGAAACATCTCTCAGAATTGAAGGAACTGATTTTAAATAAAAATCTCATTGTAACTATTCCAAAAGATGTATTCCAATACCAAACACAGCTTAAGATACTGTGAGTATTATTTATTGATTTAGTGATATGTAGTATAGTATATTGCGATATATGATTGCCTAAAATATTTAATTAGAAAGGTGTTTGAGATATAGCACATTTATCATAACTTTATCATATTACCTATTTATGAATAAATAACACTTCAATAACCTTGTGTATAATGGTTTTCAAGGAATTATTTTAATAGACTTACACATACAAGGGTAAAAAGCGTTTTTATTTAGTTAAACAAGTATGTTCTGTCTCTTTAAAAGGTATTAGTTTCAAGTCATGGAATTCTTTTAAAGCCTTATATTAAATCCTATTCCATTATTGAGCCTAATCTGCAAGATAATTGGTTTTTGTAAATAGTTTAATTGCTGATAAGATCATCACAGTTCCAATTCCAATATATTGGATGTGGTTAAAAATCATTATAAAACAAAAAAACATGGAACACTTATATTTTTCTTTTCTCTAATTTACTGAAGAGTATACATTAATACCATATCCATTCGAATTTACTTTCTACACATTATATAAATCTATAAGAGGAAATGCCAAAATAAAAATTTCGTAAAGCATGATTTTAGTAAACAGCAACCTTCAAAATTAGATTTAATTTTTAATATCAATTGGAGTTATAATCAAACTCATCATGACAGGTAATGGCCATTATTATCTTCAATTGTGAGAGCATAGTTAGATCAGAGCTTCACCCAACTGTAATTTTTGAATTTTACAAAGAAAAATGTGCCAGCTTTCTTCTTTATGATGACAAGATCTCATGCTGCTTTTGATTTGCGAGTTCAGAGCCGGACTTAGAGTCATCGTGGCCCCCGGGCCAAAATACTTAAGGGGCCTATGTAAGGCGGGCATTTTAGGTGAATTCTTACATCAAGTTGATTTTTCATTATAGTCAATTTATTCATTATTTCTAACTAAAAATAGTACAAAATTACGTTCATAAATTAAAAACATTTTTTTCTTATTTTGCTACCTACAAATTCTTCAATAACACTAGTGCAGTCAATCGATTTCAGTAGCT
Organism: Diorhabda elongata; assembly: GCA_026230145.1. Taxonomy (NCBI): domain Eukaryota; kingdom Metazoa; phylum Arthropoda; class Insecta; order Coleoptera; family Chrysomelidae; genus Diorhabda; species Diorhabda elongata. The sequence goes on along the minus strand of CM047937.1, from coordinate 20,937,730 downwards.
CATTTTCAATACACAATACGCTATATGGCTCGTCGCGAGGCCCCCCCGTAGCGGGGGCCCCCGGCGCACGCCCGGGTTGGCCCATGCCTAAGTCCGGTTCTGTGCGAGTTTAAGCCTTTCTATTTTTTTACATTTGACTTATCACAATGCTACTAAAAGGGAAACATTTTGGCACCATTCCTGATATTGAGAAGACCACAAAGAGCAAATGAAGGCCATTAGTAAGAAAGTTTTCCCGAAATGTTTTCATTCGTGTATATAATGTTGGTATAAGTGTGTTAATAGTGGAGAGAGATTGATTTAATGTAAAAAAATTTATTGTACTTATTGATTATACCTCATATAATAATTAATAACCAGTATATAGACAAAAGTTCTAATATATCCATACATATGAAACAAGTAAATTAACGCCAATTTCCCTAATAATTCTACATCACAGTTAGAGGAATTAAATCATGTAGATATCTCCAGTATCTCTGTTTCCCCATTCACTATCCTTTTCTTGAAAAGTACTAAATTTGTAATTATTCACATTTTTTAAAGCATCTATGTTGGTTATTCATTTTGAGTTCTTTACAGAAATATGTCAGTTGCCAGTATATCAGAGAATCCAAAGGTTTTTGTGTAGTTAAATGAATTGTAACAGTTCAAGAATTAGTTTTTTCCGGTGGGTATTAATCAAAATTACAATCAATTTTATTAATGAAAACAAACTGAAATTTGTTTTTTTTTTTCAAGAAAAGAGTTTGGGCCCTGTTGAGTAAGAGTAATATTTTCTACTCAGACAGTACTACCATGACAATATGATTACATGTATTTTCATATTTATTATTTTTAAAAGTATTAGAGATATTGAATATATCTATAAATAAGCCATAATCATATAATAAACGATAAAGTAGGTAACAATATATATATATATAATATATATATATATATATATATATATATATATATATATATATATATATATCAATTTAATTTGTATAATCAATCCTTGTTATTATGATAATAAAAACTGTCATTGTTTAAAATTATATATATATATATATATAAATTTTCTTATTTAATATATTAATGCATCTAAATGTTCTTGATTTTAGGTCTCTTCTGTTTTAAAATTAGTTTATTTTTTGATAATTTTTAAAAGAATGATAAATTTTTACGTTTCGACTTTTCTTTAAGTCTTCATCAAAATATGATATTATGATATTGACACTGACAATTTGCTTATTTATATTTATTTATAGATCACCTTCATCATGAATATCAAAATAAAGATGAAATCAACTTAGCACTTTGTTCTAATAAGAAAAATTAATTTTTCCTTGGTCCCTATATATCAAATATATAGTAGTAATCAATTAAATTATTTGTAGTTTTATTAGAAGTTACAAAATAGAGCTATAGTTCATCTTTATTTTGATATTTATGATGAAGATGATCTATAAATCAATATAAATAAGCATAATGTCAGTGTCAATATCATATTTTGATAAAGTCTTAAAGAAAAGTCGAAACGTAAAAATTTATCATTCTTTTAAAAATTATCAAAAAATAAACTAATTTTAAAACAGAAGAGACCTAAAATCAAGAACATTTAGATGCACATATATATATATATATATATATATATATATATATATATATATAGATAAAAGTATCCACCTTTAATAACTTTTGTAATACTGGTATTTAGAAAAAATCCAAAAACACGTCAATTTATGTTGGAAGGGGCAAGCATTATGGCTTATTTAAACTTACTGGAAAAGCCACCCCCTTACCCCTAGCAGCATCCCCTTTATTTTTTTAAATTAATTTTCATATTTTTTATGTAAAATTTGGATACTCCTCTTTGAGCTGATTTCAAAAATGTATAATACTTGTAGGTTAAAGTGGTTAGTTTATGAGATAAACAATTTTTCTTTTAAGAGCACAAATTTTACTTATTATTTACTTTCACCTTATTTGCCTGTACTAAAATGGGTTGTACAACAGTTCAAACTCTTTAATCTTTTTAACTGTGCTATTTATTATGAAGTTACAATAAGTGTTCAAAATGAGTACCATTCACTTCCATACAATGGTATAATCTATTTTGAAATGCCTCTCTGACATTGCTTAATACGGCTGGATTTAATTGTCGACATTCATTTTCTATCCTCTCTCGTAAATCATCCAGAGATTCTGGTTGGGTAGCATAAACTTTTGTTTTTAAATACCCCCATAAAAAGAAGTCTAGGGGTGTTAAATCCGGTGACCTAGGTGGCCACTCCATCATCTGCCCCCTTCTACCTATCCAACGAGCGGGGAATGTTTCGTTTAAAAATTGTCGGACAGGCATAGCATAGTGTGGGGGAGCTCCGTCTTGTTGAAATACCAGTAAATCTTCGGAAAGGTTATCATCATTTTCTATTATTGTTGTAATACGTGGGTCAACCCCTTCCCTGAGTAACTCAAGATATGATTCACCATTTAAATTTGCGTTGATGAAGAAAGGTCCGACAATGTGGTCACCTAGGATACCACACCAAACGTTTAACTTTTGGGGATGTTGTGTATGGAATTCACGCATAATATGTGGATCACTTTCAGCCCAATGTCTACAATTATGCCTACTTACTAAGCCATTTAATGACCATAAGCATTCATCAGAAAAGCAAATATTGTTTAACAATTGTGGATTGTTATTGATAATTTGCGTCATTGATTCGCAAAACTCTAGACGACGATCAAAATCATCTTCATTCAACTCGTGCACCAACTTAACTTTGTATGGGTGGTACTTGAATTTATGTAGAACTCGGAAAACTGTAGAAGATGAAACACCGATCGCTCTACTTATTGTTGACAATGATTGGGGTTGTTGAGCCTCTAAGCTGACTTGCCCTAAAATTGCCACTTGGATTGCTTCGTTATTTACGAGTCCCTCTCGCTTATGCACTTTATTGCAAACAGACCCTGTTGTGGTAAATTTCTCCATCAGTTGAATTACATACTTATGAGTTGCATGTCTTCCGTCATGTAATTCGTTAAATATTCTAGCAGCAGCTCTTGCACAATTATTATTTTGGTAGTATAAACCTACAATTTCAATTTTTTCTTGCAAAGAGTAAACCATTTCAGAGAAACAAAATAAATAATGTATCAAATTACACTATCAATAGTGACTACAAATTCTAGTTGACAATGTCAAACTTTAATAAAAAGTAGAGTTTTTTGTTGTTTGGATTTTTTAAGTAGAATAAATAGCACAGTTAAAAAGATTAAAGAGTTTGAACTGTTGTACAACCCATTTTAGTACAGGCAAATAAGGTGAAAGTAAATAATAAGTAAAATTTGTGCTCTTAAAAGAAAAATTGTTTATCTCATAAACTAACCACTTTAACCTACAAGTATTATACATTTTTGAAATCAGCTCAAAGAGGAGTATCCAAATTTTACATAAAAAATATAAAAATTAATTTAAAAAAATAAAGGGGATGCTGCTAGGGGTGAGGGGGTGGCTTTTCCAGTAAGTTTAAATAAGCCATAATGCTTGCCCCTTCCAACATAAATTGACGTGTTTTTGGATTTTTTCTAAATACCAGTATTACAAAAGTTATTAAAAGTGGTTACTTTTATCTGAAAAGCACTGTATATATGTATATATATATAGATTTCAAAAATCAATATTCAGATTTAAAAGTTGATTTTTTAAACTGATGTATTTAATGTTTGTAAAAATAGACGACGAAATTTAAAACGACGCAGGTCTTAACTGATTAATTCCCAAACGATGAATACATAAGTACAAAGTACACTTTGGTTTTTAATTTTGCCACAATCCTACTACGAAAACGCTTAGATATGTGTACTCTATTTAATATATATTCATTCCGTACAATGTATATATAAATATTTATATATTTCTTCATTTTCCCATATCTTTTTATATATAAATTAATCATATAAGTACAATTTTTTGTTACAGGGAATTAAATCGTAACCAAATCCAAGTTATAGAGGCTTTAAATTTCAAGTGTTTAGGAAATTTGAGTACATTGAAATTGAAAAGAAACCATATAATGGAACTGAAAGATGGATCATTTTATGGACTAACCAAAATTGACAAATTGTGGGTATTATTTGTACATGCTAATGTATACATATTGTTTTATGTAATTTTTTATATTTCAATTCTATTTCTGTATTAGAAAATCATAGACTTTCAATATCGTAGATTACTGGATTTCAATTCATTAAAAATTATTTCTAAAAGCTGGTTATATGGATTAGAAGCATTGAGGGCATTATCCATAAGTCATAATTTCATTGAAAAAATTGAACAAGATTCGTGGGAATTTTGTAAGACTTTGGAGATACTGTGAGTATTCAAATATTATTGTTTTTAATATAAATTTTATAATATACTTCTTGTTTCAGTGATTTGTCATTTAATAATCTGACATCTATAGAATCTGAGACTTTCAAAAATCTTGGTAACCTCCAAAAACTTTTACTTAATAACAATCAAATAGCTGTAATTACAGACAAAGCATTTATTCATTTGCCAAAATTGAAAACTCTGTGAGTATAAATTATACCTACTTGTTTTTGTTGCTGACATATACATAAAAACCAGTTTTTATTTAGTATCTAAAATTAAATTGAATTTTTCATAAATATTTTAGAAACCTAAGTAACAATAAAATTTTTTGGACTGTAGAAGATGCTAATGGAATATTTAAGGGGCTAAATTCGTTAATAAAATTCAATTTAGCGGGTAATTATATTAAATCAATAAATGCAGATGCATTTGTTGGTTTAAAAAATGTCACATACCTTGATTTATCTAACAACAATATAAGTTCCATTCAGAATAATACATTTGCCGAGCTACCACTTCTTAAGGTAAGAATATGTAATACTTAGTCTAATATCCAAAATGTTACATAATAAGAGGAAGCACTATCCACCCTATATTAATCTGAGGAACAAATTTCTAGATTCTTTTACAAAAGAAGATTGCAAAAATTTACAATATCTAAAATATAAAGTTTGTTTTTCACAAGATGTTCGAATTTCTTTTGGTTTCCATACAAAACTTTATAATAAAGCTTTAAAAGTTTTTGCACATATGTCTTGGTTTATTTGTCAACATTCCATATTAAGACACTGATATGATTCATATTTCAATTTCAACTGTGTGACATTTTAGTTTTAATATATCTCCATAAAGTAGTTCAGCAGGGGTAATCTGAGTTATTTAGATGACCATTTTGACATTTCCGCTTATGTTAAAATATTACTGTAGCTTGAGAATGTAGTGACTAATTTTGTTAAAATGACAACAAAACTTCTGAAATATCATATTTTCCTGAAATTCGTGGTGTTATTTTAGAATAAACAGTATCTGTGAGTAATTGTATAAAACTATTTAAATGTTAGAGTCTGAAACTCATAAACTACATGTGAGTCATTTTTTGACCAGTGTTTACTACATAATTTAGTTTCAACGAACGTTCTTTAGAGAGGCTCATAATATTATAAAATATGTCTGGATTAACATTATTTTTGTAAGGATGGAACTTGTGTTTATAGAAAATTTTGAAAACGTTGAGAGAACCTGAAGTTATCCATTATTTCCAAACAATTACTTTACTTGAGGTCTTACACATTTTTGGAATGTTTTTGTGGGAGAATCGAAAAATCAAATAATGTATACAGTGTTTATAAAAATGACTGGTGAGATCATGGTGGAAGGGCAAGATATAATCAGTAGATGTGGTCAAAAATATTTCCCTATGTACATGATTTTCATGTGTTTTTTGTAAAAGTACTCTCAGATTTATATAAGGGGATTAGATTATCACTCTGTATACGACCCGAAGTTATTTATAATAAAAAAAATTGAACTTTGTAGCAATACAATATCAATGTGCTGTGAAATTATATAATTTCCCAACTTGTTCTGAAATTCTTATTAAAAACTTATTATTAACAAGTCACCCTTGCTCAAATATGTTTCCAATTTTTAGGAGTTGATGTTAAATACTACTAGCCTCTTCTGTGATTGTACATTGAAGTGGTTTATGGATTGGCTCAATTTGAAGCAAATGAAAGTTGAAGCCACTATTTGTCTTTATCCTGATTGGTTGAGAGGACAGTCCCTACTAGAAGTCACTAGAAATTTAACATGTGGTATATCTTCAATTTTTTTACTTCTTAAACCTTTTTTATAATTTTTTTTTGATAAATTATCTCCATTTTAGGTCTCCTTCAATTGAAAATTAGGTTAAAAAACAGATAACATCTTGACGTTTCGACTTAATAATATATCAAAATAACAATCTAATTATTTGAAAAATATTTTGAAGGACAGTTTATAACAAATAAATACTTTATCAAAACCACATTGGATTTCAAAGAAAAAATAAAAAAAATCCAAATTCTTGATGAATATGTATTTATCTCTTTAGACGTAGTTTCTTTATATAAAAATATTCATATTAAACTTATATTGATAAAAAATTGGACAAAATTTAAAAAAACACACTGACACCTCAAAACAAATATATCAAGTCTATTGAACTAACACTTACAAATCATACTACATACATCATTTGAGAATGAAGTATATGAACAGATTGATGGTTGTGCTATGAGAAAAATCCATATCGAGTGTTATAGCACAATCAGTAATAGAAGGTCTTGAGGAAACTGTCTCAAGCAAACTTAGCATAAATATTCCATCATTTTTCTATTATGTAGATGACTGCATTACTGCTGTACCGAAAAATGAAATTGAAAATATAGGAAAAAAATTCAATTCTTATCATAAAACACTCAATTCACACTTGAGATTGAACAAAATAATAAAATTAATTTTCTTGATGTTATATTATATGAAATTAAAACAGAATGGTATACAAAACCAACTTGGTCCTCGAGATATTAAAACTGCAATTCATGACATCCTATGTCACAAAAGATCATGAATTTAGATACATAGCTATTACAAAAGCTGGATAAAGATAAAATAATAATCCTGAGAAAATGATAAATAACATATTTAAAAGAAGGATAAACAAATACTATAATCAATTAAGAAACAACAGTTTACACATTTCCTTACAGTATATTCAAGGACTTCCATAACAATTAGCAAATTATTTTAATAAATATAATATTAGCACAAGTCATAAACGATATAACACATCAAAATATTTTTCTAAAAAATAATATTGTGTATCGGGTATCTTATAATGACTGTGTGACGTTTACATAGGACAGACATCTCAATATTTGGAAATTAGATTAAAAAGTCATCAATATGATAAACAAATAAAACTGCAATAACAAACCATGAGACCATCAAAAAACAAGCATTCCATTAAAGAACTTCAAAAATTTTTAAATTTCAATGTAACTACAATAATTTAATTGAATGTTGCTACTTATTTTACTACTTATAATAAAAATTAATTATTGTGGTTGAAACTGGATTTTTATTTTGATATTCATGCTTTAGTTCTATTGATTAATATAATTAGGAAAATGTTATAAATGTCATTGTTTCAGATGAGCTGCCAAAACCTCGTTTAATAGAAGAGCCAGAAGTAGCTATAATGGCTTTAAAAGGAGAAAATATAACCTTGAAATGTAAAGCAGTGTCAAGTTCTTCAGGTGCAATGACATTTGTATGGCGAAAAGATAATGTTGAAATTTTCAATCCAAATATTGAAGTTAAATCTAGACTATATTCTGATGGAAAATCTACAGAGACAACATCCCATCTTTATCTAACCAACATTGACCACAATCATGCTGGAAAGTATCAATGTGTTGTTTCTAATAGTTTTGGTACTACCTACTCTCAAAAGTCTGCTATATCTGTACTGGTATACCCTACTTTCAAAAAAGTACCGAAAAATGTGACAGTTCGAGCTGGAGAGACTGTGAAGTGGGAATGTGGAGCAAATGGAGAACCTCTGCCTGAAATAGCATGGCACAAAGATGGTGGAAATGATTTTCCAGCTGCCAGGGAACGTAGAATGCAGGTGATGCCATTGGATGATGTATTTTTCATTATAAATGCTAAACCTATCGACATGGGTACATATAGTTGTACAGCTCACAATGCTGCAGGAATTGTGTATGCTAATGCTACTTTAACAGTTGAAATTAAACCATCTTTCATTAAGAAAATGGTGGATAAGGAAGTATCTGCTGGTAAGTAGACTAAAGCTTTATTTGGGTTTTTATTGTGGCTGAATATCTATCAATGATGCTTATGTTTTAGATTATAGTATGTGAGGACAAATAGATCATTTGATTTTTCTAATAGGATAATTCAATAATAAAAAAATGAGATAAAACAATCTTCAATAATCAAATCTTTCATTATCATCCTTCATTAATGCTCTCATTATTAGAAAGATCTTTTAAAAATTAGTTGCCGCACATCATTCATAAAACAAAATGAAATGAGAAATTATTTAAACAATATAAAACAACATAAAAACACAAAGTTTCTTATAATGTTTATGTATGTGTTGTACATATACTATCATTAAAAAGTTTTCTTTTATTTATAATGTAAAATAGTAGCACCTAAGTTATTTCTGCAACTTTCTTACCTAAGATGGAGCACTGTATATCTTTCACTATTTCTTTCTATTTTTTCTGTTATTTGCCTCAACCAGTTTATCCTTGGTCATACATTTCCATATTTTTAGTTTCTTTTGCTATTTTTATTCATTCTTTCAGGTTTCACTTGTGTTAGTAACTCATAGTCTTATTGTTGTTTGGTACATTCTTATGTTAAGCTGTTCGGGATACATTTTTTTGATTTTAACATTTTTGATATCATTCCTGCTGTTTTACTGTCTTTTTCTATTATTTTTCTTATTTCCCTTTTTTATCCCCTTTATTTGTGATAGTAACTCCCAAATGTTCGATTTGTTCCTCTTTTTCTATTCCGTAGCAATTATTTCCATTGCAATTTATAGTAATATCTGTTTTCTCATTGTCTTTTATTACCATATTTTTTTTTCTCGTTGATCACTAGGCCATGCTCTCGTGCCTTCTTTTCCAGTAGTTTAAATATAGTTTATGAAACACCATAACGTGGTTAAAAAATCCATAACAATGGAAGAAACTATGAACATCTGTTAGGAAACCACAAACAAATGTTGGGTTACATGATAGATTATTATATTTCTAATAAAAGGACTCGAATATTTTTGCCTAGTCGCAGAAAGTGTTGACTTTGTCTGCCAAAGAAATATCCATAGAATAAGAATAAAAATGTGTTACAAAATTCAGGGGGGGATTGCCCATGGGTATTTCCTATTACAAAATTTCCTTAGCACACCTTGGTTAGAAATATCATTTATACAAGGTGATAAGTGAAATTGAGGTATTCTTTTATCAACAAGTAAATATAAGAACATTTACAGGAGTCTTATTGGGACATTGCTGTCTCAAATGACACCTAAAGATGCTAGCAGACTCTGTTATATAGAGGATGAAATCTCTATCCACATTCTTTTGAAGTGTGAGAGACTAGAATATTCCATATCATTATACCTGGAAGCGTATGAAATAGAAAATAAAGATCTCTGGTAGACTCACCCCACATCCCACTTTCTAAATAAATTAGCTGTAAACGCCGAGTATCCCCAGTACCTTTGTGAGAAAAGGGGTTACAATGAACCATTTGGTTCGTAGTGTACATAACACCCTAATCACAACAAATATACAAGTATAGAAACTTGAAATTTTATAGATTTCGTGCAATCGCAAAGGCATAACCCCAAGTATATTTTCAACAGTCCTGCGAAATTAGCAACCCTTAACTTATTTGGTATTAAATCTTTTTTTGGAATTTAGTAATGTAGATCTATATGTTTTTACTTCGAATTTATTGGTGCTAGAAAAACACAAAAATAAAAAATGTTTTCAAATAAACATAAAAATAATTCTATTTTATTTGCCACCTATCATTATTCGATTTGGGAAATAACCTCTTGAATTTTATTGCATGAATTGAGGAATTTAAAAACAACCTCTATATATATTTAATTCATTTCACGTTTTAAATGATTCCAATATATTTTAACTTATAGGTGAACATGTTGTGCTACAATGTCTTGCGGAAGGTATACCAAAACCTACTATAACTTGGTTGAAGGATGGAGAGTTAATCATTCCAACAGAAAGACATTTTTTCATTCATGAAAACCAAATGGTTATTATTGTCGACTCGGTTCAAACAGATTCAGGGAATTATGAGTGTCGATTGAATAATTCAATAGGTGAAGAAAGTGGAAGAAGTAAGATTGTTGTAAAACCAAGTAAGTATTTTTTCCATGAACAAATCAGTTTTAAAGGATTTGGTACATACAAACAATACAATCTTTTTATCGGTTGTATAACATAACACAAAATGCTCAATGTAACCAAATATTAACTTAAGAGCAAAAATAATGGACTGTCAAGGAACACCAAATATTTATCTTCAATTTTCATTACCTAAAACGGGTATGTGTTCCAGTTGTGACTTGGTGACTGTGGTATTATCCAACTACTACTGAACAATGAGTAACTCAATTAATATGGACCTTAGTACCTTCTTGCACAAAACTATGATCTAGGGAAGTTAGGAAACCATCATCTACTTCTGCTGAAGTTTGCGATGGGATTTGCAACGCACTCGATAATCGAGTGATATGAAATAATAAATTATTTTTGCTCACAAAATATTGTAGACATTAAAATTGTAGGAAATGCCCTATAATATTATATAAGTAGATTAAAAAAATCTGTTTTCAACTTTCAATTTTACGAAAATTTTTGCTGTAATCAACAGAATAAAAGTTGTATTTTGATTGGACAATAATGAACAAAATTTAAGAATTTCATTCACATATTTTTATTGCTTGAACAAATATAATTTTTTTTGTAGTTTTTATCAAGATTATCCATTAAAAAATTGATGTTACCGTCCTTTATAAATTATAAAAAGCTGGGCCTTCAAAAAAAATTTTCAAGACGTTCATTAGTCAAATTTCGCTAGGTACTGATAGAAATTATAAAGAATTTTGAGTTCATGATTGATTCTTTAGGTTATTGAACGCGTCGCTTCTCCCACCATGACGCCGTACCGCTGCCGCCCTAGAGTTTCTTTTCCCGATAAGAATAACCGCCCTTTTCATACATATTTAATGGTGCTATGACAATGACAATATTAATTGATAATAAAGAATCAATTATGAACTCAAAAATCTTTTTAGTATTCTGTCAGTACCTACCGGATTTTGACTATCGTTAACTCGTTTGAAACCCTGTCTTTTTATAATTCATAATGGAAGGTAACATCAATTCTAAAACGGAAAAATCTTGAAAAAACTAAAAAAGAATTTTTTAGTTCAGCGTCCAAAAATAGGTGAATTAAATTGTAAAGAGTTTGTTAATATTGTCTTTTAAACTACAACTCTTACTCTGTCGATTGGAGCAAACTGCATCTCAAAATTATTAATGTTATTGAAATGAACAGTAATTTTTATATAAAGTCAATTTACGCAACCGCCATTTTGAATTTTAAAAATTGGAAAACTCAACTCTGTTAGGAAAATTTTCTCTATGTTTCCGTTTGCTATTAATTTCATTTGATTATTTTGATTAAACTAGCAATCTGCTAAATAAACAAATTTTCAATGTTTTGTCTGTCCGTCTGTCATAGGAAGTATGCAGTAAGCTCAGGTTTGTTGCATTTAATTCCTGTATAGCTGTAGATGTGCCAAACGAAAGAAATTTTTGGCATAATTAGGATAAAATTAATTGACTTAATCAAAATGTGATTTTAAAGATAGATAAAAATTTGATGTTTCGACCTGTTGCTATCTTTATCAAAATATTACTTGACACTGACAACTTGCATAATTATTTTGAACAAACTTTTTATAAAAAAGGATCTAAAATCAAGATAAATCTATACGAAAAAAATATAAAAAGGTCTAAGAAGTAAAAATTTAAAGAAAATTATATTTTCGATTATGGAAATCATATTCTTTATGAAGAAAAGTTGATGTTATGTTGGTTTTTTGACTTTGACTAAATCCTCTGGACTTTGCATTGTCTGTTTTATTTACATACAATACTTAATTTGACTTTCGACATGTGTTAGGCTAATTAATGGTACTCAATTAGTGTGATATGAATATTCCAAATTGCATAGATTTTTGTTTACTTTTACAATTTTTCGAAAAGTATTGATCAACACCATTATATGAGATAAAAATGTTTCAAAGAGCTAACTTTTTGAATTGGTTTTCTAATGTTTGTTTGGAAATGGAAAATAATAAATCTTGGTCATTTTATAAACAATAAAATATATTCAAGAAAGTTCATGACTTCATTGCTTACAAATGAATATGGAGTAATAGAATTATACAGACAAGTCCTCAAGCAAATTTCTGATTAGAAATGACTAATTTGTTGCACTCACTAACAAAATAATAAAAATCTATCTATAGAATATAAAAATAAAAATTGCTGATACTAAAGATGTTACAGTATTTATTTTAACATGTAAATAGAAAAAATCTTTGAAGTTTCGCTGTTTTTGTTTAAGTTTGTTTAAAATGCATACCTGAGCAGTAGTTTGCTGCAAGCTTTAATTACCACTATTACCATCTGTCTTAGTACTTGAAAAGTAAATAGTTTTCAGGCATTAGCAATTCAATTCTGTTACAGTAGAGCTCTATTTCTGTATCTTTTCAGACTAAAGTTCATCAATCTTCTTAAAATACTGTTGTTAATATTTGATAAGTTTACTACAGTACAGTTTTCATTTTTAAAATTGAAACAATGACTCTGCGTACAACATTATGTGTTTGCTTGTCCATTTAGATAAAAAAATATAAAAGTACACGTACATACATCGTTATAACGGGGCTGCAATATTTGCAACATATCATTTACACATTTTGTAATGATGTTAGATAGGTTATATAGTTATGTTATTTATCATTCTCCCGTAACTTTTCTTTTATAAATATGTGACTATCAAACATTCTGGAATGTTTTATAAAAATGTTTTGGAACTGTTCTGATGAAATTTGAGAATATTCATCCAGAGTGGAAGAAGGGGTCACTAATTAGTAAAATTTCAATTTCACATTGTGGTATAAATTTGTATAAAATATTAAATTTCTGGAATAATTAAGTGAACTTAAGTGTATTGCAATATATTAAATAATTATTATTATATAAGTGAACTTAAGTGTATTGCAATATATTAAATAATTATTATTTAAAAAATATAATTATATACATAATGTTTATGTTATACCTCATGTAATGAAATGGTTTTTTTTTCACATATCAACATTTGCTAATCTGTAACTAGATTCATTCATTGATAGTATATGATTCGCTATCGCTCATGGCAGTAAATTTCACCTCGTTAATAAAAACTCATTATACGCGAGTAGAATACCATTATCCACGACTACTAAACATTTTTGTTAGAAACACTATTATTATTCTAACAAATATTTCATACATTATTGTTCATAGTACATAGAAGTTATCGGAAATTATAATAATCATATAATGTCTCCATAATAATTAACACAAAAATCTATGTATTAGTTTCACAAATATTGGGTATCTACTGTTACAAGAGGGTGGTATTTATTTATAGTTATCAATAATCCCTGTTGCCAGTTCCAAATTCTTGACTTTTCCGACAATACATTTGAAAAGGCTACTTCAGTAGCTTTCTATTTTCTAGTGGTGTTAAAGAAAAGTCACTTTCATTTTCTATGTCCATTTTATTTGGTTAGCTACTTCAATTTATAAATTGATTCCAACATCACGGTACGTTAAGAAACAAATATACGACAAACACATTCATGTCGATAACAGCTCAGTGTTAATGTTCTCGGGCTCAAATATAGTCTAAGAACATTTACTTTTCTAATTATTTTTTTATGTTTACAAAATCAAATTGAATATGTCATAAAGCATCTGATAACTGTGGTTGATAGATTCATTAATCACTGCTGTGATTAATGGGTATTATTAAGGTAGAGTCAGAGTATATTGGGTACATCATACAACAGTCTTGAATAAACAGTTTTACTGTTTCGTTATATATAAAAATTACTAATACTTGTGAAAATTGAAATTACGTTATGAATAGTTTGTTATCTCACGAGGTATGAAAGACAATAAATATAACTGGGCTATGATTGCTACAAACATTTGTTTAGTCGCTTTTCAGGAATCATTTCTGTGTTAAAAAGTATCACGAATAATTTTGATTCCAGTTATTATTGACAATCTAAATACTTTTAAGCCAGCGAAACGTTTTATCCAAACCAGATTTTTTTATAGATCTTAATTTGGTTATTCTCTAAAGTAAAATGTTTAATGTGAATTAACCTCAGTATAATTGGATTTGAAAGTATTATGGATTTGGGGCAACGGACTCCTTTTCCAAAATAAATTGTGTTTTGAGTGTTTTTTTCTTCTAGAAATACAAAAAACTTCATGCGGGTGGTTAAGTGTGTAAACTGATATAATTTTCTCATCAATGATATAACAAAAAAAATCAGTAAATATCAAGTGTAATTAAAAATTATTAAGATTTTTTGCTACTATATATTGTCTGTGAATCACGCAGTGACTCACCAGTACCTTAGGCAATTATCTTCAAGTGGACTATAAAAAACTATGACAACCAACCATAATTAATCGCAATACAATCAATGTTGTTCCATGTATTAATTTTATTTATAGAACAAAGTTCAATGCTCTGAAAATGGATTTTTCAATTAAGTAACAAAAAGCAGTTTTTGGCACATATTTTACATGTATACTAACAACAGAGCTTCATTGCAGTAAAGTAGACTTGTTCTCTACATATTGAGGACTTCTGCAGTAGTTGGCGGAAGTTATGATGAGGAAATAAAAAAAACAACAATGCGACGAATATCGAGAACTGGAAGACTATCTAAAAAGGCAGCATTTCAAAAACCTATCTTTGCATCTAGCAGAAGAAGGTGCAAAATGTGTGCTAAAAACAAAAAGCCGCACAAAGTAAATGTGTAAATTGTGTGGACACTGCTCTATACCTAAAACTTTTTGCTAAAACCACAACAAAATATTAATGATACTTATTTGTGCCAACAACCACCTGACATTTTCTGATATATGATAATTTTGACTTATACAAATAACAAAATCAAAATATTATTTTCAAGTATCCCATAAAAGACCGTCTCGAAAGGGTTAATTGATAGGGTTCGATTTTTATATTTCATCGACCCCCAAAATCAGTTTTTGTTTATGTCGACTACTGGTAAACCGATTTCAAACCCAAGAGGGTCGATAGAAAATGTTTGGTTTGAATTATAATGTTAAGGTATATTTTAGTAAGAAAATCGCGAAGAATGCTTTAATTGAATTCTATTAAATTGTCAGTTTTTGATTCTTATATGTGAATTTTTTATTATTAGATACAACTGAAACAAGCAACATGATGGGAATAATCATAATATCAGTGGTTTGTTGTGCTGTTCTAACTTCAATTATATGGGTAGTGATAATCTACCAAACTCGACGCAAAATAGCAGTAATTCAAACAGAGATGCAAGAGCTTCCAGAATTAGCAGATAGAACATGCACACTACAATTGCAGCCTCAACAATGTCCAGATAATATTTCGGATCAATCATCCTGTAAAGATAGTGGTACAGGGGATTCTGCAAAACGTAGCAGTGATAATTTGGCACCAGAAGAATTTACTCTCGTTAATAAGTCTGAAGTTGCAACAGAAGCAAATACCTCAGATAAAGAAGCTAATAACTCCCATTTACCATTACTACATTATCCCACTAATCACGACAGGATTGTTACTACGGTTAATCCACTAGCTTCTGTTTTGCCAGCAAAAGATATAGAAAGTTAAAGGCATAAATAAAGTAGGTCAGTATATAAATTTCAAAGTTAGATTGAAATATGTTTTATGTTTGTGTAAAATATTTTTGTACTGGCTTAGTAATTGTATAAAATGACAGAGACAACGGTTATGGGAGGTGAATATAGTATATGTCTGTATGTATGTGATTTATGATTTATTAGTTCAAAGAACTAGAAACTTGAGTATTTACTCATTTGTATTATGTAATGATGAATATTAATTATGTACCTATAGTTCAAACTTGAACTGTAAAAAATATTATTGAAAAAACTAAATTCACCAGAATAAATAATGTTTTATACTTTGAGATCAAAAGAAATGGCTACGCTTTTCATGTATTTTCAATTCTTGTTCAATTTTGTAATTATATTGTAAAATTAAATGAATTTTCCCAATGAATGAACCACATTCTGTTGATATTTTGTAATTTTTTTATTTAGGATTGAGTTTTTCAATCATCTAACTTATTTGGTCTATTTATCTATATTATAATTTCAAATATCTTCTTCAATCTTCATTTTTTCTTCTAAAATGTGTCATTTTTATATAAAAAACATTGCTTAGAGGGTTTTCTGCATATACCATCATTGTTTGTAGGTTAGCATTGTTTTAATCAAGTGTAAATATGTAAGCTATTTCCAAGGAAATAGTGAAAGTAAAAAGTTTTACTAGTTTTTTTAAGGGTAAGGAGAGAGAATGTTGGATTTGTATATTTTAATTGAAATATTGGAATTCAAATTTTCTTTATCATTGCATCTTTTAAGTTTCTTTTAATGATATTTTTGTGATGACTAAAACGAAACCAGTGCTAACACCCGTCAAATAATTAGAGGTATTCTTTTCCTAATTTTTGATATGTTCATTTACTAACAAACGTTTTTCAAAATAATTACTGACAGTATTAAATGTGTGAATATTTATTTATTTTTTCTTTAAGTATAAGATTATTATCAATAGAGAGTACAAAAATTTAACTACATTCTAATTTTTCATAAACCTATTGACCTTTACTCAAACTTCAAATTTTTAACTTTTAGTATACTATTCAAGGGAAATTCGATAAATCATTATTTGTTTTTAAATATTACACACAACACAGTGTGTGAATTTGAATTTCTTGTATAGGAAAATTGATGTTACTTACAAAGGTAACAAATTACTTAAGGACTAACAAATATAAAAGCTTTTAAACCTTCTAATAACACAAATAGATTCCTCTTTTTTTGTTTTTAAATTTGAAATACATTATTCTCAACTTGCTTTAAAAATATTCTTAAATTTAATCAATGTAAGGCAAAAAATTAAAATTCCTACATTACCTGCAAAACAATCTTGCAAAACTTTATTTATTATGGATAATTTTATAATCACTTTTATGTATATTTTATTTTTATTGAAGGCTTCTAACCCTTGTAATTATTGTATTTGTTATTGTATATATACATGTATTTATTAGCTTTAATAATTTCAGTTCGCTTGCTTTAGCATTGATCCTAACTTTGGCACTAATATTTGATGAATAGTCTGATTTTTAGAGATAACTGTTGTTATTTATTAAGGAGAAAGTACTTACAGTGATTCATACTAACACTAATATAAGAAATACAGTGCTCTAGATTTATACACTATATATTACAAGGATATTCATTTAATAATGCCGTGATTTGATTAAGAATAGTGACTCAAATTAATCTATTATACTCTATAAGAAACAATGTGCCAGAAGTACAAATTATTGAAACGGCAGTTTTTTTAGCTACCTTTTATTTTTTGTCGCACTCTGATTTCCAAAATTTGAAAACAAAATAATAAGCATTTCTCTTGGAATGAGCACTCTGCTTATTACTCTACGCCAACACACACAATTACACTGTCTAATGCGTGCTAGATAGTATATTTGTGTTGGTGTAGTTGTAGTTAACAGTATTCAGAAAGGAGGTATAAGAATAATTTTTTCTCTCCTTTTATTGGTGGTACTTCCACTTAAAAGCACTATCAATAACTGTTATATGTCTAGGAGCACATTGTCTGTGAGTAGTGCACTTCCTTACTAAACTAGATATTTTCTGGTTTGTGTAGATTTCCAGATTCGTTTTTCGATTTATCATATATAAGGATATATTCAAAAACCACTCCAACCTTTTACACTGACATCTCTATAGATGGATTGAAGTTAAACTGAGTTTTTAGATTTTTTTAATTGCAATAGAAAAGTGGAAAGGTAAATTGTAGAGTTTGTATATATTTATATGTATTTTTTCAGTATTATTAATTTAGAACAATTATTATACTTTATTTAGGAACTTAATGACTTAAGAAGGCGAATCAGCTTTAATTTCAGTTTTGACAAATATTCTACTTATGTATTTTTATTAGTATGAATGACTGACATATTTCCTTATAATTTTTTTATTTTTCATTCTCGCTCAATGTTCCTAACAGAAATGTGATCAATTCCACATTTTCCACTGGGAAATTTTAGAGCTTTCTGGTACTATAATTTTCAGGTAGTAATTAAGAAAAACATATTTTTTCTTATCATATTTAAACAATTTGTCAAATTTTTGAGATTTGACTACTAATAGCTGTAATTTTCTGTACAGTGTTATTCATTAAAAGTAGGAGCAACTTAATTTATTCAAGCCTAATATATTTTTTCAAAACATTGTCGTTTTTTCTAATCTCACAGTTGATATTTTTATAGCACCAGATTTTTTAACGAGGTTATAGAAAGTAGAGCTATTTAAAGGTATCAGACATACGTTAAGAGAGATGCTTTTATTGTTTTTTAGTGTTTTAAATACTAAAGAAATATATAAAAAATATATATTTTAGAGATTTTAAAAATTGAATAACAAAATTCCGTCCTTATTTTGACAACTATAAAAGAAATATTTCAATAAAAGATCAACAAACTGCATTAAAATATATAAATCAGCCATGTATTCAAAATTTTTTTTGTAAATTTTCCTTTGCTGCTTTGTAATTTTTAAAGAAGTCATTGACTGATGCCTTGAATTGCCTTGATTTCATAGGCTAGAAAAGTGACAGATGTCTTTTAATAAATAATATGGCCCATCCTCCTTTCAAACAAATAGGTATTGTATATATATATATATATATATATATATATATATATATATATATATATATATATTTGAGGTGAATATGGATATAAAATTAGTGCTTTATGTCATGTGTCTTCAATACACGTAAAACTGCATTAGTATAGCGTTATTACGATAGAGGCCTTTTAGATTAAGAATATATTACCACTTTACTACATAGACTATTTTTTGAAATGTACATTCATATTCTTAAAGTATACCAGTGTTGTAAATTTGCAAACTATTTTGCTAATAACATATTTCAATAAAAATTAATAAACTTTACAAATTTGAAATCATAACCCGCATTATTTCTGAAAAAATAAAAAGTTCTCTACTAAATATAAATAGTTCAAAGTGTTATAACTTGTCCAGTATTGCACTAACATAGTTAAAGAAGCATAGTTAGTGTTTCAAACTGTAAAAATCGTAATTGTCCATTTTCTATTTTTTCTTTGAAATCTCTGCTGAACACACTGCTTACACTACAAGTACACCAATACTCATAATTACACACGCGTTTCGATAACGAAGTTATCGACTTCAGATACTGAAGGTAAACTAAAATCTATTAACTTGGCTTTCCTGTTTTATACTAAATCTTCACATTTATTCCTTGACTTTTGAACTGTAGAGTGGGTTGTAAGGAATTTGATTAAATGTAAGAAAAGCACTAATAAGGACAAAGGGCGAATTCCTTACAACCCACTCAATAGTTCAGTAGTCAAGGAATAAATGTGAAGATTCCTGACAAGGAGGTTCTCCTGCTGGAATTAATTTTCGCGGGAGAATCTTTATTGGTGGGAAAATTTAGTATAAAAGTTAATAGGTTTTAGTTTACCTTTAGTATCTAAGTCGATAACTTGGTTATCGAAACGCGCGTCAGACTGTGTAATTGTGAGTGTTGGTGTAGTGGTAGTGTAAACAGTGTGTACACTATGAATGTCACCAACGGTTCCAAAAATTCCAACTTAATTAGAAACCCCTACTAAGTGAGAATTTCCGAAACCTTTGGTGATATTCATACTGAAAATACTGCTTGCTACTACTACACCAACACTCACATATTCATACAGTGTGAGTGTTATCCTAATGATAGTAAGCTGTGTATTCAGTATCCTTTAGAGATTTGTTAAAATTAGAACGATTAATTAACTCTATACTATTTTGCTATCCATATCATTGAGTGGAAGCTGCCCATTTCATAGGAAGAATCAACCAGGATATATTTGCATTTAACAGTGATTATTCATTTGAAATTCGAACCGAACCTATTTTTAATTACTAATGGAATATCATCTGTCTATTATAAGCGAATTTTGTATTTGGGATTAATTCTGTTTTTATGCAAGCAATTCAACTTTACTACTTAGTAGAAAAATTACGATATTTGCTATTAAAACCTACCTTATTTGATTTTATGTTTTCAACTGCTTGCCTCTCATGTATAGAATGGAACTTTGGGAGATGAAGATACATGTTATGAGATGAAGTAAGTTTATTATACTTCTGCTCCTTCAAATGATATACATAAAACCGTGATAAAAAATACCTTAGCAAAAAACAAACGTGTTAGAACCAAAAATATTCTCACTCCTCAATCAATATTTAGGAAACATTACTTGGTAGTAATGCGGGTTATATCAGTTTTTAATTATTTTACATTAAATTAAGTGAATTTAATGATGTGTTTCTTTTTATTTTGAACTTATTTTTAAAAATGTTGAAGACTAGTGTCTAAATAAATTGCAAACAAAATTCAAACCTGAATTTCATTATTGTGTGTTATATTTTCAAATAGTTTATACCAAAAATATGCATCTGGCGGTTTTTTTCTCTCTATTTTTTTTTTAATTTATTTCCATTTGTTAAAACAAACTTAAACTTCGGTGCTGTCACTCTAAACATACATATTCTATTGTATTAAATAATTCCTGAAACTACATTGAATTGCAGAAGCTTAAGTAGACAAAGCTATTCATGTACAGTGACTATACGCCTAGCTTTTTTGTTTTAATGTACGAATAACAACTAAGATCGAGCTGTACCCAACATTAGGTATCCAAATCTAATCTGAAAAACTTGAGGGGAAATTAGAAAATCCTAGAACTAGAACTTTACATAGCTGCTGTACAATAAATGATCAGGGTATTCATATAATTAAGCTTTAAAGAATGGAAATAAAGGAGAAAACCCCAAATGTAAGTAATCAAACCTATTAATTTCAATTATTTTCCAAAGTTATACTAAGTTATAAATTTGTAACATATTAACATTTGAACTAATGCGGTTGATGAAAACGGGAAACGGGAAGTTTGATCAGTATTTGCTCAAAATCTTCAATAGCTTTCAATACTCTGTAAATAATACAAGAATTTCAGTTCCTTATTTCACTTTCTTGAATGTTTTAAGATTTTTAATTAGTAATTCTGACTAGTATTTTGTGATATTTATAATGAAATATACTTTTGTTAATTAATGTTTATTTTAAATAGCAATACGTAATCATAACAAAATACTTCTGCTTCAATTATTCATAAACCTACATACTAAATTCTATACAGTGTGTCTTAGTAAATTGGAATTGCGCGGTCAACTTGTATTTTGGGTTTGTGAAACGCACAACTTTTTTCTATAATTGTTAATAAAAAAGTCATTATTATAAATTTGACTTGTAGTACTTATTAAGGATTCTAATTTAGCTCAAACTGTTAAACAATAGAGTTGTTTAACTTTTGGAAAATCTAGTTCACTATATGAAACTGATAAAGATATATATCGATTAATACAAAACTTACCTAATAAAATTGAAAAGCACTAAACTACCAACCTCAATATACATCATTGTTAAATCCTTTATTTGTATATGTTATGATTGTTTTTTGCTGTTTGAAGTAGAATCCCATTGAATATAGATTTAGTTGTTTGATATTTTTAAAATTATTAATACACAAATATATTGTGAAATATAAGTTTTAGTGTATTTGTACTTTTAGTATGATGGAATATACTGAGTTGTCTGTACTTGTGTGTTTGTGGCTACATGATATTATAATTTATTAATAATATCTGTACTAAATCTAGTTTATTTATTTAATCGGTAGGGTAAAAAGTATTTTTGATTTAAATTTTCACTATAATAGTATTATTAAGTATACCTCATTAATACTAAATATTTTATGTTCGAAAAATACATTTTATGTAAAAAAATTGGTTTTTATCTACCATTTTGCCAATTTTATATTTCAGGTTATCACTTACAATATCGGTTAAGTAAAATTAATAATAAATGAATTTGAATCAAATCAATATAAGTCTCAAAGTTTTTTCTAAATGCCTATGCATTTCACCTATACCAAAGAAAACTTTTTTTATTTTATAAATAATGGTACATTTAGATCAAGTGCCAAATACGAAAGTTAAAGAAGATACGGTTTTAACTTCTGTAAACTGTCTAGAGTTTCTGAGTAGGAAACCGAGGTTTCTAAAGGCTGGACCAAGGATAATATTATTACGCTCAACAAAGTTTAATATATGTAACACCAAGATCTTTGAACGTTACAGATGTTTTAAGCACATTATTAGAAATGCGATAATTAAAATGAAAGGTGTTAAGTTTTCTAATGAAAGATATCACACTTTGAAATGTTGAGAGGAAGTGCATTTTTATCGCACCAATCACAAATTGTATCTATATCAGATTGACGTATCATGAATATTCGATATGGAATAATATAGCTTCAGATCATTTGCATTGATAATATGCATAGGCCGCCAGAGATTATTAGCGTCATTAAGGTTTAAAAATAATGTTTTATACGTAACATTTATTTATATATAAATGATTCTTAGAGCATCCATCGATTTTAAAAACTCTTTTAAATTATGCACATCACATGAGGATCCTAGAAGGTATGATCGCCAAAAGTAAGTGAGTCTGTTATTATTTCATTGTCAATTTCAGACATTGAGTAAGTAAATGTTTCACAGGAAGTATTCCATTACAATAGCTGCATTTTGGTTTAGGATTCTTGCTGATGAGATAGCCGGGTGTGTGGCTAGTGCATTTATGAGGATTAAGGCTTGACAAAGTGTATACAGTTCTGCTGAGTAAATAGATCTAGTTGAAAAGAGCTTGAACATAAGAATCGAGGTTGATTTCACTATAGCTACTCCGTCTTTATTGGAGAACTTTGAAGCGTCATTGTAAATGTGAGGGTAATTTAATTTGGGAACTTTTCAAGTATGCTTATAAGCATAGATTGTATGTTATGGTTTACAGAGTATTTGTCAATTTGCCAGGGTGCTATGGGGCTGAGCTCTTTAGGATAGCATTCTGGAAAAGAGTTGTTGAGCATTGTTGTGTTTGTGGTTTTTGTAACCGCAATTGGCGCTATTGTGATATGTAGGGCTGGAAATGTTTTAGTTGCGTATACTAGACTTATATACATTCTTTTGTCTTCTAAAGATGGCTCTCCAATTTATCTAAAGTGAATCAAAATAATAAGAGAAGGAAGAAAACTAATTTCCAGAAAATCAATTTGGATCCTGTCAAGCAAATACACAGGTTAGTCAAGGGAATAAATAAAGACAAAAGATCTAGTTCAGTCGTTTTCCTCGATGTGTTTCAAGCATTGGACAAGGTTTGGTACATGGATGTAAGTGTGTGTGGAGCCATGTTATATCTCTTGTATACAGCAGATTCTCTTATCATTAAGAGAGAGAGATATAAGCTTTATTGTCACAAGAAATTTCTACAATTTTTTGGACAAAACGATACAATTTTATATTAGATAATATAAGATAACAATTTCGTGTAATAATTATTATAACACAAAATTAATATCTTACTCCTTACTAAATATTGAATTACACCAGTTTATGGTAGATTGTAGAATTCTGCCACAGAATAATAAGGTCTTTAAGCCTTTTCAATCTCCAGAACTTATTAAATGTATTTGACGCTTTTAATTTTGAAGATTGAATAATTTTTAAGCATTGAAGGTGATGGAATTTTTTACCAGATCAGAGGTGGATATTGTTAAATAAATATCTAAACTTTTTCTTCTAGTAGGGTTATGAATTGGTGTCTCAGTTGAATTGTGAAAGTGATGCGAATTAAACTCATGGGTTCTTGAATGAAAAGAGCGGGAAGAGTTAAAATTGTATTTAATCGATACTGTTAACCTGCCTCAAGAAACCATCAAATATGATTTAGCAAAGGTGAATACGGATGGTTTCTTGTGTGGACGAAATTTTTCTTAAAAAATACTTGCTTTTTATATAGTGTGGCTCTAAAGCAATGGATATATTTTTACTACGTCATTAGAAATATAAACTAAAAAACCTGATCCTAATTAATAAGTGTATAAATAGTCATTAGCAGTAGAGATTCAAAAAAAGAAAAAAATGTGCTCAGTAATCGTGCCGAAAATATGTCGTCACTTTAACTTGAATTTTTTTAAGAAATTTTTAAACTTTTCCAAAGACATTTCAACTCCTAAGATTGTTATTACACATTTAGTAAAAAAATAGTTTTGTCTTTAATGTATTTAATTAGTTAGTTGGATATACAGGTAAGAAAAATGTTTTAAAATTTCAATGCATTTCTAAAACAAATTATTCTCACCCAGTTTTAGAAAGAATGATCAAAATCCAATTAAAAATTTCGAAGATATTCGTGAAAAAAATATGATATTCGCTCGGGGTATCTCGCCGGTATACTGCCGGCATAAAGATTTAAGTTTGTAATCGCAATCTTATAATTATAAAATTTGCATCTACCGATTTCACGTATTGATGTATTATTACACTATTATGAGTACAGTGTGATGTGTGTGTGAAATGAGGAGATATTTCTAGGTGTGGAGGAATTTGTAACAGACAAATGTTCCTTTGCCCTGACGAAACTACGTCGATTGGTTTTGTCTATGTAAGAACGGGAGCAATTCAAGCAAGAGATGTTATTCATTGAGAATTTTATCTTTAACATATCTGATTAGGTGGGAGAAACTCTGTCGGAGTTTGAAGATTGTGGGAATACCCTGGGGGCTGAATATTCTGTAAATTCTGGCTATCACACCTTTGATATGACGGCGGGATATTTTTAATTGATTATCTAAATAAATTGAGACGGGTAGTGGAGTTGGGTATGGTCGATGCTACTAGTGATTTGGAGTTTATTGTAACTATTTTGAATCAATTTTTGTTTCAAAAAGTTGATCTCTGATAGTCTGGATTCATCAGGCAGCTAGATGGAACGTGATACGAGTGTATTAATGGTGGAATTAGGTTTGGGTGGATGTTGATGGGACTGGACATGGTCGAAACATAAACCGCATGGAAAAAGTTATTTGATCATGCTGTCAAGAAGTGGTAGATATGAGTCTTCCTTCAATTCCATTCATGTATGCCATTTAGATAGAGTAGGAAGGAATCTAAAGTATCTCTTCCGTGGAATGAAATGTTATTAACATCTCATAACTAACAGATTGGATAGTACTCTATTTTTGAAATGTTCCATGAAAATGTTGGTAATGTTTAGTGTCTAAAATAGGCTTAGTTTTATCGAAAGGTATGTTGGTAAGTAAGGAGATAATATGAAAGCCGAATTTTTAGAAGAATTGTCAAAACCTTTCAGACAGTGCACACTGCTTCGCCAAAGTTCCGATACTTTCTCGTGAAAAACAGAGTATACAGTTGTTCCTCTTAGAATTGTTTATTTTCGAAGGTCGTCTCGACCATTTACTGTTCTTGACTGACCTATTTTCACTTTTAAACCACAAATATCACTTGCATACAATCTTCAAAGATATTTCGTTATCAGCAAAGACAGATTCATGTTTCACGAAAAAACTGATATTGCCAATATGGCTGTTAACAAGCTGGAACGCATTTCAACTTGTCACTGCGTGTTTCAGCTTTTGAGGGTATAAGACATACCAGTGAAAATAGATTCAGCGTAAGTAACTTCTAGTATATATTTATTATATCCTTGCCAATAAAACTGCAGCTAATTATGTTGTGAAAGTATACGGAATAGGAAATACCACTGTTCGAGAATTATATTCTCAAACCAATGAATGATCATTCGATTTTAGAATCGATGATCTTTCAAAAATGATTAATAAATTTACGACTACCTGATCTCAAAAAAATGGGAATGAGTTGTCAGTGCATTTAAAAATGAAAAGTCAAATTAATTTTTCTCTTGATGAATTAACATAGTTCCTTTATTCAATTTACGTTTCAAGTGTTATTTACTGTATTTGGGCGCAGGACAAGTTTTGTGTTTAACATTTTGTGTAGTGTAGTCATATTTTATTATAACTTTTTATCCTGAAAGTGTCTCAATTTATATCGACAGAAGTCAATAAGGCACCAACTACTGTAGCTTTACGACCTAAAGTAGTTGCTAAATAAAAAATTATTCATAGTGGCGTATGTCTTTTAGCCTTATACTAAAATACCGTTTTGTGCTACCAAAAATCAGCAACTGCTACAGTCTAAGTGCTGTTCAGTTAACAAGCACGTGCAGCACTCCTCACGCTTATATATAAATAGGCGTGTGGGTAAAGTAGTTGAAGAACACAGTCATTTTCCAACCATCTTTGTGGTCCTTCGAGCCGGATAGCAAAAAAGGTATTTACAGAGCCTTTCTTCATACTATTCTTCGAGATTATATGCAATTGTTACAGAAAATTCAACTTCCTTCAAGATATTCAAGTTCCTGTGTCCCTAAGCAGCAGTAACTTCCAGTAATCAAGGTAGGATCAAACCTTTAATCTTCCCAAGTGCATTGTGTGTTAAAAAAAAATCAATATATTGCTAGTTCATTTAATATTTCCAAATATTCGAACTCAATTTAGTATAATTTCAAGTTTCAATTGTAAAATTCCAATCTATTCTATTTCGTACAATTGCAAGTGAAATTTCCAAAAAATGTCTCTGGAAAATTTAAAAACACAGAGAAGATCTGTGAAATCTTCTATTACCAGAATGAATAATTGGATAACTTCCCAATCTACTGTTACAAATGAAACTGCATTTATGAATGAATGTATAAACAGACGCGACAAGCTTGAAAAGTATTTCTTACAATATGAAAATATTCAAGGTCAAATTGAAATGCTTATTGAAAACTCTCAGGATGAATTATCAGATAACGAAGACACAGACTTAGTTGAGAAAAAATACTTCACAACTAATTCTGAACTATCTAGAATGATTGATGAATTGACATCGAACGATAATTCAAACTCTCAGAGTCAAACTAATAATAATTGTAATATCGACGTCAAGTTACCTGATATTTCCTTGCCTAAATTTAAGGGTCAGACGTCAGAGTGGCCTTCATTCATTCAACTCTTTGAAAATCTGATTATTTCTAACAATAGCTTAACAAATATCAAAAAATTGCTATATTTTAAAGCTTCCCTTTCTAACGAGCCCTTGCAATTGATAGACGATCTAGAACTTTGTGATGACAATTTTCAAATAGCTATAGATACTTTAAAACAAAGGTATGATGATCAAAGTGTTCTACTGTATAACTTAATTGATCAAATATACCAACAAAAACCTGTGAGCAAAACTTGCCCTACGCTTTTACGTTGAAATAACGGCTAAAATGTATAAAATTATACAATCAATGTCAAAACTAAATTTAAATCCAAAACAGTTATTAGATTATATTCTTATTTTCTGGATAGATAAAAAACTAGATCTACCAACTCGTAAATTATTTGAACAAAGTAAAAAACAAGGTGAAATCCCGTCCCTTGAGAATTTTTTCGATTTTTTGAAACAACGTAGTGGTATTCTAGAGCGCACTCAAAATATTCAAGCTTCTACTTCTAATTCAAATGATACTAAACAAAATTTTAGTCCCAAATATTCTAAAACAACTGCTCACGTGAATTCTATGATTCCTACAAACAGTCAATCAGATTGTTATTATTGTAAAAATGCTTCACATCGTATCTATACGTGTGAATCCTTTAAAAATTTGTCTATCAGTGATAAATATAAATTCATACATTCGAATAATCTCTGTAAAAACTGTCTAGGAAGTCGCCACATCACAAGGGATTGTAAATCTCTAAAATCTTGTTCAATATGTCAAAAAAGACATCATACTTATCTCCATTCTGACTCTTTCCGTGCAAATGATAATGCACATAATAATAATAATGGTTCTATTTCCCAAAACCGTTATAACAACTCACAATCTATTCACTCCAATGTACATACGACAAATGGTCAACATCCTCACACCAAATCGATAAATAATCGAAATAATAACTTTAATCGTCAAATTGACGAAAATTCACATTCTCACCAGGCTACTGATAATCGACAAAATCCTTCTAGATCACAGAAGAATTATGATAATGCTGAAACCAACGAAAACTCACCAGATAATAATTCTAACGTATCTGCTATACAAACACAATCCTTATCTGCTCTATCCACTGAATGCCACGTGCTTCTAGCTAAGGCTAAAATAATTATGTATGACTCTGACAATAACCCATTTAAAACTACTATTGTGCTAGACAACGGTTCCCAAAACTCATTTGTTTCACAAGAACTAGTAAATAAACTACAATTGAAAACGTTTGAAAAAACACTGCAAATTTCCGGCATATCACAAACAGTATCAACCACAAATAAAATGGTTCATTTAAAATTCTTTCCACATTCCAATCCGATCAAACACTTTGAAATACCTTGTGCAGTATTGCCAAAAATTACTTGCAAATTACCACAAGTAAAAATTAACGTAAGCCAGCTACGTCTGCCTACTGATATTATTCTAGCCAATCCAGAATTTAACATACCATCGGAGATTCACATTCCAGTTGGGGCCGATTTATATTACAAACTTCTTACACCAGGTATCATAGATCTCGGTAAAAAATTACCTAGTTTACAAAATACTAGCTTAGGCTGGATAATTGCTGGAACTATTCCAAACAGTGCTTCTTTTAATTCCGTGAATATTCAAAATAATGATTCCGTGTTTACAAGCTGTAATCATATTTCTATATCGAACAAAGACCTAAGTTCATCTCTTTCTAAATTTTGGGAACAGGAGTATTCTCTCGTCTGACGACGAACTAGCGGAAACTAATATTCAAAATTCCACACAAATTCTGGAAAACGGCAGGTTCCAAGTCAATTTCCCGTTGAAATCTGAAAAAGAACACCATAAACTCGGTGAATCATTTCTGATCGCTAAAAGGCGATTTCTCTCGTTCGAAAATAGAATCCATAAAAATCCAGAATTATTTTCTGAATATAGTAAATTTATTTCTGAATATGTAAACTTGGGACATGCAAAATATGTCACTCTTAACCTCACTAATTCAAAAAACGAATTAAAATATTTTATCCCACCTCAACAGGTGTTTCTTTAAATGATATAACTTTGAAAGGGTACCAGGTGCAACCAGATCTATTCGATATTCTTTGCCGTTTCAGGCTAAATAAGTTTGCGATAACTTCTGACGTAAAAAAAATGTTTCGTCAAATTTCTATAAACACAGAACATCGTTTTTTACAAAATATATTATGGCGAGAAAATCCTCAACAACCCTTGCAGTGCATTGAGTTATCAACTCTAACTTATGGTTGCAATTTCTCTCCGTTTGTAGCGACAAGAGTATTGCAAGAGATTGCAAATAATAATAGTTCCAATTTCTCTTTAGCGGCAAACGCCCTCATATCCGAAATTTACATGGATGATATAATTTCAGGTACAAATTCTGAACATGAATTGATAAAATTAATTCAAGAATTAAAAATTGTATTAGGAAATCACGGGTTCAATTTACATAAGTGGGCCTCAAATAACTCAAACGTTCTCGCTGAAATTTCTGATTCAAACAATTCTTCCTTCTTACAAAATCCTGAAAAATGCATCAGTCTTGATTTAGAAAATTCTCAAAATAAAGTTCTAGGCCTAAATTGGATCCCAGCTTCTGATAATTTGAACATTTCTGTCCCCACTACCTTTTCAATATTCCCCGCAACCAAGAGAAAAATTCTCTCAACCATATCGCGATGTTTCGATCCTCTTGGACTTTATAATCCCATAATATTGTCTGGAAAACTTTTGGTCAAACAATTATGGCAAGCTAAACTTGACTGGGACACAGAGATATCAGATCCAGTCATACTGGAAAAATGGCATACATTCGTAAACAATCTTCCTAAGCTATCTCAATTAACTATTCCAAGATTCATTTTTTTGGACAAATCTATCAATCTCATCGAAATGCATGGTTTCTCAGACGCGAGCCTGAAAGCTTTTGGCGCATGCGTGTATTTACGAACCATTTATTCTGACAATTCTGTTTCCTGTAATTTAATTTCGGCAAAATCGCGTGTATCCCCCGTTTCTACCACAATTACACTTCCTCGGCTAGAATTATCAGCCATGCTCCTACTGTCTAATTTAGTGGACAAAATTTATAAAAACTTTCAAACAAAGATTAATATTATTTCTGTAAATCTCTGGTCCGACAGCCAGATCGCTTTATGCTGGCGCAATGGTGAACCCAGCCGTTGGACAGTATTTGTAGGCAACAGAGTTGCTAAAATTCAAGCCATAACTAAAGATCATTCATGGAGGTATGTAAATACTATCGATAATCCCGCTGATTTGGTGTCACGTGGCACTAGCGCAAATAATTTAATTTCTAATAAACTTTGGTGGCATGGACCGAAATTTCTATCAAATCCCACTCTCGATTTATCAAAATTTGATAATTTTGCATACCCAAACCTTCATCTTTCTGACATTCCCGAAACAAAAACTGTCGTTATGACTACCCCAACGGAAGAAAATTTTCTTTTAACTTTATTTTCTAAATTTTCCTGTTATAAGAAGTTGCAAAGAACAATGGCGTACGTACATAGGTTCATCAGAAATTGTAAGAATTCGAACAAATTTTCTGGTCCTTTGACAGTATCCGAATTGAGCAAATCTGAAATCTTTATAATCAAGACCCTACAACAAACTAAATTTCAAAAGGAAATTAATGAGATTAAACAGAATAAAATTTTATCTGATAAGCAAATAAATAAGCTTTTTTAGACGATAAAGGAATGCTTCGAGTCGGTGGACGTCTTGCTAACGCTGACCTTTCTTTTAACCAAAAATATCCATTACTTCTGCTGTCAAAAAATATAACTGTCAACTTAATGATTAAAGCTGAACATGAAAGGCTTGGACACGCTGGAGCTCAAACAGTGTTGTACAATTTTCGACTAAGATTTCTGGCCATTAAATGGTTTAAAAATTACCAAAAAGCTTATTCGAAGCTGTCATAAGTGTTTTCGTTTTTCAACTAAGCCATATACACAAATTATGGCAGACCTTCCACGAGATAGAGTCATCCCTGCTCGACCGTTTCAAAAAACAGGACTGGACTTTGGTGGGCCATTTCTCATAAAATCTTCCAAATTACGAAAAGCTCCCTTGGTGAAATGTTATATTGCGCTTTTCGTATGTTTTGTCACTAAAGCTATTCACATTGAAGCTGTTACTTCTTTATCAACTGAAGCCTTTATCTTGACCCTAAAACGGTTCATTTCCCGTCGTGGCAAACCTGCCAAAATTTATTCCGACAACGCCACTAATTTTCAGGGCGCTGATAACACTTTTAGAGATTTAGAAATATTTTTCAAAAATCAAAATAATATTGATTCTATTCAAAATTTTTTATCGCATTCCAAAATTGAATGGAAATTCATACCTCCTAGAGCGCCACATTTTGGAGGAATATGGGAAAGCGGAATAAAAAGCTCGAAAAAGCTCATGTCAAAAATTCTTGGAGACTCCAAATTAGCATATGAAGAGTTCTCTACAATTCTAGCCCAAATAGAGGCAATTTTAAATAGCAGACCTATATCACCATTATCTAATGACCCTTCTGACTGGGAATGTTTGAACCCAGGTCATTTTCTTATCGGCGCTAGCCTAACTTCCTTTCCTGAAAAAGATAATACCACCATCCCTGAAAATCGGCTGTCACTATGGCAACAATGTACAAAGTTACAACAACAATTCTGGCGCTGCTGGTCGACTGAATACTTGAATCAATTACAAAATCGACCAAAGTGGCTAAAGTCTTTCCCTAATCTGAAAGTTGATTCTTTAGTTCTTCTTAAAGAGGATATGCTACCCCCTCTACAGTGGTCTACAGGAAGAATCATCGAAACGATGCCGGGGCCTGATGGGAATGTGAGGGTAGTAAAAGTTAAAACAGCAACTGGTATATACACCAGAGCCATCTCTAAAATAGTCCCTTTTCCTGAGTCTGATGAGTCACTTCTCGGTGAAAAGTGACTGATATTCAACATATGCTTGTAAGTTATATGAACCACCTTGTTGTTTACATTTTTTTAGTAGTTACATTGGTTACTAGAATGTAGTTTCCAATAGGAATCGTTAATTTTTCTTAATATCATAAAATGCATTGAATTCCCTTTCTCGATTTTTAATTTTTACCGTGCGATATTGACATGCTTACAAACATTTTAATGCTATTTCAGTCCCATTTATCGAGCATTTTGAAACTTTTCAAGTTTCAAGGGGCCCAATATGTTCGAGAATTATATTCTCAAACCAATGAATGATCATTCGATTTTAGAATCGATGATCTTTCAAAAATGATTAATAAATTTACGACTACCTGATCTCAAAAAAAAAAATGGGAGGCAGTTGTCAGTGCATTTAAAAATGTAATTAACATAGTTCTTTTGTTCAATTTACGTTTCAAGTGTTATTTACTGTATTTGGGCGCAGGACAAGTTTTGTGTTTAACATTTTGTGTAGTGTAGTCATATTTTATTATAACTTTTTATCCTGAAAGTGTCTCAATTTATATCGACAGAAGTCAATAAGGCACCAACTACTGTAGCTTTACGACCTAAAGTAGTTGCTAAATAAAAGATTATTCATAGTGGCGTATGTCTTTTAGCCTTATACTAAAATACCGTTTTGTGCTACCAAAAATCAGCAACTGATACAGTCTAAGTGCTGTACAGTTAACAAGTACTGTACAGTTAACAAGTACGTGCAGCGCTCCTCACGCTTAGATATAAATAGGCGTGTGGGTAAAGTGGTTGAAGAACACGGTCATTTTCCAACCAACCACCATTGGAAAATTGTTTGAGTATATCTTAAACAGAGGTGCAGTTTAAAATAAAGTTTTTTTCTATGTTGTGTATGTATAAAAAAAATAGAATAATAATAGATGAGGCTTTGCATTCCTTTTACTTACTCTCTTGAAACCTTTACCTTTGTTTATGTTTATAGAATCGCGTCCTTATTTAATCCGGGATTTGCAACACAAATTACCTATTTCCAGTTTGTTCAACTCGTCGCCTAATTTTGACATATAGGTGTGGTTGATTAAAAAATTTTACTTCATATGTTCTAGCTGTAGCACATGCAATCTCATTATACGCTCCTATACATATCAATTGATTCGTATAATAACGTTCAATTTTTAAAACAATTGTAAAAAATTTTTATAGTAATAATGACAGAATTCAAAGACCTGATCATAAGTGATTGAAATCACTATATCTACCAATTATAGTCAATTTAGATATTGTTTTTTATCAATAACCCAGAAACGAAAGACAAACCACAAAATTTGTATTCTTACGATTTAGCTTTGGAACAGATTTGCAATAGGTGACACCCACCTCGTATACCTTCATTTATAGTTGTTGCAAA
The DNA here is from genome assembly GCA_026230145.1 of Diorhabda elongata. Classification (NCBI taxonomy): domain Eukaryota; kingdom Metazoa; phylum Arthropoda; class Insecta; order Coleoptera; family Chrysomelidae; genus Diorhabda; species Diorhabda elongata. Next base: position 20,903,889 of record CM047937.1, on the reverse strand, counting down.
TAATTTGCTGATCCTTCAAAACGTAGACACAATAAGCATAAAATACCAAAAGTAGGGAGCATTTACAGACAAGTTTTTGGTTTTTAAAAAATCTAACCATTATCTTGTATAATATTTGATGGTATTCAGTTATAGGTATAATGAAAAAAATTTAAGATGCTATTAGATAGATAGTGCGGATTTTGAAAACGAGTATCTCATTTTGAAAATAATACGCTGGATGTACCCATGTAGAATATAGTCCAATCATTCCACTGCTTAATAATAAATATATACTTTTTAGTTTATGGTATATTGTATATTTTATTTTTATATTCAAATACTTGAATAAAATTAATAATTTCCGTCTTGCCTCTCCATCAATGTTGTTTTCAAACTTTGTTATTATAAATAGAACAAAATTATTGGATCAATATACATTTTTATTCAAATTTAAGAGAGTTTTTGGAGATGTTAAAATGAATATTATGAATCCTTTAAATATCTAGCAAGCGAAAACAGTACAGGATATTTATAATATAAACGATGCTTGTAATGAAACACAATATTTCTATACAGATCGTTACTTAGAATTGTTTTAATTTTCCTATATCATTTAAATTGTGAGATCATAAATAATTTGTAGGTATAGTTGGAAATTAGAATATGGCTCTTTTGATAATTTACTGATTAATCAACTTTATTTTTATAGATTATTAAAAATTAAAACTAATGAATGTAATCGACTAAATAAATAATTTAACAAGCCTTCGAAATTTTTTAATTGATGCTTTATGAATTAATATGGGTATAATTACGAGTACTATGTATTTGGTAGGACTACTTCCCCTTAGCTCACGGACCTGTAAAACAGATGTTACACACTTGTTTTCTGTTGAGACCTTCTCATTTGACATTTTCTTTCTTAAATATTAGTCGTAGAAGAATTTATATTTACAATCATTGTCGTATAAGAAATTATTTTTAAAAGGAATACGAATTAAATGGTGTGTAGATTAACTGACTGCTGCACGACAATTGTATTTATGCTCTTTAGAAAACACCAGTGGTGCTATGAATTATGCAATATCTCCATTATAATCTAATACAGTAACAGTAAAGGATTATTTCTTTTATTCTTTTTTTGTTCAGACGATCTGGAAGTTTTGATGTTGCATTTTTATGCTTTCATTAAATTATTTGCCAGAACGTCTCTGTATTTATTTATATACATAATCAGATTACCAGCTAATCTGAAAAAGCAAGAATCCCGGGTAAACAGCGATATATTCGTTCGCTTGGAGGTATCCTTGAATTAATGAATTAATCGGGAATTTCATATTTGATTCAAGAAATAAAAATTCCTTCATTTATCTTCTCTACCATGTCTAATTTGAAATATAATTAAAGCTACAGTATATTTGTCAGAATATTTTTCCGTTAAAACTTAAATAGATTTACAAGTATTACCAAAAACATTGTTTATATTGGTATATCCCAGGGGTTGGCGACCTTTTAAGTCAATGGAGTCAAAAATTACAATTGACAAAATGTCAAAGCTCTTAAAGAACCACAAATTTTTTTGTTACTAATAATGAAAAGTACTCGCATAAATAAAGTTTTTTGGTAAAAAAAACTAATCTTTTATTCATAAGAAAAAATATCTATTTATTCATATATTTGTAGTATTTTTCACAACAAATTAGATAATGAACATACATATTTTTATAATTATTAGATAACTACCTTTTATTTAAGTGAAAAAATAAAACAATTAAACCTTTACTCACAACCCTAGCTTGTACTTTAATAACAAACAATTGTACGAACAAATTCAATCGAAGCGATGGCTTTACATAGTTTTCAAATAAAAAATTTAAACTTTACTAAACAATGTAACTTAAAATAAAAAAACAACAAATATTTGAGTTCATTGGGAGCGTTGGCTTTGCATGGTTTTAGAAAGTTTGGATAAATTTGGCTCATAATTTGTTTTAAATATGACTCTAAATTTTCATTTGTTAGTTGGCGTCAAATATAAGAGCTTGAACTCGCGGCATTTCTTTTAGAGCTCTCTACTTTTATTACGTTACGTACATACATTTCTGGACCTCTAACCCTTCTAACTTTAAGCTCTATTAATTATTAGCTTTACTTGCATATCTAGAGATCCAGTTTTAATTCCAAAAGGTTCAATATTGTTGATAGGATTTACTATGAATGCTAGAATGGTTTTGAATTGCTTAAATCCGTCAGCAAATTCATCTGTAATTTTTTAATAAGTATGCTGAAGTGATTCGTGTCAACAGTAAGTAATTTACCGCTCTAAATATCTTTCATTTAGGAATGTATTTATTTCATTCAAGCAAAATATTTTAACATCTTACCTTTGAAAAGCATCGCTGCATATTATGAAACAAGAGGTCGGAATACTGAGTCTCTATTTCGATTAAGAATTCTTTAAACTGGAGATAGTAGAGTGCTTTTTGTTTACCAAATTCAAAACCTCAACTATTTTGGTCCAAAATGTTTGGACACAAAGCGCTTTTTGGTGTATTAAGCAGTGGAACTTCAGAATTTCATGCTTTATTTTGCTCCTAAGAATCGTTGTTGCCCCTTTATTTTTTCCTGTCATACTCCTGGATCCATCATTGAAACAATTTCATTAAAATTGATCCTATTGTCTTCAAGGCATTTTTGCATGGCATTCACTATATCTTCCTATCTAGTTTGTTCCGAGAACGGTAGCAATCTTAGAAGTTCTTGTTTTTGATCTTGAGAAGGCATATATCTGATAAAAAAAGCAACTTGTGCCGTGTCTTTTATGACGCATGCTCATCGATAACAAGTGCTAAGGCAGAAGAAAGTTGATCTTCCACCTGCAAATATGTATAATGGTAAATCTTTGATCTTATTCAAGATTTTTAGTTTGTTTTTGAAATCCCGAAACAGTTCTTGATTTGCACGTATGAAGCAATCATTGCCGTTTCTCACGAGGGGGGGGAGGTGATAAAACCGAGTACAAGTCGCTGAGAGATAGAATCGATGCCTAATTCTCGTTAATATATTCAGAAAGATTTATTTTTTTTTTTGATAAAATCAATAATATTTGCATATTGAACCGTAGCTTCACATCTAAAGAGTCTGATCCTAATATTTATAATTTTTAATATCATATAATAAAATTATTGTATATATTTTCAAGATTCCATTTTTGCGATGAAGTTAACGTTTTTAAAGAAAATTACCAAAATTACATAGAATTTATGTTTACTTGTTAGCTATAGTAATATCCTTTGAGTCAGTTCTAACCGCCACCTATGTTCATTCATACATAAAAGATTTGTCAAAGTTAAACTGGTTGCAGAGTTTGTGGAGTTAATTTTGATTAAAAGGCAACTTGTTGATTGATTACTACTTGTTGACAAAAATAAGAAGGGAACATTTTGAATACTGAGATGAATTTATATTCATTTTTAGAGTTCAAGTGAAATTGGAATATTTAATGTAACAGCTGAAGGGTTTAGAAATTTATTGTACTTTATGAATAAACAGTTGTAAACGGAAGGTTCTAAAACAGCAATGAGAATCAAGGTCTTAATTTTGCTTCAAGCTATTAAATGTGATGTCATGATGACATCATCGGGAAGCGTTGTGTCTCGTACACTTCGTACATTACTTATTCGTTTAATGAATAAATAAAACAGAGCGGTAAATGTGATTTCTGTTCACAAGAGTGGATATTATTTTGTGAGTTATTGTCTTTGCAATTATTAGCATTTCGTTTTGTTGGTTTTCGCCATTGGTGTTCTCCAGAATCAATAGCAGTTGACGTCACGGTGGGTGCTTGTTGGAGCGCCGAGCGGCGCTATCAGTAAGCGGGGGGGGACCAGTGCACTTGTAACTTGGCTAGTAGTGTCATGTATTCGCGCAAGTATCTCGAACCCTCTTATGTTTTGTTATTGATGTAGTGAATACTGTGCCGCTAAATTTCTGGTAAGTTTTATTTTGAAATTAATAAATACATTATAATTTTCAAATTTGAAACATGAATAATATAGGTTAGATTGTATCTACTGTCTATTAACGTGTTGAGTGGCCTTCAAAAACGTTTTGCTGTTGACATTGAAGGTCTTTGCGCAAAGACTGCAAAAGGCCAATAGAGGTCAACTATTCAAATATACTATTCTGTAATTATTAATTTGATTATTAAAAAGTATTTAACTCTGTATCTATCCGGTTAGCCATCCTGTAACCTATGACCTCTGTTAACGCGCCAGATAGGACATTCAACAACAATATTTATGTTTTTACGAATAATATTCCGTGTTGAACTGAGACCATTATTTACTTTGTTCGTGTGTTAATTAAACAATTTCATGGCAAATAAAAATCTCTTTTTTCTCCATAACTTGCTTACATTTTAGATTCCTTTAAACACATCCTTGCTGCAAAACTTGAATTGAAATTAACATACTATGCCATTAGCAAAACAGGTTTATCACTTTAGCTGATGAGAATAAAACAAAATCCCTTGCCTCACAGTAAACAATAATAGGAAAGAAAATTTTTTCAGTGTCACATAACGAAAGCTTAACAGATGGCGTTGTTGATGGTGTCATTTGGGTTGCAAACATTTTGGCGAAACTCTTACCACAAATAACACTTTCATGGTTTTCAGTTATTCCTCACCTGTTAATTCAATACTTTTACATAATCTCGTCTTTATCTTACAGTCCAACACGTGCTAGCCTACCTTGATTTGCGCAATCGCTATAATGTTTATACCTGCCAAATATGTACTTGAAAACAACTTATTTGAATTGTGAACTGTTGTTTTTTAAAAGTTTGTTTCTTAATAGAAACATACATCAATTAGGGATTTTGCATAAATTAGTTTCTGGCAAACACAATTTGTAAGTAAACAAAACCTCGTTCTTAATATCAAAGTAATTATCTGCATTAGAGATGGACAGTGGCGTTCTTTTTTATATAAAAAATTAATTTTTATGTTCAAATAATTTCAATTACGTAGCACAAATATCATAAAATATAAGTACATTTTTTTGTTTATAATAATATTCATGCTGCATTCAAGAGAGGATAATTCTATTTTTAGTACCTTTTACTGTTTGCCAATAAAGTTTTTTATTTTTGTCCATTTTTTTTAAACAATGTCTCACCATTTTGGATGTGAAGGAGTCAGACTATTTTCAAACTTCTCAACATTGAGCCTTCTTATATATTTTTAACCATTGAAAATAAAAAAAAAAAACAATTTTGTTTCTATATGTATGCTGTTTAATGATAAACGCTTGACCACAGATAATTTACTGATAATGAAGTTCACTATCTCTAACAGGTTTTGTGACATTATCTTATTCTCTATTCCACTAAAAGAGAAGTAAATAATCAATAAATATAGAGTGGTAGTACTGCGAAGAAGTAATATTTACTGATTATCTTTGCCACAGTAGTACTCTACATTAATTAATAATAAATTTTGTACATGAAGTTGAATTATCCTTTGTATTACTGGTTGCCTATAAGTATTCATTTTCACAAAAATATAAGACCACTGTTTTAGGTTGGGTTAGGTTAGATCGAGGGGAGTAGATAAAGCAATTTGACTGGGAGGTCTTTCATTTTGTATTTACATTTTAATGATAGAGAAGAAATTTAAAATCATAGAAACTAAACAGGAATTGGAGAAACAATCTTGAATGATAATTGTAACTTTCATGTATACATTTATCATAAATAAAGAGGTTTTATGTTAGATACATCACAATATCCATTAATTTTTTACTTATTTATAATCTTTTATCCAAACTATATTCCTGTACTTTATACTTGGCGTTTTTCTATTTTAGATACGGCATTACTGATAATTTATAGTATTTTTATTTGCTATTGTTCATTTTAGTTGTCACTATTTTTAAATTAAAGATACCAACAAGTATGAGGATCTTGTCTTATTGATCGTATAGGAGGATGCACTTATCAATTACAATATATTATTCTAATTAATGAGAACAAGTGTTGGTTTTTGCATTTTTTGTCGGTGGTACAATAAATTTATATTTTAAAGGTAACACTTATGATAAAGTACAATAAAGTCATTATTATCATCTATTGTTTAGTTATAAGTTGGGTGAAATTTTCATTTTTATATATTTTTTGGTATAATATGTCATATCATAAATTTCTGTCTACAGTACCATTTTGTTTTGCATACTATAATTTCGTTCTTTCAGGAACCAAATGTGTTACTTTCCTAATTATGTCTATTGACCTTATTGTGTGTCCAACTCAGTTGTTTGTTTTTTATTCAGCTTGTACTTTCTTATCCTAGTTATTGTTTTATTTCTGATTGATTCTTTTTCTGGTGTCAAGTTTGGTGCTTATATTCTTCACACATTTCTTTCCATAAATTTTATTTCTACTCTTTTCTCTCAAATATGTGGTTTCTTGATGTCATTTTCATTTGCTGTCATATGTTTTACAAATACAATGTGGAGGATAATTCAATAAATATTGCTAATCACATATTTTATTGATAGTTATACTGTTGAATTATTAAAGACAGTTTATTAACCGGCGAACTTAACAAATAAAAATAATCATTTATCTTTCAAGCCTTGAACTTAAACATCAATATTGCAAATTCTTTGTTGCATGTTCAACATTTTGTTTTAATAAATATACTCTATATGAAAAAGTCTGTGTGACTGACTGCCAGTTCTTAAGATTTGACAAGAAATGAGCAGTTATCCGACGATCAGTCCTCTAGGCAAGGTCATACTATAATCATTTCGTATAAAATCAATTTCAGGCAATAGATACAGTCAGTCAAACTTGTCCCTGGTATTTGAAATGTTACGAAAGACAGTTTAAGTTATACCTTTGATAGTGATTGTTAAATATTTTTAGACAAGGAAAAATTTTTAATTATCCTAGTAAACATTTATAATTCAGTCTTTAAACATTTTAATCTAAGAGATATTTTATTCGTTACAAATTATGAGGACAAAATTTTTTGAAATGATGTCATAATGTTTTATTAGTCCCTAATTTGTAACAAATCAAATCAGACTTAACAAAACTAATCAATTATACACCAAATACAAATAGCCCATTTTCTGTGAACACAACAAAACTTATCTATAGAAAATGAGGAATCGACAATAGGAAATAATCTGTTAGCTCCAAAGTTACTAAATCATCGGAAAATCCGAACCAACAGCCAATTTAGAATAAGAATAAATGTTGAAACCTTCCAATACCATAGTCGCACAGAGCTGTGTTGTAACTAATAATTAAAAATAGAATTTTCTATATCTGATAGTATCATTAAAGGCACATTTGCAAATGATACTAGTGAACGTACAAGATTACTGAACACTGAAGTACGGCTGGTAACAGAATGAAAATAATTAAAAGAAATGCACCACATAATCTTACTTTATGAATTGCGTGTCCTATTAAACATAATTCGTAATATTCATAATTGCAAGTGAGAACTGCTATGGACTTTTATATAAAAGAAATTGTAAAGTTCTTGCAACCGACACTCGATAATTATTTGACATAGAAAATTATTACGTATTTTAGAAAACTTCATGATGATCTTAAAAAAAAGAGATGACATATTTATATTTTAATCAGATACAAGATTTACTAGAGAGCTTTCGAAATGATGTTCAACAATTCATCATTAATAAGGAAATTAGCAGGGGCTGTTAAAAATGCATATTTTTTTCTCATATGAAGAACATGAAAGTGCGAGTCCCAATTCCTATTGTGTCAAGTAGTAGTAACAACACAACTGTCAAAATTATGATATCGGCGGCTTTTTTCGTCACGAATACTTAAATTATTTTTTCCTAGAACCACTATGCAAAACACAATATTCTACATAAATTTTTATACACCAAGCAAACATTTCCTTAATTTACTTGATATTCGTTGGAAAAGTAATATTGAGAATGTGGGAAAAGCACACGTTATGCCACTTTTCCCCCAAAGATATGTATTTTTTTGACAGTACTCACAAGTTCTATGTTAAATATAATAATTGTGGTTGAAGAAAAAAATATTCTGTACAACTCGTACGCAAAGCACTTCTTCAAATGCAACTCTTTTAAACAACACTTGATAATTTATACATTATATATATGGACATCATAGATTAATATATAAATATTACTTCAATTTTTAACCTACTGAATAATATTCTTGAATATGATTATTTCAATTTATTATTCATTTCATTAAAATTGGATGTTCAATTATGGAAATCTCTAATATCTATCCCCGAACTTGATGGGCTATCAGCAGATTTCTCCAACACGTAAACTCTCCTCAATTTTGAAAATTTACAGTTTGAGATGTGGATGGTCTTGAAAATATTTTTTTGCTAGTTTCAAATTTATTTTTGATTGATTCATCAATATACCTTTCTGCAATATTTCTTCTTCTCCATCCACCATGTTACTTACTGTATTGAGCCATCTCCACCATGTTACTTACTGTATTGAGCCATCTCCACCATTTATCAATAACGTTGCAGATGTTCGCCGAAATCAGTGTCCAGTATATAAATTATGACCAGGTAATTTTAAATATTTAGCAATTTAACACTGTAGTCTCAATGCAATATATTTCTTACAAAATGGTTATTCGTTGATTCAAGTAAATGAAAATGTTATTCAATACTAGAAATCTTGCTTGAAACATTTATTTTTCGATACTTCGGAAAATATTTATGTGTATGGCAATATTACAATGTTTCAGTTCTGATTTTTGTATTATATTCAAGGTATTAGAATCTTCACATTACATTATTTTCTGATGATTCATTAAAACTCTACTGGAGAGTGTGTTGATTTCATTTTCCAGCAAGTAGTTGTTAGTTATATTGTCTTCTTATTTTCAATTGGGTTGGCAGCTGAGACTCTGTGGTTAATTTCTGCCTTGTAACATAATCTATATCTTCTAGCTTAAAAAATAAGTAACAATTTACGAAAAATTATTAGAATGTTCTTGTAACAGCAGAAGTGTTATCATTACGTTACTCTCGAAATAATTTTTTCGAATGCAAAACCACGTTTTTTATAAAAATACTACATTGAAAACGATTCCATAACAGTATACCAATTTAGTATTTGTTTTTTTGCAACTTTTTTACATGAATCTCTTGTATTTAAGTTACACGTTTACAATGAATATTATAAAATATACTCCTCCTACAGAGAAGGGGAACAATATGTGTATATGGGAAGTGTCCGTCTAAATGTGTTTGGCGCCACATTAGCATCAGAGTGATATTTAAAGAAAGCGCCAGGTATTTACGCCTTTGACAATTTTTCATAAATCTGTACAACGTAAGTTGATGAAATTTTCAATAATGAACTACCATATTAAATTTTTAATCACGCATACTACAATTCATATACAATTGCTACGTTCATACCTATACTCTTTGTCTACACTAGCGTCATTCTGTAAGCTTTTTAAACTGTTATTTATCGTATGCAGCAGGACAATTTTCAACTTTTCTTCCATATTAGATACTCCCCATTCTCTCTACACTCCATAAAGTAGATTAAAGATTCGTAGTCTTCTTCATTTAGTTTTTAGCCTCCACCTAGACAGAGCTTGTCCAGATATGGTTTTCGCTTCGTATACGTTACAAAGCTGTTTTATTTAATGATTCTTAATTGAGTGTATTTCTATAAAACGTTTCCTTTCGTATCAATGAGTTAGACTAGAAATGTGGAAAGAAACAAAATAAAAAAGTTATATAACTCTTTTTAATCTCTTTAATAACTCTGGTCAACAGTGGTTTTGGTGCCGAAGATTTTGGAGGTGATTTTTTATGAATTTGATGCCCCGAATTCAAATATGCTATTAATTTTTGCCTATCAGCTCGATTTTTAATATATCAACATTTTTGTGAATTATACATTACACTATTTTAAAAGAAAAACTATGGTTTAAAGAAACAAATTAAACAAGGAATTTTTATTATATTACTCAGATATTACAGATATTATTTATTATATACAATAGAAAACAGAAAAAGTCATCATTTAAACCAATTACTCACTAAACATTTCGGAAATTTATTTTGCGTGACATTCTTGAATGTATTTTAGAACAATCCCGTTTTAAAGCCCAGCAATAATCTGCCATCATGTGAGTATCCCATCTTCCTTGATACCGATCCTTCATACATTTTATATCTTGGTGAAATATTTCACTTTGCTCCTCACTAATGTCACCTAAATTATCATGCTCATGTTACACCCAAGTGATCTGAAATGATTCAGTATCTCATTTACTAATTCAACAAAGTTTTCAGATTTTTGTTTACCCAGAAAATTTTGGATAACTGAAACAAATGAATTCCAGGCTTTTTGGTCAATCTCAATCATTGAATTATGAAGTCAGGGTCTTTAATCAGCTCTTATTTGTGGGCCACAAATATCCCTGCTTTAATTTTTTATTTACTCAGCTGAGGCATTTTTTTCCCTATATAGGCAAAACATGATTCATTCTTATCAAGAGCCTTTACAAACTGCTTCAGTAGACCCAGCTTGATATGCAGTGGTAGAAAGATGATTTTCTCTCGTGGAACTAAAGGATCATTGATGATATTCTTTTCCCCAACATCCATGTTTTTTCTCCTAGGCCACTCTTTTCCAACCCAGTGTTGGGTTTTGTCTCTGCTATCTCAGAGGCACAAGAAACAAGTATACTTTGGTGTGGCCACTTTGCTGTCCAAGGAGAAAGTTTACCATTTTTAAGTCTATACAAATCACCCATTGGTGTTCATGATACTTTATTGTTTCCAAAACCAAATCTATGATGTCATATTGCTCTTTCGTCGAGTGAACAATTGGTATTGAGCCATATTTGTTCCCATTATGTAGAAGAACACATTTTAAACTTCGCTTTGAGCTGTCAATAAATATGCGCCAATCATCCGGAAAATATTCAGGAAGACCCACTTTTACCAGTTCTTCAATAGCATGGCAAAATACAAGATTTTGTTCTTCTTTCGACAGGTTGAGATCTCTAGTGAGGTCATTTAATTCATCTTGGTTGAAACATTGAGGAATTGATGATATCGTTTCAAAATCACTGTCACCTTCAGAATTGTCAGAATTCTGATCAGAGAGACAATATGTGTCCTCACAGAATTCTGGTAGCTGGTGAAAAGTTGGAATTGGCACTTCTTCTGAGTGAGGGATAGTCCACTTATTACGGTTCTTTCGATTGATTCCAGTAATATTTACTAGGCAGAAATAACAGTCATCGAAGTGATTTTTTGCTTCTCTCCAAACCATTGGTACTTCGAATTTCAGACTATTCCTATTTCCGGTACTCCACTGTCGTAAATGCTCTGTACAAGTTTTACAGACAATATGTGGTGCCCAGTTTTTATCCTGATCACCAAGCTTAACACCAAAATATCCAAGATAAGCAAGCCCTCTTTACAAAGTCACTAATTGTTTATGTTTTCCATTAACGTGTATTCTCCGCATATGTAACAAAAAATATCAGGATGATGTACACAGCTTCTACTTGAACTCATTCTATTTCTATTCAAGAACACAAATACAGCAATTCACATTAACAATCTACGTTTTAGATTTACTTTTGAACAACTCGTTACTAAAGAGAAATTTCATATGACTTCTATCTATCTGCACCGCAGGAATTCACAAACTAACCTCAACTCTCAACTGCAGTTGAAGTTTTGAAGGTCACTTCAGATATTGGACAGCTCCATCTATCAGATTTCTATGGAACTAACTGGATGACACTAATAAGTAGGATTAAATCCCACTTGTTAACAGTTTGTCAACCAATCTGTTATATATATCTCATGTCTTCTTTTTGTAATAAATGAATTAAAATAATAATTATTTCTTAAAATAATAATAAGTTATTTCATAAATATTATATATAAGGAAAATATACCAGATTCTATCCCTGTATAAATTTCACAACACTCATACTTGAAAGTATTAAATAGAAAAAAGCATTGATAGATAAGTGAATTTATCTAAAAATCTAAAGTTGATACAGAAAAACTGCTTTCATATTTAGATTCAGCAATAAAAATATAATTAAAATCAGCTCAAAAATACTAGGCACCGAAAAAATATTTATTTTTGTAGGCCTGTGTAATTGAAGTATGTATTGAAAACAACCACATATCTTTAGCATCCCCAATGCAATATTTATTCGAGTTTCAAATCAGTTTGATGTTTATTTATGGTGTTTTGTGATCCTCTCTTCAGTTTCACTTCTCGGCGGCGTATACTTGTAAACCTATTTTTCTATGTTTAATTCATTTGAAACATCGAATTCTAAGTTGTAGAAGAAATTCGACGAATTGAAAAAATCATCGACCGATAACCAAAATTATGGATCATATCGAGGCCTCAAACAAGTGTTTCATAAACATACTTGAGCGACCTGTTACTTGGAACTCTTTGATCCATGATTCATAAAAAAAGCCACAAAAAAACACCAAAAAAATTGAAAAGTCCCATCAATAATTTATTACTACTGCTACTATTAAAAAAGACTAAAAAAGGCCTAGAGGCATAATAAATGATAAAAATGCATACAATAAACTGAAAAGAATAAAAGTCTTCATTTTAGGATAAAATGACAGATGAGAAATTGCCACTGTTTTAAAAGTGCTCAATATTAATCGTTATAATTTTTTACTAGTTTTACTCCAAAAAAAAAGATTAACTTGAAAAAAAAAAGGTCCTCCATGTTTCTTACAGTGACATTATTTTTTTGTCAGTATTTCTCTTATATTAAGAATTTTTTTCTGCTTTAATTAACTATAAAAGCTTAGTTCTTAAATATATATTTTTTAAATCTTAGAAGTAGAATATCAAGTTGTCTTATGAATCATTTCAAAATATAATTATTTCAAAATATTTCATCTAATACTTTACCCGGTGTCATATAGTGGGCGTCTTTGCCAGCTAGATTATGAGCGTTTTAGTAGTGGGATTGTGACAAAATTAAACGCCAAAGTGTACTCTAATATATTCCGAGCTTTCGAATACTTTATATTCATCGTCTGGGTTTGAAATTATGGTCAAATACAATATAAAAATATGTGTAAAAGTATAACAATATTAGAAATTACTTAAATCAATTAGTCAAGAATTGTGGTCTAATAAATTTTTTTCTAATAAACATTAGATTCTTCAATTTTAAAATTTAGTATTCAAATTGATGCTTGATAGAAATATTAAGCGTATTGATTCTGGTTACTATAGAAATCGTTATTAATTTTCATTGGTTAGATTATGAATGACGTTGAATTTTATAGGTTGGGTCGTTAAGAATGGAGCTGAATATTTATTGGTTAGATTATGAGTGAAGTTGATTTTATAGGTTAGGTGAGGTTAGTTGGTTATCAATGAGGTTGAATTTCTTTTATAGAATTGGTTTGTTTATATTATGTCCTTCATGGTAGGCATGTGGCGCTAATGAATACCTGTCAGGATATAATTTGCTATCGCTTCTGTGGGAGGTTATCCGAATGGTGTATGACCTCTTCGACTGACCAATGTACTTCTTGTCACAATTTAAGGAATTTTATATAATATTTTAGACATTTATTGGTTCGTGTTTTATCTTATATTCAGTGAAAATGCATTAAGGGTTTGACTGTACGTTATCTTAATTTATATTGTTTAAAGATTCCAGAATGTTTAGAAGTGACTTATTCTATATATGGGGTAGAAGTGTATAAATAGGTGAGATAGAAATGTCGGCATTGATATTTGAAGATGATTCGGTACTATGTTAAAGTCAGTGTCAGATGTGTTATATAAAATTCGTGGGTGTTCATAAAAGAGTTTGTAAAGTATTTTAAGGTTCTTTCTGTAGATATTGGATCAGAAATTTTGAGGACTCTATTTTTCATGTCTGATTAAATTAATCGTAGTGTTACGTGGGTTATTGGTTTCCTATTACCAGTCAATTAAAATTTTATTATCTTCATTTCTAATAAGTTCAGTACCAAGAAAAGGTAACGATTTTTCAGTATTCTCCTTTTCTATAGTTTATTGTATATGATCTATTTAAGTAAAATTGTAAATTATTAATTTAATTATATGAAAGGGATGAAATTATATCTTCTACATATATTTCAATGAAGAATAATTTGAAGGGTAAAACAGATATTACAAAGTTCAAAATATAATCCATTACATAATTTGCTAATAAGGGGATGTTGAAGACCTAAGAATTTGTTGGTAATTTTTATTATTATAAGAATAATATATATTATTAAAAATGAGTGTTATTAGTTCTAATAGAGTTTCTTTAAGTTTACAATTTTTCTTATATCATTCCATTCATGTGGTAGGTAAGACATATTATTTAAGAGGACATTACTAAATAACGATATTACATCTAATCCTAATAAGACGTAATTTTGTAGCAATACCTTATCATTAAGAGTTTCTTCGATCTTAAAGGATTTTTCGATATAAGAATCATTGTTATAGTCATAAGATTTTGTCAACATTTTAGTTAACCAATAAGAACGGGGTTCAATCGGAGTGTGAATCGATGGTACAATGGGTCTAGCTGATATAGTAGGTATATGCATTTTTGCTAAACAGTAGAATTTAACAGAAAAACCGTTACATTTCGTTAATTTCTTATGATTTTCTTGTTGTTTGATTTTTTTATTAATTTGAAACTCTCAAAACAACTAATAATTATAATCAATTTAATTCGTGCTTAATTTTGCCACAACACCACTACGAAAACGCTTACATATTCAAATTAGTTTTTTTATAATTTCTAAAATATTGATAAAAAATTGACGTTTTGACTAATTTTAAATCTTTATCAAAATATGATATTGACACTGACAATTTGCGTATTTATATTAATCAATAGATCAGTTACATCATGAACATCAAAATAAGAATAAAATCAAAATAGAAATTTGTTTTAATAAGATAAATTAATTTTTTCCTCAGTCCTTAAATTTCAAATACTTATTCGAACAAATTATTTGTAGTTCTATTATAATTTACAAAATAGAGCTATAAGTTTTACTTAAATTATTTAGGTCTTTTTTATTTCTTGGTTCTTAAGAATGTGAACCAATTCTGAAAATTCTCTTTTTCGTGTATTAGATTCTGTTCTAAGAATTTTTGAATTTTTATAATTGAATTTTTTAATTTTTCATGGTTCGTTAATGCAGTTTTATTTTTTTGTATCGTATTGATGACCGTTCATTCTATTTTATAAATATTGAGAGGTCTGCCTCACGTAATAAAATGAGAACAGAATGGTATACGAAACCAACTTGGTGCTCAAGATATTTGAATTTCAATTCATATCATCCTATGCCACAAAATAGATTAGGGATAATAAGTTTGGCTGATAGATCTATCCAACTACCAGATCCTGAATTCAGAAGCTTAGCGATTCAAAAAGAAAAAACTGCATTGAAAGAAAATAATTATCCGGAAAAAATGATAAATAACATATTCAAGAAAAGTATAAACA